>CM055971.1:20610000-21287500 GCA_029531755.1 Holothuria leucospilota
TCTTGGAGACGGGTCAACTTCCTTGATGGCTATACGAGTGATACAAAAAGTTCATATATAGTTGCACATGCGATTTCTCCTAGTGTTATGTGTAGGAAACGTGTTAGTGTTATGCAAACACACAGGGAAAGAAGACCCTTAAACCCCCGGTCCGGATTTGTTGCCCTAGATTCTGAACTGTCAGCCAACGGCGATGCATGTACATCAAAAAGAGGCGCTTGACAACTAGTTAAATACTTCAGATCCTTTTCGAGATATTTTGAGAAAACCATAAGAACTTAACAGCACCCCTACCTTAATTGATTAACAGTGTTATCAAAACTTGAAAATTTACTTTAGCATGTACATAAAATGTTCAAAATGTTATGTTTTAAAGTTTTAAAAGTGGACTTACAGAAGCAGAAGTCTTCTTTGTGACAAACAAAAGATACATACCAGCAAACTAACATTAACATACTTTAAATAGACGATTGGGAAAATGCTTTTCATGCAATGCATCAGGGGATGGGTCAAAGGTCAAGTGAACCACTTACCTTGACGAACTATTGTCATGATACAACTGACCTTGTAACCCACCGGAAGTACCGAATTACCCAACCCGTCTATTATAAAGATGAAACGGGAGCTATTGTTCTACTCTTTAGCAGTGGAGTAGTTTATCCAATCAGAAGCAACTGACTCAGTACAACTGTACTGCTTGTCTAATTATGTACGTGGAAAAACGTGCACAGTTTGTCATTTCTAACAAAATAGTGTGAGCCACATGAAAGCTTCTTGATTGGGCTCTGTGCATAAAGTTAATTAAAATAACAGTATATGACTTATGCTGTGACAGGGATGTAACATTAAATGAGATGGAGCGTTCTGTTGGAGATATCTTTTCTCTTAACTGACCGATTTCTAATTAAAAGCCAGTTTCTCGTCGTAATTTGATCAAAATTTATTACGTTATTTGGATAGTGTGACGTTAATTGCATTAGTGTTGTAAAGTGGTTCGTAGTTAGAGTTAATTATTCTTCAGCTAGAGATAGTCTTCAGGAAAGAACAGCTTGATAACATAAATATGGCTCTAGAGATTGACATGTTAAAATAATTTCTCGTAATACTTTGACGTAGTTACGTAAATGATGATTGGTTCAATAGAAAAGGGATTTGAAATCACATGTGGAGCATGTAACTGTCCTGCTCAGAACGTTTAATGCCAAAATAGCGATTACATTGGTGTGACATTTACGCCCTTTTATCCCATATTTTAGTATTAAATGACTTTTGAAGTTAACGATTATGTATCGCCCTAATTATGTGAGATATTTTCGTCCGTCTATTAAACCGGCATCGATTTCTGTCAGAGTCTCCTCTCAAATCGATTATTGTCATGGAAATTGTTTTGAAACATTATTTTATGAAACATTTATCACTCTTCAACATGATTTAATATTTCTTCGAGAAATATGCCTTTCAGCCTCGCTATTTGTTAACGATTGTTAGCATTCAATACCAGGGGGTGATCGCCATGTCACAAAGAGAACTATCGACGTGTAACTTTAAAAGAAATGGCACGGCAACCGCGGTTTTTGCATGAATTACCATTTTCGACTAAAAGACAAAGTACGATTTTTTACTATATCATCGGAAACTGTGGCCTAGTCCCGAAAATGGTCAACTTCTACTTTGCTAATTTTGCCTATGGATGAACTGTTTAGGTGAAGTAATGTGCTTAAAGACACACTTGACTGACACACAAATCTTCCACAGAAACGCATTTCAGAGCGCCATCCATTTGCAACGATATTTTGCGATAGGGTTTGTGACACGATTTACCCCTTTTAGACGATAACATGGTGGGGTTTGAAAAACACGTTTTGTTCAGTCATTATACAACACGAAGAAGGACATACTGTTGATAGCATATACGGAAGTGTGTTTGGAGATCTGACAATTTAAATTGCAGGTAGCTAAAATTGATTACAATAGCAATATGGGTGGTACTGTACTAAACAAGTATCAATCAGGGCATTAATCAGGTTTAGTTTTTTGTTTTTCACTTTCATTAACAGCAACTTTACATAAAGAAGGTTAAACCACGATTTGATCAGGAAGTGTAGAAGGAAGAAATTTTGGGTTCTTTATTCTTTTTCTATTTTGGAGAACAGTCCAGTTTTATTTAACAGCAGTAGAAACTAAACAGGGGAACCAAAAGGTCTCTAAAATGGGGGTAGGTTCCGGGAGGGGGGCTGAACTCTTCAGCTCCGAGGTTTTTAGCATTTTGTAATGCACGTTTGCATTAAAATTTTTGTTAAAGGTTGGAGTTCTGTTTCTTCAGCTCACTCATTTTAGACGGCGCTGCAAGAGTATTTATGTCGTTGGGCGAACACATTGGTGCAAGAAGACAAGTCCATGGTAAACATGTTGTGTTTCACTATAGGAAGATGTTATTGGATCAAATAACACCTTCCGAGTTAAACTTTGTACATTTGGCGGTAATCGTGGTTGAAGTATACCTTAATGTATGGATTGCAGTCAATTGGAACTGCATGCCGCTAAGATAAAAACCGTCAACATCAACCACGGTTTCTTGCATGAAGTCTAAAACCGCGATAATGATTCCATATCCTTCACAAAGAACTGTTCTGTTATCTGCAGGAACATCGAGTACACCAGCCCCAACTTCGAATACCAGGGGTGTGACGTCAAGCGGTGTTGTTGCCGTTACAATTCCTGGAATAAACAACTCGGAAACCGGTACACCGAATAAAACCGTCACAAACCCACAGGGAACAATGAGAACGAAGACGACGACCAAACCTCCAAGAGAAGCACAAGATTCCATAAAGAGTAAGCTGGCTTTAGTCTGAAATACTTGCAGAAAAGTAGACAATATTAAACAGGCGCTGATCCAGGATTTTGAAAAGGGGGGGGGGGGGGCGCATACATCGTCGGCCGAAGGCCGACGAGCGAGCGCCGAAAGCGCAAAGCCTTGGTGGGGGTTGGGGGTCCTCCCCCAAGAAAATCTGAATTAATTCTAGATGCGTTTAGATGCGATTTCCCAGCATCTTGGAAGCATATTTTCCATATCTATTTGCTCATTTTTTGGAGTATTTATAAAAAAAAAAATCGTTGGTCATCGAAAAAAGGGGAAGCGTGTGCCGGGTGCGCTCCCACCTGGATCCGCGCCTGTTAAATACGATGTCTGTAGATTTAAATTGTAAAATAATAGGCCTACGGTTTTTGTCCTGCAGAGAAAAGGACTCTAGGTGTAGCCTACTTTCCAAATTTTAACTGGCGGCTTGGGAATCCTTAAAGGGTCGGCAAAGTAAAAAACAGCGGTTACCGTGAATCTTGTTCTGTGGCTGTGTAATATGATAGTATATTGATCTTCCATACTTCAAAAGTTTTCAGTATTCCTTAAAGTCTGAATCTGGAGTCAGAACAGGGAGATGATATTAGATATCACCTAATATCACCTCCCTGGTCAGAAGTATCAGGTGTCCGAGAGTCTCCGACTCTGAGTCAAACTCTCTTCCTTCTAAAATTAGCGGAAATGCCGTTTCAAAGTCACCTGCTTATAAACAATGGTTGAATGTTTTCATAGGTCTTAGGTAACGAAAAAAGGGCTGGGCTGAACAGTATTGATTAGGGCTGGGCTGATATTCCTCTAAGAGGGGCATACGCGAAGCGCTTCCATTAGTTGACCAGTAACGTGCCAAAAAATCTATACTAAAATCGCTGCATGGATCGCGAGGAACGAACTTTACAGTCAATCCAATGTTGCCTGTAAAGATAGGTCAAGGAAATGTTTCAGGTTATATGGCAAACATGCCCCTAGTTGGGAGGGCGCCGGCACCTGGTTGGGCTTCTGGGTCCCCGGTTCTGTCTCTATTGGTTTTAATTGGCTTTCATTTAAAAATTAACAATAGACCGAATATTTTTTACCACTTAAAAGAAGGTTTTAAGCAAACATTTTCTTTTCATATCTGAAAGAGGAACTAAATCTGTGCATTTTGGTAAAACTCTCATTCAAATCGGACATGTATTACTCGAGATATCAGCAAAAGAAGTTACTAAATATGTAGCGCAAAGTGAGCTTGAGGCAAGGGGGAGTTATATCACTGGGCAGCTCCCTGATATCACTTCCTCACATTGATAAGGAAAGCTTTGTTTCTTTTGTTTTTATCAGTCTGTTGTGTTGACCTTGAAATTAATAGGGATAGGACCTCCGTGTTGGGAATGTGAAGTTTGTAATTTTCTCATGCCTCTCATGCAATCATATTCCAATAAAATTTGACTGTTGAGGAAAAAATTGGCGATAAAATTTAAAGAAAAACAAAAGACTGCTCATTAATGTGAGGCTGTGACATCATATGTGCTTGCTTCAAGTTCAGTTTGTGTTGAAAATGTGACAACTTTATCTGCTGATATCTTGAGAACCACACATCAGATTTCAATGGAAATTTCACCAGAATGCTTAGAATAAGTACCCCTTTAATATATCAAAGCTTGATTTAGCTTAGACCCTTCTTTTAATCACTCAATTAACCTGTGGCAACGTTTGGGATACTTGGAAATAACCCACTCAGCAGATGTATACGCTCTCATGGACATGCGCGAGTATTACAATGGTTTTCTTCTGATTACATAACGTGTTACGAATGATGTTTACTAAGCTAGGCAGACTGGGATGCGGCTGTGCAGGTTTATATGAAACTTTTAGTAAAAAACTATTAGAAAAAAGATAAAACTTTTTAGTAAAAAGCTTATCAGAAACTAGCTTGAATTGAACGGCCTCGGGAGTAAGGCACTCCGAATATGGTGTAGCATATTGAGGGAAAACGTCCTGCCAATATTCTTTGATCAAAGTTAGTATGATAACTAAATCAGAATATATGTCACAAGGCATTCAGCGAAATTTGAGTTACTATAATGTATAGGCTCTAAAATCGGCTGTGATTTTTCTTGGGTTTCACTTGCCGGATTAGACATCCTTCTAAATAGCAATTACACAGGATTGTGGGATAGAAGTTTGGTGTGCGCAGTTTTTGTCCACATGAATATGCCATTAACAAAAAGGACGCGTTCCAAAAGTCTATCCCACAAACCTTTGTAACTGCTTTTCGGCAAACGGTCTATGGGTAAAGTGTGGGTTTAAAACAGAACACAGAGGAAGAAATTTCAGAGTTTGCCCACGACGGTTCGAAAATATCTTCATGATGATTTTATGTATGAGCCAATGGTCCATAAAATGGGAAAAAGTTTCCAAAGTTTCTAAAAGTGGAGATATTCTAGTTCTTTAAGCTTGTTAATGTCACTTCTCCAAAACAAGCGTAAACGAATGTTCATTTTAGTTTGTTCATACTTTTCTTGTCAATTATCCATTTTTATTACATTAAAGTGAGGTGGTGATGATCGTGCAGAAGTGATCATAGGCCCAGGTCAAATTAGAAATACCTTGTCTTACTTGCCAAATTCATCATAATTATTCTTTACAAGTTGTAACCAATACTAAGCAGGCCCCTCAAAATTTGTAGGTCCATGGCAACACACCCACGTACCATACATCCTCTGATCTGCCCTAATGGAGATCGCCGCAAAATATACATTTATGAAATTGCATGTAACTTTAACTCGTCCAATATAGTCTGGAAACGTTGCTAATGTCATTGAAATCTCTGTTTGAAGTACTTTGTCCTGTCAAGATTCCAGTCAAGAAAAGTTCATAATTCCGTCTGTAGGATTAGGCCCCTATTTTCTAATCTCTTTTTTATACCACCGCATCTTTTCCCATTACAGATTTGATTCCGTATCTTCTAGCTGCAGGCGCCATGGCCCTGTTTGTTATCATCATGATATTTGCTGCCGGTGTTACGTTTTTAAGGTAAGATTTGTTGTTGTTGTTGTTGTTGTAGATTGTTTCCTCGAACTGGATACTTAGAAGACAATCGCCAGTCCGTCATAGACTTAGTATAAGTTACTTATTTCTGAGACATTTGACCGTGTCAGGGTGCCTCACAGTGTTTGCATTTCTTGCTATCGCCCCCTCCCCCAAACATTTAAATTCATCTTGTCATCTACATGAGTGTTTCCCAGTCTTTTTTAACCATCACGCAAAATTTCCTCCCCTCCTTTGGTCATTATCCCACACTGGATAACAGTGCGCTGCATCTGGAATACTGCCCTTCTAAAGGGGTCTAAAGGGAGGGTTTCCACTTTTTGCATAGAAGAGGGCGCTAATAGATGCAATTTGGTGCAATCTTTTGCAACATCTAAATTTACATTCAAGAGTTCCCATTTTGTTATTCACATAAACGTCAGACAGGCTGACATTTTTGTCGGCAGCAGCCAAGTGTCATTACCTCCGTCTCCTAATCGTCTATTACCCTTCCTCCCGTGGGAAATTTACCCCCAGGTTTGGAAAACACTGATCTACATACCACAATAAAATGCTGTGTGCATTTTCCAGGGCAACGCCTGTGTAAATTATTGCAAAACGAGGTAAAACAAAATGGCCAATTTACTTTAAAATTGCGTACATACCGTCCTTGGCGGGAAAATCCACTAATGAGGGCTTCAACATGGATGGGTATAACTACTTTCAAAGGGACATTTTAGCTTCAAATTAACGGTGACTTTATTTGTAAAATTGTCTTGACTGGCAAGCGTCGTTCTTCTGAATTCCTGTCTGAAGAAGGGAGCTCCTAGTAGCAGCAACACTCTCTAAATACTAGCTTCCTTGTTATTTTGGGGATACATGTAAGCAGGAAATCGCTAACAGGATAGTTATACTATTTTCAAAGTCCCCTAGCAATTGGTGAAGAGCCCGAAGGGAGAAAACCAAACGTTACTCCCGAAGGAGTTCTCCTTTCCAAGGAAGCTAGTTCCTCAAGGGGCAACTTAGACTGAACATGACCCACCTCTTGACTTTCAGACCAGGGAGGTGCTACTTTGACAGGAGATCCAACTGAAAAGGTAATTTATTCTGATCCCGTTTGATCGGATTAAGAGTGAGGAGATAATCATTTAGTGACAGATCATGGGACTTCAGAACCTCTAATTGTTTGGTCTATTACTTACAACTGCTACTGCCTGTCCCAGCTAACCTTTGTCAACGACTACTACGCTGAAAATAGCATTACCGGGAACAATGGTTTGATGTGTCGCAAGTTGCCGACAGCCTAGTAATCGCCAATGTTTTAACATTCAAAACGACTGTTTTTCGCGACAAAACCTGACCCTTGTAACAAAAGTACTGCTTATGCTATTTGCAAATGCGGAAAAGAGGTATGAGGTTAAATGTTACTATTGATTTTTCGTCAATCTGCCCATTATTTCGCAACTGGAAGGTGGTGTGCTCGTGTTTAAAATGTAACACGGAATGACAAGGTGGGATTTTAAAAGGGCCAAAACGTGCCACAAAGGCGCAAATTAATTTGCGACTGAAACGACTGGCAATGTAAAGTAAATGGGCAAATTTTTCTGTGCCGCTCGCTCTTCAAGATTTAGCAAACGACGTAAACATTTGGGTTTAGTTTCTTTAAGCTTTAAGCCTATTATATCTGAAAGATTACTATAAAAAAGGGATTATTGTGGGCAACTAGCTAGGTTCAAAGAAAAGGTTAAAGATGTGTCTCCTGTCAAAGTAACACCTCCCTGTTCAGACCTCTACATCATGGGTCTGTCAATTCGTGACCTCGTTCTAGAATGGCATAAAAGAAAGGAACAGATACCAAAAGCCGACGCCCTGGCGAAGGGAGCTTTGGAAAATGGAACCTCACCCAGTGTCTCATTGCATGCAGTTACCATTGCAACTCCCACCTACTTTCCATCACATGGCCTCTTCGTCTTGCACATTGTGGAAGTGTTTTCGAAAATTCACAAAACAGAAAAATCTAATGATTACTGTCTCTGTAGAATCGTAGTCTATTCACAAAGAACGAGACACAAGGACCTCGCATACTTATTACCCTCTCTGTGTACCCTTTCAGTGGTAAATGCATTGCTCCTCAAGATACGAATGACAAAGGGACATCAAAAAAGAAAAGGCATTCAGTTATTTTGAAGCAATTCAGTGAAGTATGCATCCCCGGCCGGTTTCAAAACATTGCGAAACGTGTTTAGTGAAGCATTTCGTTTGGGGACAATGAGCAGTTGTTCATCTAAGAAAAAAAAAAAAAACTAGTGGGATGTTTTCTAAGAGAACACGTTTGTACACGTGAGATCTGTCTAGTCTACATCGCCCCTCTCTTACCTCCTATCTACAATTGTAACCCTCACTTACCCGTATTAAGGTCCTGGCAAGTATCGGGTAAGTATCGGGGCTCGTAGATTCACAAACCAGGGAGTTTTGGGGAGTACACGTGAATAAGGAGCGTTTTCAGGGATAGTTTAACAAGCTGAAAGATTTACTGAGGAGGGTGCTTCCTTCCAGGGTTGGCCGTGAAACCTATTGATGACTTCTGTCCTGAAAACTAATGACACCACTATAATCCAACTTCATTCGTGCCCGGAATAGGCCTAGTACAAACCAATACATTATATATTATCACCTGTATCCCACCTAAACTTTGATACGGGCTCTTCTAGAAGTGGCTGACAGAGAAGGAAACTATAAGTAACTCACCAGTCGTGTCTGCTTAGTGGTGGAAAATGAATATCTCAAGGATTTAAGGGTTACAGTAAACTGGGTCAAATAATTGATTTGGTGTGATTCTATTGCCAAATGCACGTATATAAGGTCATTAATACCCTTCATTATTAACATATAGAAGAAAACTTATTGTATCATCAAATCACTGGTCAGGCAATGCTGTACAAGTGACCACTTCTCTGTTCATTTTCATAAACCTGATTAACATTAGTTTAACTCATTTCTGTATACATGTTTGCGTTTGATGACGATCCTGAATTCAATAGATGACGGATTTAAAAAAAAAAAACAAAGGTTCTATTGCCAGATGATCCCAAAGTCGATCGGAAACCGTCTGCAAGGTTATGAAAAGTTATGACAGTTCCGTTCAAGATTACTAGCGAGTTTGCCTTCTCTTGCTCTTTCATTAACATATGACATGAACTGCTAATTAGTTTACACCACTCGCGCACTTTTGTTTCTCTTTTTTTCAGACCGAGAAAGAAAGATGAAAAACGCAAACCAAAGAATGGCCACGCTAATGGTCACGCAAATGGTCACGCAAACGGTCATGTAAATGGCCATGCGAATGGTCACGTCAATGGGCGTATCATCTCACCTCCGATGAGTCCCCATGACTTCGGGGGAAGTGGATACAAAGAAGGAGGGGCGGTGTTGGACAATCCTGTTTTCGTGGATGACTTATCCAGCTTCACTGGTTCTCTACCAAGGACCGGGTTTTCGTCGCCTTGGCAGAGGGATTCCACGACTTACGAGTCACTTCATGAAACGGATACTATATCTCTTATTAAGAAAAATAATAAAGAACAGTCAACTGCCAGTGGAGGTCCACCACCACCGCCGCCTCCCCCACCACCCCTTTCATCTTTCACGTCGAACTCCGGGGCACCGACACTGCCAAGGAATAGAGATAAGCCCCCTCTAGCGACGAGGCGACTGCCCCCGCTGGGAGAGGTCCCTAGGGGATCATATACACTGCCAAAACCACCTACTGTAGCTCCTAAACCAAGTGTGTCAAAAGATGGGAAGGGTCCAGCCCCTCCCACACCACCTCCGTTTTTACCATCTTCGTCATCGACTTTACCAAGGAGGACAAGTGCATCTGATTCTACCAGCAGCAGAGTACTCGGTGCGGAAGCGCCGCAGGTCCATGTTTCGCAATCTGATCTATATGCGGCAATAAATAAGAAACCAAAATTGAAGCGAACTCACGCCGTCCCTCTCCCAATTATGCCAGGTGATATGAACACAATTGATAGCAGCTATCTCTCCATGAGTGGGTTCTCTACCCTGGGGTATGACGACAGACGAACCAGTACCCTCCGATCGGACGCTAGCACCCTCCGATCGAACGCCAGTGGGGAGTACTTTGACGATCAAACTCAACAAATCGCCACGAGACTGTAAGGACCATTAGGAGGTGAATATATGTGGACTTGAATCAATTGGTGCTTCTTCAGTATTGGAACTTCATTACGGGAGCAATGGAACACTGTGGTATTACGTTTCGTAGTCTGAATTTACGAAGCTTGCTAGATGTCTTGTGCAACGATTTCCTTTTAGAAGGGTTCGACAAAAGTTTTAGTTATAATTACTGTAAATATTACACCTCATTGACTTTTAAAAAAGGTTTGTAAATATGACATTATCAACATTGTACAGTATATCAACCCGACAGAGGGCAGTATTATTTTTTGTAACATTTGGTGGATATACATCAACTTAGTCGATTTAATTTGAAAAGATATCATCTACAGAGAAGGGTGGAATAACTTAAAATGGTTTAACTACATTTGAAAAGGATTGCTTTTAACTTTTTCCTAGAAACTTTTATCGTCCTATTTATTTGCTGCTTTTAATGGTGAAGCTGACAGAGTATGTTGAAGGGTATACTATGTCTTCTGTGCAAATAACAGTACACCCCCTACCCCCCTTTTTTACATTTCCTCCATTAACTGATAGAAGGCTATTAATATGAGATGTAACTGTTACTTTTACAAACTGTTTTCTAAGTATAAGAAGACTAGGCAGTAAATGTTTACTTCTTGTTAAATTGAGGTACATGCAGAGAGCATGGCTGAATGCAGTGAAGGGAGTGGGGGAGGCACCAAGGGGAGGTGCCCCTGAAATTTCAGACTCAATTTTGAATGGCCTGCCATAAATGTCCGTGATTTTAAAATGTTTAGATGCAACATGAAAGGTACAGCAAGTGCCATTTTTGCCAGTACACTAAATTCTAACTGATTGTTTATGCTCTGCTTTGCCAGAAAATTTCTGCATACAGCATGGCAGGGAAGTGTTAGAAAAGTTACACAAAGTGATTTGGACATTTTGAGGCAAGGTTCATTTTTTTATGATACTCAGGCTTTTCTCCTCAAATTGTTTAACATAATTTTGAGTTTAACAGAGTTTGTTACAGAAATAATCAGAACCAGTCTTTATATTTAAAAATATAACTATAGTTGCCAGCTGTCACCAAATTTTAAGATTCAAAACTATTCTTATAATGAATCTTATCTCAATTAACTCTATTGAAGAATTTTTTTCAAAATTATGTTTCGACTTTCCCACTTATGTGAAATTTTGCCATTATTCTTCATGCCTGGACGATAATTCTAGCAAAAGAGGCATCAAATTTGCATTGACTCAGAAAATTTTGATTGAAACTTCCATTAGCAGTGAATCTCACCTCAAAGCATAGACCTTATGCATATGACGTCACTGAAAAGAAAGTGCGCCCCACCCCCGTTGGAGGCAAGAGCGTTTCATTGCAACTTACGCCAACACAAATGCAGACAGGTGATTTGCGTACCGGTCGGATACGCACATAAGTCGACAGTGTGCCTAAGTCTATTACCTATGTATGTCAAATCTACGTTGTGCAAGCAGTGTGCTGTATTGTTTATCCTTCAAAATGACGTCCCATGATGTCCATGCAAAAGGCCTATTTTGTTAATACTACCCTCTGCTTCAAGGTTACATGGGGTCTCATGCCAGCTGTTCATCATCAGGAATCATACTTTGACAGAGGCTGGTCAAGAGACCTTATGCATTGACATTAGGTTCCATCATTTTAGAGGGTATAACAATGAAGCACACTGCATGCATGATGTAGACTCCATATACACGCCTAAAAGACTTATGCATGTAGTAGAATTATGTGCGTATCCGACCGGTACAGTATTTAAATCAGCTGTCTGCATTTGTCTTGGTGTAAGTTGCAATGATACATGCTTACCCTTTCTGAGCTTACTTTCTGTTGTGATGTCATATGCATAAGGTCTAGAGTGAACTGTAAATCAAACTTCATAACACTATTTTTAAAGCACATATTGTCTTACACAGATCTGATTGATACAGTATTTATCTCCTTCCTAACACCTCCCCTTCTAAAAGATATGATGTATCATAAAAAACAACACATAAGATTTGCTTTAAGTTAACTGTTGTATTTATTGAAACAATATCAAATGTTATGTAAACACAATATTTTTGGTTGAGAATTGACCAAGAATGGAAATATTACTCCCAAATCCTCTGCCAGCTGGCATTTATATGTAATGTGAACACAAATATTGGTACCCATTACAATGACAAGTCTTGTATTGTCTTTTCTATTTTTGTTATTTCATCAAAAAATACATTTCCAAAATTACATGTTATGTGGGTAACTTTCATCTCCAATATTAATAAATGACAATGTTCTTGTAGTGCAAAAGTTAAAAAAAAAACACAAAAACACAACGTAATAATTTTTTTCAGAAAGCTGTTTGAAAGCACTAAAATGTGAAGGGTCTGAAAGACAAGGAACTGATCCTTGAATAAATAACCTACTTAAAAATTTATATCATCCATAAATAAGATTTCATTTAAGATTGTGAAATAAATATGCAAATTAATATCTTTCAATATAATTTAGTTGTGAGTACCTGAATAACCCTTAACGATTGCTTACATTAATATAATATCACAAATCTTAATTTATTATAATTATATGATAAATTAGGTCAGAAAACTGTTGGGTTCAAACCATACCTGGAGGACGGATACCAAATGTTATTCTTAACTTGCAATATCCTTACTTGCAAATTTGACTTTTAATAATTATGATAGTAATCCCTTCTTATATATAAAATAAAAAAGGGAAAGAGGTATAATCTTATTCTCCACCTTTGCAGGTTTCAACATCATTTTCACATGTTTTCTGTTCTGCTTCTAACCTTAGAAGATTTTGACATATATTTGCAAATTGTATTTACAAACCTTACTTAAATGAAAGGTGCATATTGTCTTTGGATAAATGTCTCTGCTTAAACAGAACACACTTGGCTACAAAAACATTATCAAACATTTGAAAACCAGAACACTCTCTTTGGCTGAACACAACATTCAAAACATTTCAGTTAAAACATTTGAAAACATCAAATTCTTGTAAACTTGTTCAATTTCTTTTGAGTGCAACTTAACTGTCTATAAACTGAAGTATGACTGAAGAGCCCTTTTCATTTGACTGACATCTTGAGCATGCTGAAAAGAAAACAAAAGACATTCGTTAACACACGTCAAGTTGATAGTGTAGAATTAGTGTCTTAGATAATCCGCATCCAATCAAATATTGCACAATTAGTAACAGGGTTGCCAGCAGAGTTTGCCTCCAGGGCCTGAAAAATTTATCCACCGCCGGCCTAGGGGAGGGGGTGTCACCCCTCCCCTTTGGAAAAATTTTGAATATGTGAGGGTCCTCAAATGCAATTTAGTGCAACTGTTGTGCAAATTTTTAAGGAAATCCCTGCAACATTTTTGAGTTTTTTAAGGTGAACAAATAAAGAGTTCTATCCTTGAACTCAACTGATGGGTTAGTAACATAGACCTAGGCTGTAAGCCTAGCCTATGCCCTAGGCCTAAAGCTATGGAGGAAGTTTCAAAAGGATGAAAGGACCAACACACAAACAAATACAAGTACTGTTTGAACACAAAATGAAGTAGGAGGAGTCAAATTTAGCTCCTACCTTATACTTGCTATTTTGTGTCTGCTTCAATTACCGTTAACCGTTAGGATTAACGTAAGGCCTTACGCTAGGCCTATGCTATTCCTGTGACATGTATTTTCCGTACATATTTAGAGAGATGAACTCCTTGGTGATCTTCGTTTTCCAGCCACTTCTAATCAGTCTTAAATCTACTGTATTCTTGACTCCTATGTCAATTCTTTCTTTCCACACCATTTTGAATGATTACGATCGCACTACTAGTCTCGTATAGCGTACATGTAGTATAGTAACATCTTGAAAGTCACTAATGACAATTTGTCATCGTGCTACTGCTGGCAAACAGTCATTACACACACCGCCACCCTGTCAGGCTGCCGTATGTTTGCACTAACATACATTGCCCTAGCCTGTGCACTGTGCAACACCTATGCATGTAGAATGAGCAAAACACTAAACTTGTGCATAAATATAGTACAGTGCAGTGCCGTTATGACACACACTTAGCTGGGTAAATGCTAATCTAGCCTTACTTAACCAGTCGCTTTTATTACTTAAATTACGCATATGTACAAACATCGTAGGGCTTGCAAAATACAATAGTATGAACATCTGTTCTGTATTTTTATGTCGGGGAAAGTCCCGCCCGGGGCGGCACATTGGCTTCAGCTTCCAATCGGGGACGGAAGCAATGTGTGGGGCTGGAGCCATACTGAAAGTTGGAAGAAAGCAGGAAATCCAGCTATTGCCAGAAGTCTGGCAACCCTGTAGTAAATAATTGACGCTGGCAAAATTCTGTCATCCAACTGATTACAACCATAAATTATTTGAAAACTGGAAACAGGGCTAATATATGCTTCAAACTCTCTGCAAAAAACTTTGCAACTCTATAATTCCCACAAACACGCATTTAAGTTCCTGGCATCCTGCCAAATAATATATGGATTGATGCTCACAAAACTTGCAAAATTTAAACCTCTCCAAATGGTAGCGATCTTTGGTAGTTGTTTATGTAATTTCTGGATCAGCACAGTTTAGGTGTGTCAGAGGACACATAGTATTATCTATAAGGTGTGCATGCCACAGACTGTGCTGTGCATCTGCATACTAATTGTATTACAGAAAGACAACAGTTTTGATCTGTTTTTCAAGTTTCAGTGCTAACCATATCATCTGTACACATTTGATGCACATAGCAACTCAAAAATTTGAAACTCGAGGCTCATTATGCTGCATAAATTTATGCCTATTTCCACATTCCTTTCGTTAAGTTGCTAATTCTCCAAAATAGGCACATGGGCACACATTATTCTTACAGGAGATAGCGAAATGCAAGCACACCATACTAAATTCAACCCTCCTAAACCTTGCACGAAAAAAGAAGACACAAATGCAACAGTTGAAGGTTGGCACTAGCTGGAAAAGTTAATATTACACTGCAGGATGTCACCCTATAGGCCATTGCCAGATTTTTTTCTTGTTGTAATTGTCTCCTTTATGTTGCTGACAATGTTTGATTATACTTCACCTATCCTCTATTGCTAAAACTCTCAATCTTTATAAGTGAAACCCCTCCTTTTACTCTCAATGTTAAACTACCTGTAATAAAATCTTTGAGTAAAAGTATTGCCTGTTGACTACAAGTCAATATGCTCATTAAAATATTCTGAAATGGGATCAAGTAATGGGACACATTACACCAGCTACATAAACTAACAAAAAAAAAAAAAAAACTACAGCAAGGTATTAAACATATTTACTACACCCCCTCCCTTTCTTACCAATCATCCTCTAAGTGCCCTACCCCTGGTGTCATGGGTGTTTTCAAATATCCAAACTAGCAAAGTTTTAAGATTTTCAGAATGAAAGTGTTAATGACATGCTCATTGAAGGCAATGCTGACATAAATTTACAACAAATAAAAATGTTCTTACCAAATCATTCAATAATTTGTTTTTCAAAGAACCAAATTCTTGTTCCACAATAGTTTTTACTGACTTTTTCAAGTTTTCTTCAAGATAAAGGTCCATTTCATTTAATTCCTGAATATAACTCTGGTGTAAGCTTCTTATGTGCATTGCACTAGGAGTAAAAGAAAAAAAAATAAGTAAAGGTTAGTTAAATGGAATTCCAAAAGTACTTGGCAAAAGTTTGGCAACTGTCATATACACACTGCTTTCAACACACTGCCTCACAATGATAGCAGTAATAGTAACACTTCTGTACAATTTGGCATCCATAAGCTTTCTGAAATGCCAAAAGGTAACCTGTACATTGCAAATACTGATGTGGCAACCAGTGCTATGAATACACTTTACTGAATAATGGTAGCAAGAAATGGAGCATTTACATATTATTTGGTATCTCTCATTTGACAACTGTATATGCCATATAAGGAATAAAATGAATATTTTTTGCCATTTTGACAGTATCTGTTTTAGAAATCACAACTTTTGATTAAAGTGGGCTTTCCTTCAGGCCATGTGAGGATGGGACACATGACCACGTAACTTCAACATTCGGTAAATCTCAGAAGATGGCTAATAAATTTGATGTTTCCATTTGGTAACAAAGTTTTATGTCAAATATTAAATGGTTGTCCATGAAACAATAATTTGGCTTTGTTACTCTTTCCATAAGGGCTTCAGAAAGTATTGCCAGAATCTGCTCATACTTATTTCTCAAACTTCTAAAGAATATTGTAGGTGAGAGGCACTCACTGAGCAAAAACTCATACAACACATTAATGTTTCCATTACAGTGTCTCATACTGACCACAAACCAAGAAGGAAGCAGGTTCCATTTCAAGTCTTTGGCATCCCATAACTCAATTGGGGTCTCACCCTAGCCTCCCATTTAAAAGGCAAATGTCCTCCAATTAACCTACTTTTTGGTTCCTTGCATTAGCAAAAGGAACCTATGTAGTCAGTTTGGCGTGTGTGTGTGTGTATGGGTGGGTGTGCGTGTGTGTGTGTGTGTGTGTGACACTTGCTTCGGTACGCTGTAACTCAACAAGGGAAAGTTGGACTAAACCGAAACTTGGTATATGGATCTGTCATAGTAAGAAGGTGTGCCCTATTGTTTTTGGTGGAGGTCAAAGGTCATGTGGGGTCACCAGGGGTCAAAGACCGAAAACCTTGTTTGCACGATATCTCAAGGTAGGAAGCTTGGATAAATTTCATACTTGGTATGTAGATGCATTATGGTGAGAAGATGAATGCTGTAGCTTTTGGTGGAGGTCAAAGGTCATCTGGGGTCACCAGCAGTCAAATACTGAAAACTTGTTGTTAAAACAATATCTCAAGGTAGGAAGCTTGGATAGATTTCATACTTGGTATAGGGATGACTTATGGTGAGAAGATGAATCCTTTAATTTTTGGTGGAGGTCAAAGGTCATTTGGGGTCACTGAGAGTCAAATACTGAAAACCTTGTTAATGCAATATCTCAAGGAAAAAATCTTGGATAGGTTTCATACTTAGTACATAGATACACCATAGTGAGAAGCTGTGCCATACAGTTTTGGGTGGAGGTCAAAGGTCATCTGGGGTCACCGAGGGTCAAAAACTGATAACCTTGTTGTTAGCACAATATCTCAAGATAGGAAGCTTGGATAAATTTCATACTTAGTGGATGCCTTTTGGTGGGGAAAAATATTTTGGTGGAGACCAAAGGTCATCTGGGGTCACTGGAGGTCAAACTTGGCAAACCTTTTCAATTCTATATCTCAGTGTAGGAAGCTTGAATAGATCTTTGCTTTGAGGTGTTGCATTAAATCTAGCAGAAAACCCATATGAGTTTTGTTGGATGTCAGAGTTGAAATCACCAGATGCCAAAAAGCAAATTCCCAAGAATTCCTCAAGTCAAAAATATAAGCACAAAACTGTATCATTCCCGCACATTAAGATCACATTCACCCAATGACTGAAAGATGTGGGACATCTTTCAGAGATGCCAAGTATCTCAATTTTAATTGAAATTAATGTTTCAAGGTACCGCAAAAATTTGGTACCGTCAATACCGCTACAAATGGTACCGGTAATACCATAGTACTGGTACCAAAAGAGAAAAATAGTCTGACTTTAAAAGCAAGAAAATACCCGGAAAACGACAGGTATTAACGTACATGCCGTGTTCTGATCATCCCTGCCTTCCGCTACACTGTTAATGAATTAAGTACACTCAACACATTGGTAAACAAAAAATGAAACCCGCCGAAAGCCAGCGTCCGAAAAACACGGGGAGCGGAGTGCGATTTTGAACCCGAAAGTCCCAAAAGAACACTCAAAACTGTACTTACAGTTACGAAAATAATTTCTAAAAATGATGAAAATCGCCTTCGTAAATTATCACCTGAAGTTTTTAGGTGGAACTTTTCCAAATTATTCCCATAAAATATTTATTCATCAAGCCTATTTCCGACCGCAATTATTACTATCAAAACATTTTTTGCAACATTTCATGTTTTGAGTTCAAGATGCCTAACAGTATGATAGCGCCGCAATCTTTTTCTTTTTTTTTCTTCTAGCTTTTACCGGTACCGCGTAAATCATTTACTGATATAACACTCGTAGGATGGGGACTCCTATTTTCGTGCAGATAGGCCAGCTTCACATAGATGTAGGCCTAACGGTATAGGTACGTTCTGTACGATCTTTGGGACTGCACGAAAATATGAGAACGCCGTACTACTGAGTGTCTCAAAAATCTAAATCGACTTAAGCAAGTCTGAATTCACGCGACCACGACGACAACGTTCAATGGGATTTTACTGTGTAGTTTCTCTCACATACAGTTAAGTCAATGGACAAGTCCCATTGACTCACTGTACAAACTGTTGAAAGAACGTTCTTCCGAAGATTTCTCTCACACACAGTTATGTCAATGGAGAAGTCCCATTATCTTACTGTGTTTGAAATCGTTGAAACAACATCCATGTCAGAGCAAGCGATGCAATGATTCTTCGTAAGCTTACAACGAATTTCTTAATGATACGATGCCTTGTGTAAGCATAGGCAAAGTGAATGATACCAACTGCTATTAGTACATAATACAAATGTACGTGCTGATAACGAACGATCGTTCGAAAACTGCACACAATGTCGAAAGAAAGCAAGCCACAAGTTAGTGTGGGAAGTATTGGTTGGGCGAAATTTCCCGTTAAACGTGGTAATTTATGTATATAACAGTTAAAGGGCAATTTCCGAAATTAGAAGGGGAAATTTGTGACAGAAATGATGCAAAATGGTTACAGAATGAACGTTTCATGGTTACATTTTTATATTTAAAAGAACACAAGGCAGTTATCATATGGATTATAGTATTTATATTTCAGTTATATTCCATTCAATTGCAGTATTTTTAGATTTTTGTTTTGACGTATTGTCGGGTACTGTTCTCCGCGGTACTTCCGTACCTTGTAATTGGTGGTACCGTACCGTATCGGTACCGGTACATACCGGTACTCACAAAAATACCGGTATACCGTGAAACGTTAATTGAAATTATAGTATTACGATTTTAATCCATAATTCTGCCATTATGAAAACGTGCATCAAATACTGCTTTTTAATATTGCAGAAGATTCTCTGCCCACAAAGCAGAGGACTGTTGTGAAAGTTCACTAGACAGACAACATTTGTCCTTAGATTAGGACATGTGAGCTTGCAGGAATTGGAAATTGGAATTGGTTAATTAAATGCTGCTATGGGTTGTTAGCTTTATAAAGAGAACCAAATTACTAATCATTTGGATCAGATACCACTGAGCGTGCATGAATTGTGATTGCTTAATTGAATAAAACAAATTGTAACTGTATCCTGTCTGTTTTGATATCCCCTGAAGTGCCTGTAGGCTGTATTTCTTCAGAACAATTTATTTATGCTTGAATGTGTTAACACAAGATGTGCATTGTCTACAGAGCAGATTTTGTGAATCGACAGAAATACTGGTTCATTCAGTAGCTGGATCAGTTTCATTTACATTCAGCAAGGAACCACAGTGCCCATTGGGCTCTTGTTTAATGTCCCTTTTCACATTCTCCACAACAGAAGGGTGACCACTGAAATCAAATAACCTATGCACATCCCAAAGAAAAATACAAATGCTCCCTAAGTATTAACAATCTGTTTTTCTTAATACATAGTTTAACATTTGAATGGCAATTACGAAGAGGCACTAAAAAGCCTTTTCATCATAAAGTGCTTAATTAGTTAATATTATGCAGTCTGGATGGAGTCCTGATGAGTTCTTACTTCTTTTGTCTCATGGATTCCTGAGTGAAGAATCACAACTAATGCTATTAACTCAAAAACACAGCATTGTCCTACTGTGATGTTTAAGTTTTTGTTCTAGCCCCAGGGTTAGTGCCAAAACATTGATTGTAATAAACTTGAAACAGCAACACAAATGAGACAATTTCAGCAACTTTTACCAAGTAATCTTACTGTTTTTGATGAGCAATGATGAGAAAGTCTGTTTGCCTTTTAAATGCCAAGTTTGCTGTCCCACAATTTGAGCCAATGATTACTCTGAAGTCCTTACAATTCTAATTCTGCTGTACTACACACTAAATAATTATGGAGTGCCACAGCCTAAGGGTAGCAATTTTCAATGTGAAATTGAAAGGCATCCAAAATTATCTAGTTGGCATACATTTCATAAAATAATTATGGGGCATGTGAAAATCACACTAAGATTTGAGAGCATGGTGGCCTATTGGTTACGGCGTTGGACTTGTGATCTAAGGATTGTCGGTTCGATTCCCACGTGGGTAATTATGATGTGTCCTTGAGCATGATACTTTATCTCGATTGCTTCTCTCCACCCAGGGGTTAAATGGGTACTTGTGAGGTAACTTGTACAGTGATGCGCTGTTTGTGGCTGCTCCTATGGGAAGTCCTCCAGGGGACACGATGAAGTGACGTTACTGTTCAGTGTGATAGGTATGAACAGCAAGGGATGTGCACTATATGGTGTGGGTTTGACAAGTTACCAATGACCAGGGGTAATGATTGTGAAGCGCTTTGAGATGTTACATATAAAGGTGCTATAAAAATCCAAATCATTTTTATTATTATCATTATTATTATTAAGACCCTTGTAATATTTTTGGAAGCTTTTCTTGAGTGTTTTTCTTGTGCCATCTTTTTCTATTATTAAACAAATACCCAAACTAGCTAATACGCTATCTTAATTTGTCTATATAGGGAGATATATTGAACCTACCCTAGTGTCATATTGTATGAGACCATCTGACCCTTCGGAGAGACTACATTGTAACACATATGGTTACGAGCCCTCACACATATAATGCAACACAATGGTTACATCATTAGTTGGTAATATATCTAACCAGTTAGAGCATGCAACACAGTTTACAGGATTTTCACATTGCAAGTACGTTGAACAAAGTTAAGTCAATACATTACTGCATTGCTTCGGTTTGTGCAGTTTGTGAGATCTAATATTTCTGCACACATGGAAGAAAGTACAGAAATTTTGCAAAATGGGTCTATCCCAAAATTTGTGCAGGAATTCGACCCCCAACATATTTTCTTGTGCAGGAAGTGACCATATTTATGTGGGATTCCTGCAATCTTGCTGCAATTGTGAACCCTGCCTAGCCATAAGGTTTGCTCCAATCAGTCACTCAGTTTGCTCCAACTGGTAACTCATCCTTCTTCCAGTGACATGACATTCATATCTGCATTTCCCAAACTTTGGAACTCCCTCGTAATGGAGATAAGGACCGCCTCATCTAAGGTACCTCTCAAGCAGAAACTCAAATTACTCATTCTTTATGTTTTTAGTTTATGAAGTGTTAAGAATATTATCTGGATATTTAAGCAATGGAAGGAGGTTCCAAAGCTGATTTTTGTGGCACTGGAGTTAATTCCTTAGCTAGGTACCCTCTGGACTAAGGAGTTTCGCTGAGGGTAAGCTCTGAGGCTAGCGATTAAATGTTGCCAGTAATTTCCCTACAATCCCATACACACTTCCTTCCCCAAGAATCATTTGCAATTTTTAGTATTAATGTGTCTCAACATGTCTGTTGTAAGACACTCCATCAGACTACACAGGTAACAGCACAAACTAAAATGTTTAGGTTTTGGTCAATAGCACTGCAGATCATATGGGCACACTTTTTACTGGATTCCACCTTGGTGGGGTGTGGCTCTGCTACAACACTACTTTGTACTTCATTTCATTTAATACCATTACAATGACAATGTCATAGACTATTTTTTTTAATTCTACCACCTCTATCCATCTGTTACTGAGAATCCTGCATTCTGATTGGTTAAACACTGAACTGTTATTATATACATATAACAGACTCTGCTTCGCCTCGTCTGTTCTTTTGCCAAATTTCGAGTCTCCACGGCTTATTCACAAGTAATATTCTGGCAAAAGCGATTTATTCCTTAATTATTATCATTATGATAAAAAAGAACACTTCTGTCTCAAAGAGATATAATATTTCAAAATGGTAATATCTCTCTGCAAGATTTAATGACACCTCCCACTGCACCAGATATCCTCCATTTCATCTGTAAAACTTTCGACGATGACTCTATCACAGGTCAATAGAATTCTCTGGAATTCTAACCTTAGCATCTGTAAAAACTTACTGCCTTGAGTTCATTTCCACCCCTGTTTTCAGTCTACGTTGGGCCATGGCTTGCAGCTTACTGCTGGTCTTATTCAGGTTTTCTATATCAATTTCAAGAGCAACAATCTCCTTCAAGAGACTATCACGAAACTCTTCTAGGGCTGCTTGTCTGTGGGTGAGAAAAAGATAAGTCAATTGTACTTTAGTCATTGGTATAAACAGAAAAATGAAGTGGGTAAGGGACTGCCTTCAAACTGGAAAAAAGGAAAACATCCCATCTCCCAAAGAGGAAAAGAGAAAGAGATGCACTCCCCCCTTACCCCACCCTAAACAACAAGAGACCTGCTCTTCCATGGCTGCTTGTCTCTAGAGGTTGAACAAAGAGAGCAGTTATAGAAAACTTCAGTCATTAGGACCATTTGCAGTTTGGTCACTGCAGGCACTGGTTGGCATCAAGCAATCTTAAAAATGCAAGCATGCATATTGTGTTTTGCAAATGCAAATGCAGGCAAGATTGCATGCAGAATATAAATGAATGAGAATCTACTTTTCATTGTGATGAAAGTGTAAGTTTTGCAAACCAAACATGATCTCATTTGTTATAACCAGAATGCAAAAATGCATTGAGGTTTCGATGATATATGTTCTATTCCAAATAATGCCATGATGTCCCATATCTTTCAGTCACTGGTCAAAATTTCCCAAGAATTCCCAAGATCATCATCTGGGGTTACGAGAGGTCAAAAAGCAAAATTTCCCAAGAATTCCCAAGATAGTCATCAGGGTCACCAAAGGACAAAATGCAAAATATCCCAAGTATTCCCAAGGCCTAACGTTACAGTATAGCCTAGAGGCTATGCTAAATACTTGGCAAGGCCCTAAGTAACATCAGCCTAGGTCTAGCCTAGGCCTAGCTATAAGTATAAACCTAGCCTAGGCCTATGCACAGCTGGTCACAGAAATCTCTCTGTAAATACTACAAACTTAGATGATGGGTACCAACATTTGACAGGCAATAACTGCTTTGACTAGCCCTAGCCTAGGCCATAGCTATTACAGTAACCTAGGCCTACCTCTAATAAGTAATATCAGCCCATACATACTGTACTACAATTAGGCTAGCCTGTACTGTGGCAGTTAGGCTAGGACTTAGTCACAGGACTAGGACTTTGTCTAGGCCTAGCCCATAAACCTGGAACTCTGCATTAGATTTATGTACTGAGTCTAACGTTATTGTGTGTGTAGGCTAATGTTTGTTGTTGGTTCTGTAACAACACTTAGGCCTAGGCTAGGCCCTAACTGTTAGGCCTAGGCCTACGTTAAAACTTGATCTGCCTGGTAAATTTTCCACTAAAGTTACTCATACTACTCTGCTACTCTGAAGAGGAGCCATATTACAACATACTGTGATATTCCTGCTGTAATTTTTATTATTCGATTTCTTGGTGCTATTTTTCCAATTCAGTTACAGTCAAATCTAACATTAACGTTGGGCTACTCAGCCAGCTCAACAGACCTTGGCAGGAGTCTGTCACTGCACTCAGAAACTAGCTTTTAACACAGTTTTTGATTGGTTGAAAGTGGATCTGTTTACAACTGATCAACCAATGATATGGTAGCTTATGGAATGTCATGGATCTGCTGCAAACTATCTACTGATTGGTTTAACATCAACTTGTTGACAAAAATTTAACCAATAACATAACAGCATAGATTACTGGGCTCAAATAAATACACTACAGTACTGTACAGAAAAGTGAAATACTGTAGTCTATTCTCAGTCTTTTGATGTTGGCTAAAGAATAATAAAGTTCGTGAAAGGTCCGTATTCCCATATTTACAATGATTTTCCGTACTGAATATGGAAAGTCCGTGCTGGTTGGGAGCTCTGTCTCAGGGTTTGACCCCCCTGGTGACCCCAGATGACTTTTGACCCCCACCAAAAATGATAGAGTTCTTCCTCTTACTATAAGGCATCAAAATACAAGGTATGAAATTTATCCAAGCTTCCTACCTCGAGATATCGTGTTAACAAGGTTTTCAGAGTTTGACCCCCGGTGACCCCAGATGACCTTTGACCTCCAACAAAAATGATAGGGTTCTTCCTCTCACCATAACGCATCTACATAATAAGTATGAAATTCATCCAAGCTTCCTACCTCAAGATATTGTGTTAACAATGTTTTCAGGGTTTGACCCCCGGTGACCCCAGGTGACCTTTGACCTCCACCAAAACATTAGGGTTCTTCCTCTCAATATGGGGGATCCATGTACCACGTATCGGGAACTGTCAGAGCTTCCCTTCTTGAGATATCGTGTTAACAAAGATTTCAGAGTTTGACCCCCGGTGACCCCAGATGACCTTTGACCTCCACCAAAAGTGAAAGGGTTCTTCCTCTTACCATAACGCATCTACATACAAAGTATGAAATTCACCCAGGCTTCCTACCTCAAGATATTGTGTTAACAATGTTTTCAGGGTTTGATCCCTGGTGACCCCAGGTGACCTTTGACCTCCACCAAAAACAATAGGGTTCTTCCTCTCAGTATGGAGCATCCATGTACCAAGTTTGAGAACTGTCATAGCTTCCTTTCTTGAGATATCGTGGTAACAAAGTTTTCAGGCTTTGACCCCCGGTGACCCCAGATGACCTTTGACCTCCACCAAAAATGATAGGGTTCTTCCTCTTACCGTGACACATCTTCATACAAAGTATGAAACTCATCTAAGCTTCCTACCTCAATATATTGTGTTAACAATGTTTTCAGGGTTTGACCCCCGGTGACCCCAGGTGACCTTTGACCTCCACCAAAACATTAGGGTTCTTCCTCTCAATATGGGGGATCCATGTACCACGTATCGGGAACTGTCAGAGCTTCCCTTCTTGAGATATCGTGTTAACAAAGATTTCAGAGTTTGACCCCCGGTGACCCCAGGTGACCTTTGACCTCCACCAAAAGTGAAAGGGTTCTTCCTCTTAATATGGGGCATCTGTGTACCAAGTTTGAGAACTGTAAGAGCTTTCCTTCTTGAGATATCGTGTTAACAAAGTTTTCAGGGTTTGACCCCCGGTGACCCCAGATGACCTTTGACCTCCACCAAAAATGATAGGGTTCTTCCTCTTACCGTAACGCATCTACATACTAAGTATGAAATTCATCCAAGCTTCCTACCTCAAGATATTGTGTAAACAATGTTTTCAGGTTTTGACCCCTGGTGACCCCAGGTGACCTTTGACCTCCACCAAAAACAATAGGGTTCTTCCTCTCAATATGGGGCATCTATGTACTACGTTTGAGAACTGTCAGAGGTTCCCTTCTTGAGATATCGTGTTAACGAAGTTTTTAGGGTTTGACCCCCGGTGACCCCAGATGACCTTTGACCTCCACCAAAAATGATAGGGTTCTTCCCCTTACCGTAACGCATCTACATACAAAGTATGAAATTCATCCAAGCTTCCTACCTCGAGATATTGTGTTAACAAGGTTTTCAGGTTTTGACCCCCGGTGACCCCAGGTGACCTTTGACCCCCACCAAAAACAATAGGGTTCTTCCTCTCAATATGGGGCATCTATGTACCAAGTTTGAAAACTGTCAGAGTTTCCCTTCTTGAGATATCGTGTTAACGAGCAAAGTGTCACAAACACACACACACACACACACGCACACACACACACATACACACGCCATCATGACCGCATAGGTTTCTCTTTTCATCGAAACCAAAAATGCATGAATCTATTGAGGAAAACAGAGAAAGACAGTCCCCCCACCTTCACCCCCCCCCCCCCCCCCCCCCCCCCCCCAAATAATACTCCATGCTTTTACTTTCATTTAAAAAAACATTTACATCACACTGTAAAATGAACCATTTCTTGCAAAGCATTTTGCATTAAAAAACTGGGACAATGATCTCATTCTTTAAAAAGTCACAGTGACATATTAAAGGAAAAACAAAGTAAAAAATATATACTGGTATGTACTCCGGTACAAGAGAGACATCACACTCAAAGAACAATCAAATCTTTTGAATCAAATATTAAAACACATTTTGACATTTTAAATCTCACCACACAAACGTTCTGCAAAGATGGAGTGGAGTTTATTCGCTTTTTCCTATTGTTTGGTTGACATTTTATGGGGAATACACAAACCATGCACAAAAGCAACAAAACAGCAACACAAAATGTGATAACTATGATTTCTAGCTCTAAAGCATTATCCCAGACAACACTATATACAATATTAATACCTTCCATGATTCTGTTCTGCCCAGATTTTACTGAGATATTTCTGTGTTGACTTGAGCACTGAATCTGTCAAAGCCCTTGTCTGGTTCCTCTTTTCCTGAAAAATTGGAAACAGAAATCACAAAAGAATAGACATAGGGTGTTTTTGTTCATTTATGGGTTATACAAGTGCATTTCCTGGGTAAAAAAATAAATTCTTGACTGAGTTCTGTGCCTTAAAAATGAAGTACAATCTCATAAATACATGTAAATTCTATTTTAAATTTATTTCTATTTGCTACAAAATATTTCAAAATGACATTCATTTTAGAAGAATAATTGTGATGCCGAAGGATATGGGAATGGTATTATAAGGTGCCGAATGTTTGGGTTTTTCTAAGTAAGCTTTTTCTTTTATGGGAGTGATCTTCTTTGTTTAGCCCATACAGGTTTTAAGTTCACTCCCATCCACATATTATTTTGTTTGATACTTCTGTATGTATAATTTTGATAACGTGGGAAAACAAATGAATGAATGAATGACTGACTGACTGACTGAATGAATGAATGAATGAATGAATGAATGAATGAATGAATGAATGAATGAATGTTAATGTAGAGGTATAATTCTGGAGTAATTCATCATGAAGGAGTAAAGTCAGTATCATATAAAATGAAAGTACTGTATTTCTGAAAATGCCTGGCAAGCTGCAGATCATTTTACTACAGTGTAATACTATTTTCTACTTTGCCTGCATATTTTGAGAAAAACTTTGGGATTTTAATGGAAAACAAATTTATCAAAACCGGGGCTATTCATAATAGGGTTGGGCGGTACCATGAAATTTTGGTACCGGTACCGCTAATTACACAGAACCGGTATTAAGGACAGTACCGGTTCGCATTTCATGGTTGGAACAGTCGGGCGGGAAAAGGTCTATGCACCTTTATGGTACTTTCCATGGGTCCGCTGGATGTGTAGAAGACCGTCAACACGTGTGAAATCCTACTCTCCTCCTTAACTCATAATCTCTCTGTACATGGTTTTAGGTGCGGTATCCTGGAGGACGTTTTAATCCGTGAACCCCAAACACGGAACACTTTGCAGGGCTTAACTTCAACACCGCTAGCGTGAAAGTGAGAACATGGTTTATAATAATGTTGTCGTAACATTTGGATACAGTGAAATTAAGCATATTGAAACATGGATGCAAATATTGTGAAACCATCATTTTACAGCACATCAAACTGTTGCAATGGTTAAAAATTGTGTCAAAAGTTGAATTAAAAGTGTATTTACTCCATGCAAACTTATAAACTAATTAAAATCATTACAAATCGTTAATTATTTCCTGACATTGCTTCAGTGGCCTATTTGGACTCATCCATTTTTACTGTAGGGGGATTTACCTTCACTTCAACACCATGGTGATCGGTGAAAGAAAATTATCATATCGGGAGCTGTTCGATACTGTTATTTGGAAAGAAAAAAAGACAAGCATATACTACTTCTTTAAAACTTGTAATAATTATAAAGCAAACGAAATCATTGGGAATTTTCAAGATTTTTCCCTCCACAATAGGATCGTCCGCAGCTTGCCATGAACGTTACGACACTGATACGACGCATTTACTGAACTGACTGTACAGATGCTAGGGTGGGCATGGGTGACAAACGTGGTAAGCAGCGAGCAGTAAAGCACTACAGTATAGCAATAAACGGTGCAGAAAACGTTCCTTGAGTTATCATACAAAAATCTCTGCTGTGATTGATATTGGTCTATCGCATGGTCTTCGTAAGACGAAGACCAGAATTTTCCGGCCATTATACTGCTTTCGCACAGAGTGCAGCGTTGTAGAAATCCAAGAACACACAAATCCCAGTATTTTGCTTTCAGCGTACGTAGGTAACTGTATGCCTGTGCACACAGTATTAGCATGATACAATTAGTGTATACGATGTACTGTAACAGTTCTTCGGTATGACGGAAAATACCCGATCGAAAATGATAGCAAACTTTCAGTATCGGCACCCGGCGCAGCTGGTATGCTTAATAGGTTAAAAGGAAGAGACAAAATAAGTAGACATACTCAATTTGTTGCATGTTAAAATCCCATGCTCTGATGTTTAGTTCTGTTGAAAAGTAACATAACAATTAGTTAAGACAACTTGAACTTAAATGATCAATACAAACACTGTATCCCCCCCTCCCCTTCCAATTTACACCCTCATAACCCCTGATCTGTACTTGTTATAGCTTTTTAGGCCTATGAAATGATATGAAGAATAAACTCACTAACAATTGAGGCTAAACCATCAAAGCTTAAAGACAAGAAGTAATTAAAAGTAACAGTACTACTTTAGTACAGACAATGTGTGACAAAGGTTGGGTTCAGTACTACTGTACTGAATACCGAATACTTAGATTCAAACCACATTTATTCTAAGTTCTTCGCAAGAAACGTAAACATTCTGACTTTTTCAGGTTTAAGTCGGTTTCGAGTTGGGCTTACAATATCACCAGCTGTACTGAACAGTCTTTCTGACGACGAACTCGAACCACAAACACACAAATATTTTCGTGCGAGAAGAGCAAGCCATGGGAAATTTTTCGCTTGCCCTTGCCACCAAACAAGTGGGTCGCTTTCCCAGGGGATAGTGTCTAGGCTCATATAGCCATTGATTTCTTTTTTCAAAATGTCTTTGTCAGTTTGTACTTGGCATGATACCCCTGCTGCCTGGCTCCGTTTTTTAGCTTTTGCTAACATGTGTCCGAACTTTCTTTTGTTTGACTGTTGAACTGGCTGTGGTTCCTCTGTGTCAGAAACCCCGCTCACGTATGGATTTGGGATCTTATCCGTAATACATTTGGCCCCTTCCTCGACTATACTTGATTTGTCCTCTTCCACCTTTTCATCATCCATGTAGTCTGTCTTGTATCGTGGATCGAGGAAGGTGGACTTCTCCAGAAGAGCCGTGAAGGGTTTCCCTTCGTACCGTTCCTTTATATCAGCTAGCATTTTGCCTTTCATTTCGGCTGTGAGCTCTGTTTCTCCCTCTTTAGCAGCCATAATATCAGTTTCAAAAAGGGCTAATGTTGGTAAAATAGTGCTGCTAGTCACATGGTCTTCACCAGAAATAAGATCTGTGAATTTGGACACCGGTTCTAGAGCTTTGTCCATGCTTTCTAGGACATGTTTGTCCTGCCAGGCAAGTAACAAATGTGAGCATTTGGGATCCATGGCGAGGGTACGACGAACTGGCTGTTCCTGATCCAGCAGCCTATGAATCATGGCCTGTCGTGAACCCCAACGTGTAGCGGTCTCCTTCAAATAAAAATGAAAAATATGAGCGCTCGTAAGGGGCACTTACAGTACTGCAACTTAGTGTTGTTATTTAAGGAATAAATCCATTTGGCGGACTATTATTGGTGAATAAACCGTCGAGACTCCAAATGGCAAAAATAACGGACGAGGCGAAGCCGAGTCCGTTATTTTGCTTAATTTGGAGTCGAGACGGTTTATGAGACAATAATAGTCCGACAAATGTGGTTTATTCCTATGTTATTCTACCACCAAAAGTCTGTCAAAAACTGCATTTTTATCAGCTTTTACGATTACTGACCGTGTGTTGTGGAATAACAGGTCAGTGTATAACCAATCAGAATGTAGGATTCTCAATAACGGATGGCTAGAGGTGGTAGAATAAATGATATATCTTTTAAACTTTCTATAGTGATGTAATATTCAAATTCAGCACATTTGGGTGACTGGTTTCATTAGCTATAGTATAGGGTAGGATCCTAGGGTGGAGGGTAATTAAGTTCTCTCCCATTGGCATTTTAAACGAATCGGCAAAACTGCAATGTCATGGAAATGTGCTGGCAATTATAAAGTCTCACCTAGTCTGCACACCAAAAACATCAGATGTGATACCAAGTACGTTCCCAGCAAATGAGCCATGCAAGTTCTATCTGAAAGGTAATGATTGCATGCAAACTGATCAATAATACTTACAGTGATTAATGCCTTTGTCTTCAGCCCAAGTTTTTCTTGGTATTTAGGAAGGTCTCTCCTTTTATGCCAGGAATGTGAGAACTGACTCACAATACTTTTGCACACACTAACAGCCCGTGTGGTGCGGGGTTCGTTCTTCCAAGATTTGTTCACAGCCAAATTCAGGTTATGGCCAAAACATGAGACATGAGTTATTCCTAGTTGAGTCACTGCATTTTTTATGTTACCTGCATTGTCCGTTGTGACTGCTACAAGCTTATCAGTTGGAAGGTCCCAGTCTTGCATAATATCTCGGAGAGCATCTGCTAATTAAGTTAGGGGCTATGTGATCTTCCGGGAGGAAAATTGTTTCCACGCAATGGGTCTTTAATTTCCATTCCCTATCAATGTAGTGAACTGAAAAGCCCATGTATGGGTCCATATTTCGACTAGACCATAAGTCACTTGTGGCTGCAAAAAAAATCATCTCTTTTTGAATACTTTCTTTCACACCATCTCGAGTTTTGTTGTACAATTTGGGGATAGCAGTTTGCAAAAAATATTTGCGACTGGGGAGTTCGTATCGCTGGTCAAAAGCCTGTAACATCTCTTTGAAGCCTCGCTTTTCTACCGAATAAATCGGCATAATGTCTTTCGCAAGGCAAAATGTGACTTTGTCTGTTAGTGTCTTCCATTTTTTTTTCTTCCCTGTTGTATTTACTGAATGATTTAAGAGTTACTTGTTTTCCGGTTGATCTTTCATTAACTGGTTGCGGTACTGTTGATGTACCCTTACCCTTGGAGGTGGATGACTTTATTTTCCCATATTCCTCAGGGTGGTTCACTTCAAGATGTTTAAAAAGGTTGGAAGTATTCCCGCCTTTGGCCCAGAATTGTTTTTTGCACTTTTTACAAGTCGCACGTTCAACATCTTCTGGTTTCCCGTCTTGACCTCTACGGTAACCAAAATATACCCAGACTGCAGATTTTTTGTTCCTTGCGGGAAGCAAATCGCTTTCGAAATTCTCTTGGAGGTCAACTGAGTCCACTTCATCATCTTCAATTTCAGGGACATCCATTTCTTCTTCGGAAATTGATTCCATCATTTTCATATCAGATAACATAACCCTATTGACAGTGCGACTAGCTGGACCCAACGTGTCAATTTCCCGCCTAGAAAAATTCACCGTTCATGTGCTGCCTTCTTTGGTACATGCAAAACGTTCGTTTCACTATTCTGGGAGAACTTACGGTGTCTTACACATACCAGATCAAATAACAATTCATGTACAACGTGTTGTTGTGTCGTGTTACGGTGGGACGTTTCTGTGCATACTTTTTAGGCATCCGTAATTCAATTTACCAATGTGATTGCTACCTGAAGCGGTGTTTGTACAGTGATCAACAGAACGCGCCCTGTCTCGCTAGTCGCCGTTTCCTGTATATACTACGTACAAAAAGAGTATCTTGAACAGTGACAGTAGGCAACCCATGCACGTTCATATGTGAACGATGCAGTGAACGATCGACTGTAGGCTACAGCCGAACTGCGAAGCTTCCCAAAATTGCTTTGGAAGTTGTGATCCTGTATGATTTTTAAAATGGTAACCTAGACTTATGAAAATATGGGGCCTAAACAGTCACAGGGAGATGTTTGACAGAACTCCGGAAGAAACCATAATACGGAACGAAGCAGATTAGGGGTTGTCTGTTTTCCCGCCGGCGATAAAGAATTCGCCGTCTGTGGCCCGTGCACTGTTGAACGTAGCCTAGGGTACCTAGGCCTAGTTCTCACGTACACTTTGTTCCCTGAACTAGGCCTAGGCTATTGCAACACAAACTTTTGACCGCATATTACTGTGAGAGTAATATCGTCTGCGTGCGTTGCTGCAGTGATTGTTGCTATATACGCGAATGCGCGTGTATGAACGTAACTATAGCTATGGACTATGTCACAATTGAACAGCAATGCGTGCTATTTAGCATACAATAGTGTGAACGTCCTAGTTACACGATTTAGCAGTTTCACAGAATGTTTAAAAACAAAACAGGATCGTTTGTGTAAATCAAAATTTTTGGTCTCTTTTTGGACACTAAGTGCAAATAATCTTAGACTGAAGGGTCTTAAACATATAAAGGACCCGTAGAGGTCAACTATGTAGGAGTATACATGAATTTGACAAAGTTCGAGACTATTTAAAATTTTTGAAGGTGCGGTAGCCCAATTTTGACAATGGGTATATTGCTGACCTAGTATGGGAAGCCCCAAAGCTTCCCAAATACTAGGTCAGCAGACTGCGGACTATGTTGAACGGTGCATACACTGCAGATAATATTGCGTGGGCAAGACATATTTGTGGGGATTTTGCGAGTTGATAAGGATGACGGGATGATTTGATTTCAGTTTCAGCCTGAGTAAGATGTTTGCGTAAAGTATTTTAACCAAGACGCATCCTAGCACAGAAAATAAGAATCATATTTATTTTCGTTTGGAATTAAAATGAGTACCGGTAATTTTTTCAAGTACCGGTAATTTTTACAAGAACCGGTATTAGTAACACATCAAATGTCTTCGGTATTTTCATTACCGGTACCACCAGTACCGGTATTCACTTGAATACCGGTATACCGCCCAACCCTAATTCATAATTCCTTTTCTCAAATTGAAACTCCTTTTGTCAATAAAGTTGCTATGACTTTTTAAAATGTTTTATCACATCATACTATATCAAATCATATGACATTTTGAAACAATCCATGACTTTTTTAAGCTTGGAAAGTACTTTTTCAATACTTCAGGACTTGTTCTAAGTTTTCTTTGGCCAATGGAACCCCCAAAATATTATTTTTGGAGGAAAATCGCATGCCCTCTGTTTGGACTAGATGCCTCTTTGACATACTATGCACTTCCTGTTTACATTGTATTTTGAAAAGGAAATCAGCAATGTAATTATAATTTGATAAAATGTGATAACTAAGGGTCCTTTGTATTTGTCCACAAAGCTTGAACACCACTGGACCATCCGTGGTTTTTCTTCAACCACATCTCTCTAAGGAGTGAAAAAAGGTATCAGAGATCTTAAGTTTGGCCTTATACTACTGGGGCCAATTTTCACTGAGTATTGTGAGGTAATGCCCTGGTCTGGTATCCTCTGGCCTGAGAAAATTTAGCTGAAGCTGATAAGCTACCTATCAGATGAGACCCAATATCCCAAAGATCACATAAAAAAAAACACATATTTCTTCTCCTAGGGTAATTTCCATGTTTGCAAATGTATAAGATCATGTCACACCAAATGTGACGTATGGACATAGATAGGCTAACAAATAGATCTATTGCATTTAACTCATATCATTACATGGTTACAAGGAAAGATGACTGGTTCTCCTCTGTAAATGTTTGGGATAAACTTTTGCTTTTAATAACTGGCCTCAGCTTTGACCGCAGGGACTGTGGCCTCAGCTTACACTTCTGATCACTATAATGAACTACATGCTTCAGTTACATCTTAAAGTGATGGAAAGATGAAAAGTGCTTACAGCAAACTGCCTCTGGATTTTCTGTCCAACAATGGCCACCATTTCTGGGATGTGAAAGTCACTTGGATGTTTCCAAGAAAGGTTAGAGGAGGAGGAAGATGAAGTCCCGCTTGTAGTATCACCATCTGCCTGGACAGATTCATGCAATCCTAGGATGGAGGAAAAATTCAGACTTCTGATTTGAATTGTAAAGGGGATGGGGGGGGGGATGGGGAATTGTCTAGTCACAGACCATGCTATTTAAGGATCAAACCTTTCTCTTCAAGATGTCACATTTAAAACTATTTTAAGAAATTATCATACTTTCAAAAGATGTAGAAAAATAAGAAAGAGCTGTACAAAACTGTTTTTAGGTATCTCTATTACACAAAGGAAATTCTGTCATCATGGTATCAAATAAAATGCAATCCAGCAGCTTTCAGGGCTTAAACTGGAGCAATTCCAAGTTTCTTACAGCTGTGTGAGAGCCCTGTGGAGGTGCATAAGACAGGTGAGCTATACAAAAGATACAAAAATAACAACAAACCATCAAGGGAGGAAAAGTGTGAATGACACTGTTCAGTAATGATAGTAGGCAGGATCTGAACAAAAAATCCCCCCCAAATATTTTGAAAGGTTACTGCTTTTTTTTTCCGAAGACAAACTAGGTTCAGAAATGAGAAAATGATCAAGAAAAATCAAACGTGTGGCAACAAAAATATGAGGAAGGCACTCATATCATAAATATTCTTTTTTTTTATATTTTACATCTTATATCATCCTACTATCTCACTGTAATAAACATACCTACATTGCCCTGTGCCAAGAGCTCATTTTCAAATAGTCTTCTTGGATTAATAGACCTTCTAACCATTGGTGGTTTGAATTCTTCATCTATCTCTGCAGCATCTTCTTCCTCCAAAGAGTCTTCTCCAGGATTGTTCTCATCATCTGATCGGGTGATGTCTTCGATCATATGCTCGTATTTACGTTTAAGGAATGACTGGGTTAAGGTGCTCATCTTGGATGGTCCTGCAAGTGATAATTTTATTGATATACATCATTAATGAAATATATAAGACTTACACTGTGTCCAGGGAGAGAAGGGGACACAATCAAAATTCAAAAAAGAAAAAACAATCCCAAAATTTTTCTTGTATTCATGGGTATTGTACTATTTACACAACTGACTTACATTTGGAAAATATCCATATATTATTTGTCTCTGAAGTTATTCCTGTTATTGATTCCAACCGTAGTATGGGGAGTCCTACAGTTATAACCTAATGGAATGACTATCAAGTCAAGGAGGGAGCAACAGGTAAATGTCAAAAATAAATATAAACCTGAAAGTAAACTCTGTCTGGCATCAGGGTCATCTCCATCACTTTGAGTCTCTTCATCCTCTCCAATCTTGACCTGGAAATAAAGATACGTTGATTAACTTAGATCACTTGCATACCCTGCAGAAAATAACCTTGAAACCCTCCTTCCAAATCACTAGCCATGGGGTTCCAATGGGTTTCAAATAGCTTTCATCAAAAGCATTTTCAAATGGGTTGCTCATTCAGGGGGTTAAGTCTACAACATCCTTTGTCCACGGTTCCATTAACCAAAGGGAACGCTTTGAATCCAAAGGGTGTTTTCAATGGGTTCCCTTTGAATCCAAAGGGTTTTTCCAAAGGGCTCCCTTTGAAGCCAAAGGGATTTTCCAATGGGTTCCCTTTGAGGCCAAAGAGTTTTCTACCAAAGGGTCTCACAGGGAATCTTTGGCTGGGTAAAACCCAACATGAATGCTGAGAGATATTCTAATCAAATGGAGTGCAAGATGATGTAGAATGTGAAAGGCACTGGTATCTCTTGAAAGATGTTTTGAACAGGATGATTTGCAACAGAACACAATTGCTCTTTAACTGCCAAGCTGCCAGTACTCATTTGAATACAGCAGTTTAAAAAAGAAACACTATCTATGGACGATAAATTTGTAAGGAAGTTACTTGCAGTAAGTCTAATACCATGTCATACAATCACAGCAACTATGGGAACTAGTCTTCATACACACAATCAATGCTGAAGATTTTGTTAAATGCTATTTTGTTAAATTTTCATTGTTAAAAGAAATCTTTCAGGTTTATTAATGCTCTAATAAATCACATGAAGCTCTATTTTCTTTTTATCTGTCCATCGTTCCATTTTTTTCTGAGGTAAATTAAATTATGTTGTTACAAATTCCCCTATGATTTCTTAGAGAAGTTTACAAAGTGCAATCAAAACTTTGCCCATTGACTAGTTCATATGCTACTGTACCATTTGTGTCAGATCATCGATGGACACAATTCAGTACATATAACATAGATACATGTTAGGTTAAAGAAGTCAACACATCTTTCCTCTTGGGACATCCAGATTTCCCCCCTCCCCCCAAATTTTTTTCACTTTAACTAATTTTCTCAAATTATATACCTCACTTCCCCCTGAATGCAAAATGGGAATTAGCTCTGTGTGATTTCTTTGAGTACCTGGAAAACTTAAACATATATAGTACTACAACACTAAAATCATTAACTTCTCATATAGTCATTAGATAACTTCTCCGCCATTCGGCAATGATCACGTGGAGCTGCAATTCTAGCCACCAAGTTTGAAACAGCCGTGTATGAAAGACCCATGATGTATGGGTCTGGTGACTGACATATTGGTCACTTTCAGTTTGGTGTCCCTTCTAGGGACAAAGCTTCACTAGAGGAGCAGAATTCTAGCTTCACTGGAGGAGCATAAATCTAGCGTCACTAGAGGAGCAAAACTCTAGCTTCACTGGAGGAGCAGAACTCCAACTTCACTGGAGGAGCATAAATCTAGTTTCACTAGTGGAGCAAAACTCTATCTTCACTAGAGGAGCAGAACTCCAGCTTCACTGGAGGAGCAAAACTCTAGCTTCACTGGAGAAGCAAATCTCTAGCTTCACTGTAGGAGCAGACCTCTTGCTTCACTAGAGGAGCAGAACTCATTCCAGGGAACTTACCTAGTTTTCCTGTTGGCCTTGGCCAATGATGCTTTGAAATAAAACTTTATGAATGATAAGGGAACAAACCTTTCATCAGTGTGCTTACCTGGGGAGTCATACCACACCCTGGGGTCATTTGCAACTCCATCATAACATCTTGACTGAATGGTTCAATGAGGTCATTTGTTGCCCCATCATGATTGGAGGCAATATCCTGAATCTTGGTTTTTTTAGATGACTTTGATGTGAGGGAAGATCTTGGGGTTACCAGTGTGGTTTGGACCTTGGCTTTTCCAGATGACTTCGATGTGTGCGAAGAGCTTGGAGTGACCCCTTGGTCTTCTCTTTGAACTATGGATGACACCTTAAAGAAAGGGAATAAAAATTATTTCTTACTTCGAGCACCAACCTCAACAAAGGTACCATACAAAATCATATGCTATAAAAGAAATATAAACGGAAAAGGATGGTTAATTCATACATGAATGAAAACTGATAAACTACAATAAGCAACACTAGTGAGCAAACATTACCCCTAACAAACACCAAACAAATAACATATGTACAGCCTTCCAGCTGGATTAGCTTTACAGCTAACCGAGTTTTTAAACCCTGTTTTAAAATGTTTAAATAAAATAAAATGAAAAAAAAAATAAATAAATAAATACATACATACATACATACATACATAAATACATAAATGAATGAATGAATGAATGAATGAATGAACGAATGAATGAATGAATGAATGAATGAATGAATGAATGAATGAATGAATGAATGAATGAATGACACTTTTGTAGGCTTCATTCATTGATACTCTTTAATTTGATTCATTTTAAACACTGTTAGTAATTTTATTTCATCATTTTAAGCATTTTTCTTTGAGTCAAAAGGTAGGATAAAAAAGGTAAATGAAGGGCAAAAGTAGGATAGTCAAGCAAAAAGTAGAAGTAGGAGGAAAGTTCAAAAGGTAAAAGAAAGTAGGGTAAATAGGAGTCACTTGAAATCCTGTAGAATGTATGAGTTATGACTTAGAACGTATGTGTCATGACTACTGTAGCAACCATTATATTTAATATATTATTAGCAGAAGTCAGAATATTTGCCATGATATTTAAGCTATTCCTATCAGACTTGCAACAATCACAAGACAATCACTAACTTTTCAGGCTAGGCTTTCTTCACATAATTGTTTTCTATGATAAAAATTGCCAAGCATTTTTTTCAGAAGACATTTTTCTTTGTCCCCACCATCTCCTCCACTTAAGATGTCCACAAAGAAGAGCAGTATTCTCCCCTCATGAATATTAAAATTTATTTTATTAGTCCCTATGAATATTTAAATACTCTTAGGCAGTTTCAACGGTGCAGGATATTTCTTTATTACAACTTTTTGTTTTTTCAAGAGTTGTAAAGTTTTTGTGGGAATCCTGAATCTTCATGTTGTGGTGAAAACTCTCGTTCCTTAATAGAGCAGCAAAATCAACCTCTGGTTCTACAATAGAGTAACAAAATCTCTTTGGAACAATGGAAAGCAACAACAAAGACGAGGAAGAAAACAGAAATACAGATGATCAAGGAAAATGATATTGTCAGATGAAAGACAAATGAAAAATGAAGAATGTAGTCAAGAAAAAAAATCATACATGTAGCACTTCAAGTGGGTATGTCCTAGCAATGTTTTGATTTCATAGGAAAATGAACTAAGCTGAAACAAAGAGAAGTTAAATACAGATTTAAAAAAATATATATTGCACTTGATCCACTTTAGACCATGGATAACAAGCATGAAGAAGACAGGAAAGAACATGTAATTTGACCTTGGAGAAAACAGCAAATATATTACACAATAACAACATAGTATATTAATGTTGTTTGTTAATAGACAACCTCCCTCTTACCTTTTGAATAAGTCGTTCCTGAGATGCAGGATGAGATTGCTGTGAGTCCTGCTGGTAGTAGAGGAAGTCAATGGCACCATCATCCTCTGCTGTCTTCTTTTTCTTCTTCTTAGGAGCAAAAAGCTGATGAAAGAAAACAAAATAACAAGAGTTTACTTTTAAAATGAAAAATCTTAAACATATTCACAATAGGTTCTTCTAAGACTCTTTTTAAATGCTGGCAAATCATTTTAAGTGAATTTCTGTGCTGGATTGGCATCCTTCATGAGCAAATTGTCTCAAAGTACTTTTTAACCTTTAATTTCAATTAATTTTCTCATTTCCAATCATGTTATAATAACAATAGTAAAAGTAAAGAACAATAAAAGAAAGGAACAATCATGAAAAAAGATGAAAAATGACTGAAAAGACTTCAGAAGATGTTTAAGACCCAAGCTTGATGTCTCAATTTTATGAAGTACAGAAAAAAAAGAAAAAGGAAGCAAGGAAAACCTTCATCTGAACAAAGAATGATAAAATTGTAAGTCGAGCGAGAGAAGAAGGGAATATTTGGTGGAAATGAACATCCTAGATGCTGTGTGGCCCTTGAACTTCTGCTAAATCTTGTGAAATGCTACAGTATAAGCTGTTACATTATTTGCCAAAACTGTCAAGAATATAAACACTAAGTGACGAGTTCTTCAATGCACCCTTCACAATCTCCCATCTTGGGTACAAATGAAACAGTTTCCAGACAATTTGCACCCAGATGTTTGTTCCAGACAACTTTCCCAGGGACCTCTAAACCCCTTCCCCTAACAATTCCCACCCCAAACAACTCCTGTCTGGTTAAATCACATCCTGGACAATTTCCAATTTTTCATGAGTTGTCTATAGGAAAATTGTCCAGATGGGCATTGCCTGAGGGAGGGGGGGGGGACTTGTCTGGTCACAAATCAAGTAAGCAGTATAACAGTAGTATTTCATTATAATACAATTCCATTGACCATCAATGTGTCCCCTGCTATGCCCAACACATTTTCATCACACTACAATGCAAATCTAAACAAACTAAACAATATTACACTTTACATTAGCCAACACAGGCATTCCTTCAATTTATCCAATTCTGTGCACAAATATCAAAATATTTTCAAGCAGGAGAAGAGAACAGTATTCAAGAACAAAATGCTGAAATAAATTCTTTGTATAGTATATACAAAAGGAAAGGTAAAAAAAAAGAATCTTCATAGCAATTCATCTCATGTTATACAAGGAATATATAAGAATTCTATAACCAATTTATGTAGTCTGTATTTTGGCAAGATATGAGGAAGCTTTGGGAATGATGCTTTGAATTCTAATTTCTTTCCTACCATTTTAAATCATAGGCCAAGTGAATAATTTGCTTGTTCAGCATCTGTCAGTTTAAACTTTTTCAAGGTAGGGAGGAAGATGTGTGTGACAAAGATGTATTTCTATTGGGTGTAAAACTCAATGTACTGTTACCCATTACCAAAAGCAGTATCAAGGCTGAATGTATGCCAACCATTACATAACATTCATACACACTTCTCCAAAAGCAGGGCTGCTATGAGGTGTGTCTGCCAACTGTGTGGAAGTGAAATTTGGTGAATTTTCACTTAAAATACAACCAGAATTCTTTCTACAAAAAATTTATGAAAGAAAAAAACCAAGTCTGGGACATTTTTCAGGCAGGGAAAGAGGATGCTTACCAAGTAATGTTTTCACATCGCATGAAAAAAATTCCTTTAATACTGTACCTCTAAAGCCACATTTTCAGGAGATGCTGATCTTTTTTGGCTCTCTTTCTGCTTTCTTTGACTACCCTTTTTTATGGTCTTGAAAACATCTTCCCCTTGTCTCTCCTTTGCCCACCGTTTCCTTTGTACTTTTGAATAGGTTGATACCTTAATGTGACTCTTCTCCACCAACCAGCTTCGTTCACTCTGAAGGTCTGTGAGTCCTGACGTCCTTCTGGAAGTGTTTGATGTGTACCCTTCTTCATTCCTATCATCCTATATGATGAGGAAAGTATGGGGAAAAAGGTCTTCAGCTTTGAATAGTTATCTACACAGTGTTGGAAGGTTTAGGGAACAATGGCATAAAGAAATAATGGAAGTTTAAAGATAAATGTTGCTCCATGGAACAGGTACCTGTCACTGAACTTAAAAAGAGTGGATAATAGCAGGGCATTTACATATAAGATGTAACTCTTTGTACCATTAGTTTAACAATGCCATCACTTTTCGTTACCAGGAAGAAGAAACTATAAAGTGGCTATCACTGACCAAGCAAAAACTTGAGGGGGTATACTAACTCAGCAGAAAAATGCTAGTCCTTCCTGGCAATTTCAGCTAAGAGCAGCATGCCATAGACTTAAGGAATTCATAAATCGGGTCTGGCAGACTGTTAGTGGTGAATAAACCGTCGAGACTCCAAATTTGGCAAAAAGACGTATGAGGCGAAGCCGAGTCCATTATTTTGCGTAATTTGGAGTCTCGATGGTTGATAAGACAATAAAGTCTGACAAATGTGGTTTACTCCTATTCAACCGACAAAAATGTGTGAAAAACTTCATTTTTATCAGTTTTTACGTTTACTGACCATGTGTTGTGGAATAACAGGTCAGTGTTTAACCAATCAGAGTGCAGAAGTACTAAATGGCAATTTCAACTAAGTGCATCAAGCCACAGACTCATACTTAATGTATCACAGGGTGTCTTGCTATCTGATAATGTTCTTTGTTTCCACTTTATCATGCAAAGTCCAGCAATCACAACATACACAGTACACTTTCTGAAAACCAATAACTTCTTGGTTCATAGACCCTTTTCCAATTAGCAATTACAAAGGATTATGGGATAGAGTTTTGGTATAGGTCGTTCTCGTCAATGGCATTTTACTGTGGACAAAAACAACGCACACCAAAACTATATCCCACAATCCTTTGTAATTCCTATTTGGAAAAGGGTCTATTGGCCTGCCTCCAGGGTGGACTATTTCCTAGGGGTTCCATCTTGCCTTCCTACACTATGCTATGGTGGGGGATATGACTGATGAAGATACAGGCCATGCAGTGCTTTTTGCAAAACACCTCAAAACTTCATTTTTGATTTTGGGAATTTGGCATCTCTCAAGTCTATAGCTATAAGTATCAGCTTAAGAATGACATAAATGCACCTGTTGAAACAACACTACAATATCTGAACGCATTTGAGTTTATTTTTAAGAGCTAGCCAGGTCTGTATTACGTGACACCAATGTATATGTTACTGATTGCACCATCTACATATATGCAGGGATACTCAGAAATTATCATCACACTTACTAACAATGACAGCATCAGGTACATACAACTGTTTTTTTTACAATCGGGCATTTTTTAGATCTTCACTATTTGTATGAAGTTTATCATGGCTGTACAAGGTCCATGCTTGTAGCATGAAAATAATTTGTCAGGCCAAAAGTGAAATATCAAAGCTACAAGTATAAATTACTCTATCTACATGATTTTGAGTGTTAGTTTGTGTCTGGCTACAAGTCCGACGGGATGTAAACTTCATATAGCATTTACAGGGCTTAAGGGTTCATTTACAGCAAAAGATCCTCTGCAGTTTGGGGTGTGATCATCAGAGTTATCAGAACTGGTTGGGGGAAAGGGGGGGGGGGTGCTGCTGGTGGCTGTAGCACCCCAATAAATTTTAGTTTTGACTTTTCTTTTTCTCCAAAATTTATACAAATTTTATTTAAAAATGGTAAAAAATTACCTTTGAAAATGTAAAAAAATATCCTCTAATCTTGGAACTTTTCAATAGCCCCAATGATCTGGTAGGCTGCTGTTGTCTTTATATAACTGCTGTCAAGGTCTGAACTTCCTACTGCATTTACATCATACTTAAAATAGAGGGCAGCATCACTATTGGTATTCTGCATAACATTTGCCATTATTATTGCAACAATTCATTTGCATGTTGCCTGATGTGTTCATTGGGTTGAAGCTACCTGGAATTTGCATGTGGACTGACACGCCATCCTTAATTGCAAATGTACCCTCATCTACAGTATTTTTCAGTCACTTAAAGACACATACCAAAGAATGCCTTACAAGTGCTGCTCCATAACTTCAAAATGAAGGACATCTGTTAAATTTCAGTACCATAAGCACGGCAATTAAAAGGACACTTCTCTCAAGTAGGTGTTCAAGAATGTTTACATAACACTATCTAACATTGTCAATCTTCTCTACCTCTCTTTTAAGCTAACCCTTAACAATTATTCCAAACTAAGGCCAAAGTAGAGGGTTCTGCATTATGTAATTTTAGAATGTGAAAGAGAAAATTTGGCCTTTGTAGTGTTTGGCAAAACAAGAGGATAAGAGGATTTCATTTTACTGTACCTGGGAGTCTGATGACATATTAAGTGGTTGAGCATCGAGGGATGGAACATAATCTTCATCAGAAAATGAACTGGGGAAAGAAAACATGATAGTCAGCATTTTTGGAAGACTTATTTTAAGATGTGTTTTGTCTTAACATGGCCTATGTGGATGCATCGCTCTTATTTTTGACAAGGTTCCTGCACCTTAAGAGAAATAAACTTAAGCGACTGGCCCACAACCTTTGCATGACCAAATCATTAAAAAATTTGCAACCTAGTTCTGTTCATCAGAGAAACAAAAATTTGCCTGCTTCATGCAGCATGCAAAATGAGAGACAGGAGTACAAAAGCAATAACATATTTCATCCACAGAAGTCCATGACATTACATAATTTATGTCAGTTTTACAAAATCTTTACAACGTTCCATAATATTTCTAGGTCTGGAAAAGGAAAATTAAGTTTAATGAATTTACAAGGCCACAGGAAAACTGCTAACAATATTTCTTCAAGTAATTTTCTGGTTCTGCTGACTCTGAGGTTACATACCTTGGTCTCCTTGATTAAGCGAATTAGGAAATGTTTAACTTCAAAAAGCTGTTGGGGTGGGGTTGGGGGAAGGAAATCCTAACTGTACTTCCTTTGTAATGGCTGATAATAAAATTTCTGTTCTACTGTGTCACGAACCGAATTTTAAAAGTGAAAACTTCCTTCTGGTTCCTCTTTTTTATTTTTGTATTTTGTTCATTTTTCTGCAGGAAATTCATAATTGTTCTCTAAATACATAACTTTATACCATTTGTGTATTCATTTTGCCTGTGATCTGAAGTACTTTTACTAAAGGAAGAAAATACCATGAAGACTTTTTATACATTTTACATTTTTGCAATGTGGACTGGTGCTGAACCAGTGTAAACTCGACTGCTTTACACATTCCTGTCAGTACATCTCTATGGATTGTACACAATCTTCAGGATTAGAAAGGCTCTTTAGCAATCTAAAAGTAAAACAGCTGTAGCAATATAATATATTTATACTTTGTTTATGTCATAGCTTGAGATACTAGCACACTGACTCCCACAGGGGTTCTGTCCTCTTATGTCCCACAGGGGGTGATGTGGCCCCAGGATACTTACACATCCTGGTTTCTGTAATCCACTTTGGGAAGATCTCTTCTGGATCTGTTCTTAGCAATGCCATCACCAGATTGACACACAATGCTCTAAAAGAAGGGAAACCAAAAAGGGGAGTAACATTTTCAAAGACATAATGACATCACTATGGGGTCAGTCGGTCATCCAGGTCTTTCTCTGTTACCCTAGCGACTTTGGAGTGAAAACAACAACTGACTACAGCATGACCGTATGGAAACACTTAACGCGCAATAAATTGTTTTCACTCCAACACATTGTTGTCGTGTGGAAGTGACCGACCCCATATAATACAATTATTTTATTGAAATGTTCTAGCACTGCAGCTCTTGTCATGCTTCAGAGAGGAAAAGAAAGGGAGTAAAAGTTTCTCATGTGAGGAAGTGTGTGTACAAATACCACGAAGCTGGTCACAACCCATGGCCATGTGAATTAATCTTTGAGTGCACAGCAGTACAACTGTGACACAATCAAACCTTGATGGTCAAACTGCCCAAGGACGTTAGAGGCACACCACACACTGGTGAAAACCTTCTATTAAAGCTTTTCCATGTGACATCATCGCATTTCAATTTGGCAAGCTGGCCACAACAGATCATGCACAGGTGTGTCATCAACATGCATGCACACCAGGACCCTAGATACCATTGTAATACAATGAATGCCTGGCCGCCAAAGAGTCCAACAAACAGGGAGACGCGTAACACAGTGATTGACATCAATGAAATACATCTATAGTTCTGTTGCTTCTAGCTTATCAGTCACTATGCCTGCATGGACAAGATTTAAGCTCTTTCAGATACTCATGACTGCTTTGTATTACTGCAGTTGTTTTATGTTGTGTTTGTTTATTTGTAAAAGCTTTCAATTCAATAAGATTGCTTACTCCAAGGGCATGAATCTCCAACATTTGCTACTAATTTTTACTTTGGAGGCCTGAATATGATAAGTCCAGTAAACTTTTCTGAATGTTTTTTGCAACATGAAAGAAAGCCTGCAGCAATTGAACATATATTTGTCACAGCAAACAGTACACTACTGTAATATCTGATACAGGTATGTAGCATACTGTGATCTCTATACCTGAAGTACTTTTTTAGAGTCTATGACACTTGATAGGCAAGTCTTATGTTGTCAAAATGCAACTCTTGTCCAACAATTCAACTGTACATGAGTCTTATCCCCTTTTCTTCTTTTCTTTTCCATTTCTGTCCAAATATTTCTGAGAACTGACTACACCTGCAACCAGAAAACCAAATTTTAAGTTTTATACAGTTTTGAAACAGGTTTCTACAAATGTCTATCAACTTACCTTGCAAATTCTGCTAAATGACTGGACGGATGCTTCTGTCTTTTTATCGTCAAAGTCTAAGCTTAGGTTGCTCTCCACCTCATCCTCATCTTCAATGTCTGACCCATACCTGGAGGAACCTGCCGGTGTCTTCAAAATATCTTTCTCCCCCTTCTTCTTGCTCTCACCTGTCAGAGTTTCCTCATATTTCTCACCCAACCACTGTTGATGCTGCTTCTTCCTTTTACCTGTCTCTTGCAACTCTTTACTCAATGCTCTTAGTTCCTTATTGATCTCTTCCATTGCATCTCCATCATCAGAAAAGGACATCTCTGATGCAAATTCTTTACCCTCTTCCAATTTCTCTGCCTCTCTTTCCATCCCATCTATGTCATGTGCCTCCTGTCTGTTATCTCCTTCCACATTTTTTCCTACCGGTGATTGCGGCCTCTCTCTGGACCTGTCTTTCCTTACCCTTTCTCTACCAATTTCTTTCTCTTGAAGACTCTCACCGTCCTCTTCTCTCTTCTTTAGACTGATCTCTTTTCTGGATGAAGACCCTCCATGTGATGATTTTCCAGTCACATCTTCTCTAGGTCTCTCTAAGAACTTTTTAACTGATTGAATCAATCCATGAATATCATCATCTTGAAAATCTTCTTCCAGGTGTGCAGCATCTCTCATCACCTCCACATCTGACAACTCCCGCATCTCTCTTGAAGCAAAACTCGTGTCTGCATTTGAGATCTTTCCTGAAGAGTTTCCATCTTTGTCCCTCTTTCTGCTGCCTCTTTCCTTCTCATCACTTGATTCTAATATCTCTCTGCTCATACGATGATCCTCATCTGAAAAAAGTTTCCTTTCTTTACTCTTTCCCTTCAACTTTTCCTTCTCACTTGAAGTAATATCTTCCTCAAAGCCTGCATTATGTCTTTTCTTGATTTCACCCTTCCTTCCTTGGCTTCCTTTCATGTCACTGCTCACAGATGGTTGTCCTTCCATCTTCTTGCAGCCTCTTCCTCTCCTGTTCCCCTTCACCCTTCGGCCACTCCTTTCCGCTTCTTCCTTTTTGATTCTAGCGATATGCCCATCACCTGTGCCATCAACATCTCCAGCTTTGTCCCCTATCATAGATTGAGTCAAACCTTTGTTTCTTCCTGGTTCAGAATCTACCACTGGTAATGTCAATGATTTACTGGGAAAGGACATGAAAGATTTTTTGTTTAAAAATGAAGATTTGTCTGGTTTATTTAAGTTTTTCTTGTGCTTGGTAACTTTAATAACTTTTTCCTTTTCATCCTTCTTGCTGGTATCTTTGACTTTCGCACTGCCATCATTGATATCACTAAACAGATATGGATCATCATCCTCATTGTAATTGTCATTTGGAGGCAAAACTGGAAGAGACTGACTCAAAAATTCTCTTGTTTGGTGCAGGGTGGAGCTCACAGAAGAAGTCTCATCTTCATTCTCTCTATGTACCATTTTCTTTGAGTTTTGTTGCTTTTTGGATAATTCTGATTTTGCTGGAGCTGTCAGAAAACAAACAATAAAAGCTGTAACAAACAATAAAATGACAGTTACAAAATAGTAATAACTTTATAAATAACAATAAACTAGTTCCTATTTTCTTTGAAATAACCAATAACAGAGGGCACACTTTCTCCTTCTAAAAGTTACTTAGAACATGCTGACTTTCATAAGTTACCACAAAATGTAGCACTCTAACCTTCACCTTCTAACTTTTCACCCCTGCCCCCACCGTAATAACAAAATCACCTTAAATTGACAAATAATGCAATTAGTTACCTTAAGATTGGATCACTTGAGGGAATTTCTGCTAGGAGGCAGGGTGTGTAAAGCAACTGAACAGGGAAAGCCACCCTGACACAAAGATGGCCTGTCTTTAAATATGACTGGAAGATTTACTAAATCATTGCAAAATGATGAATTAGTTAAACTGGGACTAGTCACAAGAATGTAACCACAGTTTTTAAGTATGACAAAGGATGACAATGACAAGGAATCAAATGACATGCTTTGTAAGAAAATTACCTTACCCCCTCCCAAAATGGCTAAATACACCATTTTTGACTAGTGTTGTACCGATACTGCAAGAAGCCGATATATTACCGATAACGATATTTCAGTTCTCAATATTGGCTGTTACCCTTCCCATACCAATATTTGGGAAACAGTCATTCTTCCTACTAAATGATAGGCTACCAGGGCATCACAAAGTGTCATCCTATTTTTATGAGGTAAAGTATTAGAGCTTACATTCAAAATACTCAATAATGTACCACTTTCATGACTAACAGGACAATAAATATTGGTAAGGTAATGTCGACATTTCAGGTAAACTTTAAGTGATACTGATACAGGACGAAAACGGGAATATCAATCGATACTGATGTTGAATACTGGTAATCAGTTCAACGCTACTTTTGACCCAAAGGAAGATGCTACTATCACCTCGATTCCTCTTCCTGATTTTCTTTAGAATATTTTTTTTTGAAATACTACTAATGTAACACTTTGAAATGGTTTCACATAATATCAATTAAATCTAACCTACTTGTTCAATATCTCTCACCAGCCCCTTCCAATTTTTAGACTGCTCTATTAGCTACTAAGTAAAATAGGGAGCAGGTAGATGCGACTATGGGGAGAGGGGCAGATGGATGCAGATACGGGGTGGGGTGGGGTGTGGAGACCAGCAATTTTTAAATGCTGCAAACCTTTACTACTTCTTCTCCTCCTTGGTTTGGTCTGACCTCTCCTTTTGTTTTCAATTTCAGAACTGTCTGTGCTTTCAGTTGGTTTCTCAGGAATATCAGTCAAACTAGGACTTGATGACGATTTTCTTCTTGTACTTTTCCTGCAAGAACAAGGGTTGGAACATGGAGGTTATAAAAGGTACCACCACAGTTTATAAATTAAAACTGTTTAGTATTTAACAGATACTGATTGAATCCTGGAATCTTCTGACATTCTCAAACTTCTTTAAATCGCCCACTGAGTTAAGTTTAAAGATTGTTTGCAGAAGAATCTACATTCAAATATACCATTAATCTTTCAAATGCAGAACACACAAAACACAAAAGGCTATTAAAAATGCACCTTAAGTCTAAAATTTCAAAAATATATGTTACAAAGCTTGAAAGATAAATCCCAATGGTTCATCTCCCATCTTCGCAGGACACTTGTGAACTGAGATATAAACTGTTGACATTTATTCACTCAATGAAAATGGTAGATTGTACAACACTTTGTGATTTCACTCTTGTACTACTTGGATTACAATCTTAATTCTCCTCTCCCCTGTGGGCTGGGGGTTGTAGAATATGCCCACGGTACTCCCTGCCTGTCGTAAGAAGCGACTTAAGGGGAGAACTTGAAATGTATTTGAAACAGAACTTTTAACCATATCTGAAACTGTATTTGAACTTTACCTTTCTTTCTAGCTGACACTATATGACACACTTGTGTTGGTGTCTCGTTAAGTCCCATCTAACCCCTAACCCCCTTAATTATCCTCTGATCTTCCTAAAGGCACTGCACCTTGTGTCAAAATGTGATCACTGTTTTATTGTTAGAGAGTGGCTTGCATTAGCCCCCTCCTTACAACGTTCTAAGAGAAACAAGTCATTTGTCCAATGTCGTACGAGCACTTGAATATCAAAAGGAAACAAAAGCACGTAACATCAGTTGTACAAGAAGGACATCACAAATTATTGTGCAATCAACAATTTCAAATTAAGTGAATATTAAATATCAATGTGTTTTAATTTGGCAATGGAACAAACTATGAGAATAGGAGTTGGATAAAATGAGATTCATTTTCCAATTCTCTGAAAGATATTACAATTTAAAATTTAGGTATGCTTTAAATCAAAAGGCAGGTTTGGAGTTGAGAAATGGTCAGAATATCAGTATGTGCCATGTAAAGATTACATGCTCGAATAAAATGCTCCTGCATGCAAAGTGTCATTATGTCTGTATACAGTGTGCCTGTTCAGTGAGTTGAACTGAGTTAGATTGCCCCCCCCCCCCCCCACCAAAAAAATAAAGAAAAAAATGAAAAATCTCTCCTTATATTGATGAACTCACTCTTTTTTTCTGCTTTTTGTCATTGGGCAAGAATCCGGCACAAAATCTGCCATACTATCTTGAGATGGGCATGAGCTGGGTATGATATCACCTGAAAAAGAAAATGCTACTCAGAATAATTAAGTGTAATATTTTACCTACAATCAGGCATGACATATCTCAGAATCTATTTTATCAGGGTAAATAAGAGAATCACAAGTACTATGACTCTTCCAATTGCCTTCTGCATTTTTTTTTTTACATATTCACAGTTTTTCCCCTTATTTTGGAATCTATGAATACAAGCAGCCTACAATTTGATAAGAATAGGCCAAACATTTGTGTAATCTTACAAGTAAACATTTCCTTGATGATTTAAAGTTTCATCAAATCCAATCAGTATGGGAAAAATATGCAGATGAAATCACAAACAGGTAGCACTATTAAATTAACTTCACACTGAATGGCAAAAAATGACATGTACTGATTGATACACATCAGCAAGTATGAATACAAGTGACAAATCAAGGACTTGGTAATATATACATATAGCTTGCAACAGAAGAAAATGTGACTATGCACCATGATGTAAAGTCTCCCAATACTATTCAGTCCAATCTTTCTCTTTGTGGCTATCTGCTTGATTGAATACAGCCTAGGATATCACTGTTATCAGAGTACAATCTGTGCTCTTCTAATTGATAAAGTACAAACCAGATATTAGACATAACTAATAGGGAAAGTTAATTAGAAATAAAAAAAAAATCAAAATTACTGTCTGTGCATGGTAAGAAATAGTTTTATCTGCAGACTATCAGTACCTCTAAGTAGTCACTGTGTTATATGAAAGTGGATATAAAGTGAGCCAGCCATTAATAAAGGTTAAGCGAGATAAACCTGGTATGGTACAATCACTAATAGTAGCACTAGTTATGGTGGGTGGGTGGGGGGGGGGGGAGGCATGTCAAATCGCACAGCCATTTTAAGCAATTTAAATTCTTACTTCTTGTTTGCTTCTTTCATTTTAGTTCATAATGAATCAGTTGCACAATTTTTGGAAGGTCAAAGGTCATGATCCTCACCTGGTGTGACAATATCTCTGACTAATCCTTCACTCTCAGAGTAAAGTCTAAATTTGCCAGACTTTGAACGTTTCTCCTTCCCTGGATTAAGAGCACTCATCTCTTCAAGGGCTTGTAGCCTGGGACTCTTTCTCTTCTTCCTCTGATCCCCAGCACTCCTCCTAGCCTGTTGTCTTCTCCTTCTTCTACCTTTCCTCCTTCCTTGAGAGGCAGATTGAGAGCTCCCCAGTGGACTCTCAGATGCCTGATGAGAGTCTGGGACATCCCTGTCCTGAGTTTCTTCGACCACTATCTGAGAATACTGACTCTCTGGAACAATCTGAGAAGTCGATGGAATCTGGCCCTCTTCATAAGTTCTTTGGACTCTATCAGATGGAAATACATTTTCTTTTGAAGATAAAACCCTTTCATGACTGGCTTTACTACTCTTCATACTATTTTCTTCACTTTTCCTCTCTGTCTCTCCTCCACTCTTTCGACTCCCTTCCTCTTTACTCTCTGATGCTTTGCAACCCTCCACGGTTATACCATCATCACCATCAGATAAATCTCCATCACCAAGATCTCTTTCAACTCTACTTTGAGATGGGGATTCACTCCTTGAAGCTGTTGTCAATCCAGCACTCTCCTTCTCTTTTGAGGTTCCTGTCTTAATTCTTTCTTCATCATTCCCTCCAGTGCTTGATGGCTTGTCTGACACACTAACATTAAGAGGGGTCTTCACTCGTTTAGAGGGTTGCTGCTTGGGTGTTTTGGGAGTTGAATCTGAAATAAAGGAGGAGTGCTACAAGTTGTTATACCATATCAACTTAAATACATCTTATATAAATGCCTTAAGGCAAGTAATTTAGAATGCAAAGCTATCATGAACATGGGATATACCGATAAGGGCTTTAAATTATTACTTCAAGTTGGGTGACTTTCATTTCAACAAGTCAAATCTGAAAACATTTTAATTAAGAAGGTCATTTCAGACTGGAAAACCATTGTTCACTCGTGGATGAAAAACTCACCTTCTTGGCCAGGCCTACCAAGAATACAGGAATACTGGCCACCAGTAAGCTCAAGAAGGGCTATTTCTGACATGCACTGATTTAAGATAACAGGGTGAACAAAATAGTTTTCTGCTCCCTAGGATATGTACCTTTTACCACATCTGCTGTTTTCCATCTCCATAAAGGGACTAATTATCACCTTGTTTTGATGAAGTGCACTAAAGTGTTCACTAGAGTAACTTGAACTGTCTAAGTCTGGTGTATTTTCTTGCATTTATTTGGAAGACAATTTGTCATCTTTGAAAAAGTATTTCCCACCTGAGCATTTGGAGTGCAGAACAACCTGCACCCCAGCTTATATTTTAAACCCTAAATGGACCCAAGAAAAGAGCTGCTGGCACCAGCAATCCTAGGCAGAACCCTGGGGATCAAACCCTGAATTCCCTTACTCTTAAGTCTCATTGCTGTAAATGCTACCCCATTTATTCACTCATTCAATGCATTAAATTTATGTATTATAATAACTAGGGCCTTGAAGGGCAGTTGCTTTACAACACTAAGTGACCATGAATGTGAGAGAAGCCTATATGACTTTTAAATAACAACTTCACATCAAGTGGCTAACCAACTCAACAATTAATATCAAATTTGGTTTCTTTTGAAAGGCGAGTTCAGGTGGGAAAACCATAAATTGCTCCTGGATGAAAAACCCACCTTACTTTGACCCTGCCAGGAATCGAACCCTAAACCTCCCGGTTACTGAGCTGCATCCTTTAAAATGCTACTGCCTTATCCACTTAGCCAAAGCACCTGTTTATTCTCATTAATAAATAACTAGATTTATTCTTAGGTTTGACCTACGAATATCTGTCTGCACTGTTCCTCCTGTTATGTCCACAGAACATAATTTTAACTGTGAGGGCTTAAATTTTTTTATATTAACCATGAGTTCCCCAGACAAAATATCCTTGCTCAGACTTTAAGAAGAAAACAAAAATGCAAATCTTGCTTTTTTTTCAGTCCAACATATATGACAAACACTTTCTCGACACCCATCATGCTTATCTGGGTCATGATTTGGAAGGGAAAGTTAGAGAGGATACTGAAGGACCTGTTAACTAATATCTTTACTCCTTACCCCTCCCCCACCCCCTCCCCAAAAAATTTATCCAGTACTTATTGTCTCATGTAATTAAGAACTAGGGATTGCATATCTATCACTAACAGTTCCTTTGAACAACAAGAATTTAAACTTGAGGATTTCCTGGAATATTTTTGCAGGATTCGACCCCTAGACTTCTTAGTAATAGCTGTTTTGACAAAAATGATTCTGTCAAGCTACCAACGTGGAGATATGAATCAATATTAAATTTCTTGAGATCCCACACTGACAAAGCTTATACAATTTTATACAAAATTCATAAATACCTTTTGAGAATGCTGGCTTGTGATTGGTCAGTTACCCATGTTCTAATCCAGTGTAGAGACATAGGGTGTATGGAGAGCAACTTTTTGATCAACATGATTGTAAACACAGCTCTAACACTACAGTAAACAGTTTGTTTGTATAGGCTAGGTAGGCCTGGGCCTTCCTTCAACTGTAATTTTTTTTCAGTAACTGTCCAAATTATAAATAATATATTTTGGTTGACAGCAATGTTGCACATCCAAACAAATAATCAGCTTCTAGGCTACAAACGATATTTCAGGCTTTTTCAGAGAATTTAAAGTGATTTCACGCTGAGTAAGGTGTTTTACAGGCCTAGGCCTAGGCTCTAACGTTAGCTTTAAAAGCGTGTCAAACTATCGTGCGTCCGCTTGATTTTGGTACATCGCCGATAAGAAGAAATTATACAGCATTTCTTACCCCAGTAATAGACCTTCATTTGGGATGGGTAATAATATAAATACAGTTGTAAAATGAGTGATGAGCACTCACTAACCTTAAAACTCATCTTTCATATTCCAGAAAGATAGCGTTGGCCCCTCGTATTCTGTGCACTATGTTTCAAAGAAATATAGCTCCAAAATCATCAAGGGGATTTTCAATTGAAGAACAGAATATATGCTATGGAAACGATGGCCGGGGGCTACTGTCTAATATGCCCAGGCCTAATGATCCAAAGTACTGCATCAACAAACCTTATCCAAATTGCGGTATCCTACATTCTTTTTGTAAGAAAAGCTCAACGTTAGTAAAGAAATCTGTCTGGTTTAAGTTCCACTCGTAAAGAACAAGCTCTCTGCGATGACATTTCCAACCACTAACGTTAGGTCTAACGTTATCTTACAGCACAAGTAAAGCAACTAACGTGAGGCCCTAGCACATGATAACTGTTCTGGCTAAACACGCTGGTTTTACTTTGATCCGAAACAGTATCAATATTGTCAGTGCACAGATGTAAACAGTTTTAGATCACATTTGAAAAGTCTCCTTTGTATCACAAAATCGCAGGATGGAAATTGCTTCCAAATGACACTCGGGTAAGGAGACTTCGTCTAGTACGAGCCTTATTCGAACTGGCTCACCATTCGAAAACAGCGTAGCCTAACGATAATTAGCCTAGGTTAAGGCTAGGACAAACGTTGGCCTAACGTTATTTGTTTTCAACAACGTAGCAGCACGTCGTTAGTGTGTTGAACGTCACGGTGAGCAATATCGCAAAAACCACATATCCTCACACTAGTAAGTCCTCCAAATGTAGTTTTAATGGAACTGTCAAGGCGGAGTACATTTCCAATTCAAACAGAGAAATTGTTTCAAATATGACCTCGCTCAAAATATTCCAAAAAATCCACAGTCGAAAAGAGACGTCACAAAGTATGGCCATGTGCTTACAAACGACAAAGCTATAGCGTGCAGCTAGTTATATAGCCTACATATTACATAGCTCGTATTTTAGCAGGCAGCCTATACGCAGTCTTATGTGCACTCTGAGAAAATTTAGTCAGTTTGGGAGAATAATTCATGATCAATGGAAAATCATTAAAAAAGCAAGCTTTTAAACGTCTCGAAATTAAAGTATTTATGAATGGGAATAAAGTCATGGTGCCCATGTCTCTACATCAGATTTGAACAGGCTATGACGTCACGCATATAGGCAGAGACCCTCGGCTTCGCCTCGGGTCTCTCAGCCCATATGCGTGACGTCATAGCCTGTTCGAATCTGATGTAGAGACATGGGCACCATTGACTTTATTCCCTAAATGATAGCATAGTAGTAGCCAAAATTAGTAATAGTTTTATGACTGAATCCAGCCAAACTACACAACTATTGTATCAAAGTATCACATAAAAACATTAGCTTTGTATTAAAGTACTTTTTTGGGGGAGGGGGAGGAGGGGGTAGGTATTCCTCTACCAATGCACCACCAAATCTGTTTCGATCATACATAATATAACAGTCTATCTGATGAATATCTTCTGATCTTAAATACTCTCCACATGTATATTAATTCAAGACTTTGTGATGGAATTTTCCCAGTTGGAGGCATTCGCTTTTTTAAGGGCAACAATTGACCAAGACAATCTACATGCCAGCATAATTTACAAAGAGTCTGCCACATGTCTGTACTAAGTATATGAACATACCAGCAGGTTTCCTTGTGATATGAGAACTAGAATTGCCTCGATCCTTGCTGGACTGACGAGGTGGAGATGTCATTGGATTCATGGGAGCAGAAATCTTTGTCCTCACAGGCACTGCACAAGATCTGCTCTGAGCTGATTCCTGAATGAAAATGAAAGTAGCAAACAGAAAAATATTGTGATGGAGGAGTAAAAGAGGAACATGTTTATTTTAAAATAAAAACTGTACATACAACGGGCTACAACATTTCAGGGTTAATACAAATGGAATAGTTAAATTCTGGCTCTCTTTGAAAGAATGACCTGATACAGGGCATGCATTACCAGTCACTAGCTGTAGTCCAGTCAGTATTCTGTAACATTTTGTGTGACAGAGCATTAGTAATCTGAGCCTCAATATGAACCTCGGGTTACAAAATCTGTAGAAAAGGATGGTACCATCAGTAGTGTATAGTTGTGATGGTTCATTACAAAAGACACCCTCGACCAGTATATCAGTGACATATAATAACCAACTTCCAGGAACTGATAATATTGTAAAGCCGGGGCGTCCAACCTTTTTGGTTTTCCACAAGAGGGAACTGTAGTAGCTTTCATTGACTAGGCAAATACCTGGAGTGGGACCGCAGGTTGAAAAGTTGCCAGTTTACATGGAGTGCACACTGCTTTTAGCAGGGCATTGCTACCATGCAGTACTTTGTGTGAATTTCCACATATCATAGTTTTGTGTAAAGTCTTAGGCAGACAGTACATATATACTTTGTTTTTGTTCACTCAAAGTATTCTGTTTCCACTAAATGAAGTCAGCCATGGCAAATGCAACATACAATATACTTAAAGGCATTTAATCTCAACACCTACTCTGTTCTGCATAAGCTTGCCCCCAGGGTGACCTGTTCCCCATCCTCTAAGGTCTACTTTAGCAGTGCATGAGTGTTGAGATCTAACTACAGGGGCTAGCAAGTGGAGACCCATCAAAAGTGAGGGCATATTGTACCAAGAATATTTTACCGAAATGCCTCCCATAGTGCAGGGGATGAAACTTTATACCAGGCTTGGGATAGTTACTTTAAGCCCGGGTCACACTGCCACGACAACCCACAACATGACGGTGACCACCCACCGCATCGGCTGTGGTCGTGGCGGTGTGGCCGGTTCCATGACCAGAGATCCGACGTGTTGTAAGCCGTCAACCCGACTGGACATGTTCAATCGTAGTTGGATGCAGTTGGTGCAAAAGAATGTCTATGCTTTATGCAAATTGTCTATGACGGAGAGTCTCGGGTTGTCATGGCAGTATGACCCGGGCTTTACAGGGACATGAGATGTGACTCTCTTTTCCTTAAAGTCGTGACTGGGGAACTTTCAATATTGTTAAAAACATGCACAAAATCATATTCTGGGGTTTGCATTTGTGTTCTTTGGAACATTTTAATTGAAATATTTTATTGAAACAACACTGCATCTTGTGGTCTTTTTACTAACGCAGTCATAAATTTTCCCTCAGTTGAACTCGTTCATCCTCTGACAATGACAATCAGGCACACCAGCTTTTGAATGAGTTGTAGTGTGAGCCTACAGGTGTATCAGTTCTCAATGGTAAACTCAAAGCTGACACTTGAATATAGCTGCTGTCGTGTGTGCATGTCAGTTATGATGTCATTGTAGGGGGGGTTGAGGACTATCTTAGGGGGTTGAGGTCCTCGACCCCCTAAGACAGTCCTGGTCGAGGACTTCTTAGGCAGCCGATGGAAATGTTGAAGTCACCCATGCGTACTCTCTAGACCTCTCAAGTTGCACCACAACATTCCTCACTTTGAGATCAATCTCATCATTTAGAGAGTCACATATGCACTTCCAAATAAAAACATGACTTACAACCATTTTACTCATTCAGATGTAACAACTTCTAACTTCACTCCTTGCAATCCACAGAAATGAGTTTACAATCCATAGACCCTTTTCCAAACAGCAATTACAAAGTATTGTGGGAGAGAGTTTTGGTATACATCATGTTTTGCCACAGTAAAATGCCACTAACAAAAACAACACATAGCAAAACACTATCCCACAATCCTTTGTAATTGCTGTTCGGAAAACCGTCTATTGATTGAGATCTATGAATTGGGCACCCAAGCTGTAAAGAATGTACAGGGGAGTGAACGGTGATGATTTATCGCTGACACAAGGCAAAATCCCTCCAACACAGACTTACATTACATGTATTTTTGCAGCTTTTGCAAAAAACGACAGACCACTTGGCACAACTCTCTTTCCACACACTCAGCAATAAAAAGGTTATTACACTTTAATAAAGGTCCCCTGGGTTTACCTTCTTATAGGATGTTTTATCCTCAGCACTACTCCTTCCATAAAAGTTTTCAGTACGAATGGCACCATCTTCACCCATTCTGGAAAAGAGAACTTTTATGGTACACTCTGAGGACTTCCTCCTTACCTGTTGAGAAAAGAAAAATAAAGAAACAGAGATGGAAATTCTGTGATATTACTAGCCAGGTGTTTTCAACCTAGGGTGCACATACCCGTAGGGGTGCACAGATTTTGCCAGGGGGTATGCCAGTGTTTAAATAAGGCAGCAGGACTGCGCAATTTCTGCACTTTTCTCAACAATCCCACAAGTTTTAAAGTCACATGCTGCAACTTCCTGCACCTGTTTGAAAAAGCCTGTTGGGAAAAAGTTGACTTTTCATGTTACACTTATTGAGATCCCCCTTTGAACCAAAATGCCGCCTCCAAATATTTTTTTAGAGGTGGAATCCCCCCCCTTCCACATTCAGAGACCTAGTGCCAACACTGGGATATAGTATGTACACTAAATACCATTGCTGAAGTTACACCAATTTGTTGGAAAAGGAGTGTACTTCATATGCTCAGTAAAAACTAATTTGTGACTCAAGTTGCTGTTACAAGATATACTGCATCCATCTAACTAATGACAGAACGCCATATGGATATGACAATGCAGGACCACAGAAATCAAAGTGCACCCTCAGCTGAGGTAAGCTCATAACTAATATATCCCTTGCTTTTCCTCTAACACAACATTGGTGTCAGTTATCAAGTAGCTGGTCAATGCAAAGGGTCGAAAGTTCTCACCTAACTAGGTTGCACACACAAAGCTACAATCAAATTATGACAATGCTGTGTTCATTTATCTGTCAGAAGATATTTTATCTCTGCCTTCTGGTACAAATCAATGGTCATGCATATTCCACAGGTCCTGTACACCCACGAAAAAAGGGCTGAAACCCCTGCTACCCTCCTCCTAAATATCTTCTGATGTGAAGCGATGTCTGCATAAATTCTGGCCACTATACATGCCACCATGTATCATCTTCTGAAAAAAATGCCATTCAAATTTCAAGTTTTTCACCTCAGAATACTAGCAATAACATTAATGCACAACACAGCATATTAAGAAAACATAATAACATTGAAGGTGAAAGGAGCCAGAGAGAAGCAGAGATGTTTTTACTAAGTCTGGCTCCTTCAAAAAAAGAATCATACTATAGGAGTAAGCAAAAAGATAAGAAAAAATTACAAGAGGAAGAAAAGAACATCAGAGCAATAAAGGTTTTTACATTCAAATGTATTTCACACATAGTTTGTACAGCAGACTTGCCAACTCTCACGGTTTCACAGTGAATCTCGCGGTTTCGGGCATCGTCTCACAGTAAAAATTACAGATCTCACGGTGAAAATCACTTTGAGGTAATGCCAGATAAGTTTCCTTCCATGCTGGTTAAGTTATTATTGAATCACAGATCTATCTTTGTCACAACAGTGATTTATGCGAGATAGCCCTTCTATATATGTTGAACTAAACCTTCCACAATTTTCAAACAGTCGGCTTTGTAGATGGCATCCTAACTTTATTAAGAGGGTGAGCAAAAAATTCTAAAATCTTCCTACTTTAGAAACACTTAGCCTATCATAATAACATATGAGATGTGTTTAAAATCTCCAGGTTTGGGATGTGATTTCCAGGTTTTCTTGTGAGAACCTCAAGGTTTGTCATTTTTGAGGTTGGCAAGTCTGGTACAGTGATAAGAGGTTGGAACAAAAAGTGTGAGAATGAAAATAAAGTAGAAAGGAAATTGAAAAAATGAAAAGAAAATTAAAACTTTTATCAAATCTAGTTGACCAACAACAGCAAACTGCAGGATCTATAATAAGCAACAAAATGACCTAGATATTAAACCTCTGGCAGGTTCAATTCATAAACATTTCTAAATGTTTGGAAGCCATTATCTTGTTTCTATGATGTGTACCATACTCCATAGTACTATTAAGGAATTTCAATATGGGAAAAGCTGTTTTAACTTGGGCTAATTTCCTCATCCAAAGCAGTCATAATTCTTGGAACTTATTTTTCATCTAGCCCCTTCCCCAAACTGTCTTAAATGCCTCCTTGAGCAGACAACGAAAGGGCTTAAAGGTTTAGTGATTCCCTGCCAATGAAATGTAAGTCTATTACTGTGTTCACAAATTGGCAGTGTTTCATAAGTTACTGTCTTTACAATTTTGGCACAGAATGTCTAGGATCCATGGACATAGATCAACACACTAATACCAAATTTTAGTAATCTTTTGGCCTCCAATGATCCCAAATGACTTTTGACTTTCACTCAATATGAGCCATTCACATGTCAAGTATGTGATTCATCATCATTTCTCTACTCAAGACATAGTGGGCTAATTCCAGCGTGACTTGACGGGACAATTTCATGCAATTTTCTTTTTTGAAAAGCTTGCAGCTAAAAATGTGCTTGGCTTAGCCAAAAAAGTTATAATGTAAATTAACAAGAAAAAGTCATATTTCAATTTGAAAACACAGGCTGAATCCTAAATCATTAAACAGCTTGTTATGGCAGCAGTTTGAAATCAGCGTGGACTGACGGGACAAGACAAACCATCACTTTTCAGAAAAGTAGATTCATGCAGGAATTCTATCTGTTCTCGAAGGAGATTAAGTGTATAACTCTTCTTAAAAATAATCATTGGTACATAAACAACCAGGAAACATTAAATTCAATTTAATAAAAATTTACAAATTGCAATAGGGGGGCCTCATCAAAATCGTGACTGACGACGTGACGTGACAGACGGGACATTTTTGTCACGAGGTTTTCTCAGCATATTTGCAAGCCATTTTCAGGTCATTCAAATGTATGTTTCTTTTCTTAAAAGTACGTCGTAAGCAATAGAAAACGTAGTAGTTTTAACATCATTTGAATCAAGAAATAACTATTTTAACTTAAATATTTTCTCACCTCTAATGCAGATAGAGGTGTTTGAGTAATAAACACCTCAGATTATTGTAGAAATGACTCAGAGATGGAACATTGGACACTGTTTTCACAAATTTCTCTTTCCTACTGTAAGGGTGAAAAACAGCATCTCTCTCTGGCTCAAAATTTGTATGATGTATCCACCTTCTGTCAAGTTCCAAGCACCATGCATAGTATCACTGGTAATTTTTGACCATCAAGAATCAATACCATAATATTTGAACCATGTCATACATCACTTCAGGCCGTGTTCCAGTTCCAACATTGAGATGATCTTGCACAGAGGGTGACGTAAAGGCATCATACCTAGGACATTACAACTGGCTTGCTTTTGGGGCTGGTATGGGACAGAAATAATCCCCTCCTTGAAACTGAAGTTAGGTAGGATTGTTGTCCTATTGAGCTGAAGTGAGAGGCAGTTTTTCAATGTGTATGGTGCCAATATGATTTGGAAAAGAGTGGGCGCTTTTAGTCCCAGGAATGAAAGATATCACCACACTAATTGGAGTCCAGTTTGCTGAATTGGGATTTCATAAGTCATCTTGTGACATACTGTATAAAATAATATTGGATGAGGTGAGCCAATCACCACTCGGACAACATCTGCATATTCCTCAAAAGGACGTGTGTTCATACGTATCAAGTTTTCTAGCCAAAGACACTTTCCAGAAAACTGGTGCTCAAGAGACTCCCAATCGCATTGATACACCCTTTTCCATGCGGAAGTTAGTAACAAAATCTCCCATGTAGTGGGTATCTCATTCCAAGTGATTCTGCAAACAAAAAAGTTTTGAAGTGTCATTGCGCTGTTCATCAGACTGCAGATTGTATTTTTGTACCTTACACATCAGGATGATTCTTTTCATATTGTCAAGTATGGCCTGATTGAAGAGGTACAGGTAGGCGCCATGTTTGTCATGACTTTTGAAGTCCTGAAATAACTACAGTACATACGAAATCTGAACATAATTCGCCTCCTTCCTGTAATACATCATACTACTTATAAGAGAGAGGCATGAATTTTGTTCCCGTAGACTGGTTGGATACCATCTTGTTTGTTTTGTGTATAGTTTTTTACTGAAATCAGTTTGTGAGTGCAGATCCGAAGGGTGAAAACCAAACGTTTCTCCCGAAGGAGTTCTGCTCCCTGAAGGATCTACATCCTCAAGGGCAACTGCAACTGAACATGACCAATGTCACAACCTTCAGACCTTAACGTCATGGGTCTGTCATGCATGGTCCCATTCTTGACAGGCTGAAAAGACTATTGGACATATGATCTTAGCTACAGTAAAAGGCAGAGAAGTGTGTGTACAGTGTAACTTGCTCAGTACACAGATATGCGTAGAGACAAGTGAAAGCACTAAAAAAGGGAATATTTACAAAGTATGTCATGGAATGAAGAAGGAATGTACATTTGTTTATATTTGGGATGTACAATTGCATGTTTTTCTATGTCATATGACATATTAAAATGTTGAAATTGATGCAATTGTGCTATATATTAAAGCATATTTTTGCCTCAAATTTTGAGCAGAAGTGACAGTCACAGAGTGAAAATGCATGTGACTGATGGTACAGATTGTGGACTGATGGGACAGAATGTGCCTGACGGGACAAAATTTTGAAATTAAATATTTCTGTTGTTAAATACCACTGAACTTTTTTTCTCAGGTTTTTGTATGAGTCTAACTTACTAGAAGATAGATTAAACTTAAAATAAAAATTTACAAATAAGTACTAGAAATAAACAACTATTTCTTTATGTTTTTTTCCGTGACTGACGGTGACATTTCAACACCCAAAACTTGAATCTGTATTATACGTAGCATAATGTTTCTATTTGGGTGTAATTCATATCCTGCACCTACCAGTTAAGGTGCCAACATTGAACACTGGAACTATTAAATAAATTTCTTTGGTGCTCTTGTTACCGTATCACTTGGGATCGGTATTTTTCTACAAATTTGGGTTTCTCACAACCCCCTCAGTCTTCCCAACTTCAAATTGCCATAAAAATACATGGAATTACAGCAGGCGCAAAGCAAAACTAGTTTCTGACATTTTAGACAGTCTACTTTACAGGAGGAAAACAATTGGAAGCATTGAATAAACTTTAAAAATTCATGCAAGTGCAACATTTCTACGGAATTAGCCAGTGTTTATAGTGTTTACAAAGTTTCAACCATCTGACCTCTGGTGACCCTAAATGACCTCAGACCTCCACCAAAAACAAGAGGGACCATTCAATCAATACAGGTCATTCACATGCCAAGTATGAGATTCATCAAAGTTACCCTGCTTGAGATATCATGTTTCAACCTTTTGAACTCTGGTGACCTCAAATGGCATTTGACTCAACAAAGAACACAGGGATCATCTACTCAAAGTGGGCCACCTACATGTCAAGTATGAGATCCCTTGAAGTTTCCCTGCAGGAGATATAGTGTTTACATAGTTCTAATGTTTTGACCTCCCATGCCTCCAGATGAGTGTTGACCCCAATGTCAATCAAAGTGCAGTCACCAACTGTAAATTAAGGTTACCCCAAACCAAAGTTTCTTGGTTGATGAAGGTCTTTAACCAGAATGGTGAGCTTTGGAGTTCATAACAGTGATACTGGTGATGCATCTGCATTGTAATGCACTAAACTAGGCACCCAAGAAGTTCAGGGAGTCTAAAATGATCCCTGGACTACCCTGGGGTGATGGGTGTCTTTCTTGAACATACAAAAAATCTGTATTGAAGTTAAAATGAGGTGTCTGGTACAGTATGTTTTCCATCATGCATGCAGCCATGTGCTCTATCTACCATCAGTATTAATACACAACTACATTCTGAAAGTACTATTGAACAGTTTTTTGACTGAAGGGGTTTGAAAGAAACCTTTGCCATTAGGTTAAATATCATGCCTGACATAATATAAAAATCATGCACAGTTCTAAAAATGGCTTCTCAACAGCTTAAGATTATGACAAGCATTACACACAATCCACACTTCATAAATTGCTGGTAGAGTGAACATGCAGGCTAAACCATTCAAATGAGACCCTGGGAATGCATCTGTACCAGGTCTGGGGATTGCTTGGCACTACTGAAACAATGATTATGTGAGTGAGACAAGAATACAGACAGAATAATTGAATCAATTTCAAACCAAGGTAAGAGAAAATGAAATGTGGTTAAGGTGGGGTACTGAAGACAGGGAAGGGAGAGGGGGAGGAATGGGGTTACTTTTTAAAGAACATGTGAAATGAAAGTGATCTTTGTCAATAACTACTGTTTTTTTACGAAGATAAATCTCATTTGATGATTTAAGAAAGGTTCGGATATTAACAAGGAAAAAGTTACACTTGTCCCTGTAGATGTAGTTGCATAATATGCAATGTAGTAACAGCAGCATAAAGCAGTGCAAGCCAACATGTGGGTCTAAAGACCTCTTCCTACACAAGGAAATATTTGCAGATGGGGACCATCCTTCATTTCACCCATATAAAATAGCTCCATGTATACTGGCAGGCCACCACTACTCTTTAGAGGATCACATACAGGTCTGTGGACCACAAGTTGCATGTCACTGCAACATGAACATAATGATGTTTGACATGTACTACGTAATTCTAAAATGATACAGTACGGCATGAAGGCATATGGCAGAAAACTTAACCAAAGATGCAGATGAAACAATAAAATTGATTTAAATGAAATACAGTGGTGTGTGAAACATCTAGTGTTCAGAACAATGCTCATGCTGAGTTGCAAGATTGAGGGATTCCCACACCTAAACTCAGATTCTGTCTACAGGAAATTCTCAGACATTTTTAAGTAAGCCAGTATTACAACAGAAGCACCTAAAATGTAAAAACTTTCCAACAGAAATATCCTGCACAAAAATATTTCAAAAACAGGAATTCTTCCTTTGATTTCCTTTTCTCATGAATGATGCAAAGGGGAGGGAGAGGGGTAGGAAGGGAGAGGAGGAAGGGAGAGAAAGATGGGGATCCAGGTGACATGCCCCTCTTCAGGACCCTACCTTGCAGGCCCATGGCTTCACATAAACTTCATCACATGGTTCTTTCAAGAAAATGATTTGAGAACCCAAAGATATCACCTACTATTCTGAGAGTCTCCCAGAGGGTAGTAGTCTTGATGAAAATTATCTACATAAGCATAATATGAACTACCTTGTTCTGGGCAAGCATCTTCTCAGCACCATAGCAAGAGGTAAGAGGAAGAAGCAAATCATGATGAGGTTGAAAGATGATGAGAGCTGCCTGAGAATTGCTCCTACAAAATGGGAGAATCTGAGAGACGGGCACTGTCAAGGAAATATTCAAATGCTGGAGGTCACCAAACTCTGTGAAGAAGATGGAATGTTCACCATAAATAGCAATGTGACTTGTATAAAAGCATACAAGCAGAACCCAGGATGATACAAGTACATGGACAAATTGATGAAGTAGCGTACAGTTGGTCGATTTTGGGCAGGGGAGGGATTAGTATGTTTGAAAGGGTACTTACATGGATTTGACATGGTGTCATGATTGTAGCAAAGAAAGAAAACACTGAAGGGGGCAGGGAGGGGAAGGAAGGAGGTTGCTCCAAATTTTCATGTGATCCTATCCCAAAATTTTGCAAGTGCAGAGTATATGCACAGTTTAAGCATAATAATATGTACAGAAATATGCTGTGCACCAGCTGCTATACTATATGATACAAAGATGGGTACAAATCTATGTTCCGACGTCTCTATGTTCCGACGTCCCCATATTCCGACGTCTCTATGTTGCGACATCCCTGTATTACGACATCTCTATGTTTCGACAACCCTATGTTCCGACGTCTCTATATTCCGACATCTTTATGTTTCAACGTCTCAATGTTCCGACAATAGTGTACTTTGGCGCCGACAATAATGTACTTCGGCGCCAATGAGAATGTACTTTGGCGCCGATGAAAATGTACTTTGGCGCAGACAATAATGTACATTTGGCGCCGAAGTACGCATTTTATCGGCGCTAAAGTAAATTTTTTGTCGGAACATAGAGAAGTCGGTATATAGAGTTGTTGGTATATAGAGATGTCGAAATATAGATACGTAAATGAAGTCTCTTTATTCCGACGTCTCTATGTTCCGACAAAAAATGTACTTTGGTGCCAATTTGTCGGAACATAGAGATGTCGGAACATAGAGATGCAACCACAAAGATACTGCACTAGAAGGAATACCACCAATGTACTGCACAGTAAAATATTCTGCCTTTTTACAGTTCTTGCACAGTACTAAGGTGAGTAAATACAGTATACTGATCTTTTGAAAAAATTCTGCCACACTCTGCTGTGTTGGGGGAGCAACAATGACATCTATGTACTGAAATTACCATGAGCTATATTTTAAAGGGATGATATGTCACTATAAATAGTGCATGATGACTGTCATACATGAGGTGATTTTGGACCCTTACTGATGTTCAATGCTGCAGGCCGTATTGCCTTCTGCAATAACTAATAGCAACACACTCTTCATAAGGAATTGTATCACTGGACAGTCACCAAGGAAGACTTTGCATATGACCTTATACACAGATGATGGCCGGGCAGACTGAGAGTGGGAACCATTTGGGGTTTATGCTACCAATTCCTCAGACCATGACACAGGTGAATCAAGTGTCAGGCTCTACAACACAGTTTTTCTCATGGAAGACTTGACTACACCAACAAAAAGGCAGGATTTGAGTAACTACCAATTTTCAGTGCACAGTCATTGGTTAACTGTATTGTTACTGCACTGCACAGGCCATCAATTTTATGAGTGTTCCAGCATACAGTACTCTTTCAAACTGCTACCCCTTTTGGTGCATACTTCATAAAATGTGAAAAACAATGATTTTTTGGAATAAATCATCCTCATTTATCACATTTTGAAAAAGAGACTATAAGCTTTTGACCCAATCCCCTCAAAATACATTTTGCACAATTGAGAAAATGATGGAAAAATATGGATGATTCTGTTAGCGAAGCGTGCATCATCAAGAAATTATGTGCCCAGGCCAGCAAAGTGTACCAGACACACACACATGTCATGGTAAAATTCCCAAAATTCCCTAACCTATAACAAGATGGTTACCTTCTTAAGTACATCTGTCTACCAATTCAATTACGGCAGTAGTTCTCAGCAATATGAGGGTAACAGTTAATCATTACAATGTGAGAGTAATACAACACTACTTAAAAGATATTTTATTTTTTAAGCTTTTTTCATTCCACCATAAGGTCTTTGACACAGACAGACAAAGCTCTTAGAGTTTATTTTTAAAGGGTATAGAGTACATTTTGGAACATCAGCCTAGCTAAATCTTACATACATGTATCTCACTGTATTTCCCTAACAAGTATCTTTCATGATGTTTCTCAGGCCTCGACTTTAAAAAAATTTACAGTCGTCCACTGGACAACCTGTCTGCCTTTTTGGGTTGTCCACAAAGACATTTGCAGTAACCCTAGAAGCAGTCTGTTAACTTGTTGCATGAACTTTGGTTGTCCAATGAACAACTACCCACCATTTTTTCATTGTCCGTCACAAATTTTGGTCGTCATGGGCGACGGACTACTGTTAAAATCGAGCCCTGATTTCTTCGCATAAATATTGCATATTAAGTAAAGCTTAAGAGTTATTTTGCATAATAAACTAAACAACTTAAGTGGCAAAAATATTGTCACATAAAAAGAACCGTTCACGAATTAGGATACCAGGGTATACTAAATTAAATTTGAAGTGACTGGTTTTTCCATGAAGAATAAAATTTTTGCACAAATATAGTTTTAGGAGGATATTTGTCAGCAGACGATGATATAATTTAAAACTGTTGAATGCACCACAAAGTGGCATAAATGGTCCTGGTAATGGCATTATACCATCCACATTAAACATTGTAAACTTACATGTTTCTACAGAATGGGAAGAATGTCTGCATTACCCATTAAATTTACCTCTGTAGATTGTTTGAAACTGCAAGATTTCACTTTAGAAATTGTGCAAAGAAAATGTCCTCAAATTTTTTTCATACAGCTCTTTTTACTTCCAGTATTAACTACCCTATTTCAGTAAATTGTAACCACATAAATTGAACAGATAACATTAAAATTGAACAAATCTTCCTCAGGACTCCCCTCCAAACTATTTTCCAAGAGAAACATTCCTCTTTAATTACACATCTATTGAAATCACTTGATGGTTCTGTTGGCATGTCCTCGTAATTTTTTTTGCATTGTTTCTGAAGTGTTATCAAGGGACTTTCATTTCACAGGATAAAAATTTTCATTACATACACAGCCTTTCACCTCATTACAAAAAATTACAGCCATACTTTCTTCCAAACCTTTCCAACCAAAACTATAGCCTATGTCAATCACTTTAACACACAACTGGTCCTGCAGGCTGATGTCTCTTTGACATTTAAAACCAAACACTCTTGGATTGATTTCTGGAAACACTATCCCTTAAATTGATGCTAAATACCATGCTAATAGGATGTGAAATAAAATAAATGTATAAGCTCTGACCCACAAATGACATAAGTCAGGCTGTCAGCAAGAGTTCAAAGTCTCATCAGATTCTTTCCATGAACTTGGTGCATGATATATGTATTCAACAATCCGCTTGACTTTAATATCATATCTCGTAATTACAGAAAGACGTTACTAGCATTTTGTACGTTAAATGAGCACAGCCAAAATCTGATCACTTTTATGGTTCTGCATAAAATGTGCGATTATGCCCTTTAGTGAAGATGAATCAATATCTTACCAAACTTTTTGTGATATTTTGTAACAAAAAAGGATAAACCTTATGGTATGCTAGATCTGATGTAAAATAAAGTACTTCTGTTCTTGTTTTTGTTGAGGTTCTTTGTGCCAATAACAGTCCTGCATAAAAGACTGAAGTTGAAGAGAACTTTGTTTAAATATTCATGATATTTGTGTCTCTATTTTATTCAGAATCCCCTATAATTCTTTTCTAATATGAGAATGGGTCTGAGGTTTCAAGTATCACCAACAAAATTAAAGAAGTTCCCTACTTACAGTATTTCAAAGTATATTAAAAAAAAAAACACATTTCACATAAAAAAGCTGAATGCTTGATCTTTAGTCACACTTTTACATATGTCCCATTTCATAAGAAGAGCTGTAAAACTGAGTATTTTAAAAATAGAGTAAAATAAGCTAAGGAATGTTTTCTTCACACCACCTCTGCAGACAAGGTCATCCTGTAAGGTAACAGTAGCCCAGACATGTTCTGTAGCCTGATGCCTTCTCACATTCAAATCCAATCACTTTTGAATTAAAATCTAGGAATTTACTGCCAGTCTGTCCCTAACACTAACTGAAATACAATGCTGAATGCCATGGTTATTTAAAATGAATTAAAAGGTATAGTTAAACAGTTAGACATTGTATAAGGGAGGATAAACAAATACACTTACTTTTTATATCAACATGTCTGACTTGGTCTTCCTGTAGGGTGACTGTTTCCCACATTCCTGAGTCCTGAATAAAATGAAAAAAAGAAATTCATCTCTTTTGTAAAATGGTAAATGTTTTGTCTTGCAAAATCACAGGACAAGCTATTACATACACACTGTTCAATTGATTGCTATGTACTATTCAGTGAATATGCAACATGTGTAATATATTGCATTGTAAATTTGTGTACTGTACTGTACACCAACATCCTGCATGAGTGACAATTCAGTAACAAACATGCTATCAAATGATTAAAAAGAGTCAAGTATGAATTAGGGTGGGAGAGGGAGACATACAAACTTAATATGGCACGCCAAAAGGCTCACCACATATGATCATGTACTAAAAATACATGTACATGTACTAAAATTACACGTTCATGTACCAAAAATACATGATGATGTACTAACTTCATACGATCATGATGTAAATTTACACCATCATATACTAAATATATATGTTCATCATGTTAAATGTTACGATGTATATTTAAAACCACACGTTGTACATATAAAAACACACGTTGGACATGTAAAAACTTACGATCATCATGTTATTATTGTCCTCCCCGCATGCCATACTGAGTGAGCCTTTCGGCGTTCACGAAGTCCGCCGAAAGGCCCACCAACATACGTTCATCATCTAAACTCATGCGATGTACTAAAAATACACGTTCATGTACTAACTGCTAACGATCATGTACTGAATGCATACGTCCATGTACTGAATGCATACGTTCATGTACTGAAAACTCAAAACTCACGATCAGCATGCAAAATACACAATATCACAACTACGTGATAGGTGTGCATGTGGGAACATTTCTGTGAAAAGTAATTTCAATTTATGCAAATTTCCTGAAAACATAGAATAGCAACAACGGGGATAGCACCTCTTGCAATAGTCCGGTAATGCCGTCTCGATAAGCTACTCGGACGGCCGGACACATCCAGTGCTGACACTTAAATACAGTGCACGTACACATTAAAACACCTGAGCTCTCGCGCGTCAATAGCATATGATGCATGGCATTATTTTGATTCCCTGACTGTGATGTGAAAGTCAAATTCAGAATAGCAAGATCTGCTCAAGAGTGCTCTGATCAAGATGGGCGGGATCATTGATTCCCTAGGGTTGACAAACACACAGGAAGTTTGAGCTCACCGTTCATGAGAGTAGTTAGATCCTTTTTTCCTTACACCAAGTTCTGCCCTCCTGCGGTTTACTGTCGAATTGCTTATTTTTAGCAATTCTGCGATTTCCTTGTTTGAAAACCCCATCTCTACATATTCTATTAATCTGCCTTCTTCCGTCTCTAATCTAGGAGAGTATTCCGCCATCTTAAATTTATTTAACAAATACGCACTGTCTACTAGGCCTAGGCTAAGCTTGTTACTGCTGCGTAATACTGAAGATGCCATGTATACACGCGCATTATTAACAGTCTATACTAGCGTGACCTACCCAATAAGTGCAGAAAACTAAAATGTACTTAACCCGGTGATGATTCCACTAACACATTTGGATTCAGTCAACTGGATGACCCATCATAAACACGTGAGTTACACATGTACATCGTATAAATTGACAATGCACTTTATAGTACATGAACGTATGCATTCAGTACACGAACGTATGCATTCAGTACATGATCGTAAGCAGTTGGTACATGAACGTGTATTTTTAGTACATCACATGATTTTAGATGATGAACGTATGTCGGTGAGCCTTTCGGCGGACTTCGTGAACGCTGAAAGGCTCACTCAGTATGGCATGCGGGGAGGACAATAATAACATGATGATCGTAAGTTTTTACATGTACAACATGTGTTTTTATATGTACAACGTGTGATTTTACATATACATCGTAAAATTTAACATGATGAACATATATATTTAGTACATGATGGTGTAAATTAACATCATGATCATATGAAGTTAGTATCATCGTGTACTTTTGGTACATGAACGTGCAATTTTAGTACATGTACGTGTTTTTGTAGTACATCATCATATGTTGTGAGCTTTTTGGCGTGCCATAAATTAAAACATCCATGAGTGACCACATTTGCCCTTTAAAAGTAAGAAGGATCTAATATTCACATACTCCCATGGCCACATGATGAAACTGCTGTATTACAGAGGCAGAAAGAAGCAGGTTTCATATATATACCAATCTGAAAATAAAATTTCATGACTTTCCCATGACTTTCTGTAACAAAATTCAGTGTCTACTTTCTTTTATTTCAAGTTTCACAAGTACTACTTGTAGCACACTGACCGTCACGACACTAAAAATAAAACCCGATAGTAACAACAGGATGGTACCCTTTCCCTACAGCACTTATATGCCACTAAACACTTTTTAATAAACAATGATCTGGTTCATAAACACACAGAGTATCAAAGTTTCAGGAATATATTTATAGCACACTGACCATTCACGACCCTAAAATAAAAATAAAAACTAAAAATAAAATAAAGATTAATAGTATCAATAGGATAGCACCCTTTCCTTACAGTTGTTCCTGATACATGAACTTAAATGCCAGCACACGTTTTAAAACAATAATCTGATTCATTTACTAACAGAGTACTAGCCAAGCTATTAGCAACATTACGGGTGGTTTGTACAAACTTCCATGACTTTCCTGACTTTTCCTGCAATATTATTTTCCATGACCTGTTTTTTACAATGGCAAAATTACTTGACTTTCTATTAGGCCTACAGTTTCTGAGTCTAGGTTTTTGAAGTAGTCTGCATGACTGTATGACCCTTAACTGAAAGAGCTTAAACAGATACTATAAAAAAAAATTTGTTTTCATTTAGTCTGGAGCTATCTGCATATCATAATGTAATAAAATTCAGGCCTTGTTGCCGGGCAGTTGTTTTACGATGCTAAAGCGACCACAGATGTGGGAAAAGCCTACAGTATATGACTTATGAATTAAGCAAAGATTGCTCCAAGGTGAAAGACCCTCCTTACTCTGACCCGGCCGGAGATCATACCCCCCAACCTCCTGGTTGCCAAGCTTCACTGCTTCAAATGCCATCCAATTATCCACTTGACCACAGCAACGGTTAAAAACCAGTTAAGAATGCTAATAGACAAGTCTTGAAGTGAACAAGTTGTCAACAAATTACACTGTACAGGCTCAACACAGTTAAAATCTTTGGTGTCCAAGGTGTTTGTTCACCTTCTCACTGTATGAATGGAGATTATGTAATTTATCAGTTTCAACATGAAAACCTTGCATGCATTTTTACACAGTAAATTCTTAACTGTTTAGCTTAAAAGAGTACCAGGTCCCCAAGTGGAAAAAAAGAGAATGGCATTTCTCAGCATTAAAGTCTCTGCATCTAGTTGTAATGGGAGTGAATGCAACTGCTCATTTGCAGATGACTTACTCTATATTGGGAGGGCACCTATGTGGTTCTATAAAAAGGTATCCAATACTGAAACTATGATAACTGGCGATTTCTTGAGGGTGGGGTGGGGTGGGGTGGGATGGATGTTACTGAAACAACTGGAGAATTTTCTGATGGGGGGATTGAAATGTAAAGAAGAAGGGAACTGTCCCTACATTAATGCTATTTGTAGTTTCAACCTAGGTTTTGTATCTGGACTAATAAATCTTTCAAGTAAACCAGCATGACCTTCACATGTTACCCATCCCAAAGAATTCTTCATCTTGTTAAAATGCTGTATCTTTTTGTTGTCCAGTGCTACAATATACTATTTTACTAAGGCAGCTGAGTGTTTAACCAGGTGTGGGCAACGACTTGTTAACAAGCCATGAAATCTGGCACTACCAGCACACTGTGCCCAAGTATTAAAGGACTTGTATTGCCTCTCAAAGTGAATCTTTAGTGTAATGTGGGATGACCCATTTTCTGCTTGACCTTAACAATTCTACAAACCTATGAGGCTCAACCTTTATGATTTAACAACCTCGTAAGGACAATGTATGCCGTGTCACATGTACAGTGGCTGATGAATCTAGGCAGTGTCAACTAAAAATGGTCAACTGAACCCTGGTCTACTGCACTGTGCTTTACAAGCAACTTTGTGTATTAAACCTGAATATGAATACAAGGCACTAATTAAAGACAAATAGCAATTAACCTTTATTCTTCACCCACTTATAGGTTGAACGACTCTCCTCACTGACCTTACCGTAGGAATGGTCAGTCTTTGAATATTTAAGTGTGTGCATTTGACATACTCTGCAGTCACTTCTGTAACTACATAACATCTTACTTAAAGAGTGACACAAGGCAGAATCACATAAGTGTCACACATTTTGTATTTTTGACTGACACTACTAAAACATCAGACAATTTCCGTACTGCACTAATTGTATGGCTGAATAACAATGAATCACTCAGGGTAAGCCATTTAAGGGAAGATGCAGTCACCCCAATTTGAATCAGTGTACCCCTGTGACCTGCTATATGAATAGCTCTTTTTAATCATGTGACAAATTTTTTTTAACAACTTCTAAATTCATGCAGAAAAAACTGCCCATTTTACCTTAAATATTCAATGTTTGTTTAGAAACTTTAAAGATACTTGAAAGTAAAATAAGAGGAAACTTGAAAGCTTCAGATGATGTTTGGAAATAAATTTGGGGTAACTGCTTATACCCTTTAAGTGGCAAACATCTGAAGTGAAGCGACTCACTCCTTAGCTACTTCTGTGACTGATAGTGTTGGTACAGTGACGTACATATGAGTCGCATGTAAATTGTAACTGACCCACATTTGACTGACCATACCCAATAAAGTGGGTGAGTCATCCCATTGATAAGTATTAAGTGCATTGTTTGGAATAAAATCAACAAAATCCTTGCCAAAAGTTGTTGATGACCTCACGATGGCAATATGAATACTGCTGTTACTGTTATGGTTTGGTGAAGCTTTGAGGGCTGACGTTGGAGTAAAGTGTTTGTTTATTCTTTACTACAAGAATATGTGGGGTGCAAATAGGCTAACTGAGCTTAATTTGTAGTACCCTATTTTAAATTATGTGTGACCATTTTATAAACATTACACTAAACAATTCCTTCCTAATTCAAGTTAGGACAAAATTTTTTAATGCAATGGAAAACTGTACACAAAAGTAAATCATAGATTTACAGTCCCTACAACACTGAGACTGTAACAGATTGAAAATACCATTTTAAAAATAACATATAATAACTGATGTATGTCATTTGAGAGCATGATATTGGGCACAGCAATCCCTGCTTTTACCTAATTCACCTTGAATATCACATTACCATATAAAAATATGGTAAGTAATGTACAATGTATGTTTAAATCATGACTTACAAGACTAAAGAAAGTCCCAGAGGCAATGGTAGGAATTGTTAAAGATAACTTAACATTTCAAAATGGAGTTGGGGTGACATCTTTAATAGGCCTATGTCCATTTAACAGGCAGTGTTTCATTTAACAAACTACAAAAGCAAACGGGCAGTCATATGACAAAAACATCAAAGTAGCAGGGTGTATTGCCATCTAGTACTCTCTTGGCTTATCTTCACCACTGTTGATGTGTTTACTTAATGCAGGGCCATGAGCCATTTCCTAGTTTTCTGGTTTACCCTTACAAAAACTTAAAGGATTCAATAATTTTTATAATATCCAGCTTGAGCACTATTACTGATCAACTGATAATGACCGAACTTGAAATGGGTTTGGCATGGCAAGCAAAATCTACGTTGGTCTACACTCAAATATGAACAGACGTCAGTATTTTATAATGTGAAACTGCACCTACCTAAATCTGATCTCAATATTACTCAAACCTCTGAAGATAAACTTCTTGTACAATTAAGCAAAGTCACATTTCCATTAAACTTAACTCACGCTTACCAGTAGACCTACTTTTAATGAAAACCAAGATAAATCTAGGATCAAAACAGTGAGGCTAGTTTCATCTATATTCACCATAGTTGACTTGAGTTCTGTTTCTTGTTTACAACTTTTTTTAGGAAAAAGGGCAATTTGATTTATTTTATTTTTGAGTGGTGGCAAGTCGAAAAGTAAGACAAAGTAGGATGATAAGTAAGAAAAGAGGAAAGGCAGGTTCAGAAGATATGAGAAAGTGGGATAAGTAGACGTCACTAAAATGCCTGGCTAAAGTACTCTTTTCTTCAATCTCCTGTTCCATTCAAAAAGGAAACTTCCTCGACAATCTGCTTTATAGAATTACAGCAATTTCACTTTCCTGTGATTGACCACAACAAGGAAAAGGTATAAAGGTTGGGTTATTCTTGATGTTATGATGAGGAAGCTAACATTACGAGGTGGACACCTTGCAAAATCTAATACAGTGGAAGAGGTTCCATTAGAAATAAGTCCAAATTACTGCAAATGTGGTAGCCTGCAGAGATGGACTTGGGGTCTGTCCCAAAATCAGTGAGGTCCTTGTTTCCCCTACACCTTTCCTGTTACTCTTACACAAATACAGGAATAGAAATTGTTTCAAAGGGCCAACCAAGCAGTGAAAATTATCATTTGTCCAAGTCTGATCTTGTCCTGCTTGGCCATTGTAAAGTTTACAAGATTCTTATACTGTTCAGAATCAAACTATTCTTCTTGTCAACAAGTATGTCCCACCTACACCTTTTCATTAGCATACATACAGATATCCCTTCTCATTTTCGTAAGACTGTACCACTCAATCAAAGACAAAGCTGCATTCAGTACCCACAATTCAAAAATCCAGTGAATCTAGGACCTATCCACTCATTTTTTGGATGTAGATATCTTGTTTTATTAAAGAGACAGCTACACAGTGGTACCTTCTGATCAAATCCTGTTTGGCCATGACAAAATCTGGAGGATTCTTTAAAGAGTTAAGAGTAAGACATGCTACTATAAAGAAAAATTTCATAACAAAATTTTACTTCCCACTTACATATATATACATTACATTCTTCTCAATTTTATAAGACTGTACCACTCCATCAAAGAACTCACAATTCAAAAGTGTGGTCAACAGAGTGACCTGCAAGTTGTACTTTCATGAACGAATTTACAGGTAGCTATATAAGATGACCTTGCATATGCAGCCATGGTCTCATGCATGATACGACAGCTGTCCAGTACTCTGATAAGGCCAGTCCTTTTATGATACCAGTGTTATTATAATTGTGAATACTGATTACCTTGTAATTTGGTAACTATGGAAACTTGCACATTTTACAGTATGGTCAGTCTGGTAACAGTTTATAAATAATGATAGATGTCTATTATGTACAGTCAGGGAGCTGGTAGTTCCCTGGTACAGTGCAGGGAGCTACCACTCTATAACGTTTAAGTGGCAGGAAGCTCCCTGGTACAGTGTATCCATTTGTGACCATGAAAGGTATACTAAATACAGGCTTCCACTTGGATTCAGGTGAACAAGTAAGCTATATGTTGGATCAGATTTCTCAATAAAATGACATATATGTAGCTTAAGTGGATCAAAAGCAGGGCATGATAAGAATTTTTGTAGGCTTTCAATCATCCTTACACATTAAATTAGACAGTGGTATGTGACTCCTTTAGATTTTTTTTTTTAAATAATTTCAATAAATATTTAATGCATTTCCTTTGAGCAAAAAGCAAAAAAAGTACGATAGAGTAGGGTTTTCAAGAAAAATAGTATGAGAAGTAGGTGGAAGCTTCAAAATGCAGGAAAAAGTACGCAAGGTAGGGAGTCCCCCAAAAGCCTGTAAATAAAGTGACAGGTTTAATCACAAACTTAGGGGCTGAATTAAGGTTTGTGGAATAAAATGTTCAGTACCTTTGCCAGGTTGCATCTGTATGACAGTACAAAACCTTACCTGTGTACACAACCTGGTCATCTCAAAATAGTCAGTCATACTACAAACTATTCATTCAATGAGTTTTAACAGCATATGGACAGGAAATCTTGCAATCCAAGAAATTTTATTCAATTATAAGATAAACAGAGACTATAGTGTTGTTCAAAAACTTTTGAAACAACTTGTGCCCTTATCCTGGTAATCCATTTAGTTGCCTCAAAATGATAGTAATAGTGTTTCTTTTTTTTTTTTTTTGAATTTTACTTAAAGTCCCTTCACCTGGAAGTTAAAGGGTGAAAACCAAGCATTATCCCCTAGGAAGTTCTGCTCCCAGGAGGAGCTATGTCCCCTTCAAGAAAACTGACTTAATCGGACCTCCTCTCAGCTGTCAGACTCTTAAATTATATGTATGTCATGCCAGGTCCCGTTCAAGACTGGCTGAGAGATGCATGTCACGCGTGATCAAGCAATCTTGCATGTTGCAAGTACAGTAAGAACTATCTTGATCAGCTTGATGAAATGACAGAAATAAAGTTAGACTGATTCGTTTCTGTAGCTGTGTGCTGATCAATACAGAATGTGTAATTTAAAATATTTTCAATACAGGCACTGATCTCAGTATTCTCACTGATGGTAATGTAGGAGTCTCTTAAAAACCAGTGCTTAACTTCTCTAGGAACAAGTACTGTAACCTTAGAAAGAGAAAGACATTTTCCAAGGTAAGGGATTTTAGAAAAAATTTGCGGAAAGATTACTTCCTTGTTATTCTCTTCTTTTTCCTATCTTAAACTCACCTCACTTGAACCACCTTCCTCAGCAACATAAATAGTGATAGAACGACTCACTGAGTTGAAATCCACCCAGAAATCAATCAAGTTGTCATCTTGTGGGCACTTCAGCTGTAAAAGAAATAACCCATAAATATTTTTTGTAGAAATATGTGCATTGCATTGGTAATTGAAGTAATCAAGCTTAGCAATAAAAAGGACAGAATTTTAGAGCCCTAAAAAGTTCAAATCCTGGCAAGGTCAAAGAAAAAGGTGTTCTTTATCCACAAGCAATCAACAGTTTACCATAAAAAATGACAATGTCTACATTGCAAAGCTACTACATTCTAATTAAATTAACAGCCACCCGAATTGAAGCTGTAAGCCTTTACAAGCTTGTCTGACAATTATGGTACTCAGCATGATCAAATAACTTCTCTACTGCCTGAATTGTTAATTGGTATATTAAGTACAAAACACTGAGCAAGTGACATCACAAAACTCATTACTGAGTGTAACTCACCTTATACTGGCCAAGAAATGCTTTAACACAAGGCAGTGAGAAAACTCTGTCAAAAGCAAATAGCAAACATGTCACTACCAGAAAACACCATTTTTTTTTTTTGATCTTTACGTTTTAGTTCAAACCGTAGGGGAAAATAGTGAAATAGTAGAGAAATTGCACCCCAATTGTAAATGCAAGTGTTTTGTTACAGTTGAAAGGATACAGTGTATGCAGTGTCCTATATGATGCCCTAAATGACAAGCCAGATACCAAACACAGTCATTAAGTACCTATGTTTCATAAAGTAAATAAAAAAAAAAAAAAGGTCCATCCACAGACCCCTTTGGACAATGAAGACATGTTGACAGACCCCAGACATGAACAGGCCCACCAACAGCCCCACCAGCTTTGGGCTTTGATGAGGGTAAGCATCGTTTCGTTTGCCAGAAATGACCAAAAATGGCACTTAGAGGAGTTCTGACTGTCTTGAGAGTGAATAAGTATTTGAAGCTGGAACCCTTCAATCAGATTTTATGGACACCAATGTTTGCACACACCCTTGTGAAGCCTCCCTGTCCTCACAGACTATCAAAATTTTCAGGGACTGCTAAGTGTCTCCAGACCGAAGGCTGAGAGAAGTGATGGAGTCAAAATAAAGAAGATGAAAAGTAGTTTAAAATTTTATGAATTTTGTACATTTATGAATAAAGATGAAGCAAAGGGTATGGTTCTCTTGCTCTTGAAAATGCCAAACTTATTCCCCCTTCCACAAACACACACACATACAGAGATGAAGAAATCCTTTAAGAGACTACGAACATCTGCAAGATAAATGAGGTTGTTACCGTGTCCCATGAATTCATTAACCATAGTGTACACAGTCTTAATATATGTGAGGTGTTTTGCCTGATCAGGTATTATATCAACTGTGGGCCATACTGAGTTGTCAGTGCCAATGTAAGCTCATTAATTTCTTTGAATCATGGGTTTATGACTGCATATTTCAAAGGGCAGGTTAAAATGTTCTAATTTTAATGAATAAAAATAATGAGAAAATTAAATTGACTCATTGCATACAGGCTGAAATAACACCAGATCTGCCAACCAGAACTATCGTGGTGTACCACATATGTAATGTCATTGCAAAATTCAAATATTTAGTTGACAATGCCCACTATTCGATAGGTAAACCTGTTTTGACATGGATGCACTACAGAATTTTAGAACTATTTTTTGGCTTCATGCAAAAAATTCAACTGCAGTTGTGAAATTGAGTATGTTCATTTTCACAACCAAACAAAACAAAGCTTAAAACTTGCTAAAACTTGTCTTAAAACTGTTTCACACACTACAAGACTATTGGCAATGTGGAGTTACGTTGTGCTCCACAAAGGCATATAGTGTGCAACTATTTTAAGCTATCCACTGTACTTTGAAACATTGGGAAATATTTTGAACACTTTTTCCCTGATGCTGAGCATGAAGACTTGACTCAATACTGAGTTCAACAAGTTCAGTCTTCTGAGTCAAGACTGGAGATGACTTGCTAATTTAAGGATAGTCTCAGGCTGAATTTTCCAAGAGTTGTATGTATGAATTCAGTACATACATGCAGTTATAGATTTGAGTTGAGAGACTGACTTTAGTTATTATTAAACTGTGAGACTTCCATTCTTTGTGATGATGAAATTCAAAACTATTTCATGACCAAGGCTGCTATTTTTAAGTGTGAAGAATGAAGAACACAGAATTATGTTAGGAAGACAAAAATTACACTTTTTTTTAGGGGATTTACAAACTGTAGACATGTTCAGCAACATGACCTCAGCCACAGTTTCAGTTTCCAGTAAGTGTACAAGTAAGACTTCAGTCTTCTGGACCATAAGGCAATTTTTCCACACCAAAACCCCAAATTCAAGGACCTTCAAGAACATAAACAATCTTTGGACTTTTTCCAGATCCACCTTCTATGTGGGAACCCTAAAAGAGAGAAACTGTAACATCTAGAATGTACTTTAAGATTCGCAAAAACCAATAATTAGACTAAGACAACCTGATTTTAAAAAATTCTTTAAACTGCAGAGTCTTAACTTACCCTCTCCCATTGCTCTGCGATTCATTAACTGCATTCAGGAATTTTCTACAATCCTTTTAAAGAGAGAAAACAGTGTGAAGACATGTAATAATAAAAACTGTAAAACAAGCTTCACCATGGGAGGCTGTACATGTAAAGTAAATAAAGTACTTTGTTATAATACTTAGAATTGGGGTCAAGTTTCCTGCATTCTGGTGTATTAGAGAAGAAAGGTACAAGGACAGAATTCTTTCTTTTTTCAAAATCTTTAAGACCACATATCTTTTCATGGGTTGCTGCCATGTCTACAAGAATTAAATTCTTACATTATTTTGCAGAAATGGAACACTAAAACAGTTGAGAAATCTTCATATTTACACCTGTATACAGTGAACCAAGTGAACCACGGTAATGAGCAAAATGGTCGACTAAAAGAAGACTTGGTTATGTGGTTTTTTTTGGAAGGGGGTGGGGTGGGAAATAGGATGAACTGAGGGGGTATGATAGAGTTGTAATTACAATGTTTTGCAATCTGACACTGCAGAAAATATGATGACACATGAAAGACTCCTTCTATTTTCAACATGATGCACATTTCTCTATGCTACTGAACTTTTACAAATGATGACAAAAACTGTTACAAAACAGTGAGCTCGGCAACAATTTAATTACAATCCTTCTTGTCCCACTCCACAACTGAAGCATTTACAAACAATTTCACCCACGTCAGGAAGATGTGCCTTTTCACTACTTTTCAGCCTTGACAAGAAGCAGCCACAGGTTTCTCAGTTCATGGCTTTTTACACTATTAAACCTTGAAATTACTGAAATACCCGTTATTCAAGACATGCTGGTATACATGCACATTCCTTTGTATTACCAGAATTAAAACAATTACATAGAGTGGCTACAGTTATGTTTATTGAACCGCTAGGTCGCTATGAACCAATTTTGTACAGTTAGCTGGTTATGTTTCAAAGAAAACGAGGTCACGTAACAATATGTCCTTAAAGAAGAGTAGTGTGGTGGGCTACTGGAAGTCTGTTCAAAAGCTGTATATTATGTTCACATGGCAACTCACCATAACCACTAGTTTTACAGTGCTATGTGGGTTGTCAAACATGATGAGTTGATTACAAGGATGCTTTTCTATGTAAAGTAAATATGGTAAATGGCTTTTTCTAAGACCAGTACAGGGTTATAGACCTGTATCTTCAATTGCATTTTGTGCTTTGTGCCTACACTGAATCCACATGGTACAGACTGAAAATCTTTTATACTGTGAAATCATAAATTTCACCAACAAAGTCTGGTAACAACTTAACTTCCAAAAAATATTACATGATACAAAAACTACAAATGTGGCATCCTTTAACCAGAAAGCCAAAAGACTTCAAGATTCTTTGTCAACAGAATGTATTTTTAACTACCATGTACTGTATGTACTGAACTCAATCAATTCCATGAATGGTTATCTGCTAACAAGCTATCCCTAAAAGTAAAAAAGACAAATTTTATGCTATTCAGTAAAGCCGATTACAGTAATAGACCTAACATACACGATATTAGAATTTTCATGAATGGTGAATCATTGCAAAAAGTTGATTGTACTAAATTCCTAGCTAGGGGTTTTAATTGACCATGGTTTAACTTGGAAACCACATATTAACTCCATAAGTGTTAAAATTGCCCAATGTACTGGAATTCTGTCGAAGTTTAAGCACTTTTTATCGAGGAATATCCTTCGTTCCCTATACCTCACCCTCATCTTGCCACACCTTTCATACTGCCTGCCAGTCTGGGCTGGAACAAGTAAGAAACACCTGACTAAACTTACTACACTACAAAAGAGGGCGATCCGGCATATTTGCTGTGTAGACTCAATTGAACATACCAATAAATGTTTTTCTGCCCTCAATTTTTTGAGGTCTACTGACTTAATCCACATCAAAGTAGCAGTCTATGCTAACCGCATTGTAAATAATCTTGCCCCACCGTATTTTCAACAAATATTCTCATTTAACTGTGACACACACGGCCATATAACACAAGGCAGTCTAGATACCTCCACTTACCACATTTTACCTCAAAATTTCTGAAGCAAAGTTTATGTGTAAGAGCATCCTCTACCTGGAATATGCTTCCTAATGAAATCCAACGCTATAAATCAATTTCCTGTTTTAAAGGTAAGTATTTTAAGCATTGCATAGAAAACTATTGATCAAGGTGCAACTCATGCAACATTCACATGTATGTATGCTCACTGTATATTGTTTAGGTTAATGTTCACTCTTTTCTGCTTTTGTATTTCTTACAGAGAGTGCTCTACTCTACAAGCCTACCAAAGTTTTTTAAGTACTTCCTTTCGTAACCTTCTTGTAACTTTATAACTTGTTATAATACTCGTACTGTAATCATTGGTATTATTGTTCGTTATGAAGAAACAAATAAAAGAAATGAAATGAAATGGTTCAAAACGTGCAATTTCATCATGAGCTTAGTGTGTTTTCACTTATACATGGAATATTTAAGATCCTTCAGCATCTACCAGACAAAGAATGTCATGTTGAAAATTAATCTTCGATCTGCAATCTGTCAAAGAGCAACTGATTGGGCACCATTAACGTGAACAACAACATGGAAACTAACATATTTGCTTTTTCAAAAGCAGTGCAGTAAAATGTCATGTGATTTAAAAAAATAGGATAAACACCTGAAAGACATGTTCAATATAAAGCCTTCCACAAAGAATGGAATATGAATGGATAAATAATAAATATGAAATTGTATACCAACAATGAAATACAACTTCTCAAGTAACTTACAACTTCAAAACAAGCATCCCTAATGTTCAGGAAACTACCAGCAACTGCCTTATTTGGGAAACACTTCTCACTAAACGCTTCCCGTTCCGATTTTTTGATGAAGCGTGCTAGAGTCTCTGTGCATGCGACTTGCATTTCAAAATCTCCTGCTCTGGCTAGAAATTCAGCAAATTCTTTCCTAAAAATGAAAGAGAGTGTTCTTCAGAAATTGTATAAAAAAAAAAAACATAATACTACCCAATACCTCATACTAATTCTTTATTAGTTAAGTTCATCAATTGGATAAGACCATCCAAAGGCAAATAATTTCCTCTCCTTTGTCCCCTCCCCTTTTAGTTCCCTTCTGACAATCAATTTAACAATCCCCTCCACAAGACTGTGTACTTTGTTGCACTTTCTTAAGATTTCATCCTTTTATTACACAAATCATTGAATATGCAGAACATCTTTTAAACGTGTAGCATGATAAAGTATGAACTCCACAATTGTTGCAAGAGCTTTCCTGATGATTTCAAGGTATCTTTTACTTTTTGAACTAAAGTAAGAAAAAGAGGGATTATAAAAACCAAAATCACTCACAGCAAATTCTCTACTTGGTTATTCCTAAGATCACTTAAACATTGTGATGAACATCCTTCTAGGAGAAGATTCAGCGTTCTGATGGCCTGTGAAATTAAGACAACTAGCAATCAATATTTCTCAAAATATTTGCAACAGCCTGATAAACTTGGAAATTACATCCTGAACAAAACAAAACTAAAATCAGTATGTACTGTAGCAAAAATTTAGCTTACAATTTGTAACAATAGTGATGTGTAAATTTTTATTTAAAGTGTTTTATCACCAATGTACCAGAGCCTTCATAAAGACTACCTCTGATCAACTAGAGTATAACAACTCCTGAGGGCTGCAGTTACCCAGAGCTAGAAATAAGACACCATGAGGGCAAGGCCATTTTCATATTACCTTTCAGGGCACATTAATGCATATCAAAGGGCACCAAGGCCAAAGAGAAGACTGCGCTATCTGGTGTAGGTTTTGGCTGTATTTTGTTAAGAATGGTACGAAGGCCACGGTAGCCTTGACAAGTGGACCATTTTGTAGGGCACCACGGCTTCTGCCAAAATGCGATGGTCATGCTCTTTTGCCCTTCATTTATTTCCAGCCCTAGATGTACCCTGTACCAAATGACAAATTACCTCACAGGTATACAATAATCCAATGGGTGGAGAGAGGCAACTAAAAATTTATTTTTATATAATATGTAGGTGTAGGAAGCTGTTCCTGGCTGGGGCTGAACACCATTTCAGAACACCATCCTGGGGGAAGGGTCTAAGGGAGAGTGTTTCCCTCCCTTTTGAAAAGTTTATAAATATTTGAGGCTCCTCAGGTGCTCAAAACTACTGTAGCACATGAAGAAGATTGTCCTGATTAGGTTTGCTACAGTATACTATTAAAATTCAGTGAAATTTTCAAAACAATACAGTCAAAATTTTCTTTTCGTCTTTATTAGGCCTTATAATTAAATCATTAGGGTGTTCTAGAATAAAATTTAATATCATCTTCAATATTCCCAAACTTACAGATATTTTCCACACCTCACTGGAACCAGCTCTAATACATACATTTGCAAACACATGATTTGATACTGTTCTTTATATAAAAAAAAGAAAAAAAAAAACGAATGAAGAACACAAACAAGCATCAAACCACACAACAAATTATGTAAACGTTCATCCAGGCCATTCCTATTTAACTCTTACTAGTGTACACTTTTTTTTTGTTTGGTTCTGTTGCTTAATACTTAACCATGACAAAGGCTATTTGACATTTGGAGGGGTCATGGCAAGCTTTTCAGATAAATGGTGAATATGGAAATCTTAACAAAAAACTAGAAGCCTCCTTGTGAAGTTTCATTTTTGCACAAGTCACTGGAATTTATGCAAATCAACAGAAATGGTCTTTTCAAAACCAGCAGCAGGGGCAGGGGATTTCCCCCTTTCTGGCAGGATTTTTTTAAACAGTCAAAACGTACTTTACCTCCATTCTTGTTGAAAAATGTCCCTGGCTGTTTACAATAAATGCCATCAATTTCTCAGCAAAAACCTGAGAAATCTGTTCCTTAGTTGATGAATTATGATCTGCAACATCCTGAAAGTCATTAAACAATGTCATAAATGATAACTAAATCTAGGCATTGAACAAACGAATGTGAAGTTGTTAACCAAAACCAATAAACACCTCCACAAAGATAAATTTAGAATGAAAAGGGCTACTTGAACTCTATATTAAGAAAGGAGGAACAAGTACATACTAGATTTCTTTTAATGTAACATGACCTGATGTTAACAGGTACAGGTAAAATTACCAAAGTTTCATTTGAGCACACTTGTGGGGATCTCTGGAATGTGGAGCTACTTTCACAAGATCTGATTCTTGATATCATTTCAATTGGTGATGCAAGTGAAAACTGATCTCAATGATAATTATTAAACTGCAATCTATAAAAAGACATCAACCAAAGAAGGGTTTTTATCTCTGTTAACATTGCAATGAAACTTAAACGTACAATGTTGTACATCAAACCATAAATAATGGATTCTACCACAATACCAGCTATTATGTTGTACATCAAACTATAAATAATACATTCTACCGCAATAGAAGCTATTGTTCACTGATATTAGTACCTTTGCAACATTCCATCTTCCTTACGTTTGCAGAGACTTACTGAGAATCATCTCATTTAGAAACTGTCCATTTTCACAAAAGGAAAAAATGTGCAGAAGATGCAGAGCAACCCCTAAATAAAATTACTTGAAACTTGCTAATACAAATATCCATTCAATTTGCAGTTCTCGATCAGGTATTAAACACAATGTAAGAATGATAAACACAAATATACTGTACTTAGTATTTGTTGAAGTTACAGTAACTGAAAAACAGAGCCACGTACCACATAATGTACAGTAGTACTCTTACACGGACTGTCTCAGATGTAAACCTGTCCAAGTCTTCATTAAAGAAATTTAACAAATAACAGTTTGACTTGAAACATAGCATTAGATTTGAAAGGAAAGTTTTGGAATACTCGGATAAACAGGGAAACTTCTCATCCACTTGAGCTTAGATTTCACTTGACTCCCTCTAATCATTAATATCTCTCTGGAAGACCCATTTTACAGATTCAATGACTAAACTGAAATAGTGCCAGGAAACAGTGGCATGGGCACCAGTACCATACATATTAGCTTATTCTTCTGTTCTACCCATACTGGCAACGAGGTTGTATTTGTCCATTTTTGCATAAGTTTAAGAATTTTATGACAGCACAAGAGCCCCTCCCCCTTCCACAAATAATTCTTTTGAAAGTATGAAAATGGTAAATTTCAAGCCAAAAAATGACCAAAAAAAGATGCATGATCCCTCAATATTGTTTTCTAACCCTGTGCTTTTGCTGTCATTTGTATACAACTGAACTCTTCTCACTGATTTTGTCCATATTACAACACTTTTTTCTTACTTTCTGCCTTCCCTCTTTTAGCTTAGTTTTTCTTAATTTCTTTGTACATAACTGGTTTGGGGACACTGGTTGGACTTGTAGCTCAGAGGACTGAAATACTACTGTACCAAACCTGTTGTCCTGAAGTTTTGCACACTTTGCAAAGCGTACTATTTCAACATTAGGTACACATGGTCAAGTTCACAAAGCTGCCATACAGGATGGTCTACCAGGTCAATATACATAACAGAGTGAACCTGCACATGCATTTCAGGCTAGGTGACTGTACTCAGGCTAGTAATATATATTAAGTCATGTCGCATGAAAGAAATTTGAGAATCTGGGAAAGATGTTTTTCCAGGAAAACTGCAATTAATATTTGCATAAAGTCCAATAGTTAAGGGCAATCACGTATCAACTAACTGCAAATCTATAGAAACACTCTTACCATCTAAAGATGGGCAGCGAATAATTGTTTGCATTTTACATCAAGAAACTTCTGAGGAATGCAATATTAACAGGAATTCCCAGGATCTTTTTCTAAGAAGAGGGAACTGAAATTTTAAGTACACTAGCTTTAACAAGGAGAATAAATGCGATCGATGGCTTAACACAATGGTTACCAAGATCTGAAGGTATGTACAGTATCTTCAACAATTTTAAAGATTAAGAAGACTGATTTTGAAATTTTAGAGGTCAGCTGCAAGTCCTTCTTGTTTAGTGACTTTTGTCCATAAAATAATATTTTTGTTTGGGTAGTGATGGGGGTGGAAGGGAATGAAGGGTGTTGTGGGACTGGGGTAGAAATTCATTTCAATATCTGCTTATTATTTTGCTTGGCTTCACTCACAATTTGCACTAACGTTTCATGGTATACTGGTAGTTTTGTGAGTAGTGGTATGTACCGGTACCGATACGGTACGGTACCACCAATTACAAGGTACCAAAGTACCGCGCAGAACAGTACCCGACAATACGTCAAAACAAAAATCTAAAAATACTGCAATTGATTGGAATATAACTGAAATATAAATACTATAATCCATATGATAACTGCCTTGTGTTTTTTTAAATATAAAAATGTAACCATGAAACGTTCATTCTGTAACCATTTTGCATCATTTCTGTCACAAATTTCCCCTCGTAATTTCGGAAATTGCCCTTTAACTGTTATGTATGTAAATTACCACGTGCAACGGGAAATTTCGCCCAACCAATACTTCCCACACTAACTTGTGGCTTGCTTTCTTTCGACATTGTGTGCAGTTTTCCAACGATCGTTCGTTATCAGCACATACATTTGTATTATGTTCTAATAGCAGTTGGTATCATTCACTTTGCCTATGCTTACACAAGGCATCTTATCATTAAGAAATTTGTTGTAAGCTTATGAAGAATCATTGCATCGCTAGCTCTGACATGAACGTTGTTTCAACGATTTCAAACACAGTAAGATAATGGGACTTCTCCATTGACATAACTGTGTGTGAGAGAAATCTTCGGAAGAACGTTCTTTCAACAGTTTGTACAGTGAGTCAATGGGACTTGTCCATTGACTTAACTGTATGTGAGAGAAACTGCACAGTAAAATCCCATTGAACGTTGTCGTCGTGGTCGCGTGAAGACTTGCTTAAGTCGATTTAGATTTTTGAGACACTCAGTAGTACGGCGTTCTCATATTTTCGTGCAGTCCCAAAGATCGTACAGAACGTACCTATATCGTTAGGCCTACATCTATGTGAAGCTGGCCTATCTGCACGAAAATAGGAGTCCCCATCCTACGAGTGTTATATCAGTAAATGATTTACGCGGGTAAAAGCTAGCTAGATTGTGGCGCTATCATACTGTTAGGCATCTTGAACTCATAACATGAAATGTTGCAAAAAATGTTTGATAGTAATAATTGCGGTCAGAAATAGGCTTGATGAATCAATATTTTATGGGAATAATTTGGAAAAGTTCCACCTAAAAACTTCAGGTGATAATTTACGAAGGCGATTTACATCATTTTTAGAAATTATTTTCGTAACTGTAAGTACAGTTTTGAGTGTTCTTTTGGGACTTTCGAGTTCAAAATCGCACTCCGCTCCCCGTGTTTTTCGGACGCTGGCTTTTGGCGGGTTTCACTTTTTGTTTACCAAAGTGTTGAGTGTACTTAATTCATTAACAGTGTAGCGGAAGGCAGGGATGATCAGAACACGGCACGTACGTTAATACCTGTTGTTTTTCCGGGTATTTTCTTGTTTTTAAAGTCAGACTGTTTTCTCTTTTGGTACCAGTACTACGGTATTACCGGTACCATTTGTAGCAGTATTGACGGTACCTATATCGTTAGGCCTACATCTATGTGAAGCTGGCCTATCTGCACGAAAATAGGAGTCCCCATCCTACCAAATTTTTGCGGTACCTTGAAACCTTAATTTGCACCCATTTCTGGGACCTAGAAAATGGTTAACCACATTGTGACCACACTGCCCATGTAGTTGCATCTTTACTTTTGCAGTTGACCATTCTTGGATTTTTCTTGTACAACTAGTAACCATGGAAATGTTAACCAGTCATATATATGCATCACTAAGGATAAGTCTTCTTAAAATACAAACCCTCTTAAATATCTCTGTGTGCGAATAGAAAAAGCTTACATTCATGGTTTCCAACAGCTGTATGAAGCAGGCATCAACTGCAGATGGTGGTGCAGAAGTATGGGTGTTTGAACATTTTTGTTCCATGACTATGTTGTATGTGTATTCTAAATAAGAAACAAGAACAAACATATAAAATAATTAATTAGGATATCACTCCTTTCTGTGTTGTAAATACAGCGATAAAGCATTAAAGGGATTTGCCAGTGACAAAAACCAGTACCTTTAAAAAATACAGAAAATTTTTCTCTTCTAGGAAGTGAAAACCGCATCTCAATAGCTTGTAGCATTTGGAAGATATACACTTTCAAAGAAATGCAATTTTTTCTCAAGACAAAGTGCATTATGGGAAATCTGTGATGTCATCACGGCACATTAATATGACAAAGCATTGAATTTCTTTATGAAATTGACACAACTGTAGGTAATATTTAGCAACTTTGTTTGCTATGCCCTACATATGGTGTAGATTTATGCCAAATCTACATGGAGAGATATTCAAACATTCCAGCAGTATCATATTTCAAGGACAACACAACATTCAACTATAATGAAAAACAAAAGAAATCTGAGGCAATGTGCCCACTATACATAACATTCTGTGACCTTGATGAGAAGTGGAGGTATTTTTGGACACAAATAAGTAGTCTTTAACGTCAGATATCTCGAATTAGGAAAAGAGTATTGCTACGGGGTTTGAAGGGCATGAACTGGAATTTTTTTGTCTTTCACATGGGATCCTAATGAAAAGCCACTGGAAAATGCCTTTAAACATCAGAGCAAATACTGTCAATTCATCAATTCAAGTTGAAATGGGGCAGGTTCCTTCAGGAATTCTCATGCAGTGGACCTGGGAGTGCTGTTTTGTTGGCTAAGAAGTTGGCCATAGAAATAAACAAAACTCGGGTGTCTTTGTAGCCATCAACTTATGTAAATAAATGTAATCTGGCTCAGATGAAGATTAGCATACATTGCCTTAAGTAATTCAACAATCAAAAGTGGGCCTTGAGTCACAAATGGTTGAAACCCTGCTGTAAAGATTTACTATTTTCTTAACTCCCTTCAAGGAATGAGGATCTACATAAATTTTTGCAGTGCTTGATATTAAGTCAGTTGCATGTCTTCAAACCAATTCATTAAGGAGGATTCTTGCAGCTAGGAAAACCGATTGACATTATATTTAAAACTGGGTTGTGACTGAGCAAATATCTCTGTCAGCAGAGGGAAAAATAGATCCTTGAATAATTCAAGAATAGATTCACTCTAAAAGCAATTTGAAAATAATTACATTTTTTTAAAAGATTTTCACTCGTCATTTAAGCATTCCATCAGTTACCCTACTTATGATAGAAATCAGAAATCTTTTCTTTCCTTCCATGTGACACCTTCTAAATCAAATGCTAACATCAAAACATCTCCAACAGCGGTAATTCTTAGTCGCAAATTTTATGACAAACCTGCATTTGAAACATTTTCCACTTTTCAGGTCTCACAATGACATTTTGAAGGACACATTAAGTACTCTGAGGTTTGATGATAATTTTTTGCTTATGAGCTACTAAAATAAATAATTGATTGTATGAAATAATACTTGTAACTATTTTAATTGTTTTCTTACAAACATGAAAACCATAAAGGAACAAATGCAATAATGCTCTCCTACAGGCTGCTGTAAAATAGAATAAAGTACAAATATGAAACATTTCATATTTTTACATCCATCTTTGAAGTCACAGCAGATGTTCCAAACTTTATACCTGCTTGGTACAAATTGCAAAATATACTGTACCTCAAAGCTGCCCCTAACCGTAAATCTCAAGGTGATACTATTTTTAGTAATGCTTGATTGTTTTTCACTTTGAATTTAAAGTTGTACTGAAATCCCCTCTTTCTCTGAAATAACATTGTCACCATATGTCTACCAGTAAACTTCCAAGAAATTCTTCAACAAATGTCAACATAAAAGTTATACGATGGACTTTCAAACCTTACCAAGAAGATCAAACAGACCATTTTCCAAAAGTACAGGTAGCCCCAAATCATTGCTGGGTTCGTTCGCTATATGTTGTATACAGCACAGTAGTGTTTTGATGTTAGCGAAATTGTGAGATTTTGCTTCCTTTATTTGAAAGGGAAAACAAAAGGATAAAATAAAGCAAAAATTTTCAAATCCGGCATTTCATTAGGACATTTTTAAAGTAAACAGAATGGTATTGCGGCATTACTTCAGAAGGTACACAATATGCTTCCTTACTATAAGTGTTATGAAAGGTTATAATTGACAGCCATTCTGCAAACAGAATGCGTGGGAGTGAGTGGGTGTAAAATGAAGAAATGTACAGGCTGTAAGGGTTAATACAAGACCACTGTAGGAAAATAAAACTAAAAGCTTGCAGCAAGACACAGTAAATACTGTTCACATAGTATAGGGATGTGGAAGGTTTTTTATGCCAAGATTTAACAGTAAATATGACCTATTTTTGTTCAAGTAACCCAAAAGCCCTCAGTAAGTTTTCTTTATCTATCGAGATTCCATTGTGATAAAACTGATTCAGTTTTAAAATTCAATAGAACACCACACTATTATAATCAGACAGCAATCTTTACAGTACTGCATTAAGAGTTCCTGTACATTACTGTAAATGTGATTGGCCATCACACCTTTTGTGGGAACTATACCACAAATTTAATAGCTGTTAATGAAGATACCATCACGACAAAGCTGTTTAAATGAAGTTCTATTTCCCATTTAGTACACTAAAATCACATGACTATTCAAATTTTCCATTACCTTTTTGTACAGAAGGTAATACACATTTTTTGGGGTATGAAAATGTGCAATGATGTGCACGGTAGATGTATCCTACAGCTAGTTACTGTTCACATTCTTTACACTACTGAATATTCCATAAATTTTTTATGAGCTATATCATTTTTACAAAATTTCATAATTTCTGACAATATACACTGATTATTTTACATACCTGTTGCAAGATAGCCGTCATGTCTGTCATTATCGATGGAGTGCAATTCATGGATCTACCATTTTTTGTCTTTTGGCTTGCTAAGTAGCTCTCAATTTGCTTGAAAGATCCTCCACCCTGAAGCCTTTCCTGAAGCACATCCTGGAGCTGTTAGTGAGACATGAAAAGCAAAAAAAAAAAAAAAAAAAGGAAAGAATGTTTTACAACTCTTACACAGAGTTCAGCTAGCCGAAGTATCATAAATTAGCAATTAGTTACACAATCACAACATTGTAACATGGGACCACAAATTGTGTTTTAATTGTACATATACAGTATCTGTGTATTTTAAATGCAAAAATTACAAGTTTGCAGTTTCCATAAAGTACACACTGGAGCTTTAGCAACACATAAAAGAAGTTTTCAAACAAAGCTCTCCAAGTTCAAATAGAGTTCGAATGGCATAGGATCATCAACCAGGATATAATACGCACAGCTGCAATGTGTCTCCATGGTGTATATGGGTGATTCCATAAGTAAGGGGACCAGTAGATTTGGTGTCCCTTGATACATTGAGATATATTTCAGTTCACCTTCAAATTGTCAGCGTACACATAAAACCACTGAAGTAGTGGGAGACAGTCTCAGTCACAAGCTTTAGTGCATGTCTTATATACTCTAGAATGTACAAACATATCAATACGTAAGTTGTTAATATGATATTACATATGGGCATAACTAATTGTTTGTTTTTGTATGACTTGGACACCAAGGGTTCAACATTGACAAATGCAATAAAGCCATTTTCATTTTGAAAATGATTTGTGCAAAACCCCAAAATTTTAAATTACATGAAGTGGCAAGATCGCATTTTTAGGAGGCACTTGTATAGTACTTTAGAATATATGCAGCTCCACTAGTTCTGTTTATGCAACATGGAATATACTGTAGCACTGTGAACAAGGTACAGATTCCCCGCCATTACATGTGTTACATTTAGGTGTCCCACTGCAAACAATAATTCATCACTTTACTACAATTTAACTTGGAATATTCATTCAAGAGTATTCTGATATATTTCCAATGCACTATATACAGTAGTCACTTTTAAGAAATGCTGAATTTGCCAAATTCAAACAGTTGTGCACAGTTAGGGGTAAGTTTCACTTAGTAATGAGGCACCTTGGGATACCAAATGGTATCTCACTTTTAAGAAGGATGTTTGTTTGATGTATGTTTTCCAAGTATAATCCAATTCCTTCATTTAAACTGCATTTCTATTCCACAGAAGGTCACCCTGCATACCATCTAACATTGCACCCTTTATTCTGGAAAATACTGTACTGTATGTAATGATTTCAGTATTTAAAGGAAAATCTGTATTTGGTGTCCATTACACGGAAAACACTGAACTCTTATTTTGATAATAAACAATTATTTCCATGAAATATTTTTTAAACTCTTGGTATGATTTGCATATTTCCAGTGCCCATACAAAATCTGAAATATAATATTTGTTGTAAAACTTTTAATTCTGGCATTGGAAATTTTACCCAAATGGGACAAGTTGACCCCCTTATTATGGAATCACCCATATACGGTACTGTACGTTCACAGGGTCAGTTGCAGGACCAGTACAGTGTATATACTGTAATGTGCTGCTGAGTGCTACATTTACATATTAAATTTATGCTAGGCTATTACATTTATGTGTCTGTCATTAACAATGGGTATTGTAACATGTCTTTTGCACCAAAATATGTTTTGGCTGCATTGCTATTGACAGATGTTGCAATTACCACACTTTGCCATAGAGAAGGCTTTAGATGAAGGAATGTATAACACTTAAATTACTTAGGAGATCAGGATTCTGAGAGAAAAGCCATATAAATTATATTGGAGGTTTGAAATGTTTGTCAAAGTAGAGCAGCCTTACAGATCAAGGTATTTCAAATACATGGGTTCCCACATGCATGTTTTTGACCACACTGAATGGAAAAGGTATATCATCTTTTCTTTCCATGTGAGATCATGCATATAATTAAGGGTACCAGGGTTTGCCTTAAGTTTCAGAATTTGGGGGAAATTCCCCCCACCAAAAAACTTGGAAGGATTTTGGTTCAAAGAGAGGGATCTTGATACACTGCAATACAAAAAGTCAACATTTTCCCAACAGATTTACCCAGCAGGTGTACATAGGAAATTCCTGTATGCCATTTTAAAACTTGCCAGATTTTGGATAAAAGTGCAGGAATAACACAATCCCCCTGCCTAATGCAACCACTGAAAGGTACTGTACAGGATGACACACATTTTCTGTATGGGTACAGTATCATTGCAATATTGTATGTAGATCTTACATCCCCATACAATAGTTCTTTTAGGTGTTTATATGTTTCACTGTTTGCTCAGGAGTCATATACATTCCACAATATGCAATTTTTTAAAGGTCTGTGGACATGTAACCAAACCAGCTGTTTTATTAAAAAATGATAGAGTAAGATCCCCTGATCAAAAATCATTTGCAATTATTTGAATATCTTTTACTGTTCTCAAGATATTCCTCTTCAAAGTTTGACTATTTCTGAGATTGCTCTTTAGCTTAGCAAAAAGTATTATGAGAAGTGTTACAAAGTGTCTGTTTTTCTTTTGTTAATCCTTTAGCTAGTTTCCAGTTTGGTGTTTAATGTGGATATTTTCAAAGAACTAAATAGCTACTTTCAAAACAATCCCCTTGGGGCATCGCAAAATTACCCGTCCTTGGAATGAAGGCTAAACAAACAAAGGATAGGATAACATACACCTATTTGATGAATCCCTCTCTGCATGTCACAAATTTGCATATCCTGTAAGAAGCTCATGCTTATTTATGATAAAGGTGAAAAACTGTAACTCTCTTTTAAAATAGTCAGTATCTGATGGATTTTAATGGGAACTGCCACTATTTTTGTCATACCTACTGCTTTTAATACCAAACAGGCAGGCATAACATTTACATGTCCACAGACTGTAAGAGTGAAAAGCACTGTAAAAGGTTCCCCTTTGTCTCCTGACCTACTGTACACTATTTTTAGGGTCAATTAATATTTTTGAGGACAATGGAAATTTATTTTTGGTAACAAAATACCAGCACTGACACTCTGAATAAAGCAGCATGATTGGTGTTGCCATAGAATATGTACTTAATCTTCAAACAGTTGGTCATGTTGGGGAAAAAAAAAAGTGTGTGTCAAATGCCTGTACAGTACTTTTCCTGTTCTTTTTTTTTTTTCTACAGATACATTGTACTTTCTCAAGTATCCACTCTTTCCATACTTACAGTTGCTGAGACAATTTCTGAAGTAGGTACAGGCATCTTGAAAAAGTTTCCCTCACATGTCAGCACATTGTTTCAAATCTACAGGTACTTCCTTCTTCTGTTCACATGTTTTACCTTCTACAGCTCAGTATCTCCTAGTAAGTCTTTGTTCTTCCTTTCTTTTCTGGTATAAATGAAGCATGACACATTAGACAACTGTTAAGGTATTCTAGTAATGATCAAGAAGGATGCCATTTTGTTTTTTACAAGTTATAGTTCCTCCCTTTTGTCCTAGATCCCCAGGTCCCTTCCTTGTGGGCATTTAAGAAGTTCCCACCCCACATTCCAGACATCTTGCATGCTCAGTGCATGGTTTCCCAATCCCTTTATCCACCTCTCACTGGTCAGCCCTGCAAGCTAGTTTATTTATATTCCATTTGTACTTACAGTAGCATGTTAACTACGGACCATTCAGGTGCTCAAAAATTGTATCCCATATTAGTAGTCATTGTATGTAAAGGACCAGAGCTTCCACATGTCTGACAGCAATCCTGTAGAGACTTGAGATCAGAAGGTACAGTAAGAGAGTCAAGACCGAAGCAGTTAATTAAGGCCTTGTGACTTCAGCTGTTAGGTCTAACTTAAGGATTCCTAATAACAAGTAGTGAGAGCTGATATATAAAAAGTTCTGTAGACTAGAGCAGATGTGCTGCAGTTGCTCAACCCTTCTGATGTAAGGAACTGTCCAGTTTTAAATTCATGGTTCACATGTGGTACATACACAAACTCACATTGGGCTGGCCAGCATGTCAACACTGTTGACCTAGCACTTAATTTTCACAGCTGGACCATGTCAGGATAAATCTGGGCTAGTTTGTTCCCCTATATAACACTACCCACAAGGGGACAGTGACATACCGTAAATGCCACCAGTTTGTGCAGGGCAGTGGTGTAACCAGAGGGGGCCCCCAAATGAAACTGGGGTTAAAAATAAAATATTGGATGAAAACTACACCATGTACGTGTACACTATTTAAAGTCTACATGCTGCTAAGTACAGTAGTGCCTATTTAAAACTTGAAATTACTCCAAATCCTAATATTGATTCCATAAAAAATAAATATTAGTGCAAAGAAAAAGAATCAATTATGACAAAATGTATCTAGGCTTTTGTTGACAAATGTGAACATTGCATCTACAGTGTGCAGAGAAAACATAAGTGCCTGAAAACATTTCTTTTTAAACTAAACTAGCACAAGTGATGTTAACACAAATTTAAAAAGTAAGTGTGCTTTAAAAGTGTAATACTGCTGGTACTGATAGTCCTTTCAGCCTCGGGTCAATTGTTCCAGCCAAGTTCTTGGAAAAAAGGAGTAGTGTAGGAGGCCTAACTGTTAGGCCTAGTACTGGTAACATTAATATGGCACACAGGTTGATATAAGTTTTGTGTGCTCCTTCTCTGAAGGCCTTGTCACATCACTGGGTTTAGGAAATGTTCCCTCAGTAGCCTATGTCAATAAGGTTGATTTATTTTGTATAGGCTATTCGGGTTAATCTAGATGCACGTCTTCTACGTATTCTGCAAGGTCATCCAGCTTAAGGTCATGGAGGAGCTTGGTGACTGTTCCTTCCGTTTTCCAACAGTTGTGTTTAATGAACCTTGCAGCATTTCGTTGTACCCTTTCCAAGTGGCTATGTCTTTGCAGTGTATGGGTCCCAAACTTGTAGCACACTCTAGTGAGGTCTGAATAGGCTGGTATAGACTTCGCTTCTGAAGTTCTTATTCTGCATGTCTTTATGAATAGAAGGCACAGATAGCTGTGAAGGCTACGTACTATCACCTGTACTCGCTAGCTGTGAAATGCGAATGGGCAGTATTGGCCCCAAAAGTCATTATTTGACACAATTGCAGAATACCCCACGAGACTGAAGAGCACTGTATTTTCAGGGGCTATGCATATCCCCATAGCATCTCCAAGACACAGTTTGAAGCCTGACTGACTACCACTGTAGCCTACGGTAGTAAAAGACAACCTTGATTTTTACTGCGTATCCTCAAAGCCTCTCAAAGACGAGTTATATACTGTAACCTTCATAGGCTAGATAGCAGTAAGTTTGGAATATCCACTGCGTATCCCTGTAGCCTCTTGAAAATATATCTAAAACCTCAAGTCTTCTTAAGTTTAATAAAGAGAAGTTTAATTCTAATCGATTTGTTGTAGGTATTAGGGAAATCAGGGACAGTTTTTGGTTTTCAGAACAGTTATATCACGACACGAAGAATAGTACTTAGACTGAGCCGCGCTAACTGTACTAGCTAACAGCCTGTGCTCACTGTACTTTCTCACTGAATTACCTCCATATACTGTATACACAACATGTGAAACTGCATTAAAAAGTATGACTGATGTGGTAAATTGTAAAGCTATCATAAAACCACAGGCGTTCGAAACATTACGTACATGTATATACTACACACTATACATATATATATAATAAGACAAGGTATGGCATTTCTCAGGACAAAGCATGGATGTTGGCCTATTTTTACACTATTACTCTTTCCGCAAACCTCAAAAGACTTCGTCGATCACGTCATCTGTTCCAGCAGAATATCCAACATCTCTTCAGATGCAACTTTGTGCATAGGCCTAAGATAAATTCTAAACACTAAACAAAGGTGAGAAAAGTAAAATAAAAAATAAAAATAAAAACTGAGAAAGAGTAGGCCCAAGTCGCACAGCTAGTACTTCCACACTGTGAAATCATTTTTCCTGAAATGGCCAATTTCAGGTAATTTTAGATTCCATTTCAGGAAAAATGATTTTACTGTAGAGTGTGGAAGCACTGGCTGGCAGTGCAGCGCACTAGGTCTAGCTCACAGGCGTTAGGAGCATTACATTATACACATATAATACACTATACATATATACTACAAGGCAGGTCAATTCGTCTCGACGACTTCGAGGCAGTTGCTGTACCTGCGTAGCTATCCATGCGGTCCCAACGCACATTTGCTGTGACGAACGTTGAGACCCCATGGACAGCTACGCAGGTAAACACAACTGTCGCGAAGTCATCGAGACGAAGTGAGCCACCTTGTAGTATATATACTGGGTGTACCATGAGTCCATCACTTAAGAAACACTGCGACCATAAAAACATTTACAAAAATCAACAAAACTTTGCTGTAACATTTTGTTATATGTCTTCCTCATTTGTATTGTTCTGATTGCATAATCAGTAGAAAATGAATTTTGAAATGTAGGTGGCAGTACATGCAACAATGCTTATGAAGAAACCTTGAATCAATTGCTACAAAAAACAAGCAAATAAAATGCTATAAATTACCACATTTAAGAACAGTTATACAAATAATCATAGAGAATAATGTCTTTTCTATCAATTTTTTTAATCAGAACTTCATCAAAGACATTTTGGTCACAATTCTTTGTAGGCTAATTTTTGCAAAATTTCTTGTTCATACTTATGCCGAAACTTGAAAATTTGGCCATGAGTAACATTTTTGCTTTGGACATCAAAAATAACAGGGCAAATAATTGTTTTTATATGTTTTTTGAAGAACATGCAATGCAGGTCATGCTTACATTGCAATCACATGGTGCCTTCACGCTGTACTGGCCTTAAGAATGCAGTGACCGACTCATGATACTGATCGACTCATGATTACATGGGTGGAAAAAGTTGGGAAGCTGGGAGGCTCCTTCCTGGGAAATTTGGGTATTTGGAGGTAAATTTTGGCATTCGGAGGTAAATTCATCCTTTTGGTACATGACAATGTGGAGGAAATTGCAGAAAATTTGACCTCCTTCCCAGGAAATTAACACTTTCCAACCCTGCATGATTACTTACTATATATGTATAGTGTGTTATATATGTATGGTCACCCCATTACATACTATATAGGCCTAGGCCTATAATGCCTGTGGCCTACCCTACTTCTTCTCAGAAGAAATGGCTTAGCCTACCTTGTCTTATTATATAGGATATACATATAGCCTAGCCTATAGTGTGTAGTATATGTACGTAATGTTTCGAATGCCTGTACATAAAACTAGGCCTACCAAAGATTCAACCTAGGGACGTTCTGGTACAGGGACTCACCGTAACTCACCGGAGCCCACCGGCAGTAACTGCCGATGGGGTTGTAAAAACTGGGGCAGACAGCCGTTTCTGGCTTATGTAGAGCCCCCGTCTTTTCTGTAGAATAGGATCGATTACGTTTTTGAATCCATTGACTGTTGTAGCAGTTACAGCTTCCTGTGGCAAATTATTCCATTCTGTAATAATTCTCTGACTAAAAAAATACTTCCTAATATCCAGTCGACAATAGTGTTTCTGAAATTTTAGCTGATGTCCTCTGGTTCTACTACTTTCTGACAGATTGAAAAAGATTGACTGATCCACATTTTCTAGTCCCTTAACTATTTTAAAAACTTCTATCAAGTCAGCTCTAAGTCTACGCAATTCTAGTGAAACTAAACCAGTTCGCTCAAGCCTTTGATCATAACTGAGAGTAGATAGTTCTGGGATCATCTTTGTAGCACGACGTTGTACTTTCTCAATATTATCTATATCTTTCTGCAGATAAGGGCGCCATGCCTGACAACAATATTCAAGATGTGGTCTAACCAGTGACTTATACAATCTAATTATATTGCTACTACTTTTACAATCGTAGGTTCTGTTAATAATACCGAGTACCTTATTAGCAGAGCTTACAGCTTTGGCACACTGTCTACTTGGACTCAGCGAATTATCAATAAGCACACCTAAATCCTTCTCATACTCAATGGCTTCAACTTGAACACCACCTATAAAATAACTAGCCTGGGCATTAAAATGGCCGACGTGAAGACATTTACATTTCTGAGCATTAAAAAGCAATTTGCCAATCACAAGACCATTTATACAACATATCCAAGTCCTGTTGCAACTCAGCCACTTTATCCATTGAATGGACATCAGAAAAGACCTTCGTATCATCTGCAAACTTCAGTACTGAATTATTCAAATTGACGTCCAGATCATTAATATAAATTATAAAAAGTGTAGGACCTAACACTGAGCCTTGTGGCACACCACTAGTAACTGGAAGCCAATCAGACATATGACCATAAAGTACTACTCTTTGTAACCTTTTATCCAGCCAATTCTCAATCCTATCAGCCACCGCTGAACCAATACCATGAGCTTTGACCTTTAAAATAAGTCTCTTATGAGATACTTTGTCAAAGGCCTTGCTAAAATCTAAATATACAACATCTACAGGATGACCTTCATCAACCTTCCGAGCAACATCTTCCAGAAAATAGAGGAGGTTGGTAAGACAAGACCTTCGTGATCTAAAGCCTTGCTGAGAATCAGATATAATATGATTACCTTCCAGATAACTAACAATACTGTCCTTCAAAATTGATTCCATCACTTTGCAGACCTGTAAAGTCAAACTGACTGGCCTATAACTACTGGGCTGGTTCTTGGGACCCTTTTTATACAAAGGGGTCACATTGGCCAGCTTCCAATCAACAGGAATCTGATTACACTGCAAACTCTTGCTAAAAATAATACTTAAAGGCTTGGAAACAACTTTTGCAAGATTCCTCAACACGACAGGGTAAATGACATCAGCACCAGGCGCTTTATCAGGACGTAAATTACACAGTTTCTGGAAGACCACCTCCTGAGAAATATCTATACTACACAATGACTCAATACTATCATTAGGACCATTAACAGCTGGCATGTTGTTCACATTTTCCACAGTAAAGACCGATGAAAAGTACTCATTTAGCAGTCTAGCATTAACATTATCATCATGAATTGGTTGACCATTTTCATCAATCAAAGGACCTACTGTATCTTTAGTCTTGATCTTGCTACGTGCATACCTATAAAAGGCCTTTGGATCCTCAACAATATTCTGGGCCAGCTTACTTTCAAAATTGCGCTTAGCTAACCTCACAATTCTAGTAGCAGAATCAAGAGCTTTCTTGTACCGTACATGGTCATAGTACTGTACCTACCAGTCTGCTTAAAGATTGCCCAAGCTCTCTTTTTCCTCTTTCTTGCTACTTCTACATTGTATGACCACCATAATGGTTTACTATCCTTCCTTCTCCTTTTCCTTGGGGTGTACTTTAAAACAACCTCATTTAACTTACTCTTAAATATATTCCACATACTTCTTGACGTTTTGGTACGGGGACGTTTTGCTAATGGGACGTTTTGACTGGTAAGCCCCCATTATACAGTATAGGCTAGGCCTATGCACAGGCGCCCCTTATGTTGTATAGTATACCATATACTATGTATTATATAGACGGAAAGGTATGTCACAAATCTCCTAGCTCGAACAAACAACTTAAGTTTCTTTCATAATTACTGCACTTTTCTCGCCAAATTTGTCTATATCAAGACTTTTGGTCATAAGGTACCTCAAGGCTGTTCTTTGTCCCGAAAAATTTCACGTGGAGTTGTCTGAAGGATGAAATTTCGATGGAGTAACAGTCTGAGGATGGTAGCTGCTGATAGGAGAGCATTCAACACTTCCACGCTATATAATAAATACTCCTAAAATATTCTCTAAAGTTCTCTTAACTTTCAAGATTTTTTCTAAAATTTGTTACATATGGTTCACTTTTTATTATTACAAATCTTGCAGGTATATATTAGCATCAATATGAACCATTTTTGAACATTGAATTTCATAAAATTTGCAAACCTTTTGGAAAGTGGAAGGGCTAGCATTTTCTACAATCATTTATGGCAGTTGAACTGTAGCTGTTTCACAGTCTTCAACTGCCACAAATGCTCACAGAAAATACAAGCCCTTCCACTTTTCAAAAGGTTTTCAAATTTTATGAATTTCTATGTTCAAAAATTTTGCATATTAATGCTAATATCTATCTGTAAGATTTTTAATAATAAAAGCGAAACATAATTGACAAATTTAGGAAGTAATCTTGTCTCCTCTCAAGTAAGACTTTTTGCTGATGATTGTGTAATTTATAGACAGATAAGGAATAACTTAGACCAGGTTCAACTCCAAAATGACCTAAATACCCTTTCTAAGTGGCAGGATAACTGGCAAATGCACTTTAATACCAAGAAGTGCTTCCTGATGAGGATCACACATTCAAGGAATCCTAAACTTTTTGATTATACTCTGGGTAATGACATCCTTGAATCCACAGACTGCCATACTTACTTGGGAGTTGATATCTCTAGCACCCTTAAACCTGGAATAAGCATATTGACCGTATCACTTCATCAGCAAATACTGTAGGTCTCTAGCTTTTACTAAAAGGAACCTTTACTCCTGCCCCAGGAGTGTTAAAGCTAATGCTTATCTCACACTAGTTACTGTAGGCCTATATTGGAGTACTCGTCATCCGTTTGGGATCCTTACAACGTCTCCCTATCCAATAAAGTAGATCAAATTCAACGCAGGGCCGCTAGGTTTGTTTATAATGACTGTTCTCCCCATAGTAGTGTGACTGAAATGTTGAAAGACCTGGGGTGGGATAGTCTTGAAGACAGACGAACTGTCAATAGTCTAGCAATTCTCCGCAAAGCCAGATTGGGCCTCCTAGCCTTGCCAATTAACAACCTGCAACCGGTCCGGCGATCTACAAGGCACCATCATTCCAACAGCTTCATAAATATAACAACCAACAAGGACTGCTACAAATATAGTTTGTTTCTGCGTGCCGTCAGAAACGGGGACTTACTCCCCCAAAATATTACAGATCTCGAGGACCCCAAGCAATTTAAGATCTCAGCCTTGAGGTTTCTCCAACGTGACGCCTCATTCTACATGCGCACACTCGACCCTGTACGTTTGACTCCACCAGGAGTGTTGTACAGTATCCTTCCTGATCCAGATCCAGAAAGTTAAGAGAACCTTAGAGAATATTTTAGGAGTAGGCCTAGGCCTATTTAATTATAGTGTGGAAGTGGTGAATGCTCTCCTATCAGCAGGTACCATCCTCAGACTGTTACTCAGGGCTTGAAATAACAGGGGTCCGTGGGCCCGATGCTCCTAGAAATTCGCTCGGGCCCGTAGCTTCTACAGCGAAAGGGGCCCGGTTGGCTCCTAAATATTTCAAGTCTAATTGTACAGTCTGCACGTGAATCTCTCTATCCACAACTCAATGATCTTATATCTCGCACAGCCTGTGTATTCCTATACTTGTACAGGCACTGAAAACCTGCGAAAACATACATTATTTTTGAAATCAGTTCACATCGCTCATCAACAGTCTACTTTGTCACAACACAGAAGATCACTCACGTAGACATAAACCGATATCAGTCATGAGTAATATAGGCCTCACAAGATCAACTGACAAAGGCAGTTGGCGGGAATTGAACAGTGCCCTTCATTTTACGGGCAATAACTTCTCGAGTAACGAGAAAATTCTGAAAATGTGGCATTAGCCCAGGGCTTGAAATCTTGAAAAAGGGCACGGCCAAAATGAGGGAAATGGCCGTCGGTTTATGTTATTTCAATGGACATTTACTGAGGGGCATCACGGCCATGAGAAAGGGCCCGACGGCCATGACCGTTGGTGCCGTCAGGTTATTTCAAGTCCTGCTAGCCTACATGCAACATGGTCTAAGAGGGTGTGGACAGATTGGTTTCAGGCTTGTTTCAGCCTCAACTTGCCTTAATTATACCCATACTAGCCTAGGCTACACGTTTTCAAGCACGTAAACATCACCTGTACACTTTATCAGTCCTTTTTTATTTGTAAGTTTTGGGCCCCTTGATTTATCATTTGGCCCCTAGATTCCATGGGATAGGGGCCCGGCAGGCCCACAAAGGTTGAAGGCTTATTTCGACCCCGTTACTCAATCGAAATTTCGTCCTTCAGACAACGCCACGTGGAATTATTCGGGAAAAAGAGCTGCCTTAAGGTACCTTATGACCAAAAGTCTTGATTTAGACAAATTTGGCGAGAAAAGTGCAGTAGGCTAGGCCTAATTATGAAAGAAAACTTAGCCTAGGTAGGCTAAGTTGTTTGTTCGAGCTAGGAGATTTGTGAGTAAATGTGACATAGCCTACCTTTCCGTCTATATAATACATAGTATATGGTATACTTTACAACGTAAGGGGTGCCTGTGGGCCTATGTATCTACCCTAATGCTGAGAACGCCTGTGGAACTAGGCTAGGCCTAACTTAGCCTAGGTCTATCCTACTCTACACGGTATGACTATGAGTATGAGCCTAAGTTAGGCTATAGCCTAACTTGTGAACTGTAGTGTAAGTTACTGTAATAGCCTAAGGTTAACGTTACGTCTGACGATGAGTTATTGGTGAAATAAGCCTAAATATATACCATGAAGATGAACTGTAATATGGGTTTTCTACCGTTTTGGACTTCTTTCTTTGAGCTTAAAAGTTAAGCCTCTTCTTTCTCTGCAAGTCCGTGGCGGCCTAAACTATTGTTAGTGACGTGAAAAAAGGTACAAGCCAGGCCAAATGCACAGGTCTCGGCTACCCAGCTGCCCTTGATGTTCTGCATGCTATGCTGCAATATATATTATGTATGTAACGACGTATCATATGCAGGCTAGGCGCGGACATGCGAAGTGGGTACATAAATCAAGCAGTATGCGGTTACCATTGTTCCGTACAAATGAGTGTGTAGGACCCACTTTACTCCCTCTTTACATTCGCAAACTGTACGTCATGTGTAGAGCATAATATTTAGCAAGGTGCTTATAGTAAACGTACGTACATACGTACGTACGTATGCGTCGGATATGCACAGTTTCAGCCCTAAAACTTTTAATTAGCGCGCGCTATCACGGTCGAATCCATTGCGATTTAGGGGTGCATTTAGGTTAGCCGAGGTTACAGTTTTTCAACCTTACCCACTCTTGATTGAAACTTCACCCAATGGACCGCTTTCACCACTGCCTCACTGATAAATGAAGTTACACTTACATTTATAACTGCAGCAACGTATACTACGAAAATTCCATTTTTTTGGCGGATGAGATAAACTATGATATCAAAAATAATGATAGAAATAAATTAGACGCCCTGACTTGTCTAGCCGACTCGACTTTGCAGCCCACCAGCAGTGCCGCTGCCAGAATTATTTCAAAAGTGGGAAGGGGATGGGGTGGGAGAAGCAGAAATTTGGGGAGAAGTTGCGTGGGCGCATTGCTCCTGTACACTGTACCGTTGTACAGGGGCGGACATAGGGGGCATTTAAGTGCAGTGAGGTCCGGGACTGAGGGGATTTATCCTTGACTGGAGGGCGGAAAATGTCCCGTCATGTCCGGCCCCTCTTGGGTGGCGTCATCACCTCCCAGACGGTCCTTCGCGGCCCACCAGGCCCTAATTGCGTTTCAACTTGCTAATTAGTGACGAAACTTAACACATTAGCAACGTTGTTTCCACAGACCCTCGGCCGGGTAACGTTAAGTAAGTTGACAAGCAACCTCGAGCTCATGATGGCCCCAGCCGCTTCAATAACTTGCTACACTGGATTAATTATAGGGTTAGGCAGGGTCGTCGTCTTGTACTCCCATGGGCAAACACTGCGTTGCCAATTTGAAAAGTAAAAAGACAAGGTGCAGATAAGGAAGTTACATGGGCCCAGGACATATTGAATTGCTCTGGCAGGCCTGACTAATATTCTTACAATGGCCCTTAGGCTGTCGGAAGGGGAGGGTTATCGCTGAATTGCCAGTGCTTGGATTAAGCTGGGGGACGGGGTGTACATACAGGGGTAAATCATGACGAACCCTGATAGCAAAATCTCTGGCTCGACGAAAACTTCCATGATGGGTTGAAATTTTTAACCAATCGGCGTCGCCGCCATCATCCCCGGACCGCCGGTGAACCACTGGACATTTCTCTGGCGGACCGCCGGAGTGGCCGACAACGGTCTAACGTCGGGCCGACAAAATTTTGCTATCAGGGAGGCTGCTACGTGTCCTTTAAAATATGAAAGGGGGCAGTCCAGTGGTGATGGGGGGCAGAACAGATGACGTTGTAATGCCACCTCAGTTTTTTCCCAGTCTTCGTAAACTGTACCTTTTTCGAGCGTCCCCTGCGATTGTATACAACAGTGTGAATCATTTTTGGTCGCTACATATAGGTGCCGTCCTGGGGGGAGGGGTCTAGGGGGAGGGGTCTAGGGGAGGGGGAGGGGTGTCCCCTCCCCTTTGAGAAATTTTGGTTACTTTAGGTTACTTTGAGGTTGCCTAGATGCAAAATGGTGCTATCCTAATTGGGGTCTTTTTGGAACTGATCATGTGCGGCTGGAAAATATCCTTATTTGGTGAATTCTAATTTTTGGTTAGGTGAAAGAGGGGAGTGTGCATCCCTGCGATTGTAAACAGCAGTGTGTGATCCTTCCTTTGTCACTACGTAAAGGTGCCGTCCTGGGTGAGGGGTCTAAGGGGAGGGGTGTCCCCCTTTTGAGAAATTTTTGTTAATTTAAGGTTGCTTAGATGCAAAATGGTGCTATCTTTCGGATATTTTTGGAACTGATCATATATGGTGGAAAATATCCATAATTTAGTGAATTCTAATTTTTGGTTAGGTGAAAGAGAGAGCATGTTGTCTTAGAGAAGGGTATATTGTCAACAAACCTCCTGAACCCCCCTCCTTTTGGCTACTTTAATCTTTTCTATTCGGGAAAGTTCTTACCTAAAAATAAGTGCGTGGAATCCACAGAAAAATTCTTGGACTATTACGAAAATTTTCCTTAGCTTCATTGTGCATTATAAAAGGGTATCTAAAGCTGGGAGACAGCGGTATAGGGCCTCCTGGAAGCTCTGGATTAATTACATAAAATGGGGCACTGATATGACGATTATTTCCTGACATCCAAATGATACTATCGAGTATGATGCCAAACACTTTACAACTGTCGTATTTTTACAAAGTTTGAAGGAAAATCCAGACGAACAGCTTCCAGCAATGGGGAATGGGATGGAGAGTACACGTGCAGGGAGGTGATATTACACCGATCCCTGATAAGTAAAGCAAAAAGCTTAAACCAATCGGGATTGCCTTGAGTTTGAATTGAAACAGAGTCAACTGTCAATCATGTGTGACGTCAAACAAAGTGTTCATGCAATCAGAAAATAGATCAGACTACTAGAGACGTTCAATTTGGGGGACTGCATTTGCCCTTTAAGGACTAAAAAGTGCGTTTCAGAACGTTCTTTCGTCGAAAGTAACAATCACCATCTATGCCGTTAATGGCTGCGCGTGAAGCGCTTGGTAAATATTTTTGAAAAATGTATAACTGCAAATACGTACTTCCAACCTTCAACAACATGCTACAAATTAGATTGAAAGATCTCATAGGCCCCTATGATGCACTTGTGTCTTTCGGAAAAGTGTTGCGATCAGAATAGCTACATGTATAACCTTAATAATGGCCATGAGATGGAGTGTAAAACCGTGACGAATGCGCGTGAAGCGAGCCAAAATTTTTCATTCAATAAGAAAAACCCTGACAAAACCTGCATTCATGCTCTTCATCGAAACACTTTCAGTTCCCTAAAAAACTTATTTGCCAATTACAAAGCCAATCTTTTACCTGGGAATTCGTAAACAGCTTTCAACTTTTCTTTCTGTGCTTCTGCGGGATTTGCTACTGGAAAATAAGGACAATACTGGGGTAAGGTTTGAAGCGCGCAGAACGCGCGAAAATTTTGAAAGTTTGCGAAGGATTTGCGATAATTCTGATAGTATGAACACCATTTGTGATAGAAAATGATTACAATAGATACATCACTCAGTCTAAAACACTGTACCTCACTCTACCCCCTACAGAAATCTATAGCTTAAATGCCTTTTGGGATCATTTTCAAATTTCCAAAAAAATTCTGAAATCGGTTGGGGAGGCACGCGTCCCCCATGCCCCCCCCCCTTGCCGGCGCCACGGGGTAGTCCATAGTTCTCCTTTTTTCAATCGCAATGACGAGGTCTACCTTGTCCATGATGATCCAGAAGTTCCGCCTTGAAGTCGTCGTTACGGTACTGTAAGTACTGCTTACACTCACTTTCATTGACAAACTGCTAATGACTTACCTAAAATACGATACTGTTTTAACACCAGAAGAACATTCTCAGGCCGTGGAGCTAATACTTAGACTAATACCAGGTAGAAGCTCCATGCTCAGGCCCACGTTCTTCATCACATTGATATTTCACAAAAGGTGCTTTAGGCCTACACTGACTGAATATCTGGGTAAGCCTTATGGGTGATTATTGTGGGTCAAGTTTCGGCGTAACAATCCTATGATTTACCACAGACCCCCCAATTTTGCAGCTATTAGTACGACCATCCTTATTCAGACCTAGCGAACAATGTGGATTTATGCAACCGCCTTGTAACCATGCCCGGAAGCCAAGCTCTCGAATTCACAGTCATTGATCACTAATGGGATGCCCACCTTTTGACCAGGATTGACTTCTGCAATATGTACTAAGCTTCAAGCGATCTCTTTCTTCATTGCATACGAGACTATAGCAGGACCGTAGCCTGCGGGGAGGGGGGTTCTTCTGAGATTTCCAAACGGTAAATGAAAGTCTACCTGCTTGAGAAAAAAATACTGAAATGATAAAAATTTCACACTGTTTTAAATCTCACAGGGGTTCCCCTTTTCCCAAGATTTCCCGGAGAGGTGCCCACACCCCCGTCGTGGATGCGTTCTTATGTGAGAACGAATGAGTCCCCTTCCTGCTTTGTGATGCATAGCTTGAACACACCTACATATATACGGAGGCTAAAGATCTTAAGTATTATCTCTGTCACAGCATGCCTGTATGATATGATTCCCTTTACTAAGTGATTAACTCAATGAGCTTGTAAAGTAATTTTTAATTTTAATCTAATCTACCCTTTCTTCTGGAAATTTAAACTTTTCAGGCTCTAACTTAACGTATGAAATTTAAACATAGAGAATGTTTAGATGCAATTAAAATCTGCCAGTCCCCCCGCCACCATCTGGGAGGTATTTCGACCATACATTTTTTGCAAGGCCCCCTAGTGGAGGACTCAGAGGGAGAAAGAGAAGCCTGCATCGGGTAACAGTCTTATACGGGTGCCATGCCATAGCCAAAAAATTCACTAAATAATTAGAATTTCTGAAACATACAATCGGTTTAAAGCTTTACCAAAGATAGCACCATTTTAAATCTCGGAAACCTTAAAAAATTGCTCAGATTGTAGGGTGTCACTTCTCCTCCTTTGGCAATATCCCCTTCAATTACACCAGATCAAAAATAGAAAAAATCCCATTGCGAGGAACCCTAAACATACAATAAGTTCAACGCTTTACCAAGCTTTACCAAAGATAGAACCATCTAGTCACTTTACACAGACAATTTTTTTTTCAGAGACTAGGGATGTCGCCCAGCCATGAAAACAGGAAAAAGCAAACAACTAAATAACTAAATAATGACGATTTATAATCATATTATCAGTTCAAAGCTTTGCCAGAGATAACATCATTTTGTACCTAAGCTATATGGGTTACATGTCACTTCCTCCGCTAAGCACCTCCCCAGGAAGGCGACCATGGACAGGTGAAAGAGGAAGGGTCTGCCCGGTTGTCAACTATCTACAGGCACTCCACTTGGCGGTCCGCTTAGATTTTAGAATTACTATCATGAGGAGAGTCCCGCTGTATCGATGGGTGCTGTGTCTATTCAGGGAGTTAGTGGCAACTCTCTGGTCTATCAATGACATGATTGATCGCTCTGTCCTTTTAGACACGAACATACCAGGCTTCAGCAGGTCAACGGTTGATTCAAAATGCCCTAAAATGTGTAAGACGAGTAACTTAGTACCGCAGCAAAGCCGCGTCCCATTATGGTATTGTAATATATAATACCGGTAACAGTCCGCCAAATGCGGTTTCTACCTTAATTTCTTCTAGATTCAAATAATAGTAGGTCCGGTAATTTCACAACATAGATCTGCAGATCTGGTGGACATTGTTTTAAGAAATTCTGGAAGGTCAAAGACATTGAAAGATGCACTGAACAAAAACAATTCAAAACGTATTTCAGTTTTGCTTACTTAACTTACGAAGTTAGGATTTATGTTTTCCGATGTTTGACTTACTGCACCTATCTTTTTAAAGTTCTGCTCTTTTATGCGTTTTTAGATTTTCTTGCTTTTTGCTCTCATGCTTTTTAACATGCCTATTTTTTGGTTGATGATTTAATGTTTTACTGTTTGTACTTTTATAGAGTCTGTGTGGTAACATTATTTCTGATGACACCTTTGTCATTGGCTGAATAAATACATATCATAGACACGCCATACAAGGTTTAGGACACCTAGCATTCTGCAGATGAAGGTCCGTCACTGAATAAAAGACAGTACAATTAACTGTCTCATCCCTGGCGTACAGAGGGAGGGAGAAAGGTATCGTGTCACCCCCTCAACACCCCGCTTTTCGCTTTTCCTGGGGGAATTAGGATTAGGTCACCATATAAGGAGTTTTTCCTTCTCCAGGAGAGATGATGGATAGACAACGTTCTCTAGAATAATTTACACAATGAAGATAGAAAGTTGACAGTGTAATCTGGAGGAAATGAAGAGTGAAACTCAGTGGCGAGTGCATTGAGGGGACATGTGCGCCCTCTATTGGCACCTAAACACTACTGATAAATGTTTCAAAATGTTTCCTCTTTAAAGTCCAAATCGATGTGTAAAAGACAGGTCGCTCTCCTCACACGTAACTGTTCCATGAGTTGTTGCTCTTTATGCCTCTGACCCTGGTAGACCATTCAGTTGCACTTCCCAATGAAAAATCCTGGATATGCCCACGAGAATTTACGTCATAAGACTTGGCTTCCAAGGTTTTGTCAGAGAGGGAGTTGCATTGTCGGTCAAGATTCGTGTAAACGTATCCTAGAGATTGTTGGTGTCCGAGTCGGTTCCCGTACAACTATACCTCCGGACAATCCCCGACCAGACGATAGCCCTCGGACAACTCTGACTACTACCTCGTTCAATTACCACTCGAACCATTCCCACCCTAAATAATTTCAAACTTGCCCGTAGGGGAATTATCTCAGGGGCAAATGTCATGGATGGAAATTTTCCTACTGGTAATTTTCCGGGATTAGAATTTCCAGGGGGTTATCGTCCGAGGCTGAGTTGTCCGGGGAAGGGGGCGTCCAGATAGGAACTGTTCGGAGTAGTTGTCAGGTCACGGTCCGAGTCCGTGTAGGTCTGCAAGTTCTGCCTTAAACTGTAAAACATGTCGACCTAACCAATATTTTAGGAAGAGTGATGCAGAGATTAATTTCGCGAAGGGAGATTAAAACTGCAAATTGTACATATAGCAAAAATGTTAATTGTCATTTCATGTGGGGACACCGGGGGCAAGGTTTTGGAAAGGGGTCAGTGGAGGTTCCAAGAGTTTTGACAGTCACGGTGGGGAAGTGGGGGAAGAAATATTATTTGGGAAGAAATACGAAACTACCAAATGGTGCCAAAGACTCTGCGGGAACTCGAAGCAGTCTAAAGGGGCTCGGGTGGCCCTGGTGCCATGTTGAGGCAAGAGGAAACATTCAGATGAGGAACTTGGGCCGAAGTTGCCGGAAGCTGCAGGGTATTTTAAAAATGAAGAATTTATTAACTATTTTCAAATGGTGTTCGATGTGCACTAAACTGACCACGACATTAATTCATTAAAGTAGCTTAAATGTGTTTCAAACCAAACTGAAACCGAAATCTGCTGCGTTTTGCGCCCGGGACGCGAAATTTGTTATCTCAGGACGAATGGGCGGTATTCAAAATTTTCATTGGAAAAAATTGCCCCAATTTGTCCTACGAAAAAATTTCCGCGTCCGCCGGCAAAACGCAGCAGATTTCGGTTTAGGTGTGAACGCACCTTAACCCTGGCTAACGGTCCGTCAATTTGAAAACGCATTGTAACTGTGACAGGTAAAGCTGTATAAGGTAGGGGTTCCACGGAGATTTGAAACAGTCACGTTAGTCATGTTTCGGGACGTGGACGGGAAGTAGGTCCCTACTTATGATTCAAGCACCAGTCATGGGTACTCGTAAATATTACTGTAAAACGCATTTACTCCAACATTTTGGTAGTAATCGGGAGTCTTTACACACTGCACTGGTGGTTCTTTCTAATTCAAACGATTAACCTATAGCTAAATATACTTTGGATTAGCAACAGATTTAGTTAATGACAATCGGGGAATGGGGGGGGGGGTTGTTGTTCCTATGCCCTTTGTGGCGCTGCCACTAGAAGGAGCCCTGCCCCCGGGTATGCATCTGCCTAATCATACTTTCAGTATAGTACCTTCGAACATAATAAAACGTGACAATATGAAGTACCTACAAATGGCTAGCTGGAATGAGTGTTTCTTGACAACCTATAGGACACTCAGCTTGCTAGCTTTTTTGTATTAAAGCACACATTAAGAAGGAAATTAACAGTACGAGTAATGCTATTATTTTTTTTTATTAATGATTTTTCATATAGGTAAAAACAGTTATAAAAATATTTAGAAACATACAAAGATCTTGACAAAAGTAGAAAAATACCAATGTTAGTAACTTGTAAAGAAATCAGTGAAACATATGATAAACACAAAACGAAACATTTACTTGTCCACATATTGCAAACTGTTATTTAAGGTTAGTAATAAACTGTAACGATGGAAGACAAACATTTACCTGTCTCTTAAAGAGCAACATCTTAAAAAAACACATATTAAAAATCTAGCATCTTGCCCTGGCCGATATATCTGTCTTAAAAATTCTGCTACTGTAAGAATCGTGTGTTTACATGTAGTTAAAGTGCATTCGCCGTCTTTCTGATAACCAGATGTCTGAAAATTCTCCCTTTTTGCCAGTTTCTGCAATTGCAGAAAACGCTATTCGTCTGTTCCAAATTTATACGCAAATTATTAGAGACATCCTAACACTGTGCAAATAAAGTTTCCTAGCATACTGAATGATTTGACCATTTTTCTTTGATCGATACCTTTCGTGATACGACCTTTGGCAGTTAGGGACGTAACTTTGATATAAGAGGAAGAACAATTGCATTCATAAACATAATTGTGTCCGTGATTAACTACAGTAACAATTGTTTATAAGCTCTTTGGTATTTCCTCACCCTCAATTAAAGTATGAACTATCAATTTCATGAAGATATACTTCCTTCTAAACAGCACATTTAAAAACTGTTCAAATCAGGCTTACAGACATCAATTACACCTCACAAACATTTTATCAACGACGAGTTATCCGTCAACTATTCGGAAGACACGCCATTTTAAATCAATTTAACTTCTTATGATACATCTTTTTTGAAATATATAGCAGTATAGAAGTTTATAAAATGTAATTGCATAAATCAGAATATATTCATGTATATATGGTTTTGATATTTTGAAATACAAACTATGTTTAAAAATAGACTTAGATATATTTTAAGAAGACTGTTTACTCAAGCGTATCAACCCACAGAGAAGTTCTCGGAAAGCTTGAACGATTAGCAATGTGATATTATTGAATAGAGAAATTAATTTTGCCAGTTTTACAAAAACAATTGACTGACATGATCATCGGAAAGGATAATTGCACTTATAGGTATTTTATGTAGTACACACAAAATCGGAGGTAGCTTCAGAAAATAAAAAAGAGATAACGCGAAGAAGTATAGATTTATCCTAAACAAGACTACTACTTTAACCTTTGCTTTAAAGGGGGGGTATTTGCGACAAATGAAGCATGATAAAGAACGGGCATGCAATTTTCCACTCAAAAGTATCTTTCTTCAATAAAAATAGGTCATAGGTTGCTGTTGTACCGTAGGTGTTTAGGCACGTTTACGACATGTAGCGTGAGAGAAACTGTTAAAACAATTTTCTCCCTAAAGCAAGGCTAATACTATCGAGGTCACTGTGTTGCACGTATAACTTACAAAGCAGCTTGACTTTAAACTTTAATCTGTAGTGCTAAAGGGAAAGGTTTGTCAATGAATCGGCTTGGGACATGGTAGGCGAGTTCATTCAAGTTTGCGACTTCGGGTACATTATAATTACATTTTGTTATTGTAAGGTATTGTCATCATAAGACTATTTCTTTGGAAGTAAATGTAATACAATCACGATACATGTAAATATCTACCAATGTAAGTGTATGGCTCTGTAAATTTCGAGAAATGTCCCTGAAGGCTCTTTTCATTGACAAAGAAACACTACCGTCACACGCTGACCGACTGGTCCCTCCCATCACTAGTACACAGAAATGGTTATTGCAATTCAATAGGCTAAATTACGTTAAAAGCCTAGCTCTATGAGAGAGAAAGTAACGAAAGCGGCAAGTTTGTGACTAATTCAAACAGCCACCTTGTGCTAACACAAAAATTCAGACAGTACGTTTAACGTTAAATCTGCGACACAGATAATGACGTAAGTTTGTTAATATTTTACGATGCTTCCCTTGTCATCGTGCCGTATTAGGTTTCTATAAAGCTTTCTTCTGCGTTGAAATAACCAACCAGCTTAAATATGTGAACTTACGTCAGTACTGTGTACCACATACACAGAGGTTTGTGTACAACATTCAGCCGTAATCTAACACTCCGAGTCAAGGAGTGTTCTCTATCTAAAATGAATGACTTCGTTTATTTTGAGAAGTTGAAAACGGCGATCCATGGCATTTTGACAGTACAAAACAGGGGACAGACTGAAACCCTTTCTTAGCCAATGGAAACAATGACTTCAGTCCCACCCGACAAGGTCTGAAATTGACTAAGCTGTGTGAAAATTTGTTTTCATATTGGTGACACTAAAGTAGGAAAAGAAATCTCTGAAATTTGTGCAAAATATTTCTCCTGCTCATTCAAATAGAATTCATCATGGCTAATAAGTGATGCTATATTTCAATTGAACCTAACTGTATGTCACGTTTTGCAAATGTCCCGCCAATCTGAATTGTTAGCATTGGCTGCAAATGCAGCAGCAGTACCCTTTACAGTTATGATGATTGCATGGCAGTTTCTTTCATTTTACAGAGATATGGCATTTTTGGACCTCTTTTGACTTGCTAAGATATAAACTGTCATACTCAAGAATTCAAACAAACATATCAGCTTTTGTAGGCTGTTAATAATCAGTTTCAATCAATCAGAATGGAGAACGTAACGTTTAACACAGTAAGGGTGCGGGGAACACAATTGTAGGACCATGAAGTTGACAACCCCAAAGCCATTTACTAACTGTTTAACTTCATCTTATCCAATATGAACGTGTTTTCAGGATGAAATGATAGTTTTAAGCTCACACGAACTTAAAGAAACAAACATCTTACGTAAACCTTGTCGTTCCTGCCAGTTCCTTCCTCCAAAAGTGCGACGACAGAGATGGTACCAAAAGGTCACATTTCGACAACTTCACCTCACGTCGCGAACGACATCCAAAACGCCATCCAAACTCAATGAGCCAGTCTAATGGCTTTCTCCAAAAATCGTCAGTTTTCGCCTGCGTCTTCTTCAAAGACATCAGCTGTCAAAAGTGGGTGGTTAAGTCGGTTTTGCAAATCTGCATGGTCATGAATTTTCATAGCCATGGGATGCTAGTATGTTGACGAGATCCTCGGCTGTGGGTCGGTCGTGGAGATTTGCAGCCCAACTATTTTCTATTGTCTCCCTGTACCAGGTCTCGTTAGCATTCCTCAACGCAAACTCGGGAAACTTCGGTCTCAAGTTATGGGCCACGACACCAAAGATAACAACATGGTGATTTTCTCTAGCGTAGGGCGTCTCTCGCACTAACATCTGCCAAAGGGTGATGCCGAATGAATATATATCAGCCCTTGTGGTGGCAGCGTCACCCCTGAGAAGTTCTGGTGCTCTGTAAGCGTAGGTTCCTGTGAGGTAGGAACGATTTGCGTGACTGGTCGTTCCTTGTCCATTTTGCACCAGTTGGGAGCATCCAAAGTCACCTATTTTGCATACATCATTATCGTTGACTATAATGTTGGCTGGTTTTATGTCCAGGTGGGCAATCCCCGCAGAGTGTGTGAAGTTCAAACCACTAATAATTTGTGCAGCAAAGGTACCTCGTCTCGTTATGGCTAGATTCTCATGAACATCATTAATGATTTGTTGCAGATTACGTCGACCAGCGTATTCCATGATAATGAAAGCCCCCTCGTCAAAGTCCTGCAATGCACTCGTTGCCAAAACGTTAACAATGTTCACGTGTTTAAGATACAGGGCATTGAATTCGGCCCGGAAACTTTGAAACAAGGCACGTTTATTTTGTCCACTTTTCTTCAAGTTTTTTACTGCCACTTGGCTACCACAATATTTGGCAAGGAATACGGATCCAAATCCACCGCTACCAAGGATACCCTCTATCGTAAATTCCTGGCTAACGAGAGGACTAGGCTTCGCCAGAAAGTTATCGTTGTTATCACACGGTGGTTCTGAATGTGCTGAAATGTTGAAAAATCCGTTAACTCGATTATCGGCACAGGACAAGTGCTCTGGAAAGTCGAGCTCGTTGAAGCGACTCGGCATCGTTGTATTGTCTACAAATAAATTTCGTCGATAAACACAATTGTGACAATTTCCACAAAGTTTGCAAGTTGCTATATCGTCAGAATGATACTCTCGTCTCCTCCTAGTTCGAAAATCAGATTCAGTCTTTTCTATTTGAACGAGATTTTCAACTGAGGTACTTCTTTTAAAACGCATTAAGTAAGCTATATAAAGCCTCCTCAGCGCAAGGTGCCTAGTCAAAAGGCGAAGAATGACTTGGAATAACTTCGTCATTGTTGAAATAGTTTAACTATTCTCTCTAGGCTTTCTGTATGACAAGCAAGTAACAATGGAGAATATCAAAGGTCACAAAAAGGGACGAAAAGATTTGACAAAAGAGGAACATCTTTCTGTTGGAAGGTGTCATAGTTGATGGAAAGTAAATCCAGCCTCCTCGAAGAAGCAAAATCATGATAATATCAAGATTAATTAATGGTAATTACTCTCCTGGGATCACGTGTGAGCCATGAGAATACGAAAAATCCCGGGAGGCCTCCATATAGACGGTCCCTGGGAAATGGCACGGGCGTTGAAAATAAGAGTCTACGGCAAGTTTCCCCAAATGGAAAGAGGGAGAACTGAATATTCAATGATACAAGCTGCAAATCCTCGGTTAATAAAGTGTGATCGATATTCTCAACGTAATATCCACTTTTTGTAAGAAAAAGTAAGTCAGTACAGCAACATTTTCCAATTGTGCTTGGAGCATTACAAATTCACTACTGGATATGATGAAGCTGTGTATACCTTCTCACACATATATCAGCTGTATAAGCTTTCCTTGGTTGACAGATAGAGTACGCTACCCATACCCTCATATTTAACGTAAAAGTTGACATGCTGGATTGATATATACTGTAAGCCCTTGCCTTACGTTCGATTCAAATAAACCACACAAGCGGGTACTTTTTTTACAGCGTTATTCAAAGCGATCGACCAGTGCGCGTGCCTACGTCATGACAGACAGAACTATTACCAGGGACCTGCTTTTTTCAGAATTGGGCTACCCTGGTATAACGTTGTAGTCTAAAATGCATTTATCAAATGAATTTGCAATTAAGAAAAAATACAGACAATATAAAAACGATACCATATTCAAACCTAAAATATAAATTCTTGAAAAATTGAAAAAAAAAAACTCATTGGAACAGGGTATAGCGCCTACCCTACAAAAGTCTTAACCCCAGTCTGTAAAGATATTATTTGAAGGCATGTTACTTTGTCACCAATAAATAAACACACTCTTAAAGATACCTTTAAAAATAGTATTTCTACGAATAGGTTACTTATTTTACCTAATAGGAAAGTAGACAACATGGTTTTATTCTTAAAACACTTACAAATTTCGTTAACTTATTTACCATTAATTTGTTTCCTTCTTTAAATTCCTTAATAAATTTCCTTCTTTAAATTTGTTTCATGTTCACCATAAACTCAAACGTTGAGACTTAATACTGAAGTTTAAGCTCAACTATGTACAAAACTGAAATAAGATTACGACTGAATTAGCAAAAGGAAGTAACATAGGAGTAACAATATTTTTATTTACAGAAATGTACCCTATACATCTCTTCTTTTAATGAAGGGGGTGTGGCTGGGTATTTGCAAGAACTTCACTTACCACCATCGGACCAATTGAAAGTGTAGGTCGGGTTAACTGTGAAGTTAAGTACACGTTTTCTACTCAATGAGTTCGTAACGTATTTGGCGCCTCATATGACGTTGGAAGGACCGTGTCCATGACTATATAAACGTGAAGAGTTAAGATTTCTTGGCATGACATGAAGACTAATCAACCGTGAATTTTTTTACAAAAATTAATTAGTTTTATGTTTGCTTTCTCCCTCTGATTTTAAAAAAAATTCTAGTTTTAATTTTTAAGTGAACCTAGTATTCTAAATGCACTTTGAGGGGGAGGGGGGGGGGGCGGTAACAGTACAGATACATTCTAGAAATGATCGGCCAAAAGTACGTACTTGACATTAGTTAATTGATGCATCATTTTGACTATTTAACACGCCTCTGATCAATTAACTTTTTTTGTGACCAATTTAAGAGGGTAACCTGTGTTTGCATTCGTTGAGAGGCCCGCATTTGCAGAGCACAAAGGAGCCAATCGCTCCGGCCCTCTGACACAGGAAAATTAGTACACAAGATATTATCAGATAATAATTGATTTTTTGTCTCTTTTCTTAAAATATTTTTAACTTAAAGTAAATAATTTTTAGCTCTATCTTTGTATATTCGACAATACTGTAAGTAACTATTCCTTACTAGAAATATAGTTAGATACAACTCACAAAACCTGCAGGAGTTACATTCTTTGCAATCTGGGAGGCAATTTGGTCAAAAATGTGTGGGTTAGGCTACGCAGCAACCGATGTTACCACTCCCAGTTGAGATTCTCACATATTAATCCCGAGGTTTCGTTTCGTTTATTTGTTTTTCTACATCATCGAAAAGTACAGATACATAATATAATAATTACCTATATCATAATGAAGTAGATGGAAGTAAAACTAAAAACCCTGAGGGGCTTGTCAAGAGTTTTACTCCCCATAACTACAAAAACAAAGGTAACTGACGTAGTTGAGTCAGAAACAAAGAAAGCAAAAGAACAAAGAATTAAAGATATAAAGGCCAGTAAAAACGATCAACTAAAACAAAAGTAAAGACTAAGATAATAGGACCAGAACTTTCCCTCACAAACCACACCCCTTTCATACCGTGCTCCCCCACTAAAGTCCACGGCTTTCCACAAACAAAATGCGTAGTGACAAAATGCACATGTAATGAATGCATTCAAACAGTATGATAATTCAATCAAGAAGTTACATCGCTACAATAAACCTGGCATACAAAAAGGTGATGGAGACTGCTTAGTCCAATGCTCTGTAGTAATATTCTTACAACCGCAACTGGGGGCCACTGAACCCGAAATGCTTCAAGCCCCTAAAGTTTCATTTTAATACAGGTTGGAAAGGATACGCCTATACATTGAATAAAGCCCCCACCCAGCTCCCGCTTCCTACGCCTAAGATATATTTGTAAATGTTTATCTCAAACAGGCATGTTGTGCAGTCAGTAACAACTTACAGATAATATGTATCACCAATTATCATTTTTTCTACAGTAACTTAACGTTGCTCGAAATGTCAAAAGCATAAGATTATTGGGAGAAAATCAGAATAAAACGCGCCAAATTTTACAGATTTGACAGAAGTATTTGTCATTACCAGGCCTTGAATCCGATGACAAAATCAAATAGCCGACTATGAACATTTTTTCTGAATCCTCGTCAGATAAAATAAACAAAGTCAGTATTTCTTTTATTCAATTTATTAAACCTTTCAGATAGTACCTAAAAAGAAATGTTTAGTAAGAAAAGAAAAGTCAGCTAGAACTAGAAAAACTATATGAAAATCAAAAAAGTGTTTCAGGATCCGCTATTTCTTTGCAACAAATTAATCTTTTTAATGTCCCCACAAATCAGAAAAACGAGAAACGAAATGTCAGTTTTGAGGAAAGAGACTGGATCTTATAACCTAACTAAAACTTTGTGTTACTTTTCAGTTGAAATGCTTGTTAACCGCTTATGTAATGGCAATACTAGATTCCACAAAGAAAATAGAGGACATTACCGTATTGTAGTATTAAATGTCAGATCAGACTAAGAAAAATCTGTTATATTGAAGCCTTATTTTAAGCTTTAGTACGGAACACTTGATAGCGTTCTACAGGCCGTCTTCTACATACATCATAGTTTGAACACAAATATTGACAATTCGTTTTGAAACCTGAAAAAAAATCATATTTTTTATCTTTTAAAATAGTACCTTTTTCCACATGGTCCCTGGGATCTGACCCTTGTCGTTTTAATCCCTTGGCCTTTAAGTGATGTCCTACCCTTATGCCGACTGATGTCATAGGGATCCAATTAACACAATCTTCTTGGAAAAGTGCTTCATCTGCCTTTGATATCCACTTCGCTCTTTAACGGTTTCAGATATGACCTAATGCTACAGGTCGAATTTTAACGACCGAGTGTTTGATATGCCAGCATAATTTGCCGGCAGTCTCCAGGGCTTATTGAGAGGTTAGATAGTCTCATGAGGTAAGGCACCTCGAAAATGTTTCATTAGGTTATGTGACAGCAACATACAAATCCATTCAGTTTTTTTTTATTTGTGGGATAATGTTTCCATTCACCCCATGTACATTCCATAGTAACATGCGACCGAGTTTATACGAGAAGCACTGGGTATGTGTATAGCTAGCATCTATCAGGCTACATCAAGCCCGTTATGTGCTTACAAGTATATATACACTATTGACCTCCTTAACGTAACGGAGTAGGTATATTTCTCCACCTTAACGCTCCCGTGTGTGTTAAATTTTCGTCATTATTAATGCTTTCTTTTTAGATTGCAAAACAGTGTGCATGTTGCATATTTCATATTTTAATTGCACCCCTAACAGGATCAAGAGAAAAATCCCTAACAGGATCAAGAGGAAAATTAGTTAAAGCATGTTTCACATTTAATTGTTGAGTACACAAACTTGCGTCTTTTTAATTCAATGTGGGTTAAATGCCCTTAAATTTTGAGTAAATTTCCTTCTAATCGAATAGTATTTGGAGCGTTTCTTCATTCAGCTTTAGAAAGCATGCTGATTACGACATGCTTTTCAAAAAGTGAAACGATTGCCTGATTGGGCTCCCTCAACTGTGCAACGAAGTTAAAAGTGCCCGTTTAACTGTTTAGGAAACGTTTTATTACCCATGCTAGGAGAAATTAACACTTTTCACGTATTCCACTTTGACCGAAAATGGGCTGCAGCCCCCATTCGGGCAGGAGATTTGTTGTTTGCGGAAGAATGAATGCTTTTTGGATCAGCATCCATAAAGTTGCAAGCCCAACCCATCTTCCCATTGGAAGTCCAGTACGCTTAAGTTAGTCGTCCTCCAGTCAAGGGTGGCGCCAGCGGAGGGGGGGGGGGGAGGAGGGGGCCATGGCTCCCTCGTCGGGGAAAAATTCCAATTTCGTCGGGGAGCCTTAATCTGTAGGATAAAATATGTAATCCCAATGACCTTCAGTCGCCCGGACGAACTGCTTGATTTTGCTCATATGAAGAGCATATTCTTCAATAAAGACCCCAAATGCTCCAATTTTCCTTAAAAACTCAAATTGTCTTCCATAAAAATCCAAACTATCAAAATTTCTTCAATAAAACTCCCAAATTTTCAAATATTTGAAAAAAAGCCAAGTTTTCGGCGCTCTTCGCCCGCCGACATTTTTGTTCCACATCCTTTTGTCAACTCATTGCCTTTGTCGGGACTTTGAGTTGCTGCCCCCGTCGGGAGCTTGGCCCCCCTGTCGGGCAAATCCTGGAGCCACCCCTGCCTCCAGTCTTCACATTTCGTTCCCAAACTTTTCATAATATTTTGATTATATTTTTCATAATATTATGAAAAAATTCATAATAAAAATTGTGATAACAGAAATCGCAGCTATCAAGAAAACTGTTCGCGAAAGACAGCAGTAGACCCTTTTCCAAATAGCAATTACAAAGGATTATGGGACAGAATTTTGGTGTGCGTCAATCGTTGTTTTCAATGGCATTTTACCGTGGCCAGAAACGACGCTTACCAAAACGCTATCCCATAATCCGTTTTATTTGCTTTTTGGAAATGGTCTATGAAACTAGGTGCTATTTTGTCCCAGGCAGCTGTTTTTGTTTCAAATTTTGGTGGAAAATATTGAGACAACAGTTGTTATCGGAGACGGGGTGGGGGGGGGGGTTAATGATCAAAGAAGGATTTTCAGTTGTTCAACCAGGATTACCTGAAAGGGGAGTCATGGACGAGAGACAAGCTCAGTTGATAACAAACTAATATTACATATATACCAGTCTGTCCAGCCCCTTCCCCCCCAAAACCCTGAAAAACCGAACTGTAAACTGTACATAAATAAATATATCCACGTTTAAGTTAAAATCTTTAGGTCGATGGGGACGGGGCAGGCCCGTAGCCAGACAAGGTTCTGAAAGGGGAAGTAAAGCTTTCAAGAAGGAGGAGGGACTATTTTTTATGGGGGCGAGATACACTAAACAGCAGTAGGGCAAGGGGTCGAAAATATATTATTTCAAGGGGAACCCCTGCCCCCTCGTCTGGGCTTGGAAGGGCGGGATGGGGTTATTAGCACAGTTTTCACGGCTGTCACGGGTAGCTAAGTCACAGAATTGCAGTGAAAATGGGTACAGTGTAAACCTTGCACACAAGAACGTTAATGTAAGCAAAAAGTAATAGAAGTAGTGGGTCAGTGTAGGTTGTTTCGGCAGTTGCTGAAACTTTCCATACCCAAAACACTAACATTACACTGCTTAACAGACTTAATAAAAAACGAAGTGTTAGTTGATACATACCCCTTACCACGGTTTGCAAATAGCTCTTAAACTGTTTTGAGTCATTTTGTGATTAAAGGAATATGCCAGAGGAATAATTCAATGACTTCAAAAAGTGCAGAAAATTTTCCCTTTATAAGGAGGTAATAACCACATCACAATAGCTTGTAGCGTTTGGAAGATACTGATTTTCAAAGAATACAATTTTTTCAAGATGAAGTGCATTATGGGAAATCTATGATGTCATCGCGGCACATTAATTTGACATACCATTAAATTTCTTAATGGTATTGACGCTGCTGTAGGAAACATTTAATATTTTTGTTTCTTATGCCCTATATATGGTGTAGATTTATGCTAAATCTACATGGAAACATATTCAAACGTTCCAACCGTACCAAATTCCAAGGTCAAAGAGGACGTCTAATCATAAAGAAAAACAAAAGAAATCTGAGGCAATGTGCCCACTTTACATAACATTCTGTGAACTTGATGATAACTGGAGGTATTCTTTGACACAAATAAGTAATATTAGATAATGTTATAGAAAATATTAGTAATATTAGATATCTTGAGTTAGGAAAAGAGTATTGCTACGGGATTTAAAGGGTATGAACTGTAATTTTTTCTCTTTCACATGAGATCCTTGTGAAAAGCAACTGGAATATGCCTTTAAAAGCATCAATCTAAAGTACCTTCTGTTGAATCCAAATAGGGATTCTTGGGGCTTCTTACATGTTAGTACAAATGTATATAATAAAACACGTTTCCATTTACACACTAAAATGACTTAGTATAACACTGTTAAAGATTTTGGTAATGTGACCTAATTCTTAATTTAGAGATGGAAATTAAGGCTATAGTGTTCATTGACTCAGGACTGTAAATAAAATAAATGATTGCATTTTTTTATTTTTGGTTACTTCAATTTCTAGTTTTTCACATTTAATGCACTGTAGTCGACTTGAGCTGTAATTAAATAGCTTGCTTTTCAGATGTCAGGGTACATGTATGCCTATTCTACTGTAGGCACTGCATGATAAACACGTCTTTATATAAGGAATGGCGTAAGTACATCATCCATGCGGTAAGATCCAAAATTTACCATGAAAACTCGAAGTTTGAACTCAGTAGTTGGTTTTTCCCTTGACTGTCTCTCCAGCGGTTACAAGACAGATCTGAAGTGAAATATAGGTTGTGGTTCAAAGCAATGCAGCAGGAGGATTTGGGGGAGATGGTATTCTCTGTAGATGCATACACTCACACATACCCACACAAAACAAATTACTCATTTGCAAACGGCATATGATAGCACCAACTGAGTGGACCAGGATAAACTGCAGGGGCCCACGATGCGGGGCGATGGATGCTGCAGCCCCCAGACTGAGTAGAATAGTTGCTGTTTTCGGGCAAAATGGATGCCATTTTAGGGGCATAATAAAGATATTTTGCATTAAAACTTCTAGCAAAACTGCTCAGCTTCCAGGTGAAGCTAGTCCTTTGTGCGTAAGAGAAATTGCACCACTTTTTCAGTTTGTATGAAAGTATGAAAGCTTTAACCACAAATGCAATCTCTCCCTATGACTGTCAATAACTGAATGATATATTGTATAGTTCCAACCACTTGTTCTGAGAGAAGTTTGAATTTGCTGTTTCATCACAAAAACTAATTGCATCTGCAACAGTAAATTCTAACTCATCCATTGGAGTAGCTAGATGGGGCCACGGGCCCAAATCGAGTTCTGTTTTTTTTTTAGAATTAAAAAGAGTGGTCGGCTCTCCAGAACTCGGTGACGTGGCTGAAGTGATGATATGTCGGGATATGCAAGACACCTATAATGTACCCTAGAACCGTCAAGTTACCATGTTATGGTAACTAAAGTAGAAAATAAGGAAACCAGGGATGGGTCTGGTTTAAATGGTATAGAGTGACCCTACTTGGTAGTAAGCCATAGCTGGTATGCTATTGCTAGACACGTTTCGACCGTGGAAGATAAGAACCAGGTCTCATCCGTAGCGGTAGGGTAAAGTCGGCGATAGAATGCCAACGAGTTGTCACGTAGAAATTTGGTGAACCAATCGTGAAATCTGGATTCTTTTATTTTTCGATAAGCTGGTGCATAGCTAGCAATAGAGAAAAACAAATCGGTCGCATGATAACAACAAGACCCCCTCCCAAAAGCAGTACTTCACTTGATGGAATGATTTAAGAGTGTTACGATTCAATGCTTCTTTTCGGGTACTGTATGTCGAGTTTGTGCCAGCAGCGGTTAGAAATATCACGGGTGAATGCATATTTACTTACCATAAAACTGCGTCTATGAATGGTTTACAAAGGATAAAATTGCGGTGAAAGAAGCAAGGTTGTAAGTGGATGGAAAATTATTTTTCCAAAATAAAGTAGAGCTAATTCTTTGTAGGTGTGGAAAGTTTCCCTCATTTACAGATGGATAAGTTTCTGGTTTAGGAATTTTCTCGAGTGCAGATAAACCTTGATAGGTTATCTCCCTGGTAAAGTGAAAAACATTGTTTTGGGGTTTTTATATTAGCTTTGATAATACAAATGTCTCTTCGGAATGACCACAGAGGCGAAAAATACTCATGATGTGAGTTTCTTCACAGATAAACAAAGCACATCTCCGATACGACTGATGTTCTGATGAAAATAAAAAAAAAAAAAAAACGCCGTTATTCAACGTCGGAAGAAATTTGGTAAAGTTGCTGTGACACTTTAAATGAAATTGTTACAAACGCACAGTGCGACCAGTGTTCCGATGGGTTGGAAGCATCGTGGGCGTAAGCACTTACAATTCTATGTTGTAAAAAGGTAAAAACTTTAGCAATAGCACAATCGCTATAGCTTACTACTTCGTATAGTCAACCAACTACATAAAACCGGTTTCCTGAAAATTTACTCCTATACACCATGAGATATAGATTGACTATTTCTATATCAAATTATTTTATCCAGATATATCACTACTTTGGTTACGTCACTGAGTTCTGGAGAGCCGACCATTTCCTCTAATTATGCCCTTGCTCAACTCGTGCCTTCATTAACATTCTGAAGTCGAAACTATATATTGGCCATGTTCAGTAATAACGCTAATGACTTTTGGTAATTTTTTTGACATTTACTTATGACTGAGTTACACCAAAACCCCCGGAAAAATCTGCACAGGCTAGTGCCTATACCCCTCGAGAAAGGCCTGACTACACAACTACACCAATGTACTGAAAACGTTTGATTTGCTTGGCATAATTTTTCTTACGACAGTTCAGCGCCCCTATTTTTTACAGAGCATTTTTTGTAATGGAACAAAAAAAAATGACTTCAGTGCTAAATGTTGCACCAGATTGCATCTGAGGGTACTGACATATTCAAAAATTTCTCAAAGGGGAGGGTGATACCCCCTCCCGTATCCCCTCCCCTTTTGCCACTCCCAGTCAAAAACTCCTGGCTACGCCAATGGACTCATCAAAGTCCTCTTTACAAAAATCATCATTGATGACAGAGGCATAGTCAAAATTTGACTGATGGGGAGGGGGAGGTCATACAGAATATTTGGATATAAACTGGGGAGTGGAAGGAGACTAAAGAGAATTAAGTGTTCTTACAAACAATCTAGTGCTATTTTGTTGTCTTTTACGTAGAATTTGCGTTGAGAATTTAGAGTCTTGGGTTATAAGCTTAGGAAAAAAATCAATGAACTGGTAAGACAGAGACATGGCCTTATATAAAACGCATCTGATTGATAAAATGATTTATCAATCATCGTTAGTATTTATCTACGCCTACTAAAAAATACTATCAAAATCTTAATCAACACGTAAGTGATAGAAATAGATGGGGCAGGGTGAATATATATTTAGTGTTGAATTCCTTGTGAGGTATTACGAATTTCAGGTAAACATCCTAATTCTCCATTTTCTATCAAATATTATAAAAAATATTTCTAGAGATAACATTTGTTTGTTTTCAATAATGTTAGTTGTCACGTATATGCTACTTTACTTCTTCATGCAAACTTGACGTTAACATGAACTGTGAATCTCTGTGCATGTATCTATTTTCTTAATTAACTAGTATAAGCCTAAGGAACTATATTGCCAATTAAAGAGGGGTAGCTTTTGCCAATAATTTTTGTTACAAATGTCAGTGGCACAATTTTTACGAAGAACAGCGTATATTCTGATCGATGTTGTAAATATTCTGCCCAAATGGAGGTGGTGGTGAGGGGGACAGTACTCATCTACATGCCTCCAATTTGTACGCCTATGCTTATAAATATAAAACGCGCAATTAGTAATGATGTTAAAAGTACGTCGTGATTACGTATTATTCCAATATTAACAAGGAATAATAAAACTCCGATTACGAGTCTTGAACTTTCGAAAACTCTCCGAGTACGCTTTGTAAGAATAAATCCATCTGTACCAGAAAGAGTCAATTGACGCACCGGAGGACTACAAATTTGGCTCTAGGTAAAATTCTTCCGGTCCTTCCTCCCCCTCCTTCGGCATAAGTTCCCCCTCCTTCGGCATAAGTTCCCCCTCCTCCGGCATAAATTGAAATACCGCCCCCATTCCTTCATCTTCATATCTCTGTTTGGAGACTCTTGAATAACTAGGGGCAAAAACACTCGCCATATCAATATTCATTAATATTTGGGTAGACTCAGGCTCAGGCTCCGCCCCACCTTCAGACACCATGTCCTCGTTAAACTCAAAATAACTTTCTTGATAAGGTGTAGAGTCCATTGTTGGGAGATCATACTCTTCGTCTTCGTCGTCGTGATCCATTAAATGTGGTGTCACATAATTATATGTACTCCTGTTAGCACTGTGCCGGTCAAAGGACTGTTCATCAGGGGGTTTTGTAAGATATTCTGGGGAAGAGGACGGCATTTGTGGGGGGCGATCGTAACCATCTTCGTGCTCTTGGGGTGGTACATATTCAAGGGGTATCCCTTCAGCAGATTGCCCTGTTTGCTCTTGATGTGAGGAAATTGCATGAGTAGTGTTTACAGCATCAGGAGTGTGAGTGCCATCGCCATCGACCCGTTCAATCGTGGGACGAAGCCTCTTAATGGAATGGTGCTGAATCTCGAAGCTGGAAGTTCTGCAAAGGAAGGCGACTTTTATATTAAATAAGTTTTTTTTTCACAAAACGGTAGACTCGCTACAGTAGTGCACTTGTAACATCTCACTATAGACAAACAGATGAATAATACTGACTAAATTCCACTGTTAGGAGAATTTTTTCAGTGACGGCTCAGAGATATTGAAAGTGGAAGGGGTGGGGCAAAAGGATACATTAGGGTTAGAGTTAGAGTGTTAGATGAGGTTTTACGGCTCAATTTCTAACCCATTGGTTTAAGTCGGCCGGCCACGGCCTTTTTCCAGTTGTGGCTCACTGGCTTGTTTTCCCTACTCCATTTCTTATTCTGAGCACCAAGCACAATGGCAGTAGGTTCTATTTTTAAAGTCTTCGGTATGACCTGGCCAGGAGCCGAACCCCAGACCTTCCGGCTGCAAGTCGGATGCGCTAACCACTGGACCATGTAGTCGGTCAGGATAGGATACATTAGACATTACACTAAACATTTTTTTAGATGATAAGAACTTGAGGAAGTGTGAGCTAGGGTGGGAGAAAAAGTTGAAATTTGAGATGGGGGTTTCCTCATACCTCCGTAAGGCTGCCAAATGATTTTATTTTATTAAATATACATTCCACTGTGACATAATTCCAGTATTGTCACCTATATGAAACTATAAAGTTGAAATATTATACATTAAAAGAAATGCATTCTAGCGTGGCTAGATCTCATTTATTAGGTTTTAAGTCAAAGCCACGCTGTACGAACAAGTACTAAAAAGCAATGACTTTCATATCCAGCTATTGCCCCTGCAAGATTATCGTTTCATTCAGTGTACAAGTAGCCCAATGGATTGTTTTCAACCCAGCCGCATAACGTGACGTTATACTTAGCGGAAACTGTACTTCAAAGTTCAGAAATCAAGTGTACTCTTCCACAGATGGTATTCGCTATAGTTTCCTTTGTCAATGCGACTTAAAGTTATGATCAACAATGCATTCTTATTTCCTTTTTCTTTTTAAAGAGGGCGGTATTTGAAATAGAGAAGCGATAAGAATCCTCGTCGACGTTTACCCTGATAGCAAAATTTCAGTCTCATCGTATTTGTAGATAAACTAAAGTGACTCGCAGCAAAGTGCTTACCTTGTCTTCTTCTTTACGGAGAAATATATGACACCAATCGCCATGCCTGAGATGGCAATTACTCCACACACAACCCCGATAACTATGACTGCGCTTTGTGTACCACCGACTGTAATTATGGAAGAGAACAAAGTGGATATAGACATTATTTTGATCTGTGTAATGAGCAAAGGCATATGGGATATTTTTTCTCGGCGCAGAGCTGATTTTACGACAGGAAAACTTGTATTACCCAAGAGCTTCAACACGTTCTCAAAAGGAGTGAGAGGGGCTTTACTATGACGAAAACTCATTTAAGAGAGAATCAGGTTGCCCTATCAGAGTCAGATGCGGAGTCCCCTTAAATACCTTGAAAAACGTTGGGTTCCAGAAGATCTGCGGTGCAGTCTGAGGCATTTTTCCACGATTTTTAACCATTAAATGGCTGCTCATGCGTCTAATTGGGGGAGGAGTGGTTCAAGGGGTTTCGGGAACCCCTTTCAGCTGGGAGACCCATTGGTTATCGGACTTCGCACCTAACTGTACTACTAGAATTGAACGTTCATAATCTTCCCATGAAAGTTTATAGGGATTCTAAAAAAATGGAGTTGATGAAATGTCCACAAGAAGAAGACTGAATGAAGTAAACAACTTGTAGACCTACGTGCAAAAATATGGGCAATAAACTTCCACAATAAGTGAAAAGAAAACCCGAAACGCCGTGAGTCTGTTCGTATTGATGACAGGTCTATTAAACATGCTGGTGCATCAAGATTCAAGATATAACTCCATCTGCTTTCCAGTCATAAAAGGCACGTGATTCTAAGGTGGATAAGGCTTCGGGCGAACGGCCCCTTCCCAGCAAGCCTCCGTGTCACATGAGCGAACCCTCTGCCTACCAACCCTGGAAACACAGATCACAATCGAGGGCAGTATGTTAAGGCCCTGTCACACTATAGCGTATGAGAGAAACGTATGAATTGCGTATGAAATTCTTCGAATACGCACAACTTTTGAGCGTATGAAGGGAAACTTTCGACAACTGTCGTTGAAGGACGTATGAGTAACGTATGAATAGCGTATGTATACCGTATAACTGGTGTATAGGTAGCACATGCGTGGCGTGTGCGAGCGTATTTGAGCGTATGTTATTTTATGTCAGCGTCAGTGTAGCGTTCACAAACGTATAGGTACACTGTAAACACAAATTAGTCAAACATTGTCTGATACGCCTAACCCATTTTAGTCACTCATTTTGACCAATTTCTAATGATATTTGACTAATTGCACAATGATGGACCAATAATTATTGGTAAAAAATTGGTCAAAGAGGTTGAAAATTGGTCAGAAATCTAGTCAATTGGTACAAAATTAGTCAAACGCCTTTGACTAACTTGGGTTAGGCGTATCAGACAATGTTTGACTAATTTGTGCTAACAGTGTAGCGTGTGCAAGCGTATGCGAAACGTATGCGAAAAGTATGTCTAGCGTATGAGGAGCGTGCTCCGAACTTTCCCTTTATCCCTGCACTAGACATAGGTTACAATGACGTTGCTGATGCGCTTTCCATACGCTAGCTTTACTGACCACCTTCACGCCACCGTGTGAGAAGCGTACTTGACCTATGAGTAACGTACCTTTAGCGTCACCCCAGCGTATTCAGCGTATGCTGAACGTCTGCGTAACGTATAATTCATACGCTCGCATACGCCGAAAATTTTTGAACATGCTCAAACTTTTTTGGCGGCCTCGACGTATGCGAACGTACACCGACGTATGCCAGCGTGCTTGAAACGTATACGACTTATGCCTAACCTACCCCCAGCGCATATCAGCGTATGACACCGTATGACCAACTTTTCTCATACGCACGCATACGCTACTAGGATACGCTATAGTGTGACAGGGCCTTTACAGAAGTTCTATAAAGATGAGCAGATAGTGACAACAATGAACAAAGTACTGCTCAAAGTATTGCTCCAGAATCCACCTATACCAAAATGCGAAAACCAGATGCAGTTTTGTCTACCCCCAGAAATTTCCATAGGGATATATCCTTTAGGGCTACCCACCGTCCTGAGCCCGGACATGGCAGCCCTGTCGGAAAACACTTCCCTTGCATTGCCACCTGTAGATGGTTCACCCGTGTTTCTTCTCTAGGAGGTCAGATTTTTCAATGTGAGCCAAAATTTTCGGCGCTTGGCACGTTATAGAATTGCATTGCTACTTTTTCATAGTTTTGTTTTGTATGGGCTCGTTCTGTGACACGTCACTTCCGCACGACAATAATATGTTGGAATGAAAACAATGTGTTGCGCGTATTCGACACCTAGTGTAGTCCAGGGATTGTTTTCTTTCCAGGTGGGTAGCGCGTAAAGTGTTCCCAAATGTTCATACTGCAGCCAGTTGTTATTTTCACTCCAAAGTTGCTAGGGTAACAAAAAGACCCGGATGACCGACCGACCCCAAAGTCTAAATAATACGATTTCTGTTTCTGTATCCAGGGCAACCGAAAGAGCAAGAAGGGGATACAAATGAGATGGGCCCAGGGTACTTTGTGGTCCCGAAAATCAGGTTCAAGTGAAAATGTCTGTTTCCTTCATTTACTGGAATATATGGAAAAAATTGAAAGTCAAAAAAGCACATATTTAGTGTAACTCCACATTTTTGTGATTTGGCCAATTTTTCACATCACATTTTGCAGGTATTCAGTATTCAAGCACGAAATCGACCAACCTGTTTGAAGCATTTGTACACGATGTTTGGGGAATAGAAGTGCTAGCGGTAGCGTATTTGTGGAGGGTGGAAGGGGTGTAGAGTGCCCCTTCCCGGGAATATGACCGAAAGACCAGCTCAAACTAACCTGCAAAAAGGCAAAGTGGGAGAAGGAGAAGTGAAAAGGGGGAGAGAAGTTTTATAACAAGCCTATTGCAAAACGAAGTAAAGCATCTGAAATGTATTGTTACCGTCAGTTTTTCTTGCGCTTCACGCATACGCATCGTTGATATGAAGCCATTATACAGCTACCCTATCAGAACATTTAAGTAAAGGAAAAGTTCCAGAGCTTTTAAGCAAAATTTCACACAAAAATAATGTAGAAAGTGCCTTTATTTTGTGTAATTTCTCAAGAAAAGGGTAATTTCCATATTATTTATGTGTAATTTTACTTTATTCCCTCCCACTCTCTCTCAGAAGTGTCAAGGATACTTCCAAATTTAAATCTCGATTAAAGACTTACCTTTTCAATCTATAGTCATATCTCAATTAAGTTTCGTCTTTTTGTGGATTCTATATATTAATTATTATTTTTTGTAAAGTGCACGTGAATGACTTTGTCACATCGTGCGCTATATTAAATCTAATGTATATATATATATATATATATATATATATATATATATATATATATATATATTCCCAAGATATGTGTTATTTTTACGCTAAGTTTGTGTAAATGTTTACTTAAAAGTTTTGTTCTTATTTCACTTAAACTTTGAAGCAGTGTGAGCACTTAAAATGGCGGCGAGTCACTTCAACGGTTTACCTGAATTGTAGCTCTCGAAGAAGGCACGCTTCTTATATAATCTGAGAGTTGTCGTGGCACTTCTCCAGCGACAAAGATTTGTCAAAAATTGGTTTTATATAGGAAAGTTTTAACAATCCCACCCTCCCATCTGCCCATTACCATATAATGTAGACAACGTAGTTTCACGGTCCTATGTCAAGGCTGGCAAATTCATCCCCGATTGCATCGGCTACTTCTTCTCAGACTCTTGTATGATAAACGAGTCTGTGGGTCTTACCATTTCGACTGGTAGATGGGAGGATTAATTAAAATGTTACTCCCGATAAGAGACAGCACTATATTGCTCTCAATGAACGAACACACATGACTCACTGAACCCATTGCGTCACTTGTAACGTTAATTTTGTACACAATGTCTGGGGAATAGTAATTTGTTAGCGGTAGGGTATCTGCGGAGGGTGGAAGGGGGTGAAGAGTGCCCCTTCCCGGGACTTTGACAGAAAAAGTCAGCTCAAACTATAGTGCAAAAATCTAAACAAAACTACATTCTCACCGGGACCGCCTACATAGGACCTGTGGGCCCGTGGTGGTGTAATAGGACTTAATTGGTGGTCTAACGATCTTGGACCTATATGGTGGTCTACTGAACCCCTTGGACCAATATGGTGGTCTACTGAACCCCTTGGACCTATGTGGTGGTCTGTCTATCTGTCTGTCTATCTGTCTATCTGTCTATCTGTCTAAGTAGAATACATGGATTTAGGTAAATGTCGGGAGTTTAATCTCATTTCGATAAACCTAGCTAATGTTCTCTTGTGTCTGTCGTGCGGTCTGAACCCCATGGACCTATATGGTGGCCTACTGAACCCCTTGGGCCTATATGATGGTCTACTGAACCCCAAACTTCAAATGTGGCTTGCAGTTCTTGAGTTTTTTCCGCACCATTCGGAGCCTATTCCAACCTGAACCTCCATGAACAAACCCTTTAGTTACAGGCCCTTGATTCAGATACCCATCTGTCCACGAGGTTCGTGACCTCGGTCAGGATCGATATGATGTTTATTGGAATGCAACAGCCTTTGCCCTATTTTGAAAGTATGTTCATGTACGCCACTGAATGTTGGTAGGTAGGACTACTCATGTCATGCGGGTATATGCCACCTGCTTTACGCTATCCTTTGTCATTCGCTCTCCCACCCCCAGGAGCTTCGATCCTGGGGTCAGGGTAGGCAATAGCCCCTCCAAAGAAAATATTGGGGAGGCAAACATACCGTGTTGCCCCCAATAATTCAGGCAGAGTGAAAAACATAATATTTTGATGTATAGATGACTTTAGGGCTTCGAGAAAACGCCGATTTGAACCTATTCAAGTATTAATGTGAAACTCCCATCTAACCCTTTCAACTTTATGCAGATCCCCATATCCCATATGCTAGTTTTTCAACACTTCAGATAACTATTTATACATTTTCTATTGCAATTAGGATTGTCGGAAAATATTTGTCCCCCAATCCCCAAACCCGATCTACGCCCCTGCGCCACCCCTTCTTCCGACAACCTAATGGGCCCCGTAGCTATATTCTGTAACCGAATCCTGATCGGTTCTCGGTGGCACTGTCACCCAAAAATTCTCCCGAGCTCTGCGTGCTATGAAGTCTTTCTTATTCATACCCCTAATGAGTAACACATGTTTGCCCAAGAAATAGTCTGCAATAGTCGGCCAAATTTTTGATCAGTCCATGCTTGCTATCATGTAATTGTCATATACAGCAATCCGCAAAAGGCTTGGGAAAAGTGAACCACTTTATCTGGCGGGCGGATGGATACGACACAGTGCGTGTTATCCTGGATAGGGGGCAGGCACCCGATATGTCCTTTCCCGTCTAAAATGAACATAGATTCTCCTACGAGTTCCCTCCATAGAGTAAGGAAGAAAGCTGACACAATGCATCCAAGCATGTTTAACCGGTGAAGCCATGGAAATTGTGAGGGCGCTTTTGTTGTACGGCAAAAGACCGGTTGATTGGTGTGTCTCCGTACGTACAGTGTGCATTCTGCTGCAGAAGTTATAGCTTATTTTATCCGTTTTTCGAAAGATTAGGAGTAATTTTCACAACAGAAATAAGTCATGGTGCCTTAAGTATCTTGTTTTATACTCCTAACTTGAAAACTTGTAGCTTCTTTGCCAATACTTTGGGCAAAAGCAATGACGTGACAGTGTATTACGCGCAGGTGCTCTGTGGCCGTATAGCCTATAGCCAAATCAATGGCTTCAGTCCAGATCGGCAAACGTCATTCTCCCTTACTTTTATTTCAGTGGTTCCCTCCTAAAATTGGTACCTTACTCGGGCGATGAATGCACCCTGTATGTCAAACGTTTTTGAAAAACACAACCGTCAAAAAGCTCACTACTCTAAATTTTTATACCTGGTGACAAATATACCATGACATGTATAAAATTATTCCCATTTAAAATTAACTCCCCCTCTCTATTTCAACATGTCGATCTTTTCATCTCCTGCAGCTTTCGTTCTTCTGGTCCGTTTCGAGGCTTAAGGTTGCTACTATCATCCATGGATTTACCACTGCTAATAGATGTGTAGAGCTTTGGATGAAATTACTTCTAAGGAGCCAGCATTGCTGGCCATAAGCGTACGAGGCGGGGGGGGGGGGGCAGGGGGCATATGCCCTCCTAATTCGGACAAAAATAGTGGATCCATTCGGGCAAATGAGACAGCCAAGAAAATAAATTATGCCCTTTGGCAACCTACACAGCAGTAACAAAATTCGGGCAACTTCGTCCAGAATTCTAAATTAGGGGAAAATTATCCCTGACCCCCAGAAACATTGACCCCCGTACGCCTATGTAGCTGACCCTCTTTGGAAAATCCTTGTTAACCCCCTGCTCATCTATCACTTTGGAGTTTGATTCAATAGAATTAGCTATTGGAAGCTATGTAATCAAACATGGGTTTACTTTTGTCGTTACGGTTCTGGAAAAAGTAGGGAAAATGACATGATGTCCCAAGCTTTCAAACGTGGGGTACACGCCTCCGTCACAGGCTTCACCTGTTGATTCCTATGGTATTACTTGAGCAAACTGCCCGAGTTTTTCAGAAAATCTGACCAAGAAATGGGTTTAACCTGAACTCCAAGGAAGGGGGGGGGGGGCACATCAGGCTCCTTGTCTCTTGGTTCATGGTAATGAGCGTGGATCTGATTTGAGAAGCCAGTCGATAGGTTTCGTACCGGTAATTTAGGTATCCCAATAGTATGTTCAAAGCTGTTACCGTGAAATTTATAGGGCCAGTATTAAAGTTCCACAAAATAACACTTTAGTGGATAAAGTCATACGAAAGTCTGAGTAAGTTAGACGAAGGATGGAAATAGGGCAGCTTTTAATCTTTTTGAAGCCATTGACTCTCTGGTTTATCTAATACTTTAAGCTGGAAACTCCCTGCTTTACTGAAGCAAGAGTAATTTGGACCCTCCAATTTAAATGACGAACATTACGAAACATCTTATCATTCGTTCTACAGACATAAGTTACTAATTTCATACCGTAGTTTATTCCATCGACAGTCTCATTTGCAACACGGCACAATGGAATTGTTCCATTCCAGGAGTATGTACCATTCATGAGTTGACACTCTAGCATGTGGTGGCTAGATGGTAAGTACCCATCATTACATTCAACAAATGCAAGTCTGTTCGGTTCATATCGAACATCTCCATTGGTAGGTTCGTTCAATGGCTTACACTCCGTCGGTGGTTCGGTCACATCTTCGCCATCAGCTGACACTAAAGTAGAAAAACATAGAGATTGTTCACAGTTGAGTAAGTTTATTGTAATGCCTGATATAAATTTACCAACACAAAGGTACGGAGCTAAGGTTGCGTTGGAATACTTAACGCCAATATCTTCTGCCTAAGAAAGATGGCGCTATTGTACCTTTTTTATTCATTTCTCTACTTGTCTGCCACTTTATCATACGATATTCTGAGAACCAACCGATTGGAGAAATGCAAAACTTATCGGAAAGTGCATTTATCAACACTTTTCTTTTCACCGGAAATGTTGGTCCTGAACGAGTGGTGCACATGAGGATGTTCAATTTAGTAAGTTACCACTAAATTGTAAGGATCCCTGAAATCATGGCATCATCCTCAACTTAAATCGACTTGCTCAAGTTGTTTGATGTATACAGATTATACGAGAAACTTGGGAAGTTTCACCAAAATGCAAGTTTTGGTAACATTGTGATATTATCCTTCCAATCATGTTTGCATTTTGTCTGAAATATAGCAGATTCATCTTCAAATTACGCAAACGACTGTATAATGCGGCGGCCATCTTGGTAAGCCTAAATTTGTTCGACAAACTTCTCAATCTAGTCTTCGAGATAAGTTCTACACAGGAACTTTGTATTGGGAAGGAAACCGCTAGCAATGAAACACTTCGAAAGGTATATTTATTTAGAGAGTTGTAATTACTCCATCAAGGTCTATATTTACTTCTGATTATAAATATTATGCTCTTATTATGCTATTAATCAAAATTAAAAATCTTTCCTATAAATCTATGAATTTGTCAATTTGTATCATTTTTTGCAAGATCGTATTTTCTTTCATTTGCACACACTTTATCTACTCGTATGAAGTACGGATTGTCATCAAGAGCTGTAAACACTCAAAATATTTTATTTTTCTTCTAGGCTAATTAAATATTACATGACCCTAGAGCGGCTATTTGTTCTCAAAATTTGGGGGACATGACAGCATTTTCAGGTAATTTACTGTGTGAAAAATCAAAGTCAATGGGCGATTTCCCAAATACTGGGGGGACATGACCCCCTGTCCCCTCGGGATCGCCGCCCATGACATGACCTTTCGATTTGTCCTCACTACCCGACGTAGTGTCACACTAACGATTCCAAATAACCTCAAACCTCTAATTATATACCGAGTCACAGGTGTGCGGGAAGGGGGGTGGGGGTATATTTCTAATTCGGGCAAAATGATTAATTCATTCTTGCAAAATAAGTTCCACAGAATAGCAAATTTTGTTCCCCTACGAAAAACAAAACTTCTAAACCTTAAAATATTGAGAAATTTTTTCATTTTGACGTTTTGAAATTTCATAGAGCAGAAGCATAAATTGCATTTTTTTACTACAAAATATGTGGGCAGCAACAAATCAGCATAATTAGCATATAAAAGAGTGGAACCATTTACATACAAAATAGTGAAATTTACTACTGAACGAGGGAAAAGAGTAATCGTTCTCTTACTTAGTGGAAATCGAATGAATTTTCCACTGCTTTTAAAGTGATTACTAACTCAAAATTGATGAAAAAGTAACTCGAGGAGAAGAGGAATTCCGCTTGATAACAGACAGTGGTTGCTGTAGTTACTCTTTCGCTAGAATTTTAGTATCTTACATTTGAAGAAGAAAATGTCAGACTGAGTATGACTGGGTTGATTAGTGACGAAGTGGACCTGGTACCGGAAAGTGTCATGGTGATTATAAGGATGATTGTCACCTCTCATATCCCTTTAATGTGACGTCACCAGAGTATTAGAAAATAGAGACAAAATTGATATTTTGTTTGATTTGCTCTAGATCTCTTGGAACTCTCAAAATGTAAAGAGTGCAATTCCCTTTGCACGGTTGACTAAATTGATCACTCTTTCATCGAGTAGAAATGGATTACATTTCCACTCTGTTAGGAATGATGATTAACTCTTAATTGGTGAAATGACACTCGAAAAAGAGTGGAATTTCATATTACATCGACGCCGTCTAGTCAGTATTTCGGGAAAGAATTTCACTGCTGGGTTGATTAGTGGCGGCGTGGAATCGATACAAGGAAATTATTATGGTCATTATACCGATGGTTGTCATTCCCCATGTCCATGTACGGTCACGTCACCCCTGCAGTGTTGGGAAATCTCGACCAATTCATATTTTTCTTTTGCTTTGCTCAATATATCTTTGAATCTAAATGTAAAAAAGTGAAAGTTACCATAGACAATTAGCTACAGTAATCACTCTTTCATCGATTTGAAATCGACTGAATTTCCGCTTTGTGGCAAGTAGAACAGGCGTGCGAAAGGGGGTGGCTGAGGGTCGGAAACTTCCATTCGGGCAAAAAATTTGCTAGTTTCATCAAAACTGTATTTTATTTCTGCACTCTTTTGGCTAGTATTGACGTTCACCTCTTAAAGGTAAAAATATCACTCGGGGACGAGTAGAATTTTACCTGATAACATAGAATTTTTAATGCATGTAGTCACTATTTAGGTGTAAAATTTCACTGTTGGATTGATTTTTTCAACAACGCCTGAGTGATACACTCTAAAAAATATCTGGTGAAATTTTCACCATGGTTCCGTATTTATATGCCACCCACACAATCCTGGTTAATTTAACCAGGACTTCTTATTCGACTTAACGTAAAAACTGGTTAAACACTAGAATAATTACCAGGTATATGGTTAAATTCACCGGTGTATCGGTTCACATGACCATTATTTCCTGGTGAAATAAATAACCAGGATTGTGTAGGTGGCATATCAACACGGACTGGTATAATTTCACCAGACGTTTTTTAGAGTATAGGCCTACCCGGATTTGTTATAGTGATTTCAATGGTGCTTGCCATTTTCCATCAGCACTGTAATATCCACGGGATAAGAAAGTGAAATCTACATCGATCATTTTGTTTCAATACTTGTTTCCAAGTTCAGAAGCTCTATGTAATGTAAAACGCTGTAGAAAAGAAACTGATGTTGTACTCAACATAGTGCGCTTGATGGTCAAAGTAGTCAAGCACTCTTTTGTCAACGGTTGTTAGAACATTTAAACTACTCATGTAAAGTTTAAGTCCACTTATCTATCCTCTTGAATATATGCACTCAGTAAACTTCCTGTTAACATATGTAATGTATAGGCCTACACATTAGCTCCATGCTTCAACTGAATTGAATACCACGGCAGTCATTGAAGGTTCCAACCACAACTCTTGAACTCAAGTTCGTTCACATGGCACTTATATGATGTAACATATACTAGAATGTATTTTCCTTGAAGTGCGAAAGATATGTAGATCATAAATTGTCCATGGTTAAAGGTCATAACAAAAGTACAATAAGGGGACCTTTCATCGTTATGAGCAACACAGGTATGTCTAGTTGGAGCTTACCATATATTTTTATAGCTTGACAAATACACGCGACATTTTCCAGCAAAACGAAAGCTTCCATGATGAAAGTTATTAAATCTGGTCACATAGTTATAATATGGAGTGTGTGGTACTGAAACAATCTAAGCAATGCACACAGTTTCAATATATTTGACTAACTTTCTATAAATGTGTTAAGTTTAAAAAACCACTATTTAGCTATGTTGCACTGTTAAACACGATACAATTGTATGATAACCGTGCTGTGGGTAGCGTTAGATCATTCTCTTCAGTTATCAAACAAAATTACTTGAATCTCACATCCAGCTCAAGATTGTTCGTTTGGTCCCTCGTGGTTGGCAGATTTTTTTCCAGTTATCTTGGCTTACCTAACTAAACTTATAATTTGGCGGGCACCAGAGTCGTGAAAACTACAATCCTCGCCATGCAGACTCTACATAGCCCCACCCTCATTAATGTAAAAAAAAAAAAAAAACTTCCAAACTTCGCTGTAAACAAGCCACATAGATGGGAGGAGGGAATGTTCAATTTTGTTTCATTATACACTTTTTGATACAAAAGCTTCTGAGATCAAAGGGGTTCAGATTATTTACGAAATTCACAACAGACCCATTAATGTTTGGCAGCCATGTTTTGCTACATTTACTATGGGTGATTACTAATTCCAAGCCTTTTAGAGATTTCTGAGTGTGCAAGAGAGGAGGTAGTCATAATTTGTGAACGCGCGTAGGTATGTTCTTGCAAGTAGGGTAAGGTGTATTAAAACTATAGCCCATGGCTTTTTCTCGCGGAACTGTGGATCACTTCAGAACGTAACATTCAAGTTATAAAGTAATTCTGGCGTCAGCTGAACGCACATTAAAGTGCACGGAACATGAAGATTAAAACCGCAAGAAAAATATCACAGAGGTTGAAATATCATTGGTCCAACCCAATCTTCATAAATTTTACAGTTACTGCGATGTGAATGTTGAAATTTATTCACTTAATCTAAAAAAAAATCAATTTGTGATATACTTCTTGTTCATCTTACATTACCTGTTTTGTTTATCTAGAAGTGGTTTTTAATGACCTGAAAAAATGATCTTCTGTGGTCATATGGAAACGTTTACGGCCATTTGTCTCATAAGAGACCGAACCGCACACACAGAGCACAGGATTACGTGCAATCAATGACACTGGCAAAGCGTTTGTTTATTCACTACCTCAGCTTTCTCGATAATGGACGGTTCCTTTTTTTAGCAGGGCGTTAAGAGTGTTTTACAAAACATCGTAATTTAGTTTAATTTCAAAAACGGCAATTTTCGGCAGGAAAATTATAAACTACTGAGTCCACATTAATATTACACTGTATAGGCTACCGCTAACGTATGTACTGCGTACGTGAATGCTATACAAGCAACACCAATTTCCCCACGAGAGAGTGCTGTCGCCCTGATCAGTAGTCACGTGATCTTTGTTTACATCAGAAAACCAGCCCGAAGCCTTTTCTTACGCGATCACTGAATGGATGCGAGTAACGAAAGTGCAGTCCGATGAAAGTAAGGAACCAATCAAGATGGTTTTTACATAATTTGAAAGCATATGAGTTTCACAACAAGCTTTCATTTGCCCCATTGTAATCGGGTTCGAAATGACTGAGTGAGGGCGTGTTGAACAATTGCTGCATTCTGAAGTTGATGTTTTGGTGCCATTTTCACGTACCAAACTGCAAGTTTTTTTATTTTTTAAACGCCTAGTCCGACGTGCACATTACTCATAGTTCACTTTTGTTAGCATCCTTGGTTAGATAAATGTTTAAATTTATTAAAACTAGGCGCCCCGAAGGAAAATAGGATACAGAAATAGGAAAACTGAACGATTGTTATGGATAATGACAACCCACTTCTGCACTTAAGGGTCGCCGTAAAGGGCAGATTAGCAAAAGAGACAACGTTTCCATATGGTGAGCAGGTGAGGAAAGGTTTGAATACGTAAGTCATTCTTCATGTAACTCTAAGATATTCATCATGTTTCGTAACAAGGTGCAATTGCTATAGAAAGCCCAAAGAATGTAATTCGACTAGTACAAAATTTGCATCAAAATTTACAACTATTGCGCAATCAACTATTTTTGCAACGGTGAGAGCGTAAACTTCATCATTAGGTATCTCAGAACAGGAATGTCCTGTGAGGATGGGAATTTCACCAATGAGTTTCTTTATTAACCTTTACAAGATGATTTTTTTATAATCTTTACTTCAAATAAACTTTAATCTGTGGTAGTTGAAATCAGCAACCGACAAATGCTTGTATCTAGCTTGTTGTACAGATTTTACCGGGATATTTCATAGTGACGTTCATACACAGGAAAGTCAATTAGGTGCTTTATGCATAATATTACTATGGAAAAAGTCAGAATTTTCGGGAAGTTCACTAGTTATTAGTTGGAACTACAAGATTATATACTATACGTGCATTTGGCTAATAGAATCATATAAAAGTGCCACAGTGTATCTGTAGTCCACAATGTCTTTAGAAGCACGATTACATTATGAAGAACCACAGCCCAAGGGAGAGTTAACAATCACGATAGACAAATACTAGATGTGTGACATCTGAGAGACATTAAAGCCTAATTTCTATATTTTTATAGAACGTATGATCAGAAACGCCACTCTGAAAAACACCTAAACGAGGTGGAATAAAGAATAAGTTGAATGATAGCCTACTAAAAATAAAAATATCGCAGAAAATAGTTCACCTACCTTCGTAAAGGGCAACTCTGCTAAATTTGCCGCAGTATATTGTATCATTTAAAGATCTCTGGCAGTAGTTTTGACATTGTACGTCGTTTACTTTTCCAAGTTGGGTGAAAGTTTCCACAAGGCTATCGCAATAGCACATGTTTTGGTCAGCGAGTGCAAATGGTGTCGTTAAGTTCAACTTCGTTTGACACAACGAGAGACAGGAAGATGCTGAGAGGTTTTCAGGTATGTACTTTGCATATTGTGCAGACCGCATTAAGACTGTCATATTGTACCTAAAACAACCCCGAAACACTGAAAAGTAGGAGTGAAGACATTAAATAAACTAAAGACCGTGGTGAAGGTCAAACTGAATATTGACGTGAAGGGGTCTTATATTTGGCAAGAAGAGAGATCTTTGCAATGACATATATATAAATATATATATATATATATATATATATATATATATATATATATATATATATATATATATATATATATATATATATATATATATATATATATATGCACACCAGTAAGAACACAAAAGAAAACGTAAAGACTGGTGAAACATGTATAATTCTTTAGCTTTCGGGACCTCCGGTCCCTTCTTCAGAAGCACGTTTAAACAACTAGACAGATAAAACGATAGAACAGAAACACATAAACGGAGAAGAAAGCCAGTATAAAGCGATCAAAGGGTTAAAAGGTCAAAAGCAAGAACTAAAACCTAAAGTGACAAACAAGACCAATTAATGGAAGTACAAACGTAACAAACTTAAACTAAAACCTATACAAAGGAGTAAAAATGTAGGCGAAGTACCAACAAACGCAAATAAAAAAAAAATACAAAGGAGTGAGGAATAAAATTAAAGAAGTACGTTTTTCGCCAACGGCTTTTACTATTTTGGCAATTAAAGCCATCATTAACATTTAGGCCCTTCGGGTAGACACTGTCTAGCCTCCAAATCCATTCCTTTTCTTTTTCATCCAAACCTGCATCACGATCTGTATAGCTACTAGAAATAACTACATCTAAGATGTGGACATAGATGAAATCTAAGGAATGATCTCTGAGATGCTTACATAGCTCCGTACAAAAGGCTAGGATTTAACTTGTCATTAACACATTAGCTAAATCAGACTCATGGGTAATTCATACGAAATCTGAATTGTTAATCCGCCCTACGTACTGACAATTACATATAGAACAAAACAAAAGACTCAATAAATTACCCACTAAGCATCACTCGTAGTACCAAAATGAAGACATTTGAATTTCCTTCCAGAAACATTACTCACAATGTACCCGTTACCGATGGGGAACTAACAGAGCTGACAGGGTTTGGTTTTGTTCTTTCAGCAAGGGGCACAAGGAGTCTCAACACGGGGAGAGATTTTAAGTTTTGCCCTAACTAACATTTTTTAAGTGTTGGGGGATGGAGGTAACCTCCTTTATTTTAAAGGAACACTGCAGAAGGGAATTTTTTTCAGATAATACCCCCAATATCAGGCAAGCCTGGATGATAATTACCAGTAAAATAAATCCTTCTAGGGTAATCGTCAGCATGGGCAGACATACATACAGACAGATAGATAGATGTAGACATATAAATATCAATCTGTCTGTCTGTCTGTCTATCTATCTCTCTATCTTTATATAAGGTCGACTATATATATAAATATATATATATATATATGTGTGTATATATGCAATTAAAAGTCCAAAAATAAGACTAAACAAAGTGTTCAGTTTTCGAACAAAAGTGCAGGAGTACGAGCATTTATTCATCTGGATCCCCTGATGAACGCACTAGCGTGACACTCTAAGTACAGTACTGGCTCTTACCCCAGAATTAGTTATCATATAAATATAAATATAAATATAAATATATATATATATATATATAAATATATAAATATATATATAAATATTTATATAAATATATATGTGTGTGTGTACTTTAAAATGCTTAAAGTCAAGTCAAAAGTTAAAATGCCATATCTACAAGCTTATTTCGTGAGAACCTCACTCTTCAGGATAAAGCATTGTGTGAGCTGGAAGGGCAGTGTCAGCTCCTTTTATTTCAGATTTAAGGCCCCCCATACACGATCAATTTTTTCGTCAGTTAATTGATATCAATTAATTGACGTTCCCAGGCGCGGTCCTAGATCGAGACTTTGGGGGGGGGGGGCTTAGGGGGGCTTGAAACGGAAGAATCATAAAATTTTCTCTCATATGTAAATCGGCCACGCGCACGCTGAAATCAATGATAATAAAAACAGTACCATAATCAGGGACGGCGCAAGGTTATTTTGCTAGGGGCATGGGTTGAGTGATCGCCGTCCTGGGGGAGGGGTCTAAGGGGAGGGGTCGTCCTCTTCCTCTGAGAAATTTTTGCTAATTTAAGGTTGCTAAGATGCAAAATGGTGCGTTCTTTGGGTAATTTTTTGACTATATGACTGGAAAATGTCCATAACTTTGTGAATTCTAGTTTTTAGTTGGGGGAAAGAGGGCTTTCTTAGAGGAGAGGTCTAAGGGGAAGGGTGTTCCCCTCTCTTTGAGAAATTTTTGCTAATTTAAGGTTGCAAAGATGCAAAATGGTGCGGTCTTTGGGTTATTTTTTGACTGATATATATGGCTGGAAAATGTTCATAACTTTGTGAATTCTAATTTTTGGTTGGGGGAAAGAGGGCGGTCCTAGGAGAGAGGTCTAAAGGGAGGGGTTTTCCCCTCTCCTGTGAGAAATTTTGGTTTCTTTAAGGTTGCTAAGATGCAAAATGGTGCGGTCTTCGGGACAGTTTTGACAGATATATGGCTGGAAAATGTTCATAACTTCGTGAATTTTAATTTTTGGTTGGGTAAAAGAGGGCTATTCTAGGGATAGGTCTAAGGGGAGGGATCTTTTGAGAAATTTTGGTTACTTGAAGGTTACTTAGATATAAAAATGGTGTTGTCTTTGGGATATTTTTGGACCTGATTTTATGGCTTCAAAACATTCTTAATATTTTTGGTTATGTGCATGAAAGAGGAGCCTTTTTTGTCTAAGGGTATGTATCAACAAACCTCCTGAAGTCCCCTTTTGGACACATTACTGCCTTCTAGTCGGGAAAAGTTTAACGCAAAAATACGTGCGTGGAGTCCACAGAAATATTCTCGAACTATTAAGAAAATTTGCCTTGCTTCATTTGTGCATTATAAAATCGTATCTATAGGCTGGCAGAAGCCGGAATATGGCCTCTTGGAAGCTCTGGATTAACTATATGGATCAGATATAGGCCTACCCCACCCTCATCTTTTCTTCTCCTTTCCGTCTTCTTTTCCTACTCTTTTTCTCTTTTCCTGCAAATTACAGGGGATAGGCTTCCCTTCCCCCCGAGTGGCCCCGCCCCTGACCATGACATAGATGTAACGTATATACAGGCATATATTTTTTTATTTGGAAGAATGTAGCAAACCTTACTGAGAGATACGAGCAACTGGACCACATTAATGGGAATAACGATTCGGCCTGTAGATTTGACTTAAAAGGACTGCTAGTATAGCTTGACGAGATCAGCGACGAAATGACTCGTTTTGAACTTCCAACAGATGATTAATCCGTTAACTTGATTTACATGTACGTACATACTATCATAGATGTTACTTATGTTACTTATCTGACCCAACTTCCATTGTATGAAATCGTGAACCTAATATGTGATTTTGAGACACAGACGACAGTTTCCCTTGACAAATTAAATCCACTGGACCAAGATGTGCACAAGTGTATTGGGCAATTTTGTTTTTCTCAGTACACGCAAAATAGCATAACACAACCTCTGAAATTTTTTTTTTTTTGGGGGGGGCTTGAACCCCCAAAGCCCCCCCCCCTCGTAAAACCGCGCCTGGTCACGTTCCTCACACACGATCAATGTTTTTTTCTAACTTTACTGTCAAATTCCATTCTGATCAAAATCTTTGAAATGAAAGGATCTATCGCACTGGCAATAGTTCTTGCCCTGGAGGATACTCCAAACCGAAAAAAGAGGAAGAAGTGGTCGAAAAAATAGTTTCTCCGTCGAAATCAACTCGGACATACCAGATTGCTCAGGGAGTTAAGGGACGATGAGCCGCACGATTACAGGAATTTCCTGAGAATGGACGCTGCATCATATGATGGACTTCTAAATGTTGTGAGGCCAAAAATAGTGAAGAAAGATACCATCATGCGTGAAGCTATATCAGCAACGAACGGCTCAGTATCACACTGCGGTTTTTGGCCACAAGATATTTACGAGCCGTCAATAAATATCAAAGGAACTTTGATCCGTCAATAGTTGCTTCAATGAAATTGTTTCAATAAATTCGCCGTCAATGTCCCCCATACATGATCATTTTTTGTTTGATACCAATTGTTTGATATCAATTAATTGAGGCCTTTAGCCCGGATTAAAGTTACACAATAAGTACTTATTCCTATGCCTGCAAGCAGATCCTAGCTCGTTTCTGTTGTTCAGGATGGCCATGTCTGGCTTATAGATGACGAATTATTTTTCTTTTAGACAGAGATTACAGATTTTGGTAGAGTTTGAGTAAGGATTGCTTCTTCCAACAATTCTCCAGTGAATGGAATAATTGGTTTTCTGATCATTTAGATTCCAGATGTATTGACTTAGTGTGGTCACATTTCTGTTCTTGCTATTCTTAAAGCTGCTTTTGTGTGCATTGTATCTCTGTTTGAAAGTGTTCTCACTTCAGTCAAAATAGTAAAATAGTAAAATAGCAAAATAGTAAAATATACGCTGTTTTTATCGTATCTGTGCTCTGAGTATGTCATCTTTGGAATGTGTTTTATTGTTTAGAGAGTATATCATAGTCGCATAGAGACCTCAGACCTTTACCTCTAACATAGACATTTACCTTATAGTGAAAGAGGATATTATGAAACTAATTTTATAAAATTAAACTTTGTCCCGTAAGAGACTCTATACAGCAACCTTGTGCTTAACGTGCATGCATATAAATATATATATATATATATATATATATATATAAATATATATATATATATAAATATAAATATGTATACATATATATATATATATATACACACACATTTTTATAGCTGGTTTTTCATTTGCTTAAGTGACATGCCTACTGCATGGTGATCGAGCTTATAATGTAGCAATGCACCATATGCATCTCTGTTACAAAATAGACTTTATACCAATGCGAAATTTAAACATGACATTATGTGTACATCATTGTTGTTGTTAAGGGTCTACTTGAAAATCTCAAGTGGCTGCAGATGGCATAAAAACAGGGAACCATGACCCATTTTTGTTCTGAGAGAGTTTCTCCTAGATCAACCAATGTTTATTTGGCCCTTGATGATGTACTTATTTGGAAGTCACATTTTTAAAGGGCACTAGACTGTGTAGGCCTAGTAGTGATACTGGTACGTAACTACTTTAACAAGGATGAATTAAAAAAGGTTGTATCATTAAGATCATTTTCACTTTTTGCACGTTTTTCGTCCTTAAAATTATATGAGCAGTCGAATAGCTGGTGGGCCACTTGAAATTAAGGCTTAGTGGTTAGGCTTGCCACTTCCAAGTAAAGTTATGGGCAAACACTGACTTTTCTTCTCTCAGAGACCCTGCCTCCTCGTTACTCCCTTAATGACATGGTATAATGCAGCTATTATTCAAACTTTTAGTAGTTTGCATACATAAACTCGCCTTCGCAAGTATAACTCTGCCCGAATCTTCCCCCTTCCCCCTTCCCCCTTAATGCTTTTGCCACGCCACGCCACTGGCTGTTGCAGAATGAACTTGACCAAAATTTTGAAAAACTATCATGGTTCAGCAAACATGCACCCTCAAAAGCTTTTGTATTGAAAACGTCTTTTGGCTCTTTCAGAATACTTTCAACACTAAAAGCATATTTATATTTCCCTCTCAAATTCTCGAAAACAACAATTAAGGATTATCATTACTAAAATTTTACGACTATCAACAAATGAAGTATGTTGGCATCTCCTGCATATGATAGGAGTCGTTGTCTATTTGATGAGTCTTGATTCTTTTGAGAAAGAGCAATTAATTCCATGTTCTTGAAAGGAAAGCCATTTTCTTATGTCTATTCAAGATTTCTATGAAAACGAAAGTAGCATGTCATATTTTTGAAGGCGCAGTGGGTAAGTGGTCCAAACATCGAAGCATCGAAGCAGGTATTCTATCGATTTTATTTCGGTCTTTAGCATGGGTATACTTTGTGTTTGTGGAAACGGTACATGTGTGAAATATTCCGGAAACGTATCCCCTCTTCCTGCAAGCACTAGTATAAAGACATTCTGCAGAGTACCTGAGCTTCTTAACGCTCTTAAATGTCGGGGCGCGAGTGGGAAGGGACGATAAAGGTACACCTTTTGTCCTGTTGGGTTTGTTCAGTGAATTGTACATTGTGTAAACAATGAAACAGCCTGATCAACTTACATTTAGTTCTTCAAGACTATATGGAACATTGTTCATCCTACGGTTTAGACTATTGCTCAACAATTAAAATTGCACGGTTGTGAAGGATATTGTATTTCTGTTTTTGGGAATGAATCCGTGGGAGACTATTTCCGTTTCCTTAGCCCTATTAGTGATGGAGACATAGTTCTTTACGAGTACCCTAAAACTTCACTTGTCACAAAGGGGCTTATTCAAATTTTTAAGTCAATGTCTGACTCCAGTTGAGTCAAAGTGACGCATAATTGAGTCATATTTGGGCCCCTTTTTTAGGGCTTCTTAACCTTTTGTAACTAAAGACCCACTTTTGCTTGTTGGAATTACCCAAGGGGTTTAATTTTCCCGCCAATTTCGTGGCCATTAGAGGGTCCTCTCACCGATTGAGAGGAGCTGACTACCTTGACTCAAAAATTTGCATCCGTTCCCTCGTCATCCCTTTCGGTCTGAATCAACCGAAGTGTCTTAAAATGTAGTTTAAGGAATATTGATAAATTTTCCTTGATGTGAAAACTCTAACAGGCCACATACAGGGCTGTAACGCCCCAGTACAGACTCGGATTCGAATCCGTTTTGCAAAGGATTCGAAATTGGCCCGAAATGGAAGGTTCCCGGAAACGGAATTGGCCCGAAGGGCTGCAGCTGGACTCGGACATGAAGGCGATTCCAGCAGAGTTCACAAAGTGAAAGTTTCATAAACGTTAAGACTACATTGTTATTGGTGCACAGTTTAACACATGACAGTTTCACCCTGTCCCCCTTGGCAAGGGGCTCGGTGAGGCCGAAGGGTAAACACTAAAATTCAAGGGTAAATTTTCAAGGCTTTTAAAGGAGCTGAGTAGTGGCGTACTTCCAAAATAAATACATCATACGAAACGAGATGATTACCCTCTGTGCGGGGCTAATTTTAAAAAAATTAATCCTAATGCGTTTTATATTCTCATTTAAAATAATCTTGCAAAGTAATTTTGCAATAACGTTCCTATACTATTTCTTGTGTTATTTGATTTTACACTTGCAAGATATTTTACAATTTGTTCTTTTGAATTTCTAGTTCGTTACTTTTTCTTCTGGCACCGGCAATTTTGAATCGTTTCCACTTGTATCGGTTCTGATCGATGCATCTACCCAGGCATGTAACACTCACAACTTACAACGTACGTACGTAGTAGTATATAAGCGTTACTAGTGGTAAGCCACATGCCTATTTCGTGCATCATTTGCAGGAGGTTCATGAACAACACTGTGGAGTTTGCAGGTATTGAAACTGTTTTTTTCGATCAATGGGTTTGTTTTTCGTGGTAGACCTAGGCCCTAACGCTAGCCTAAGTAAGGCTAACGTTAGTACTGTTAACGACAGTAACAAGTGTACAAGTTACACCAGGCACACTGCATGCATGGCTTTGATAAGTATCGGTATCGGATCGAATCGATAAACCAAGAAGCATAACCGGATGTGACGTAACGAAGTCGGCGGGTCCGAGAATTTATTCTACTTTGGCGACTACTCAGCTCCTTTAACGAGTAGCATTCACTTCTTAAAGTGTTAAAAGAGTGATTTTTATGAAAACTCGTCCAGACTGAACTGCCGAAAATTAAGAGTGTACCGTAAGAAAGCACTTCGATATTGGTTGCCATGAATCTCCTGACCAATGAAATGAAATCAATAACTTACTCATCACATCCGTATGGTGTCTTTTGGAGCATTTATTTCATAAAATTTGTTCTCGTAATAAAAGAGTAAAAACAAATGGACAAGGTTGCATGTTTATTTATAAAAGCACAGAAAAGAAGGTAACAAAATGTACAAGAACCACTGATAATTTTGAACTTCCAAGAATAAAACAAGTGTAAGAAAATGGCAAAGACCAATTAATAACCTCGATGCGTTTTTGTTCGAAGACATCTACAAGATGTTACCGCAAATGATGTGTGAGATGACCACGAAGAGTGTCTCATCTCCTACTTCATAACAGTGAACAAACCTGAGATGTGAAGTCAAATGTATTTTAATACAATAATTAAAACCTGAATTTCCTCCTAATTTCAAGATTATGATTCATTCGTTACACCACTAAGACCAAGTCTTGATCATGTAAATATGTAGGTCCCAGCTTTGCTAGGAAACTGAAAAGAAATACTCATGTCGCAATCGTTATCTGGATTTGACTTACCGTAAGCTTCTGTGTTACATAAGATATATCCCATTATCAGGACTTGCACTTCTACACTTAACATTTTCTAGCTTCAGGCGGAACACAACAGAAGTTAACCCGCATACATTGACAAATGCTCTTGTTATGACAGTAGCCAAACAGCAACGGACATTCGTTTCATCGTCGGGAGGTTTTATTCAGAATGTCAATAAAATTTTGAACAGAAAGCACTATACTCTGTTAATATTAAAAGCCTATAAAAAGCCTACTTTCATTCTGTAACTTTATGATGTTGATGTTTGTACAGAAGTTCCCTCATACCATGAAGAGTACAATATATTACGTTAGCCAAACTCTGAAAATGAAACAAAACAGCATATCCTCCATTTGGTTCATTTTTCTATTCATTTCTTACTGATGAAATTCTCATAAATTCTCATAAACATTAGTTATTCATATATTTAAATGATAGTTTAGTATATTCTAGTAAAAGTATTGAGAATTTTACAGGGTAGCAAACTTCCCACTTGAATGAACTCATGGTAGAGACTAAGAAACCTCAAACTCACGTCAAAGTAGGAAACGTATATTTCAAAAAGGTATTTGGACTTTGAAGCTCCTGAAATCTGCATGGGTGGAGTAGGCATTTGAAGCGAGGGCGGCAAAAGGTTAATGACCGGCCCTGGTTAGGGGTTACATATCCTTGACCTTATCTAAACCAGCTCACAGCGGTTATAAACCAGCGAGTGGGGGCAGGGATCGCCTCGTCGCAACTTCAGCCAGTTCACCCATGTCTCCAGATGTGAAAACAGAGGGAAATTCTGGCCAAATTTCAGTTATAAATAAGATTGCATAAACATTGAACTGTACGTTTTGTTTCCTCTTTCCTTATTCTCAAACAGCGCCACCAGAGAAGAAGAAACTTAAATGGTTGCAAATGTTAAGGTACTTATCTGAAAAATTCATATAAACAGAACCATTCTCTTCGTTTTGTTCAGAAAAGTTCGTTTTATAACGATTTACGAAGATATTGAAACACGCACAAGTTGATACTGTAAGGCGTGCAAGCTGGAAAAAACAATGTATCAGTCTTTTCTTCATAATTTTTCGTTGACAATTCGTCGAGCCATATGATGTTTGAGTAATATCAAATCCAGCACACACCTAATGTCGTTCAAACGTAATCTATTTCTTCGGTTTGTTCACTTTCGAGTATCCTGGCGCTAAATAATTTCTCATGTCAATATCTTTAAAAATGCTTGGCCGCTTAGGTTCAGGATAATTATCTTCCCGTTCCTCGCTCATTTCAAAGATTGCATCATGACCACTTGACCCACGGTGATGAAACGAATCTGATACTTCAAAATTGTTTGATTTTACCATGTCATTGTGATTCGTTCTGTTAGATGAGAAAATGCCACCTGGCTGTTGTTGTCTAGGGGGCAAAGGAGGTGGAGGTGGGGAATCGACAGGGGGTCCAAGATCTTGGTCTGTACTTTGTCCATTACAATTAATCCGTCCAACGGCCGGGAGTAATCTTCTTCTTGGAGGTCGCTCTTGGTTGACATCTCTATCAAGGTCAAGAAAAATGTAAAGTCAATTGAACACTCTGATAAGTTACAGAACTTGTTCTCTAATCTTACTTAATGCTAGCAATATCATCTTCCCGCTTTCACGTGAAGTTATTGCTATTGATCTACAAGTTTTGCTATGTAAATATTTTAAGATTTGTTTTGCGCTTTCATTGTTTTCTTTTCAATATTAGAGATTCACAAAACTAGAAGTGATTTTTTCAACGCAAATAGAATTATTACAGTCCCCAAATCTTATGGATATTAGCTTTTCTGTTCACAAATGTTACATTTCATTTTCATCTTTCCTTCAACATTGTGAAAAATACAAACGTTTTGATTAACTTAATTTTTTGTAACCTCTTATTCTTACTGATTGCTTGCGGAAGGTGTAAGGAATCTATGCGATCACGCTGGCGTGTGTGTGTGTGAATGTGTGTGTGTGCATGTGTGTACCTTTATGACGTTTAGCTTGTCCACACAATATCTCATGATAGGAATGATGATTCCATAATTTCAATACTTGGATAATACATTTGTCATATTAAGAGAAAAAAACGCCAATGTTTTGGGAGGACAAAGGTCTTTTGAAAGGTCACCAGAGATAAGAAGTTAAGCCTTGCAAACAAGATATCTCAAGATAGAAAGGATGAAACTTTTCATAATTGATATATAGATTTGCCATGTGAAGAAAAGAAGTCTATTGCTTTTGGGAGGAGTTCATAGGTCATTTGCGGTCATTAGAGGTAAAACCACTGAAAAATTGTTAACTGCTTGTAAACAGGACATCTCAAGAAGGGTCACACTGAGGGATCGTATACGTATGTAGATGCCCCATATTGTGCACAAGGGCCCTAATGTTTTGGGGAGAAGGTCAAAGATCTTTACGGTCAAAAGGTGTAAACTTCGTAAACGTTATATTTTATGAAGTGTAACCTTCATGGATCTCAAGTTAGCAGGCGGATAGTTCACACTGAGCGGAAGAATTCTCCTATTTTTGTGGAGCTCAAAGGCCACCTGGAGTCAAATTGTGAAAACCTCTTAAACATGATATTTCTGGGAGACTTATACTTAGAGGGATCTCTCACTTGGCATGTAGATGCTCCATTTTGAGTTAAAGAAGGATAGTTTTGATGGAGGTCAAAGGTCAATTAAGGTTCCCAGGGGTCAAATTGAGAAAACCTCGTAAACATGATCAAAAGGATAACTTTGTTAACTTTGCTTGAAGATGCTCCGCATTAGTTAGAGAATACTATAGTGTTTGGTGGAGTACAAAGGCCATTTGAGGTCACAAGAGGTCAAATTGCTTACATCTTTCAGCGTAATACTTTCCATTCACTATAAATGGTACATGCCAAGACCTTTCATACTGTCACAGTCCGGCATCGCCCGGCACCGCCCGACACTGTGCTTAATGAAAGAACTTGACATATGCTATTTCCTTGGGGAAAGGAATCACGAAAAGGACGTTATTGTTCATGATTAAGATTATATCAGAATAAAATTGGCTAGAGGATTCTAGCAACTGTCTTGAATGGTAATCTTTCTCGGTTTCGCATATTCCATGTTGTCAATGTTAATGACTATGTAACTGTTTTTTATTCTTTACGTTCTGCTAAAGATTACATACTCTTATGTGAATATAATAGTACAATCCTTGGCGTATTGTGTTCTATGTTAATATTCATTTTAATCTAGATATTGAAATTTACTCTGACATTTTTAAGAAAAAGAGTTGTCATGACAGAAAGAAAAGATTGCAAGACTGCAATGGTACTTAGCCGTGTTCAGTATCAAAATCTTTACTTTTAGTATTTACTAAGTTTACAACTTTATTTTTTATGGAAACAATGGATGACAAACTACAACAGAAACTAATCTGTTATCACTTCATTAATACCTTCATAAGGTAAGCGACCCTTGATGTGATTTTCTAATGAGCGAAAGAATGAATGAACGAATAAATGAATAAACAAAAGAATGAATGAACGAATCATGAATAAATGAACAAACGAATGAATGAATGAGTGAATGAATAAATTAATTAACTTAACGGTAGTATGAACCTTCTTTTACTCCTCATTTTCATCATGTTTAAAGATTGGTCACTGAAAGAAATCTGAAAGTGATAGCTTATACACAAAACATAGACAAAAGCAAAGCAAAATAACTGAGTGCGCTGTTTATGTAACAATGCAATGCAAAACAGGCCCAAAAGCAAGGAGTTCATGATGTACTATATTACAAATACTTTCACTTCAATTGACCTAAAAGAACGGGCAATGGACTTAAAAAAAGTAAACTTTCATAATTTTATTTTAAGTCTTGCTATTGAAACTAAAACTGAATTTCGGCTGCCTTCAAGGCCGAACTGTAAATTTATGACATATTCGAATGGTACACTGTATTGCATAAATATATTCTGTTTTATTTTCTTACCCTAGATATTTCATTTGAAGATATGTGTGGTGAAAATGGGTTTGAAGTACATCTTTAAACCCAAAAGAGGCGTCACAGAAGAAAAAAAAAACACGAATCTGGACTGGTCTTCTAAAGGAGAAGCAGTTGCTATTTAGCCACTCATCAGTGGCCTAGCCAGGCATAAGGGTTGGGGCAGGATTAACTTTTGTGGAGACAAGATTAAGTATTAACGATTACACTGAAGTATGGCATTTCATTCTGGGCAACAAGGGAAAGGTCTATAAAAAGGCTTCCGGGATAAATACCCCTGCCTTATCTGGTTTATTCCCTGTCCCCCAACGGTACCCGAAAATATCAGTGTTATAACAACCACGTGAAGCAACATTTTGTACTGAGAAAGATTTGATGATTTTAAAAAACATGTATATAGTACAACTCTTCATGATTAAATAATTTAACATCAACTAGGAGCTCTATTTTCAAATAAAGCTGCTTTTGGAAAATGAAATAAAAAAGGTACAGATCTGTTCACAATGAGGGTTGATTCTAAGCCAGGGACACGACAGAAGGTTATCCCTCGAAATATGCTGCACATTACTGTTTAATGCTTGTTGCTAGTAGCAGGTATACAATGTGTTTTTAGGGCTGCTGTTCGTAATGATTGGTGCATATGGGACCTAACGTGATCTTTTTCCAATTATGACTTTGTGTCACTACAGTAAGAGCAGGCATCTAAAAGAAATCCCCTTTAGCAGGAAATCGCACCTTAAGACACAAATTTGTCTCCATAGCCCTGGGCCTTTCATGCCCGAGAAACCAATATGTGGTAAGAGTTCCCGACTTGGGTTCATGTGGTCAGGAGGGGTCCAAACACCTCTTTCAAATACGCCATTGCTCGCTTCGCTACGGTACATTTGGAGGTAATCATCCGACTACGTCACATACAAGTTTCTGTATTTTAACAGACAGGTTTTCTCTTCAGGTATTACATAAAGAAGCCAATCGCTACAACAAAAGAAATAAAATCCGATGAAACCACTCACCAGGTTAGAACTTATCAGACCATACCCTTACTAAAAAAATTTTCTGAAGGGACGAGGTATGTATACCCATTCAGAGAACAACTCTTATAGTAATTCAAGTGCAATTAGCAATCTTAACTTAGATAAGCGTTAACATTATGATGCTCTGTGCTATCTGGCCTTTTCCAGTTTCTTAATGTAATATGTAATTTATTAGGAGTTGACTATACAAATATTAACATGAGACCGAGAAACATAAATTATACTACAAAGACAATGCTGCAGTTGACCAGCCAAACTTTATCAAAGTCGCAACCTGTTTGTTATTGATGGTTCTGAGGTGGCTAGAAATCCCCAAACTGACTATGTGGGAGTGTACATTGCTGATGGTTGAACCTTTCTCGCCAAGCTTCCAAGGTATTAAGCAAAGTATATAAGATAGTATACAGTTTGGCTTATGCTGTGTCTTCCTTCAATCAGAATGCTAAGGGAAAAAGTTTTCAGCACCATTATCTTACCCCGAGTATATTTATGCAGTACCTTTTTGGTATCATTTTATTTTACAAAAGGACAAAGAAAGGCTACTGAAATTTCTTAAATATACATCAACTATTCTTAATTTAAATTACACTTATGCTCTTACAAAAAAGGTAAATGATGCTGCAAGAAATGAGTTTAAAATATTGCTTATAAGATTAGTAACGACTACAATCATCCATTGTTTACTGCACTCATTAGTCACCTGCAAAAGTCAAACAGAAATCTAAGGAATCCACACATCTTGCCAAAATATAAAACACAAATTTTTAGAAACTCTTTTATCTATCGTGATGCACTATTCATTCAGTCTGAGTGCATAGATTCTTTGTTGTAGTTTTCATTTTGTTCGTTGTATTGTATTACGTACTATAACCATTGTATATGTAGATAAAGAGTTACTGTATATATTACCCTATCATCTTAATCTTCTTAACTGTTATGCTAATTATTCTTCCTATGAATGTATTTTATTACTCCTATTTATAAATGTTTACATTTATACTAGAAAGAATAAATGAAAATGAAATGAAAATGAAAATAATGGTGTAGCAATTACATCACACATACAACATTGTTAATGGAAATTGTATAACGGCTTACATATACAGTGCAATATAGTCTTGGTGCAATAATTCTTTGTAATGTTCTAAAATTTCGTGAAAAATTGATGTCAACTCACATATCAATAGACACTTAGTGTCCTTTTATGTTGCTTTTAATCAAATGGAAAAAGTTGGGTGAAACAATTCATGAACCCTACGACTTCTTTCAACCTTCAGCTGAAACGAAAATACCTACTAAAACGGTTTGCTCATATTTCTACTTCGAGAAGTCTCCTTGTTTCTTCTGTACTGCAAGTATGTACTACCAAGCACTTAAATGATAACTTAAAATATACCGTACCTTTTTCGAGTGGACAGAAACCCACAAACAGCACCTCCCGTTGCAATCAAAACAACGCCAACCAATATGACGAGTAGTAGGTTGTCAATCATAATCGTATTTGTAAGCTCTTTAACCTTTGGATATAAAAATATAAAATAAAATTAACTATAAAAAGACACATTGTGAAAACTTTTGATCAAACGTAAGTTATCGATCATAGGTAGTAGAATGACCAAACTTTTGTATTTAGTTTTGTCTCTCTATAGCGTGGGACCACGAAGGGCGTGAGGCATGCGGGAGTAACAAACTTCGGTTTTTACTGTTATTCCTTTTCCAACAAGCGCAACAATGTTGCCGAAGCTCAGCCTTTCCTGTTGACCTAAAAGTCTGCAGTCAATATTTTGGTTGGGTCTGTAACTAATGTTGTTCATACGTACGTTAGAAAACAAAGAGATAAATATAAACTGAATGCAATGAAATATGTATTGGACTTCCGAAGTCTCTGAAAGACTAAATCTGGTACACAAAGTTAACTTTATGTACTGCACAGATGTTGATATACAAATAATGAATGTTTATGAGTGTGCTGCTTTGTAGACCTCATTTGTTTTCCATAATTAGACCCAGATAGTAACTTCCGATAAAGAAATTTTACAAATGGTTGAAGGTCTTAAAAGCGATATTTTGCCCCAAAGATATTCCTTGAACTTGTCCAGGGACAAAAGTTCAAATGCGTGTTGCCACTATGATTTAGAAAAACCAAAACTGCTCAATTGCTCAATATAAAGGGATAATTTCTAAATTAAATTCTTTACGCGCCTAATTCTGAGTACTCTTTAGTCCCGTTTTCCCCTACAAAATTATTTTACTGCATGACATTTTTATAATTGGGATCTACCAGGTATAAATCGTCGATCGCTTTTAGGACCGGTGAATGTGTCGCAACAGGCCGGAGGGTAACTGCAGTTCGTAGAGAGCGTTGGGAAAATATGCACACTTATACAAGTCTAAGGCTATTGAAATATCATCCCCCATGGCTTCCCCTTAACAACTTGGTGGGGCTTTCGGCAACGGAGAACAAGACTGGGGCGGTTCCTGCAGTTTCGACGCCCATGTGACTGCACCAGGCCCGTAGCCTGACAAGGTACTGAATGGGAGCGAAATGGCTTCCAGGGGCTAACAAATTTTTAAGGGGGCCAAATGTATACAAATGCCATTAAGTCAATGGCAACTTGAAAACTTGCTAGGGGCGAACAAATTTCAAAGAGGGATTCGCCCCCTTGGCCCGCTTGACTGGAAGCCTGAGCTGAACAATTCCTGCAGGCACCGAGACTGACATATGGCACACGCCTTCAAAAAGCACGTTTTCCTTTTCAAACCGAAAATTGTTTTTGGAATGTTAGCACAACCGTCAAGCTTAAGCCATATGAAGCATTGTATTTTCAATCAACGTGCTATGTTCTTTGTTTAAAAGAAAGGGGTGGGTTCCTCTTTCCTCTTACGACATTTCCTAGACAACATTCACCTTAACTTGAAGTAGTGTACCCAGCGCCGGCATCCCAATCAAGAGTAGCTTCTTTCCTTCATGTGACAATATAAACTAATTTGCTATTAAGGAAGGATAATTCATTTGTTTACCTTTCATACTAAATATTTTTGTCCAGAAATGTTAAGAAAAATGTTTGTAAGGGAGATACAAGAAGATTTAAAAGATTAAGGTAATGTTTACAATTAACTTGAAACTTGAGGCGACTGGATATGTTCTCTTTAAACTTTAAGACAAACTCCTAAAACCATTCAGACATCAGGCTAAGTTTAGTACTTGTTTCTGCCTCAACACAAAATGTGTAGGCCTAGCTTATACCACTGTTTCGCACAAGGCCACATATTCGCAAGAACTTGTACAACTTTCAAACGTCCGTTATTTCTTTTCGAGTAGGCCTAACCATCCATCCAATTTAGCTAGTCTATTATTCAAACGCCTGAATGAGATCAGCGCCACATGTTCACGTAACGCCTCCATAGTAGGCTGTACGGTACATTCCTTATTCATGTCATATCCCTGGTTTGGAAAGCAAAGAGCTGAGCAAACATAGTCTGACATAGTGGGGTAGCCCACGTACGGTATTCAAAAATCGATACACTGCACTTAGCGTAAACACTTCCATGAGACGTCCTGTACATTTATATATGTTCAGTATACTTTTGTATCTCGTTTCGTTGTACAGTCTCTCAAATGATAACAACTGGGATTCTCGATGTATTCCCGAACATGAGGACTTCGCCTGAATTTGTTTCAAAAAATGCTGTTTTCATGCCTTTAATGATTGCAGAAATGAAAAAAAAAATAACTTTTGTTCAGCACAAATTGAACTATCTATATAAAACATATTATCAAGATTGCTGCAAAACTGAAAGACAAGTAGGGAATTTTACGTTTTCAAACAAAGCCCCCTCCCGAGGTCAAATAGCGGTCAAATTAATCGAAAAGAATCGCAGCATACAGATATCACTTTCGCGAACATCTCTACTAAATTTCAGCAAACTCTAACAAAAAACAGCGAAATGTCAGGCACTTAAACGCAAATGTTATGGTGACAGACGTTTGCCGTGCACGACAGCAATAGCTGAGCTGAAAGCTTTCAGCTGAGCTAAAAATGACGAGTAATGTATTCTGAATAACTATTTTTAGCCTGTGCTCTCTTCCTCGCATTACACAATGTAGACACTTCTAAAGGCCACAGTTCGTCAAGGAAACGTAGAGGAAATTTTAAAACTTCTTGTGAGGATATCATGAAAAGAACAAATTGATCCTACACTGTCTGGGAGACAGCTTGAGGGCTGCTTGTGGTCAATATTTTGAGAAATGTTGATCTAACTCAAATCATAATCATTGCAAATGCTCTCCCAATATGACGATCTCTACTCTTAAAAATGACTGCAAAATCATCCATTATTTCCGAATGCTTTTTTATCGTTGGAGTATTTTCGTGAGTAGTTTGAAGGGATTTGTTGTCTTAAAACGTCTAAAATTCCTCTAGAAAATGCCTGTAACTTTTTAACGTTTAAATGGTTTTCCGTTTTGAGATCTTCCGACGCCACTGGTGAGGTTTAAATGGTAAGCATTAAAATGGTCTAAGGGACCACCCAAATTTCATCACTTTCAGAAAGGTTTTGGTTGTCTGGTGGAGGTGGGGGGACTAGAGGGTCTAAAATCCACGAAAGTTATTTCAAATGATAATAATGTCGGTGAATAATAGCCGAGGATCAACATCTTGCAAAGTAACCGGTAGGGTGAGTGAGTAGAGTACGGTCCGTGTACCCTTAAATATGAGAACAAAATTGATGACCTCACCAAGGATAGGAGATTTAAAATATAAATTGGCGGGGGCAAAAGAAGGGCTTGGCAAAGTATCTGCTTCTGTTGAGGGTCTTACAAATTATTTGACAACAGCAAATTATTCTGAAAGAGTAAGGTACTTAAAGACTCATAGTGCCTTCCAATATTTCTGTCTGAAATCAATCGTTTTTATGGCCTTAAACATCTGACCCTTTTGTAGCATCACATGTTGTAGGAAAAAGCACGCACAGCCAAGTTATTCAATAACAAATAGTGATTAAATTTTGGAACAAGCTACAATCATGCAATGATGAATTATCTGAGTACTGCAAGAGTGACAACTCAAAGTACTGGGCATCTACCTTTTGTAAACTGAGTTAAAGGTCTTCATCAATTTATATCTCAGCACAGGAATGTCCTGTGAAGATTGGGATTTAACCAACCAGATTCTTTGTAAAATATATCTTCGCAATTGTAGACTTCATGATTTATTTAAAGTTTAGAACAGACTGAGCTGTAATGGCAGATGCATAATTTTATATTTTCGAGCGTGTGTGAAATTTTTCAATGAGATCGCGAAATAGAATGATGACCCCAGTTACCTTGTTACGTATACCTTAAATTCCTCGCAAAGATGAGACTGAAAAAGGGTTCATCCTTCCTAGCCAGAAGAAAGAGACTAATGTTTGTTATTGGCAGTCACAAACGTTTAAAGAAATTGTCATTTCATTGTTTGTAATATTTGGAATTGTCACTGCCTATCACTAAGAGTATGTATAAAAACTCGCTCACAATTTTACCAGTTCTGGTGAATTCGCCTACGTGCATCCCCATGGGGACTTGTTGAGTGACCACAGGTGATTCGGCATCATTATATTAGTGGCAACGAAATATCATCGTGTTTTTGTATAATTTATTGAAGCATCCTCATCTTGCCATAACCAAAGGAAGTCAGTAAAAAGGATGGAGAGAAGGATTTCTCATCCTGTTTCAACTGCTTCCTTTTCGTAAGTTCCACCGTGAATGACAATGTCTTTTCTTAGCATCTTAAATTGAATTCATGGGATTTCACAGAATTTCTCAACTGTATATGTGGATATGCTGTATCTGTATTTTTAATGTAAATATGTGTTTATCCGTGTTGGTTTCCGTATTGTGTCACTATCTTTATCATAACATTGACGAAAACCATTGTTCGAAATTCTGTGAAATCCCATAAAATTCAATTTAAGATGCAAAGAAAAGACATTGTTATTCACGGTGGAACTCCTCATCTTGCCATAACCAAAGGAAGTCAGCAAAAGGGATGGAGAGAACTTCTCATCCTGTTTCAACTCCTTCCTTTTTGTAAGTTCCACCGTGAATAACAATGTCTTTTCTTTGCATCTTAAATTGAATTTAATGGGATTTCACAGAATTGCTGAACTGTATATATATGTGGATGTGCTGTATCTGTATTTTAATGTAAATATGTGTTTATCCGTGTTGGTTCCCGTAGTGTGTCACTATGTTTATCATAACATTGACGAAAATCATTGTCCGATTCATTCTTGTCACAATAATAGATGGGGATGGGCTTTCTGTTGGGGTAGTTCTTTCTCTTCTGCTGACCATTTTTCTGTGTTTTTGATCACTTTTTCTTTGCTACTGTCGAAGAGGTTTGTTTGCAAGTTTGTTGTTTTGTCTACTTAATCTTTGTTTATAGGGAGTGCACGTTCTCAAGCCCTATGGGGTTTTTGTGTACTTCCTTTCGCTTATGGTGTACGTAAATTCCTATGTAAAAGATATATTCTTTATTTTTATGTATATATGTAAAGCGAAAAAACAATAAACGAAACGAAACGAAGTGCAGTTATCTAATGAATCACAAACATCCTGTCCTCTTCTTGTATATGAACGAAAGTTAGCTGGGCTACTTTTCTCTAGTGTCATTATTCGGGTCTTGAATTCAGGCCTTGGATCAGTAATTTTACCAAGGTGAGCTACCTGAAATGCGAGAGTCAACCGAAAGGGCTAACAAGTTACGATTGTAAGTGGGATTCCGTAACCGAAATTTTTTTTATTTTTGTTTTATTTAGAAGATATAATCATGATATCACACAGATAGGCATATGCAAATATGTTTTCATTTGAAAAGCAAGGACATAAGGTTGAAATGCAAAAGCCAAACAAGGTGTTCCCCCAAAGGAGTTATATCTCCAAAGATGACACCAAACTGAAGCTGATCAACTGCTCAGCCTTCAGACGTCTACATCAGGGACCTGTCATGCGTGTCCTCGTTGTCGACTGTTTGAATAGAACATATAATACACAATATCTTGACCGAAAGGTGAAGATGCGATACTCGGATCTGTGGGTTGTCCACATAGACTGTCAAACATGTGTTATAAATGCACGTTATTTTCATTATTTATAGTAAGTCAAGTCATTAGCACTGAGCTGCTAGCCTGCTGTATCATAAAAGAGTATATTTGACTTTTTATTGTTTATTAGAACACGAACACGTGCAATTAACATGAACCATAAACAGCATTTTTCAATAGCAACTATTGCCCTTGATTTAATCAGGTACTAACGATAAGTTTGAACCTGCCTTCAAATAAACTAATTAGCTCTCACAGACCCTGGTAAAACTACACTCTAATAAGTGAATTTCAATGCTAACGATTGGTACAAAAATGGCACCACAGGATCATTCGAGAGAATGTACCTCAATGATAAGAAAATGGAAGAGGGAAATCTCAGATTGTACCAAATTTGTGGAAATTATGCAATAAGTTAACGGCATACACACTTTCAACAAAATCTATATCGTGGCTGTCAACCAAACATAGGGATACTTATTATACACCGTGATACAAGTATGAGAGCTGAGACGAGGTCACAAACGCAGAGAAGTGGTAATGCTAGAGAGTTACGTCCCTGGTAACACCAAGGAGGTGTTATCCGAATGGAGATAGCACGGAAAGTACACTCTAAAATCTACTTAAGTGTGAAATGTTTACCTCTATTAGCTGGTGATAAAGCTTACAGGGACTTTTGCCCTTATTTGTTGCTTTTAACTTGATTTCCATCTCCTAGCCACGTCATTCACCTCTAGAATACTTAAACAATGTGCTTAAATAGAACACACATGTAAAGGTTGATGCAGACCACATTAAAACGTCGGAGTTACGAAAGGATTGTTTAGTAGAAATAGATCAATACAAAATTGGCAACCCCATCTAAAGAGACCATATGCAAATGAGCTAAAGAGAGAGAGGAGACCTATCTGTTAAGGCATTTTGATAAGTGTCCCTAAGTCCCTGAAATAACCGGACCTAAGTCTATAGTCACGACTTCACATAAACTCAAGCCAATGTGTGCTCTCATTAGTGACACCAGGCGACACCAGGCAACACCAGACAGAACGGACAGAGTCTTAGGGGGGGGGGGGGGTACTGGAAATGTCGTGGCTATGGGTAAACTCTCTTTAGTTGTACTCAAGATATAGCAGACGACAAATCCCTTTGTGATAATTTTTTAATTCAGCTTCAAGTTCTTATAAAAATCTCAAGAGCAAGATGACCAAAAGATTAATTAATAACCTGACCTTGAATGTGCAAACCTTACTTCAAAGGAAGTTTTGGGCGAACTTTCTCGATTCTGATAACAACTCCCTGGCAATGTCAACTCCGTATTGTAAACCTCTGTGTTCCGACATCTCCATTTTCTGACACCTCTTTGTCCCGAGGTTGCTATATATATGAAGTCATGTTGATCTGAATGACCGATCCCCACTTTTTTCATGGCCTTTGTTTTAAATACTATCCCTTATGACTCTAACTAAACATTTTACCATAGCCTCCTTACCCTAATCCCTAAGTTGTTGGAACATAGAAAAGTCGGAAAGAAAGTGAATATGGAACATACTAACTTAAAGCACTCAGCGTTGCTTCACACTTCGACCTTGGTCGTTTTAACTTAAAAGCTTTAGAAAGAAACCATAAGCTACGTACCGAGGTTGGGCCGACCGTGTAATATCGTCCTTGTAAGTAAATGTAGGTAGTGAAAGACTCAGATCCGAAGAAATAATGTCGGTTCGTTTGTTGATAGGTTCCACCCTATTAATTATGTCCCTCATTCCAAGTAATGCAGATCTGTGGTTTTGGGAGGTGATTAAGGACATTAGCAAGTTTCGCTATTATTTCTCAGCTGTATGACATCATGTAAGCGTGAATAACAAACACTGAATGGGAAAATTCGACTAATTTATAGTCACTAATTGTAAATTCTATAGTGATCGAGTGATGAACAGAGTAAGTTGTATTTGACGGACGTATTTGAGTTTTGTTTCACTTTCTAAATTACCAGAGAAATAATATGCGGTTTATTTGTTGACAGCAGCTTTAATATGAAAGTTTAATAAACGACCTTAGATCATAACATTGCAATCGGATTTCATGTAGAGCTCCAGAGATGAGAAACAAACACAGCAACAGATTAAAAAGGTGTTCATTTACAGGATGTGTCTTCATATGTTACATTCATAAAAAATTACATGAATATAGATGTACCGAGATCATCTAGAAAAAGGCTTTCTTACACAAAGGTATCATTCAGCACAGCTCTGGTTTACTTGCATAAAAGATCATAAGTTAAGTTTAACATGATGTAAACACACTTTTATGTGCAAAAGCAAGTTACGCACTACGTGTCACAGAGTTTATTCAGCTGTGGAAACTTCACTTATTATCAGCCATTGCCTTTTTTGGAAAATCATCCATGTACTATTCATGACAGACTGTAAAAGTAGATGTAGGTTGTATGTCATAAAGAGTCGGAATCTAAGTAATGACGTCACTCTAAACAGTACACATGAACATCAACGGGTATGGGACGCGGGCCCTTAGCCAGACAAGGTATTGAAAGGTGTAAGATGGCTGGGAATGAAATAAATTTTCCGGGAGCGAGATATGAAAATTTATGTTTAGGCAATTGCTGCATGAAAATTTCGAGGGCAAAAATTTGCTAAGGGCCTTCACCCTTATGACCCCCTTTGGCTACGGGTTCGATGGAACGGAGGAGGGGGTAAGACAAGTCCTCCCTCTTTTGAAGGTTGAGGACAAAATCCACATAAACTCCTACACTGTATTTCATGTTCCGTCATTCATGTCTCCTCACTTTTCGATTGGTGTTGTCACTAATGACTGTACGTATGCATTGAGTGTACTTGTTGCAGGTGTAGTATGATGTACCAGAAGAGACAAAATATTAAAATGAAAAAAAAAAAAAACACACATACACACACACAAACAAAATTGAAATACGTAAGACAATACCAACAACTACTGATTGTCATGTATATATGGTCCGTGTAAAGAGATGTTACAGAAAAGTTGTCCAAAATTCTGGATGAAATTTCAGTTGCAATTCCGTATGCATTATTTGTATTTCATTATTTAATTTGCATGTCATAGCCTGTAATGTTTCTGAACCTTTTGCTTTAATCCTAGCCGAATTTTTGCCCATCACTGCATTGTCCATCTCATCAAAACTATTTTGAGTGGCTACATTGTCCATCTCATCAAAACCTTTTTTGAGTGGATTCTTGTGGTTGTTTACCAAATCCCTGGAGATAAAATACTCCATCCCACAAAATTTCACAAGGTTTTGTAACTGTTTATGTGTAGATGCAATGAAAAAAGGAGACGATTTTCTCAAAGTTTCACTTCGAATTTTTTGCTTGACTCTTTGGTCGTTATCATATATACATTAATAATTAAATATTTGAAGAGCCTATACTGAGCAGCATACTACACATACCAGGGAGTTGTTATTTAGATAAACAACTCCCTGTACATGCTAAAGCAACATGAGCTATCAACCATAACTAGAAGTAGACAAGATTTGACTTACCCATAAGACAGGCATGATAAAAAAGAAATGAAAATTTTCTTTTCGCTTTCTTGGTAATCTGATTCAACCCAGAGCCTCATAAATTACTTCTAAACTGTAATAAAATATGGAGAGACAATTCAATCAAACTAGTGTGCCATCTGGGCAATGTACTGTTCTCTCGACTGGCACAAAATATTCTGTACGTATGGAGAAATACCTTAAGGGCTGTACTTGAGCTTGATACACAGACTCTATTCTTCACATGACTGGGTAACAAAAAGGCTTTCATTTTCGTAAACCCTTCAGCAGAATGCTGTATGACATGTGACAGAAAGCATTTTGTATCTTAACGTTACTGTAACTTCCCTTTTGTATACATTATAGACAAGCTTGCATAAAGAAGCTTTCTCCTAAAAGTCTCTTCACCTGGAAGCCTAGAGGCAAAAAACCATCAGGGGCGCAGCTAGGATGAAACTTTTAGGGGTCCTAGGTATCAAATGGGGGGGGGGGGTTACGGCATTGACCGCCGTCCTTAATTCTTACACATTTTATTAGGACACACACAATTTCTGGGGCCTAGCAAACATCTGGGGGGCCAGGATCCTAAGCCCCCAGTAGCTACGCACCTGAAAACCATACGCTACCCCTGAGGGTTCTGTTCCCCGAGGAGCCACGTTCCCTGATGGGACACTATGACTACTTTAACCAAGTCCCCTCGACTGTCTGGCGAAGAGCCAAGTAGGTAACCAAGTAGGTAACCAAACGGGGACACTATCATGGCCGTAACCAGGCAACAACGGGAAACTACATAATCACAAATTTGGAGACACTTTAACTTATGTGTTTTAATGTACCAGTAATTAATACAGTGTTAAAGCGAAACGTTTTCTATGATTTATTAACCGACGTTTACACATCAGTTTACTCAATATGTTATATATCTCAAAACACGTAATAGGGAAAAGTAAGACCACTGCGGAGATAAGAGCACTATAGACTGCAATCGTTTAAATAAGAATACAATAGTTTAACTTATTGTAATTATTTCTTCTTATCGCAGAATTGGTTCTAAACCATTTATGATTCGAATCAAAGAAGAAGCAATAAGAAAAGCAGAATGATTCCCTGTGCAAAATGAAGTTAATGGGAAATATTGCGTTGGAAATGTTCCAGCATGGTCTACAAAGAAGATAGTTTTAATCTTTAAAGGTCAGTCTCACAAACGAACTTAAGCAATGGCTTCATCTCCCCAAAAGTTTACACATTATACGAGCTAAAGAAATTGCATCATTTGAAATTTTGGGCGAACACAAAATGCTTGAGCTACACCCTACAAATAACTGAATGTCTTCTGCAGGAACTTTAAACCTTGAAAGTAAAGCTACCAAGAGGCCTTACTTTGAAACAACTGTCAGTTTGTGTATGTAAATCCTGGTATTAAAGATATGATAATTTTCTGTTAAACAAACACAATATTTCCCTTTTACTTAGAAAGTTTAAACATCTACGGGTACCTGTTCTAGTAACACCGCCATCGCGATAAGATATGTAGCTTATGATGTATGTTCAAACGTCACAGAAAGAACAACATCGGCTTAAAACGGCAGAAATATAACTGCAGACGTACAACAGTATTGTCAAGTGGTTAGAGCATCCGACTAGCAGCCGGAAGGTGTGGGGCTCGACTCCTGGAGAGTCATACCAAAGACTTTAAAATGGAACCTACTGCCATTGTGCTTGCTGCTCAGCATAAGCAATGGAGTAGGGAAAACAAGCCAGTGAGCCACAACTGAAAAAATCGAAGTGCCCGGCCCGACTTAAACCAATTGGTTAGAAACTGAGCCATAAAACCTCGTCTAACTCTAACTCCACAACAGCATTAATACATTGGGAGTGATAAAGGACTAGCAATTTAACTACACGAGTACAACATTGGGGATACAATAGCGTGACAGAGTACCACCACACGAATATAACGGCTGAGAAAGAAAATGTAAGTACAACATGGTTAGTGCAAGAGCGTGTGTAAATCAGGGTAAGTACAATAACATTAGCCCAACAGCTCGAGTACAAGAACGCTGAGTACAATGGAGTGAGTACAGCAGTGCAAACACACCGATGTGAGTACAACGTCATGAATATTTTGGAATTTTCGGAGGTTGAAGTTGTCAGATGACAATGAATACAACATTGTAAGTAAAACAGCGTGAGTACTAGGGCATGAGTACAAAATGTATAGATGAATTGCAACAGAGTAAAAATGTAACGAAATGAGTACAGCAGGAGGAGTACAACAGCGCGAGTACTAATAGACCATGGAAATTTTGCAATGAGCACCCATCATATGGTATGTAGAAAATTCTTTGACTGTTACCACAATTGTACTTTTCTCAGTGACCATATTACGCATATGTAGTACTTCTATGGAGGGGGCTAGAGCCCTTTCCTATAAAATTTTGTAGCAAAATGCAACGCCTACAGAGGGATTTCATGTGACGTCACGCGAGTGGGATTGTCAGGCACTGAAGGGCAAACCACACACGCAGTCAGCGTATTTACAGCACACGCGCACGGCAAAACCATAGATACTACTGTGACACGATGTACGCTTGCCTTTCAAAACCAAACAGACGCACGATCTTGTCCTTCAAAACCAAAAAGCCCGCGATCACGTGACGTCGGTAAAACCCGTCTATATACGATTTTCTTGGTTCTAAGACTGCGAATAATGACTAAGGCAATAAAATTTTCAGCATTTTCGTTTCTTGTAAATGCAAAACACGCCTGCAGAAAGGAGTTCCGGTCGGTTTATTCCTCAGCCGCCCCCATACGTGACTGAAGTAGAAACTATAACAAAAATAATTTGAGATAAATATCAACATGAGGTTGTGTTATTTTCCCGAATTTCATTACTTTTTTAGTTTTTAGTCAAATATGTTCTTTTTCAAAGGGAAATCGAATCTAGACCGTACTGAGAGGGCTCGAGGCAGCGTTTGAGGATTAATACTAATAATATCCTTACCCTTACTCCAAAAGCATAAAAACGTAACAATCACATTAAAAAAATATTTATACAAAATGCAAAACGTTGTGAAAATAGTCTTCAATTTAAGGGTTGTGTTAAGAGCTTTCTAAAAGCTGTGCACAGAGCGTGCTTCTTTTAATTTGAATTTGATAGATTTGATAGAAATTGATAGACTTCTAAATCAATGATATCCATGACTCCTAAGGGTGCAGTTCTATTATCAATGTTATTCAGCCCGTTTGCCCAGTTTTCTTTCAGTTATCAATTTTGTTGTGGCTGATGTTAAGAAAGTTGAATCTATCCAATCTTTATCTCTTCAAGAGAAGAAAGGGGGTAGTTTTCAGGGGGAGAGACGTACTAAAACGTATCGAAGTAATAATAATTTTTAGTACTAAAGTTTCTTGGGGGCGAAAAAGTCTAGGAGTGCCGTCCCTTGCCCCGTAACTACAGTCCTGATTAGAAAACACTGTGTAGCTTTATTCAACAAAGTACCTTCTTCCTTCATGTAAGTTTGATCAAGTGTGCTACCCTCAAGCCTTTGTACCCTCTATCGCCAGATTTTTTTATGATATCTTCCAATTGCTCACTACCATCGAATATATAGGAATCTCGGGCCCGATAGATTCCCGGAGGCCCGGTGAAGCTGTGGATCAACATGGTCCGGGCTTTAGCTGAAAGTCCATCTGCACGCAGTTTAAGGGGGTGGGTGGGCCTGGCATTAGCGGCTCGCCATAGGGGCACGGGGGCACCTGCCCCCCCCCCCAAAAAAAGTTTGCAAAGCATGGTCTTCAATTTTCCAAAAAAAAAAAAATAAATAAAACATGTAATTCATGATGGGATAGGCCCTCACTTTTCCTTGAGTGGGTTTAAAATTTAAAGAAGTGAATAACTTTTCCATGCAATGCGAAGGTAAAACATTAATAAAGTGCTGTCAAAACGACATTTTTTCGGCGCGCTTCGCGCGCGTTTTCTTAGTTGAAAATTAGCTTGTTTGCTACTATATATACTTCAGACATCACAAATGGACCTGCCATTAGTGCGAGCTAAGGTAATCAAAACAAATGATCACGCTGTGATATTTGTAATCTGATTAGCTTAGGCATCATAATGTCATTTACAGAGTGTAACGGTAATGCTGGAGTTAAATGCCCAAAGTTTTGCAGACACTTCAGAGCTTTCGGGGTCATTAGATACACAACCCATTGGCCGGATTGATTATCATTCACGACTAAAAGCAGTTTTGCCCGGATGTCACCTGGCCAGATTAGCATAGGTATCTGTCTACAAAAAGTAACGGACATGTAGCCTAAACGTATTGTGTTTCCCATAGAAGGAGATGTTTCCCTTCCCTTGTCCAAACTGACAGCGCCGTTGGCCCACGAGAGGTCTTATGACTGTCAAATGGCCTGTTATAAGCAAAAGGTTTTCCATCTCTGTGCTAAAGCAGACGCGGATCCAAGGGGGGGGGGGGCTTCCTCGGGCTCAGCCCCCCCTTTTTCGCCACATCAACAATAACAAATACACGAAAATTGGCATGATGTTAATCTAGGAGAATATTCAAGGGGGCTTTCAGCCCCCCCCCCTTTCGAAATGTCTCGATCCGCGCCTGTAAAGTATACTGTTTCAATTGATTTTAAAATAAACACACCAAACAGTCAATCTAAGCTCAGTGTAATGAGACTTTTGACTAGTGGCCTAGCTGTTTGTTTATAGGATAAGACGTCGTTCTGAGTTAGGAGTTAGGGGAATTCCAATCCCCCTGTAAAAATTCGTTTCGGACCGGTACTGAGATCCAAAATAGTGCTATCATTTCATCGTTTTCAAATGTCATCATGCTCAAAATTTTCGTTAGTTCAAGAAAACAGTCCAGAAAGCCAACATTTTATGGCTTCTTGGCAAAGCTGAAACATATTGTGAGACAATGAAAGAAACAACAAAATATTTAAAGGTGGGGATCATTTTATACAAATGGATCAAGCCGCTTTGCCCATTTCACCTCCTATGGAGTAGTGGTCGGTTGATATGGTTGTATTAATTTTTAAAGTAGTCAGCTCATGACTGACTGCCTGAAATGGTTTTTGAAGAGCTTTTGAAAACTACATGGGGCATCGCTGTAATACATAATAATAACCATACTCCTATTGTACTATCCGGAGCTGACCATTAATATTGCGGTGGGGAGGGGCGTCTTTCAAGCCTCCCTGAATACGGACTTGAGTATGCCCCCCAAACAAAATTTCTTAGAGCCACCGGTAGGGCCTGGGGGCAGTCGGCGATCCATCCGGGTTTTACAAAAGGGGAGAAACACTTTGTGATTGCGAGCAGGAACCTGTGAGCACCAAAGGTACGGAAGGTTGACTGGGTAGGCGTCCTGGCTGGGACCGGGGTAGCTCTAGGATCTGCACGACAGGGGCTTGCGTACACGCCAGGGGGGCTCTAAAGGCTGTCATATAAGAAATCCCGAATGCGGTACGTGCTTGGTCAAAATATGTGCAATATTTCATCAGTCAAGACCCTGCATCTGTATGGCGTCATCGGATGACTCATAAAGCATATTTTTCACAATATAAAAAGCTATTGTATGATATCAGTGCTGATGTATTGTTTTGTCGGGAAATACGACTTACAAAGTTGCATAGCGTGCGAAGCGCACTGAACTTTTTGAGAAATACGTAGTAGAATCTGTTCTCATGTAGAGCTAAAACTGATAAACCACACTACCATATAGGCTAGGTGGCTATTTTGGGGATATTATATACACTATGGTGTACACCCTTCTGTTCTACAAGGATATTTCTCTGAGTTCTTTACTGTATGCTGACTATTGATAGATTAGAGAAATACTACGTGACTGAAGAAGGAGAAACCCAGACCTATACAGAAAATTGCGTCAGCAATTTATTGTGTTTGTTAAACCACATGGTGAAGGGCCGGGGGAAGGGGACTCTTTTTAACAGGCTATGAAACCAAACTGTACAGGAAAAACAACAAATCTCTACAGCGCGCAAAGCCTGTCGAAAATTAATGAGGTGTCTTGGCTGAATTGCAGCAAGGGGTCATATTATAGACACAAATGGAAGAATCTAAAGTAAGTGCCCTTTTATAGCAGAACTAGATCAACAGTCGGAGCGGTCTTCCTCTATCAAGGATATCAAGGATAACATGTATTGTATCCAACTCGGCTGCCCAATGAAATGACCAATCCTCCGGCCGTGGTTCGCTTACCGTATACCATACAACAAATACAACGAACACCATGCGAATAACGATGAAGTTAGAAAACTACACGTCACCTAGTAAGGAGCCTGAACACAGGGCTACCTAAATGGTACTTGGTAAAGAGGGTTGCATTACTTGAACTAAATGGAACTGAACTGTGGGTTACATTACTTAGGCTAAATGGAATTGAACTGTGGGAGAAACTGAAACATGAAACTCTGCAGAGCTCGAATCGCGCCGATAATTTTTGGTTCCTTTCAGTAGTGAATCATCCCTCCGTGAGAGCAAAAAGGTAAACCACCGGAGCGACTGATGGCACGTAGGGAATTATATCATCGTTAAGTCTACTCGACAAAACTGGAAAATCTTCTGACGGTGAGGTCATAGCACCCTCTCCCAACCTTAAACCACTCCACAAATGACATACATAGTATCGTACCGTACCCAATCGTGTGTTCTGAGAATTGGTTTCCCAGGTAGGCTACTGTACGCTACCGCTGGAAAAATAAAAGAGTATAGATATGCGACTGAGGATGAAATTCGCCGCGACCTTTACAGAAAACTGTGTTACCTGTCTTGGGGTGACACTAGGTCAGGGGTGACTATTTGTCTATATCAAACCGAAGTATGAAAGAAACGAAACGAAACTGAATCACGCCTGAAATTTTTGGAGGTACTTATAATGAAAGGCTGGTACTAGCAGCACGCCGTAAAATCTTTTGGCCATAATGTGTCGGTAAAGTCGTCAAAAACTATACCAGATGTAGGCCCATAACCCTAAATTACTAGTAATATTGGAGGAAATTTCTCCAAAAATACAAAGTGTTACTTTAATTTCTTAAAGTACACCGTTTTAAGCATATATTTGAACATATTCGGCGAAAACAGGGGGACACGTGCCTCTCTGTGCCCGCCCCCTTGGATTCCCCCCTGGGAGGCATTTGTTCCTATACGCAACGTTATGGCATCTGTGAGTGGGTTTTTAAAGTGAATCGAAGGCAGTATTAACTAGGAATCGCTCATAATAATGAATGTTATGTAAATTAATTGGGAATAAGCTAAGTAGACAGTCGATTTATGTCAAGTGATATATCAGTTACCTGAACGACGACATAGCGTACATTAAGAGTAAAAGACGAGTAGGGAAAATGCTTTTCACGCAATGGGATGGGTCAAGGTCAAGTAATTATAAACCACTTTACCCTGACGGACTGTTTTCATGATGCAACTGACCTTGTGACCGCACCGGAAGTACTGAATTACCCAACTCGTCTATTCAAACACAGTCGACGTTTTGACGCTTTAATGCTTAAAGGGAGAAATCAGTCGGCCAAGTTTTTTTTCAAGAATCTGCGAAATCTTACAAATCTCCTCTTACTTTGCTCACAAGTATCTTTCATGATGTTTCGGTATAAAAACATGGAAAATTGAAGGAGAAAGGAGTTATTCTGCATGAATTTAACAAATAAGAACAACACTAGTGTGACATGATTGACAGGAGTCATTCCTGAAGAAGGATAACGGGGTACACTAATTCAAATGGGGGAGGGGATGTATTTTCCTTTAAAAAAGACTGTCAGTATTAAAAATATTTACGTGTACAGAGAAGGGGTTTCCCTACGATGTGCCAATCAATATATAAAAAACGGTTTCTTTTAACTTTTCCAGGAAATTACATGTATTCTGGGCTAAATAATACCCGATCGTTGGTTTACTTAATAAACAAAATTATTTTGACATTTGATATGAAATTATATTTCTTCTTATTATACTCGTGAACTTGTGAGATAAAAGCTTCCCATATCCATGATATATGTAGGAACTTTGATTAATGAACTTCAGGGTAACCTTAATCTCCCTTTGCGGAATTATTGACAAGAAAATAAAGCCCACTAAACATCATTTTTGTTATTTAGCTTGTTACTGGCAGAATCATTCTCTCTTTTCAGAATGAATTAGAAAACAGGATGGAAATGAAGGTGGTTCTCGTGATTTCAGGTTTTCCTGTTAAAACCTATTCAGTTTGTCATGCTCAAATAAAAAAGAAAGTAAGATGAAACGATTTCACTTTCAAAATTCTTTGAAGTGCATGGTAATTAATATATCTATTGTTTACTGCCATCTGTGTTGCAGTGTATATTATGTTAACTCATAAAAGTTTGTCTACAAAGTCAATACAAACTTCTTGTAGTATTGCTATGTGTAAAATTCTAAGCAAAAGTTCAAAAGACCTCAGCGCTATTTTTTACGATGAAATAATAATTTAACGTTAATTATCAACACTTCAATACTGGAAGTCGTGAAAACTGCAAAGTTTATTCTTCTTGAAGAATCAGTTTTTTACCCATTAAATTACTTTATACAAGTAAAACTAAGTTGGGAGTAGAGTATTTTGTTGTGTTAGACATTTGGAAATAGCTCTTCACCTTATACGATGGCAAGAATATATAATGAAATCAGTTTAAGGTACTGACTAATCGAAGGGAGAAAAACACACACACGCTTACACACGCACACACGCACACAGTACATACACACGCAAGACTACGTCTTAAGTGAATGCAATAGTACCCTTGCAAACGTCAGCATGTGCGTAGGGTGTGGACCGCAGCCCCCCGGCAAAATATTGTCAATTTCAGGCATTGGCGGGGTTTTAGTCTGAAACCTGAAGGGGTGGGGGCGGCTGGGACAAGCCAAAGGCTCTGAAGCTGCTGCAGGAGTGCAATGCTCCCTGACTGCGCTGGGTCCAGGGGTACGCCTTACAACCTCCTGTGGGGCCCAAAGGGAAACGCCCGGTGGGAGAAAACATCAAAAAATGATAATTTAACATTTTTCTTATGCTAGAGGGGTCGACGGGCAACTCTCTAGTTGGGACCCGGGGAAGCCCCAGGGATCCCAGGGGGATTTACAAAATTGTGGACATTGAATTGAAAAATTATCTATTTTCAAAGGGAATAGGATGAGAACTAAAAGACCACAAAAATGATAATTTTATCATTACCTCTTGTTGGCCTAAGCTGGACGTTTAGCCGGTCATTGTGATGATTCAGGTTGTTTGGCATTGGCAGCGGCGCATCCAGGGTATGGGACTGGGAGGGGCTGAGAATTGTGGGAAAGTTATCTAAGCGGAACGCCACTTTCGGTTGGCGCGGAGCGTACCAGAAATTTTTGGACAAAAATAACCCCTAGGTCGTCGGATCTCGCCCTTCCCAGCCTCCGCAAGTAAGCTCCTGGAAATGGTGTTTTCAGTATTTTCTTGGTTGGTAAACCCTTCTCATTAACATTTTCTAAGATTTTCTAATTTTTAGTTTGTTACGTTCTGGAAATGAACTATTCGCCCCCTTACCTCTGTTCAAAACTCAGCTTAAACACATTTTCACCTAATAAAACAAAACACTGACGACCGGGGGGGGGGGGATCAAGTCCCTTGACCCTCCCCTTGGGTGGGCACTGGGCACCGGTGTATATAAGGTTATTTGTCAGTTGCAAACGGTTTCTTTTCCGTTGAACACCATACCGTCCAGGTTCGTGTACGTGATACTCAGAAAAGACACATGGATTTGTATTTTTGAAGGATGTTGCTATAGAACTTCATCATAAAGGAGGGTTCAAATTGAATTTACCTAACGGTGCTGAAGGTGTTGAGGGAATGCCGTAAGCTCCCCCGGTGTCGTGAATTCTTTCTCTTTCTGAAAATGACATTAACAGCATACTGAACAGACTTCGAAATCGGAAATTGGCTATTATTTTTTTTAAATTTGTAAAAATTTGATGGTACAAGTGTATTGTGGGTGGAGGGGTGGATGCTAGTGTATTATAACATTAAAACAATGATACTACTTTGGCAAAGAGGAATGGTAATAGTGCTACAATCTACAATGGGTGTGCGCGAAGCACGCAGAAAACTAGCAGTCTGAAGAGAGTTCAGAATGTTTTACTTCATCTTGCATTTACAAAACTTATCCAAGTTGCCTTCGCTTCTTCTCGTTTCTTCGTCCATTTTCTTTGCCCTCTCAGCAATCGGTAATTTGAGCTGTCTTTCCTAGTCAAAACCGTCACGGGCTTCCCCCAGTCAGATACGCTACTGTTTGTGGTTCCAGAGGAACGGTGATGCTAGGATTTATGATTGGCTTTCGGAACCTAATGTATCTCAAGCTGACATGTTATATGATACAACAATGTACGATATTGCCCGCTTAGCGGATGTACTGGCTGCACGAGTAATATCACTCGTTAGAGTATGTACGTCAAAAGAGGAATATTCGACACCTGCTACGAAGGTAATTCCCGACACGGTTCTCTCTTAAACCTTTACAGTGAAAAGTCACTCTTTTAGAGTAAAATTAGGGACCAATCTAAGTTTGGACAGAAAGATTTCAATCCAAAAAGAGCCATTCTCACTCTTTTAGAGTGAATATTCGGTCTTAATTTTAGATCCGTCCCTAATTTCACTCTTTTGGATTTAGGGAGTAAGTGTGTGCAAAGCGCGCCAACAAAATAACGTTTTTGACAACCATTTAAGTTCATTAACAGTTGGCTTTACTTTACACGATTGAAATGTTAGCAATTTGAAAACCAAAAGTTATATGACAGGTCGTACTATTTTGAATTTTTTTTTGGAAAATCGGGAGGGGGATAGTTGTGAAGGCTACCCCCTTTGTCAAAAAATGAGGGATATATCCTCCTATTCCCTCGAGATTTCCGCCTATGATTTTGGAGCTAAACTGTTGCTTTTCAGTGCAAAATTCACGTCATAACTGCGTTTTAGTGTGGAAAAATTTTGGGACAAACAACCCCCGAATGCGCAAAGTTTTTCTATATACCTTTGTGGGTCACTTGTATTGTGTATTAATGATCCCAAAGTGCTAAATTAAAGATGGGCTTATCAACAAAGCACGAATGGTTTCGTATAGGCAAAGAAAGCGGGGGTCTGAGGGGCTTTATCCCACAGTAAAAAATGTGGTGGGAGGTGGTTAGGGGGGGGAGTTTGATTCCGCCCATTCGATTGAAGGGTGCATTTGTTTCCTCTGTAAAAATGTAAAAAGTTAGGAGTAACATCGGTTGCACCAAATTGCATCTAAGGACCCTCAAATATTCAAAACATTCCCAAAGGGGAGTTGGACACCCCTCCCCTTAGACCCCTCCCCAAGAAGGCGGTCCGTAACAACGCTAAGACTTCCAGTCTCAAACAGCTTCCTACACCTATAAAGGGGTTTCCTTTATTGGTATGATGCCGTTGCTCGTTGAACTACAATACATTTCCTGCTGTCTTCTCAATAAGTGTAATGCACATATATATATATATATATATATATATATATATATATATATATATATATATATATATATATATATATATATATATATAGGTTACTGTTTCTGTGTCTATGCAAGTTACTGTTGCCATCTGCAGAAAGTTTGAGGGGAAAATTTAAACGTTGATTGTAACGGTCATTAAAGACTATTTAGTTATGAAATGTCAGTCAGCCACGTTTGTTACATGCAAACAGAGAGAAAACAAAACTGAAATACTTACTACATAGAAACACCCAAAAGAAGCAATATGCTCTGTGTTGTCTTAAAATGATTCGATTGTCATCGATGATCAACTTTAGAATACTGACTCTCCAATAATCAGTTGTAACGCAGCCAAGAACCTAAATGGACCAGGCTATGAGAGGAGACTAAGAAAAATACATAGGGGGAGGGGATCTGAGTGATAACTTAGTCTGAAAATACTTTTTCATGTTGGGAATATGAAGGGGGTGGGGGATTGTGGGGTGGGGACGAGCCCAAGTCCCCTGTAACCACGTTACTGAACATTTCAAGGACAATGCAGTGTACAAGATGATCATGCCAGTAATGACATATAGGCTTTCCTTTATCTATAAAGTTTTTCGAATTCCCTCACAAGGGTATCACATTTTTCCGAGTCCCTTTCCTAATCAGTATTTTATAAATATTTCCCCTTTAAACTACCGTTGCAATCGGCATAGCAAAGCTGAAAAGTTAGACCTACACTTTCCAAAGTTGACGTTTGTGTTCACTGTAACTCAGATATAGATTATGTGTTGACGTTACTTCAATCAGTCATAACTGTTGAGAGTGAAGAGAACAGAAAACAATAAAGACTATTTACTTTACTGAAGCATTCAAAGGAAGTAATATTCATTGTATTATAAAAATCACTTTCATAATGGAAGCTGTGGGTTTCCATTTTCATTTAAAGATTTGCTCAGCACTTTCAAGTCGATTTCTGATATTTTGCCCCTAATAACCGCACTTTCCTGTTTGAGTCAATCGAAACTTAAGTCAAACTTGATGAAGTATCTTTGTACAATACATCCTTTATACAAGGAAATAGTGGACCAAATGCTCGTTATTTGTGAAAAATAGCGGTAATTAAGTTGTGTTGAGATAGGTAGAGAGGGGTGGGGTAGGGGGAAGTTGTCGGAAGGCTCCCGGTGGAATATGTATATGCATACCTATATACGTAAATCTGTGTGTACGTGGATACTTTAACGTTTGTACACTTTAATAACACTTTAACCTGGGACTGACGCCAGCATGTTGTATATGTATATATATATATATATGTATGTATATATATATATATATATATATATATATATATATATATATATATATATATAGTGCGTTTTTACCCTGTTAGTGCATCTTGCCTTTTAAACTTTTACCGTCCTTACAATTACACCTTCAGTTGCCTTTGAAGATTCACACGATCTTATACCTCAGTGATTTATTAAACTTTTAGATCGTTTTTAACAGTATGTTGTGTGTTTTTTTGCATGCATATTTGTTATTGTCGCTTATAGAAACATATAGGTGTGTGTGTGTGTGTGTGTTTGTGTGGGCGCGCGCTTGTGCGTAGACTAAATGTGCATGTATGTGTATGCCTACATCTATATTCTTTTAAAATGTCGCAAGTATCATTGGGTTTGTGGCCTGCAGTCAGTGATAGCCATTCGTTCACTGTCCATTTCTGAAGCTAACGGCTCGTTGGCTTGAGTGCTTAAAAGGGAGGATATAATGCTATTATGTGCCCGCAAAGCGAGCTGAAAACCCTTAATGAACAGAATTGATGTTATTATTACAGCATTCTGTGAGGAATAAACTCATTATACGCCCAAAGTGGGTACTGATTGGTTTGAGTGAAGCCCCAGAAGCACATATTAAGCATACTGTCTTCTTTAGAATGAGTTTCATTCGATGAGTTTGATTCTTAAATGAGCTTAATTCTCAAACTTTCTCAATAATAATAATGATGTTTACATAACACTCAATCACAGGAAAGAGTATTCAAACGCTTTACAACATAAACTGAATAATCAGAAAGTAAAATTACAATTAAACCTAAACAGAACAGCTCAGTAAATGGACTAGAACAAAAAGTGACAATCAAACAACAAAATTAAATGCGACACAAAACCAAAAGTAGTCAAAGAAGAGAAGCAAAGGACTGTAAAATGATTAAAACATACAATGAAAAAGATAAAAAAGACTTAAATAGCAAACAGCAGATAAAATGAATAAATGGAAGGTAAAAGACCAAATGGCAAGTCAAAAAGAACAATACGAAAACCATCCAGTAAAGGCCAAAAGTAACTAAAATTACTCAAAATTGAAAAGTTTACTTAGATTTAATTTTAAACAAATGAGCTTTTAAACGATTCTTAGTAACAGTAAGTGAGGGGCTATTCCTAATGATCATAGGCAACTTATTCTATAATTGTGGTCCTAGACAGCTAAAAGCTTCTTCGCCGATTTTTTCCTGGCTGTTTGAATAGTAAGGGTAGACTGCAGAAGAATGTAGTGTGCGACGGGACTTGTAAACAGTAAATATAAATCCTTAAAGGGGAATTTTCATCATCACAGACAGTTCCAATTCTCCCAACTATGCAACTTCTAGCTTCTCCCATAACTGTATGAAGCTACTCCTTGTGCAGGAATAAACCTGTTTTATTGCTTAAGGTCATGTTCTGGTGAGCATACAAGGCTATAAAATGTAATGAAAGCACTCTCTCTGCCTTGTGTGGAATGTGAGCTACTGTGCATCTTTCAAGTTTTCAAACTTTGATGTCAATCAAAGAGCAGTCACCAACCGAGAATTTTGATATACCCACACTAAAAATATACTTTGGGGTGATGACTGTCTGTCTTTAAGGTACACTGGGATAAGATCAATAATACATTTAAAAATATACATTAAAATGCGAAAATCAATTGGAAGACGCGGCACGGATTAGCCAGAGCACCTCACGGAGAAGCCATGTTACGTGATCAAGTCGAGAAGCCCGAAAACAGAACAAGCAGCTTTATTTTGTATTTTCTGAAGTCTGCTGATCTGGTTGTTAGCTATCCCACCCAAAAGTGTACTGCAGTAATCAATTCTCGAAGTAATGAGACACTGTACAGCCGTTCGTTCCGTATGAATCAGCAGACAGGTATTTTTCTCACTCTGCCGATGTTTTTAAGGTAAATCGAGCAGGGCTCAATAACACTAGATATTTGGGCAACCATCTTCAGATGTTGATCGAAGTATGTACCATGATTTTGTTACCAAAGTTGATGGATTAGTAATGGAATGATCTATTTTAATAGGTTTACACCCATGAATACTGAAATGACGTGGGGATATCAGCTTAAGTAGCTCCGTCTTCTCCTCATTAAGTTGTAGGTAATTTAAAGACAAAAATTTAATCTCCTTAATGCACATTTGTAGAACATTGATCAGATGCAGGGTCATCGGGATCATTAGGATTGTACAAAGTATAGACCTTAAGCATATGACGTCACAGAACGGAAATGCGCCCTCCAATGGAATTTGTGTACCTGTGAGTTAGTCTACTACACGCGCGTGCGAAGTCCTCATCGTGCTCTATTGTTTTGTCGCCAAAATGACGTCGCGTGACGTCAATGCGTAAGGTCTATATAACTGGTTGTCGGCATACGGGTAGTGCACATTGTACTTTCTCGCTATGTGTTCGGCTGCCCTTTTGCTCTACGGGAGGTTTCTGGCCTCGCTGAGCTCGCCTTAGGACACCTACGTTACCATTTGACAGATGTACCGCCCCAGTCAAACTCCCCGCCTGACGGCGTCTCCGGAACGGGTCACGCTACCGACGCCGAAGCGCCGTCTGTAAGCGTTTGGCACCAGAAATTCGGACCCGCGCACCCGTCGAACGGGAAGACACGGGCCCGTTCCCCGCTTCGGTAGGCATTGTGTAAACTGAAAAGAAAACTGGACTTAGCACAAAAGCTTGTGGTACACCTTTAGACACCTTACATCTTTAGGTTTACGTGCAGAAGTAAGCCTTTTCTAAACTGATATATTGTGTGCGATCATGCAAATAAGATATGAACCATTCAAGTGCAACTCTCTGAATTCCGATTCGCGAACTGAGGGTGTCAATCAAGCGATCATAATGTGTCGTATCAAAAGCAGAACTGGCGTCAAGGATGGCAAGAAATATAGCTTGATTACTTTCTAGGAAACTGAGGATATCATTATGCACCTTTAGAAGGGCTGTTTCAGTATAGAATCATGCTGTTATAGGCCGATTGTAAGGTTTCATCGAATCCATTATGTTTTAAGGGATTATCTAGTTGTTTAAGGACAACACGTTCTACGATCTTTCCGAGGAACGACAGATTCGAAACTGTATGAGAGTTTTTCATAACTAGTGGATCCAAAGACGAAATTTTCAGGACAGGTGTGACCATTTCTATCTTAGGGGAAGATGAAAGAGTTCCATAAGAAACTGACGTATTATCAAGTGATGCCAGACGTGGCAATTGAATGTATAGGCAGTGATTTTTTGATAAGTCGAGTCCTCAAGTAGCAAATACTGCGAGAAAAGGAGTACTTTCATCTGTTTTGGATTTGGAGAAAGACCAAACAGCTTGCAGCTAGTAGGGAGTTGAATGAGAAAAAAAAATGAAGGGTCTCTTGGATCTCAAAATTGCCATTTGCTGTTCACGAGTTCCTAAACTTAATGATATAGGCGAATCAAACAATGCCGGCTAGGCCAAAACATGCGCTTTCAATGCCCACAAAACGTTATTCGGGTGAGAAAAATTGGGTTAACATACAAAATTTGTGTTTCCTTTGGTGATGTCACCGTTTATGGGATGTATTTGGGCCACAATAGTTTTCATTACAAACCAATAACATGAGGAGATAACAGGAGAGTCAACATTAGTTGAGAAATAATAATTCTGTTTCAAATTCCCTTATAGTTATGTAATGATTCCGATATGGATATTCACTAATAATAGCTCCCAGAGAAGGGTACCCAAAGAAAGTACATTAAACAAAATATATTTAGTGAAGCAACATTGATAGCAAAGTGGGACAGGAAAACAGTAACTTGCAATTGGATGTCTCTAAAAGGAAGACCTTTAAAAAGGTCATGGATAAATACAACATTGAAAGAATTCATGAGTGGTATAGAGGTCAGTACTTTATCAAAATCTGTCTGGTGAGATAACTGTAATCAAAATTACACTGTTAAAATCATTCGAGTAATAAATCCCTCCTGTTATTGCATATTGATGTATGTGCAGTTTAGTATACATTTCACTTTCAATGTTGTATTTACTCATGACGACTGTTTGAAGACAAACGACCAGATGAAAATTTATTTAGACTTAGTCAAACCTTACAGCAAAATCGGTTTCATTTCAATGTAATAATGAAGGAATGGGATATCAAAGATTACTGATGTATTTGCAGTTTAGTACACATTTCACCAATGAAGCTTGATCTAGTTTCTTGCTGGCATGAACATCAAATTACATAAAACATAATCAAATTATAGGAAAAATACTTATCTCAGCGCTACAGACAAGAGAAGTCGTTAAATAATGTTTTGGTTAATATATCGATGAGGTCTTCATTTTCGCTATTTGTTTTAAAGATTTTCACTATATTGCAAATCTCTAAAAGGAAGACGGGAAAACGAAGACCCACTAAGAAACGAAGTATTGTATAGACTCTGCAACTGGCACAACTGTGGAGGACTCTTCGTTAAGGTTTTCATCATTTTAAAGGTCTTCAGCCTTAGTTTTAGAGGTCTTCCTTTTAGAGACGCCCCTTGCAATTTCAACATTGCATGCCGTAAATGTTTGTGGGAAAATATTCATCACCGGGGCAACTTACAGGGCTCTATCTTCAATTCAGTACGTTGAAAAGACCCAGGATGTATACGCATTTGCATAGTTCCAATGTGTGTCTGTGAATGTCTGCTACTTTGAAGACAAGAAATCGCCCTCTAAATTTCTTTTCAGGTGATATTTCAGGAATGTAAGTTGTAGTGACTCTTCTGCTGTGTGTCATTGAGAAGAATTCAAGTTGGTTCATTTTCAACATTTTTGACGCCGATAATGTCATTTTGGAAGCTCTTCTTGTGGCCACTGGGGCGGATTTGCACTCTGAATCTGTTTTTCCGACTCGCCCGCCCGAAAAGTTACAGTTCTATCCATGATCATTTGAAGCAAATATTATGGTCGTTTCCCCAAACCAACGACTGCATGGGGACCACGTCGATTACTCACAAGTTAAAAAAGCATGACGACGGTTTGGCAAAGATACTCCGTCGCCAATCAAATTGTTGTCCCGTATCCCATATTTATGACAGCCGACCTTGCATAGTAGGCCTAAATATGTTCGTCTACGTGTGTCATCGAATTTCTTGGAATTCACCAAACATTTAAGTGCCATGCACGTCGGAAAATGATTTTATATGACCGCTTAATCATTGGAGATGTATCTAATGTTCACGCAAATAGTATTCTTTGGCAAACTGTTTAGGAGAGGTATTCTGTATCCTCCCCTATATTATAGTAGGGAACGTTGTCTTACACTAACAAACACCAGCAAATAGTACCGTCGTTGACAAAATATTGGTTGAAGGGACGAAAGGGGTCAGTTCCCTAACCACATTATTGGGAAACCATGTCCTCCATCCCCCACTGTATTGCCTTCCTTGTTTGTAAAATACAAAAGAAGCGTGATCAGTGTAAGTTCACGAAGCGGAGGAACATGGAATTTAATCTTTCTTCAATTTCTTTGAAATGAAAGTAGAGGAGGAGTAATCCTTACCTATAAAACGAGACGGAGGGAACAATTAGGGTAGTAAAGGACGAGATCGGACCCACATATTTTGTAGCAGTATTACGTATATCTCAATTGAATTTCATGTTAAAGAGCACATTTACTTTCATCTGAACTTCACTGCCGAAAGGTTCACTACATTATATACTTTCAGTTGACGACTTTGTTGCAAGTCCGTCCCTTTACGTCATTTTCCAACAGACTTCAATTACATTACCTACTACCGCCCTCAAAATGATGATATATCACGTACCATATCTGTATGTACTGTGCAACCATGACGGAAGGGACGTTCTAGATCAACTTACCTCCAAGTAAGACGAATTTAAAGGAGCTCAAAGCTCGCCCCAAAGATGTCAAACAGTTCGAGCGCCACCAATTTTTAAACAACTTGTTTATGAATTTTAACCTGTATGAACACGTAATCAAAACAGTTTGTTTTATTCAGCAATGGTAGATAAAGGTCCTCTGATAAAAAACATCTCTTGGGATTATTTGAATATCTTTTATTGTTCCAAAGGTTTACCTCTTCAAAATTTTATCATTCTGAGATTTCTCATTAGCTATGCAAGAATTTTGGTGTGGATTGTTGCACAGTATCTGTATATGTTTTGTTAATCCTTCATAAATTATCTCTTAATTACTTACCAGCTAGTTTCCAGATTGTTTTTAGTGTGGATGTTATCAAAATAGTAAATAGCCACTTCCAAAATAAACTGTCCTTGGAATGAAGGTTAAACAATTAAAAGATAGAATAACACATATCTCATGAGTCCTCTTTCCATGTCACAAATTTGCCTATCTAGCTCATGTTTATTCATGCAAAAGCGCAAAAACAGTAACTGTGTTGTAAAACGGTTGATGGATCTTAATGGAAACTGCGGCTATTTCTACGATTTTGATACTTATTACATCGAAGAGGCGGGTGAGAAATTTACCTGTCCACAAACTTTTAACGACAGATTTCAGCATCATTGTCAACAAAACAGTCACATTTAATTAAAAGTCTAGGCGCATAACAAAGGAGAGAGGTGTCAAATTCACATACCTTTATATATCTGCCTTCAAGCGGTCCTAAGTAGGTCTCTAAACGTTTAGAAGAGGAAATGATACAAAAGAGATTAGGAGGGAGTTTTATTATTTTTGGATTAGCTTTTCAAAATAATATGAGAAAGAAAAGAAAAATATCTTTAAAGGTATCAAAATATGTGTCTATTCCCAGTGTGGTGCGATCACACCTAATCTATCTCACCGTGGATGGGTATCTAAATAATAACTTCCCTGTAGGACAGCTTTTATCCGTTTATGTGGTTATTTCTCCATGCCCCATGCAAGTCCCACGTTATTCATCTTCAGGGTCCTCAAGTCCCTTGCATCATCAAATTTACCAGCCGTTAGGCAAATGCCTAATGTAAAAATATTGCTCAAATTTTGGTTTTGTGGTCTGCTTCTAGAGCTTGCAATGCCATTTGAAGATAGTGAAATGTTTTATTTAATTCCCAGATTTTGTAAATACTCCACGTCATCCAAAGAGGTGCAACACTTATAAAGTATTTCCACTCCACATTCTATCTTTTTTCGGAACCCTCCGAGCGCATCCATCTTAGTTAAGCAACTTTTCTCATATTTACTTCCTATAGAGGGATTTCATGTGACGTCACGCGCAATGGATTTCCGGGCACTGAAGGGCAAAACACACACCCAGTAAGCGTATTTAAAGCTCACGCGCACGGCATAACCATAGTTACTACTGTGACACGATGGACGCGTGCCCTTCAAAACCAACTAGACGCACGATCTTGCCCTTCAAAATTGCGTCTAGTTGGTTAAAGTCAAGTGACTGAAATCCCTCTAGATTTCAGTCACTTGACTTTAACCAACTAGACGCAATTTTGAAGGGCAAGATCCCTCTATAGCATAGCTCGGGTAGATAAATCATTCAAAACCCCATGCAAGCTATAAGGTCACCTTTCATCCCAATCCACAACCTCCGTTATCACCAAATCGTCCAGTTATAAGCATAAGAAACTGTTTTCGCCGGGGATTGGGCTGAACCTTGTTTCGGAAAGCCGGCCTGGGGTATTGGTTTAAGGTTCCCCTCCCCTTTGGAATTTTTTTTAATTTTTAATTTTTGAGGGTCCATTTGAGGGTCCATTGCATTAAGATGCAATTTGGTGTATAATGTAGCACAAATTTGAAGGAAAAGTACTGCAAGTATTTGGAATTTTTACAGAGGAAACAAATAGGGGGTTTTCGTCCTTGAAGGGTGGGATGGACGCATGCTTCCGCTGACCACATTTTTGACTGAGGCCCCTGTCCCCCACTTCCTTCGACTATACGTCTAGTTCGAGCTAAGTTACTAGAAAACGAGTCTCTCCAGGCTGCCAGGGGGCTATCGATTTATTGAGGGGTGGTAGCCGTGTGTTATGTAATCCAAAGACAACCGCCACGCAGACTATATGGAGCTACCTTAAAAGGCAAGTTGAAGACTTCTACACAGGTCGTGAGATCACAAAAGCGACTGGATTTAATTGCAAGTCAATAAAGGAATAATTGGTGGCACGCTCCCTTGAAAGAAAAATTAAGAAGAGTTTAAGCCGATATTGCCGCGAAAAATGTAGAGAGTCATGATGTGAATTTTTTTTTTTAACTTTTCCAATAATACAGAGCTTCTCAGCTGTCGTGCTAGTGGTAGCTTGTACATGGCACAAACATCTACAAGGCGTTAGTGGTTAAGAATATGCCTAATAAGAGTGATTCATTTTGGGTGTGCTACCTGCATGTTACAGTACATACTTATAGGTTATATTTGGTGAGATCTTTCGTTATTTCCTTATCTTCAGAGAGACCGATGTGCAATATACACAACTCTGGCTGTAGTGTTCCCACTGGCATCTCTACAAATGTCTCTGTCTGTCTTTTAACGAGCTCGCATTCTGTTAGCCGAACTAAACCATAGCATAGGGCTGTAGAGTTGGGTTTGGGGTGCAACCTTCCATTCATGAGGAACAATAAATGCTATTTTAACGGAACGTACATGTTATTATCGGAGAGAAATACGTTAACACTGGGTGCTTTCGTGTTCAAATAATTCGTGGTATTCTTCCTCCAACCAGGGAGCTGTGAGAGATGGAGAAACATCGACCAAATCTGTCAGACAATATATACTTGAGAATAATTCAATCCTTTTCATGTAGCCAAATTTGATCGACAGGTCTCTTTGTTCTTATTGTTTGACTTTTGTTGACTTTCCTTCTTAGTGATGATCTCCCTCTTTGGAAGTGCAGTAATTCTGTAACAAAAACCATTGTCAATATGTTGCTTTAAAGATAACTGCGCAGCCGATAAATGTGACACATTTTCACCATTTTTGATCAAAACGACTGTTCACTCAATCTTAAGTTGCACAATTCCATTATTATTCTAATTTCTTCGTTAAGAAAGGAACGGAATATATCTGTTTGAAACCAGTAGGAGTTTAAATTTGATGATGATATTTTAAACGTTTCCAGAGTGTTCCTGAAATAGCGAACAATGTATCTATGTTCAAAAAGTAAAAAAAAAAAAAAAAAAAAAAGATACCCTGTACCCTTTTAAAACGTGGCACCTGGAGGCACAAGTTGAAATAAATTTCGCTCTCCTTGACGTCTGGCAATATGATGCCAGTGGGGGAAATCATTATACGAGCTCCCTCAGACGTAGCAGACGACAAGAACAATTGTCTTCACTGCCTAACCCCTCTAAGTTTTAGAGGAATTTTAGAAACCAGACAATGCGAAGATTAAGTGTCGGCAAAACACCTGGTTTCAAAGGAGGAACAAGTGTTTTTTCTAGATCCATTACAGCTCCCTGCTCCAACCTTTGATATATCCTTATTTTACTTATTTTTACTATGCAATCATCTTCCTTTCATATTGATTCCAGTCTCGCATAGAAATGAATAAAAAAGTATGTTAGAACGTCTGGTGCATACTGTGGAATAGACTTAACCCTTATATTAAGAAAATAACCTGGGGCCATTCCCCCGCATCTTCATTTAATGGTTTTTCTGAGCAGGAGTGAATTTACCAAATGATCGAGGGATCTGAAGGTTAAGGGCCCACGATATTTTGACTGTTAGGAGGCCCCCAAAAATTTCCACAAACGAGCATCCTTTTGACGTCGGTAGCTTTCTCATCTCCTGACTGGGTTAAAACAGACTGAAATCCTGACCTGATTTCTACCTAAAAGAAAAACATGATTCTGTAGCACCAGTCTTAATTCTCTAATCTATAATGTAATATAGTAGGGTACTGTAGGAATTACTGATAAGACGTGCCAAGGAAGCTGTAACTGAGGCATGTCAAGTGAGTCATGATGAATAAAAAAAATTGTCGTAGGCTATACTACTGTATTAATACTCGTTCCCGGTTACATCAGTGCGTTAAGGCCTATGCGTACTTTCAGATATTTGCTAAATTATTGGCGTTGTCTTCAATTAACATGATTTAATCGTACTAGATTTTAGGCCTTTTTAACAAATACTCAAAAGGTGGTCACTACCTGTCTTTTATGCTTGTTGAAAGGCTCATGTCGAACGATGTAGGAGTTACTTTTAGCCCAAAACTTTCTTAGTGTTTTGCTCCAGCTTAAAGAAGGTGGTGGTAGGTCATGTGTTCTACAGCAGTTCAGTCTGGTCCCAAAACCTTGAGCTGGGTGAATTGAGAAGGAACAATGGGGATGGGTGTAATTGTGTAAGGAGTGCTGGATTCTGATCGATGAATAGCCTTGTTTTTTGTCTTGTTCCTATTTACACGCGCATGATCTTACAGTCAATTGCCAGTCACTTGACACTTGAAAATAATTAACAGTGTCATGAAATACTTTTTTGAAGGCAAGAAAATTACATCTACAGTCTTTATTTTAAAATTTTCTTGGGGCAAGACATGGGCGTCAATCTTTACTCGAATGTGGGGGGGGGGGGGGACATGGCCACTTCTGTCAAAAATTTACTGTGTAAAACTCTTAAGTCAATGGGTGAATTTCCAAAATGTGGGGAACGTGTCCCCCTTTCCCCCTAGGATTGACGCCCATGGGGGAAGACCCCACACCTTCCGGCTTTGCCATTTTTAACAGTATGTGATCGTAGTTGTCGGCCTACTGGCAAGTATATTCCACAATCAATGACCGTAGGCAAACAAGGTGTTGAGGGGCAGGACAGCTTCCTTGAGGCGAGATTTTTTCATGGTGAAGAGGGTAATGATATGTTAAGATGTGTAAAGTAATAGTAAATTTCGTTTTTAATAATTTTTCTAGGATAAAACATTTCCGTTGGGGAGCACCCCTGCACCTTTGAATGATTGGCCTGCCATAATTGAAGGGTGATCACACTGCACAAGGCTATACGATTTCATTCAATGTTTCTTTGTGTAAGTATGGTGATTGTCAAATCTCAGGAATTCATATCCAACAGTGTTTAATTCAACATTATTCTGTGAAGATATTTAGCCCCCATCTCCTTGCCTTATTCTTCACTCTTACACAGTAAGCCACCAACCCCAACTTTTCTAATTTGTGGATCCGCTCCCAACAGATGAAATGGACATTAAGTGAACTGAATTGTCGGGTCAATTAAAACTAAAATATATGGTAAGTTTTCGTTAAAATATTTAGTGAAAGAATTGAAGTAAGTTTCAACAAGGTAGGAAATCAAAGGAAAAGGTTGAGAAACATTGGCGAAAAGAACTGCCGGAACATTAGACATCCCTGTAAAGGTCCGGTAATTACCATTCTCTCCCTCTTTGACCGAATCTACAAGCTCTGCGACGAAGTATATTCTGTTCATATTAAATAGTTATAAAAATTTCATTTGAAACTTTTTTTAGTAACATGACTACAGGTGAGGAGGCTACGTTGAAAAGTGAAATTCACAGTATGGATTGTCTTTAGCATATGTCCATCATATGCTTCGGCTATCATCAGAATGCCCAAGGGCGCTTTTGTATCTGGTTGTTGACGTAAAGATTACTACACTTCCTGCAAGCACGCCCCCTATACAATTTACAAGAGGTGGGGCCTTCTACAACCAACTTTTGTGGATTTCTATACCGATGTCATGCGCATATATTCTTGTTTAATTCATAATAACATAGAATGAAGGAGAGGTTATAGGGTAATATTAAGTTGTATTTTTTCCCTACACAACAGTTTTAAGGAGTGAATTGTTTCTGGGGTACCTCTTTTTAGGGGGGATAAAAGTTTTAAATCAGAACTATAAAAAAGTCTAAATGCAAATTGAAAGGCCAGTGCCATTTCGGGCAATCTGCCTGCAGCTGGATTTTTGCCAAAAATTCTTTGTAGGCTACAAGGCACTGGTAGGACGTGGTATTCCGCTTAAATAATGTCACGTATTAGTCACATGCCCCCTTCAACTAATGTTAACACCAATGACACTGAAAGACCTCCTTCATATTATAGTTTAACCCCCCCCCCCCCCACATCCGGCCTGATCCAGGAAATGTGCTTTCACATACTTTCTCCTGTCTCTCTCACTATCTTCTTCTTTCCTGTTTTCCTTCTCTTCTGTTTATTATTTTTTTTTTTTTTTGCTTTTTCTTTGATTCCTTGAAGAAGGCAAAAGGAATCTATGCAATCACGGACCAGTTTATGTATGTGTGCGTGTAAGAATGCGTGTGCTTGTGTGAGTGTGCGAAAAAGTGTGTCGCGAATTATTCTTGAACCGTCAGTCTGATGAAGTTAAAAACGTGGTGGGTAAGTAGGCTACATGACCATGAAAATCAGTCAGTATGAAAAATATTTTATTTCTAAACTAAGTACATAAATTGAGGGAGATTATATATTTGCAATTCCATGGATGACCACCTCGTTTTCCCTTTTGGAGTGAACATCTTTAAGTGGAAGATACTTTTGATGGGAATTATTGTCAAGTTTCGATTTAATGTTCACGAGTCATATCTGTTTTTATTTGTAATAAGTCAAACTTTTACTGTACGTTTCCTTAGTCAATACGTTCTAGCTATGAAAAAGCGACTTCAAAAGAATACAAATTCATCAAATTTCCCGATTGTGACCTTTTCGTTTTCATGGTTGAAAGTCAAATCTGCTTAGTTATCGTATTAACTACGTCACAACTATCACGTGTAGGGTTTTTTCCATAGATCTATTTCAAGTCCTAAGCTTACGAGGTCTGCCAGTGTTGTAACATGTTTCTAGTTCCTAAAATCCGGTTACGTCGTCTTTGTTAACGTTAGCCCTATTTTTCGTCAGCTACCTCAAAACGATTATACAACGATCGCAAAGGTAAGAAAATTAACAATTAGGCTAAGATTTTACTTTCTAGCCTTCATACAATGCACCAAACGGTTGAATTGACTAATTGTAAGACCTTAGGGTGGATACGTTCTGACTAAAGATATGCAACACATACGTGTCAACATTTCTATAGCAGCTGTTGAGTTCAATGATCAATTTTATAGGCCTATGTAGTCTGTAGACAATCGACCGACTCGACATGGTACGGTGTTAGTGTACAATGCACATCATATGCATAGACAATATTGTAAATACATGACCGTGTTGTTAGAAAATGAACTTCACGTGCGCTAAATGGGTTGATAATGTATACTAGCATGCTGTTTACTGTCGAAAGAAATGGGAAACCTCTTCAATGACAGACGGTCATTATTTTTTCTAGTTACTTTTAGCGTGCTTGAGTAAAGACATTAATGGACCCCCATATCAATGCAACTTACCCCGGTTTCCAAAGATCTGTTTTCATGCAGGCACACTCTGTAAATTGTGAAACCGATAGAATTGCCCCCTTTCCTTGAAATTGCCCGCAGTAAATTTTGCCAAACATATTTTGATTATTCTTCACTGAAAGAAACATCTCACAAATAAAATATTTAATTGCACCTAATGCTGCAGTCAGTTGGTTGTAAAATTATTTTGATTGTAATTTTGCACATTGTTCGTCATATACTGTCTGGCCATTCCCTCTCACAAAGTATTTCTATACACCAAGGTAAGAACCTACTTTTCAGTTCGGCCCTTAGCATAAGCCTTGCTTTCAACTTTCATGAGACATGTTATATACAGTGCTTTTACAACACATTAGTTATTGCACACCTGCACCCGTAGTCGGGGGGGGGGGGCGACTTCGGCCTCTCTCAGAGAAAAAATTCCGCTAGAAAAGTTTGGGAACAAAACTTACTGGTGCTCCAATGTAGCTTAACATATCTCGTCACCCTGAAAGACATTTTACCCCTGGAACCTACCTCAACTCTATCAAAACCCTGTCTGGCTACGGGCCTACTCATGATGTTTGAGATTAACTTACGTCACTTGACTCCATGTTTTGAAGGGTTTTCTAGTAAAATGATAAAAATCGTTGTATCGCTCATTAACTAAGGTTAAATGCAACTGTCAAGAAATAGACAAAACTTTATTATGAAACACATTTCACAACCAATCTCCTTCTACTACCATATCAAGTGTATGACTTTAAGCTTGTTTTATTTTTTCTGAAATGCTGTTTCATTACCACTCTGTATCCATGTATTTAATAGAAAATGAATGGACATTAAGTTATATGACTGAGAAGACCAGATACTTGCCAGAGATTGGACATAACGTTAAACTGGTCCTAATCTACATCACAATGGCAAAACCCTTTTCTTTACACACTGTAAAAACACTTGGGTCAAGTTGACCCAAAACTGGGTCAGGAGGGAACCGACCACAATTATTGGGTCAAATAATGACCCAAATCAGGCTTCATTTGACCCAAATGGGGTTAATATTTGACCCCAAAATGTTGGTTCAGTTCCCTCGTGACCCAAGTGTTTTTACAGTGTAACTAGTTATTAACCAATTGAAAAAAGTTCAACTAGCCAGGTCCCATAGAAGATTCAACAATAAAAGATACGCAGTGTCTACTCACTAATTTTTTGCTAAAAAAGCTATGAAGAATGTCTTTTTTGTGATCTGCATTTCTCAATGTAATATATCAGATGCACAGAACAAGGAAATTAAGAGTTACAGGAGTTAAACTTCGTACATTTCGAACATTTTCCACTACTGTCATACTGTTCTCTGTTCCGCAAGATCAGAGAACTGACCTAAATTAGTTACCCATTACTGAATCTTAAGCAGATCTTGTGCAGATCAATGGAAGAAAGAACGCGTAAACTATCTTGAAAAGACAAGAATTAACAAAGATACATTATTGTTCCTACTAACACAGTTCTGGTTTTCATGCACTCAATGTATTTCTTATTCCAATGTTACGCAGATGGTTCGTTTAGGCTTCCGTACCTTTTAATGCTTAAACAACATTACGTGCCAACGACAATTTTTTAGAACTTTGATCCTATCATATCTTTATTAAAACAATACCAGTTTACTGTGTCAACATTCTGTTCTCTGGTAATAACAACGAGTAATCATCACACTTCGCATTGTCCACAAACTGTTAGGTAGCTGGGACGTGTGGCTTTTCGGCAAGTACAAACCTAGATATGGGAGAAGAGTACACTGTCATGAACATGTAAAGTATAACATGTATAAGTGACTGTGAGATATTCTTCGTTTTGTATTGACGGAGCGTTAGGACAAGCCTATGACTTAAAACCTTTGAAAATTTTGTTTTGGAAGAAATTTCCTTTTTTTCTAGGCAAAACGTGTTTGATAACCTGATCTTAGTTCCCTTATGTGAAGAACATAAAGCATATAACGGACCGCCGAAGGACTTAGATCACTCTACATCAACTACAAGCTGCCTGTTTTAACATATTCTACATCACAGCCGGATTTACCCTCACGGGGCCCGTAACCTATAACATGAGGGGGGGGGGGGGCTTTCAGTATCATTTGTGGTGACATTATATGTGAAGTGGGACTACTACGTGACACTATCTAAGCGGAGCGCCACCACCAGTGGCGTGCAGCCTACACTTCCCAAGACCTTTCAATTTTCATATAGACTTTTCTACCTTTCATGATTTAAAATTTTTATCCCCGCCCCCCTCAAGAGAGGTAACTCAAACACATTTATTTCGTAAAAATTATTGTATAGGGGAAAAATAGAACTTGACACGTAACCTCTGAATGTATTCATTTTAATGTGTTAAACAGGAAATCAAAGGTAAGGTATGCATATGTCATCATGGTATAGTAATCTATGAAAGGTGGCGTTTGAACGTCCCAATTCGTGTTAATTGCAATACTGAAGAGAGCGAATCTGCAGGTAGCACAATAATCGTTACATCGATAACCACATACAAAAGTGCGCTTGGCCATTCTGATGGTAGCCGCAGCATATGATGTATACATGCTCAAGAAAATTGATACCGAGAATTTCACCTTTCGGCGGACTATTACCTTTAGTCATATTAATACGAAAAATTTAAAATGAAGGATATTACTATTGAACTAAACAGAATACATTCATGATTCAGTCGCAGAGCCAGAAGGCTTGGTGACTTGGGGAAGAATGGTATTTAGGGGAGTTTTTTTAGCAAGTAAATACCTAATGCACCAACGGCACTACACCAGTGCTTCCCAACCTTTTCTTTTTTCATTTCCTACTTGGTTGAAAACTTTTTCCCATTCTTCCCCAAAATTAATTTACGAAAACTTAACATGTCTTTTTCTCAATCCTTTTCTTTCCCATACTAGAATGAATGCTAAAATTCAGTTCACTTATAACGTTCATGTAACTGTTCGATGCAGGTCCCCGATTTTGAATAAAAGGTCGTTGCAATGCTATTAATGGCTCACTTAGTGAGACTGAAGATTAAAGGCGAGAAGTCTCTGAAAGAGGACTGCATGTCTTCCCAGGAAAATGTTGAAATGAAACACTTCTTGATGCTAATGTAGCCTCACTCCTTATGACTAACAGCTGGCTGGGATTGATGATGCAGAAGCTTAAAGTGGCCATGACACGTCAAAAATTGGAGTAACGTGAGACTAATTTAGCCTAAAGTACACAAAAAGCTCTTTCTAAAACTGTTTTCGTCACCCTTACAGCCTTGAGCATTGAAAAGAAATTAATGTTTCAAAAAATTGCACCAAAAAATAGACTGTTGAAAATGAGATTTCACGCCAACACGATAATGACGTCATTTTAGGAACACCAGCCTCCGTATACCAAACCTGGTGTACAGCATAGCCTATACATACGTAAGATATAGTAAAGATTGTAATTCGCGGCATGTCTTGAATTTGAACTTTATTCTGCCTGCGTGGTGTCGGTCTGTTACATTTTGGGGCTGCAGTAGGCTATTACTAATAATTACAAATACTCTTGATTCGTAACCGAAGAACGAAAAAACTCGGCAGTGTACTGTTCGGTTCGGTCTGCAGTAATACGTACAGTGTGTGGACTGGCAGCAGCCAGCGAAATACTGCGCACACTCGATCATAGGCTAGTTCCACGATTTCCACTGACACTTGCACGAAAACAACCTAAAGTTCATATTTTGACTGCCTACATAAAACTTTCCAAGCTAAAGTCCCTTTCAATTGCTCCAAATGCTTCTCATGCTCGAATTGTTGTGGTGTTGTACTTTTACCTCACCTAACAGTCTCAAATCGATACGGTCCTATGCGCCGTAACGAATTACTCACCCCATCTGCACCACTGACGTCTAGTTCAGTATCGCCTTCGCCTTTCTGATTTCAAATCCAAGAAAACTCAATTCACGCACAGTCCGATCAGGGAGTTGCCATTAGAGGGCAACTCCCTGGATCAGATCCGCCAGGGGCGGATCTAGGGTCTTTTCTGAGGTGGGGTCCAACATAAAAAGGGCACATTCGTTTCTTTTAATTTTGGTTCCCATAAACGTCAGCGGTCATACAATTTACAGCATATTGGCAAAGAAAGGATAAACTAAGAGACATGCAAAAACTGGAATCAAAACCTGGAATCTTAACGGGGAATTTGCAAAGCGCGCGAAGCGCGCGAAATTTTTTTGGGTAAGCCTACACTTATGAGAATTTGTACTAATTTAAAGCTTATATAGAACAATTGTCCAGACAGTTGGGCCCTATCGGGCATAACTTTACTGTACTTCCCTCCTTGAGTCACTAGCCGTACCGTACGACAGACACAAATGAACTTTAACCAGGTTTAGCGAAATGCGATTCAATTCCCGACATTTACATAAATCCATGTATTCTACTTATTAACTTGAAAAGGTGGAAAGGGTTTGTACTATATTTATCTACATGTATAACGGAACTGAGGAAGAGTGGACAAAGCGTACAGAAAATTTTGGTTTTTATCCCAGAAATTACCCTTATGAAAGCCAAAATAAGTAAAGCGACCATGAGTGGCGGCAGAATTTCCCATCATGAGGACGGGCCATGTCAGCTCCCCAAGTTCCGACATTCCCTATTTCGAGGGGATGATTAGAAGGGCAAATGGAGGAGCCTCATTATCCCATGCCATTGCAGGCATATTTTGCATTATATCGCTTAATACTTCAAGATCCGAGTTGCGCACTGATAGTGTTCTTTGAATCTGGATCGTGAAGTTGAAAGCGCGCGAAGCGGGCGAAAATTTTTGATAGGCTTACACATAAAACACACGACGAAAAGAAAAAAAAAAACTGTAAGGTTTGTAGACCGTATCAGGTGTAACATGTATTGTATCGAAACCACCTGGACAACACGATGAAATAGCCAGACTTTGCTCCGTAAGGCACCCACCAACTGACTGTAACGCTGCTACCGCATGACACACACCAGAGAACACCAACTATGCTTTGCGATATTGGATGAAAGTTACGACCTTTACATAAACTATGTACTCTGCCTATATGTTACTTGGTAAGGTGGACAGGACTTGTGCTATCCTGCTATCAGGAATAGAACTATTGAAGAAAACAGAGTGACTCTACAGCGCGCGTAGCGCCCTGAAAATTTTGGGTTCTTAGTAGAGAAATTATCCGCTTGAGAGAAAAAAACAGGTAAACCGTCCGGACGACTAGTTGTCGTCGGGGACTGCATACTTTCGACTAAGACTCCCCCACGAAACTGTAAAACTTCCCCGATAGGGGGCCAGCCTTCCCCGACGGGGGTATGAACCCTTCCCCCACCTGGTGCTACCGTTATCTCGACTAGAGGAGGGGGTTAAAATGCTGTATGCTGTGTTCCCTATATAGTTGCGGCGTGACTGGCAAAAATACTCTGTCAGAGCAGATGACTGAAGTCGAATGTTTGCTTTTTATTTGGGACAGCGGTCATCGGTCCAAAGACGTAAAAAATTGAACCGACTGACATTGCGTTATTTGACCAGGGAGTTGCTATTTGACAAATAGCAACTCCCTGATTTGACCTGGTGGTGATTTTATGTAGTAATTTTAAAACGAAGCAAACACCGATTCGTCTATTGTGACTTCTGGTCAACTCTTGACTGTGGACTTTAACCTAAGATTGGCTTTTTATTCCCATCACTAGGGCAACACAATAAAAGAAGAGATTAATTCCAGACCATGAATAGCGAAACGTATTTACCTACTCTCTCTTGTTCATGAGAGGAGGGATACTAGCGGGTGGTGGGAAGGTTTCGTAGATGTAGCGTTTAGATCATTATTTTGTAAGACCAAAAAACTAGCAGTGACCTTTTGGACTCAATGTTAAAACCCAATAGTAATAGCCTACGTTGCATGAAGCGCTAGCTAGTGAGTATGACGTAATATATGCGTGTTTTGTATTACTTTGAATGCCCAAGCACGCCGCACGTGGTTCCAAGCAGGAAGCTGTTAGCTAACAGCTCCCTGTTCCAAGCCAAAAGTGATTAGAATGCCTGTCACGCAGGCAGTAAGACACACTGTAGTCACATTCTCTGTAAAACGATTGCACTGTTCGTGTTTCGGGGCGGGCAATATAGGCTACCGTAGTCAAATACATTGCCGAAAGTTTCTGCTAGACTTTTACGGATGGATTGATCGATACTGGATGGGGGTAACCAAAATCTCCTCTGAACTGGACAACTGTCATTACCTGTGAAACTGTCTCGTTTTTTTTTTGAGGCTAGTGTGGAAAAACCCAATTTTGAGAAAGGGCACATTGGGAAATTTGAGGGGGGGGGGTTGGACGTCGGCGCCCCCCCCTCTGGATCCGCCACTGTCCGCCATTCCAAAGAAAGTATTAAATTTGATTTCACATGGTACCTACTACGAAGCAGTGCTGGTGCTACATTGTTTAGTATCAGGTATGTTATGTAATGGAAGTACTTCCATGCTGTACCTATGCTGTTGCGTTCTGAATGTCTGTACGCGGCAGCTACTTATCATGACACCAAGACGAAAAACCTGCGTGAAATGCATTTAATTGACTAAAACAACTGGTAAGCACGAGAAAAGGGATAACAATTCCAAATTTTACAACTTTTCACGCAGGTTTTACATTGTATCGACCTTGGTAACCGGTACAATGGAATGCAAACACTGTATCAAATGTCCAAAGGATACCACGGCAAACAACGATCAGTTCCTAAAGTGACGTCACATGACGTAACAAGATTTTGAAAATTTTCGGGAAGAGTAACTTTTCAAGGCTGGAAGAGGGTGTATTTTTTCTCAATTTTCGAGCGGAAAAATAACTTGTAAACAAACTGAATGGTTGATTTTCGTTGAAGGAAACGTATTCCTAAAGATACCAAAGGGTTTAAACCGTTAATTTACACGTGGCATAGCCACTTTAAGGAAGGAGGGGAGGTTGGATTATACTAAGATTTCACGGCTTAGTCGTACAGAAAGTGAAAATGGGAGAAGAATGAATGCACCCGAGTCGCGCCGAAAAAGGGCATTTATAGGAGTTTACAGCGAAAAAAGTAGAACAACAAAGGGGAAATATCCTCAAGAAAGAACCGGTTGCTCAACTCTGTCCCCTACGCTGTGTGTCTGTCCCATATTGCCAGAAATGGAACTTCCCGTGCCATACAAATTACATCTAAAAATTCTTTATTTTAAGAATCTCGGAAATTTACACAGATCTTTGTGCAAAAATATGCTTTGAACATTTGAACATTTGAACATGGGGAGGGGGGGGGGGAGGAGGGGGCACCGTGACCTGCCTCTGCTGCATGCGGCCATGAGTATAACTCATACATGAGTAGGACTCACCTTCTGTTCAAAATGTCAAAGACTGAAAGTGTGGGTACTCCCCTAAGAAAATTTTGAAATAAAAGACTGCCAGATGTGAATTTCTTGCTGATGGAAATTAAGGTACTCTAAAATGCGCTACATCTGTTCATAGCACTGTTAATTATTTTAGTGTCAAGTGACTAACCATTGGCCCAAACATCATGTGCTTGTCGATATAAATAAAACAAAAATAAACAAAACAAAAAACTAAGTAATTCATCGATCGGAATTCAGAACTCCAGTATACAATGACACCCATCCCTTCTTACTTCTCAGTTATATCCCAAGGCTTCTGTGACCTGATTGAGAAGCACTGATCTAACAGAAGGGGAACCATAGGCTAAAGTGTAGCGCTTAGAAACTTTCGGGCTAAAAGTATCTCCTTCATTGTCGGAAATGAATTCGCATGCTTAAGTGTAGATAATAGCGACTTTTCGATTTCAGGACGGTAGAGCAACAGGACGGAGAGTTAAACGCATCCGCACCAGACGTTCTGTTCTGACATGTAAGGCGTTTCGATTTTAAAGACGATCGACGGTGCGGTAGAATGACAACAAAACATTGACGCGCTCATTTATTAACTAAGTTGCATGGGTTTGTTAGCATCCACACTCATCGCTTAAGTTGTAACAATGACGAACCTTCACAGGATTAGAGACGCCATCGTTACTGGATATTTTATAAAATTGTGAAAGTTTCTACCTCAAGATAGTTTTCCTCAGCTTAGCACGGAATCGTTCCTAAAATGGCTTACCAGATATGCACTGCTGTTGTTTGTCATGTTCATTTTTGTCAGCAGCTTGCATGCCACATGAACAAAATGACTTACGTTTGCATACAGCTAACTTCAAATTTAACATCACAGAAACACGTACGTTATGGGGGAGGGAAATTACCATGGCAACCCCTGCACCGTCCTGTTTTTAACAGAACGTTAAATTGGTCGACGTCCGTCCTGAAAATCAACAGGACGGAGCGATGCTCGCTTCTACTCATGCGCAGTCCAGTTTTTTGCTGCGCGTTCCGTCCTCTTTGTCTACCGTCCTGAAATCGAAAACTCCGTAATGATCACCTTTTGAGTATTTTGTTAATAACTTGGCCTCAAGAATAGCGCGATTAGATCCTGTTAATTGAAACAATGTCAAAAATACTGCGAATATGAAAACGTACGAAACCTCTAGGACATGTATGTATAACCACGTGCTTGTATTAAAACAACATTGTACTCTACGACAAGTTTATCATGCGTCATAACCCACATGACATACCTCATAGCAGCTTCTTGGTACATACTATCAGTTATAGAAATTCATGAAATTTCCTCCCACGTAACGTTACAGATTGGAAAATCAAGATTAGTGCTGCAGAGTCCATATCTTGGTAGTAAAAAAAGTAAAGATTTCTGTTTTAACTCAGAAGAAGATGTGAAAGTTAAGATATGAAGGTGTCCATAACGGAACATTTTGGCCCAAAACGATCATTGCTCTTTCACTGTCTGCTGCATCACGACAGCCTTTTTTGTGGTTTTACGCTTGACCGCACACACCACGGCAGCTTCGTTATTCTCCTCTGCAATAAAATCGGAAAAGTCCATTTGGAGTAGTGTAAGAATTCCTTCTTCTTGCTCAATGTATGATTTAAGAGGGTCAAAAATATTCGTTTTTAAGCTTTCTGTACCACATTATTTATCCTTTTTCAAAAAAACTCCTAGAATTAGACACCTTAATACATTGCACAGGTTCTAAAAGCAAGATAGATTGCACATATCTATTTAACCCCCTCACTTTCTGTAATGGTATGTGCCAAATACCCACGCTTTTACTGATATTCACTGAAGTTTGAGGCGTCCTAAATATCTCCTGATTTTCCACTGTCCATCCAATTTTTCGAAACATGAAATTTACGATTCGATTAAGAACGAATTCCTCAATCTGGTGATATATGTTTTTCGGAAAATGATAGAGGCTAAAATATGATAAGGGTAATGAAATTGTACAGCATTTCTCTAGGTCTGTTCAAGAGAAATGATGTTTGTTTGAATGTCTGTCCTTGACGTCACAGGACCATTGACCAATTCGGACAAAGGACAAAGCAACCGCTCGATCTTCAAATCAAGATTTTTTTTACTCTTGAAAAAGGCGTAATGTCCCCATTGGTCCAAACAGATGAAACTTGAGCACCATGGAGATGAATATTCATACTTTAAGCACACGTTTGAACTAGATTTTTAGGACCAAGCTAACAAAAGTTAGGTGAATTTAAGTGGAGGAAAACCCTTCAAAAACGTACTCTTTGGGAGATTCTCCATTGAAAAATGTCGAAATTTGTATTTTTTATTTAAAATTGGCGTAACCTTCGGGCCATAATATCAAGTTAAATGTTACATGAATAGAAAGGAGACATCTTGAGCTTTCAAAACCCGTTTGAACTAGGTTGGAACGTTCTAATTTGATCATTTGAGAGGCAAATATGTAGCAATAACAACACATGCGCCACACAGTTAAGGAGAGCTTTCTGCTGCAATGATCACGATGTTCCGTTATGTGTTTAAGGAAATTTTCCGGGGGCCCTAAAAGTCAAAATATTGGGGGCCCGTAACCTACAGGTTGCCTCGATTACTGGATAAATCCGTCTATGCTCTACATTACTTGTTTACAACGCATGTAAACGTTAGTAAGTCGGTTGTCCCTTAACGTGAATCAGTTGATAGTAGTGGGAGAATACTAGTAAATATTTTCTTCCAAAGGCAAATAATTTCTAATATTCAATAAACAAGACAATGACTATAAAAAGATAATCCGTTGTGGACACATGTCATTCAGTGGAGTGAAACGAAGTGCCTGTCACGCGCTTTACGAGAAAATGTATTACAATATCGTTCACACCAACAATTAAATCGTGTTAAGATCTGTCTTATTAGTTACATTAAAGCAATGTCGAAGGAAAACTTTCTACTTCAACAATCATTAAAATATTGTAACAACAGTGCAACAAAAATTACATTATGGGACATCGAAGTTCAGTGGTAAGCGTCGTCAATACGAGACTTTAAAGCTCATTTGCATAATGTGCATAAGCATTGGTAAATATCTATTTATTTTCAATATTTCTAGATCAAATTGACATCTGCAATACTAGAGTAGACCCCTACACAGTAAATATGCATATTAATTAACAGTCACCAAACTATACAGCTATATTCAGTGTCCGGAAAAGCATACTGTTGATCGGATGACCTCTTCCTCAGTGCACAGTCGGTCCCGTCCTAAACTGCACGCGATAGCTTAGCGCATTTCTGGTGGTTGGGCAGCAAAGTTACCACGCTGTTGAAGGACCTTTTCATCCACTATTTTGTTACGGTTTTGTGCCACAAATTTCTATGAACGCCTAGTGTTTCTATGAAGAGAAAATTTAACATGTTTAAAAATTTTCACCTTACATTGTTGATGTTCAAACTTAGGAGGAAAGAAACTGCAGTAATAGTAAAAAAAAAACATAAATCGTGTCATAGCAATATTGGTCCCTACTCGGAGAGAGAAGCGCAATTTGAGTATGGTGGTCCCTTTTTTCCTGTATCTTTACTCTACTCATTTCTCTTGATACAGAAATGGAAGAAAACAAAAGCCGTAACTTAAGAAATGCTAAGGCTCAGTTCATTCGCCTGTGACATACCAGTTATAGAAACAGGAGACAGTGCCAGATCCAATTTCGGGAGAGGCAATAGATAGTAACCTAAGTTTTCACTGTCTTCCGGTATAGCATGTATCATAAAAAATGTATACCTGTTTTGAGGTAAATGATTCTTTTATGACTGTAAAATACAGGGTCGAGATGTAATTTCACATTCCACTTTCTTCAAAAAAGTTTTAAATTTCCTTCTTTTTTAGGTCGAATATCGTTTGATGTATTGCTTCCATAGAGTTTGAGGATATCGCTGCTAGAAAGAAATTGAGATGGCAAGCAACGTTGTGAAGACTTTGACAGAAGATTTTTTGCATTGTTCTATTTGCATAAATCGATTTAAGGATCCAAAGGTGTTACCTTGTATTCATAGCTTCTGTCTGGACTGCCTCGAAAAATACGTCCAAAGACTTAAATCTAACAAGCTACCTTGTCCAACCTGCAGGAAAGTTTGTGACTTGACGGAAACAGGAGTGAAAGGACTACAAACAAATTTTCATCTCGTTAATCTTGGCGAGCGAATGGACTTATTAGAACGATTAGATTCATCTAAATCAAATACATATACCTGCGACTCTTGCGAGGCCACGGATGTTGTGGTCTATTGCTTGGAATGTGACTTCAAACTATGCCCCACTTGTCAAAGTCAACATAAAAAATTTCCCACGCTCCGATCTCACACCTTAGTGCCTATCAAAGAAATCAAGAAACCGAAGTACCAGCAAGCTTTGCAGAACGCAAAAGCTCCACACTGCGATCTGCATCCAACTGAAAGCTTACGGTTTTATTGTAAGAAGTGTTCAAAGTTAATTTGTAGAGACTGTACAATAGTTCAGCATCCCAAGCCCGATCACGAGTGCGTTGAGGCTTCATGCCAACTTCAAGACGTAAAACAAGGCTTGTCGACATTGCTTAATGAAAGTGAACTTCATTTAAAGCAGAACGAGATGTTTGTGAAAACAGGCCAGGCTGGATTAGAAGACGTAGCAAGACAATCTGCCACCGTAAGACAAGAAATTAAAAAAGCTTTTGACGAAATGAGAGCAGCTATTGAAAAACAACTTAAACTTCAAATGGAAAATATGTGCATACAAATTACAGAAGCAGAGGCACAACAAAGAAGCATGATATCTGAAAAAGTGAAAAGGGCGTCTACTTGGGTGACTGGACTAAAAAATATTCAAGAAGTAACTCAGAAATTAATCGACGAAAATAACATGTGGGAAATTCTGGGGATGTCCAGTAACATCATGAGTGCATTTCATGTCCTAAAATGTGACTCACATGAGTTTTCTTGGCACCAGTCTGAAGTGAATCAAAGATTGTGCTTTTGTCCACAAACTGTTCCGTCTGTTGACCTTGGTCGGTGCATGAGTGAATATGATGTTGTCTTAAGTGACTCACGAGGAAATTTTATCATTTGTTTTTACCATCGACGAGCGTCAACTGTAAGTTTATTTAAGCTTAGGAAAGACAACGATTACAACTGGGACAAAGCAGATCGTATTGCTCCACACAAGTGGGGCATTGAGGGTCTTTCAAACGCCAGTTTGACTGCAGCTATTGCAGAGAACAATCAACTTGTTTTTGTAGGCCTGGGTTCATCTGTTGGTGTGTTTAATTTATCCACCAAATCATTCGCAAGCGTAATGATTTCAAAAGGGGTGAAAACCTTTACTCATATTTCGTGGTTAGGGGTTGTTTCACATCACAATAATTACATATATATCAAGCAATCACATGAATCGCGTGTCAAGAAGTTCTATTATGAAATGCCATACGAACAATACTTTGGCACGAAAGTGCAAGCCTATGAAGTCGATGGTATGTCTCGTTCAGTGGAACAAAACCAACGTGTTTCACTTTCCAATGCTGAAGAGACAGGATGGACGATACCAGACGACCATTCTATTGTAAATAGTATCTTCGTTTGCAACAATAGTTTACTGTACACACTTGACAGAAAGGCGGGTCACTCTGAAGGAACAAGTGTTCTACTTTTGATGGAAAACGAATGCTATTTAATCCAACCACCACCACCAATGTCGTTAGTATCTGCAAGAAATTTGTCAATATTGAACGCTCCTTTGGAACACATGGCTAGTTCGCGTCGCAAAATAAACACTTTAAGAAAGGGTTACGGCATTCAACAAAAAAGTCAGAATAACGCGGTGTTTTGTTGTTATTTTCTTTGGTGTGGGAATAAGACACTTTCTCGGAACTCTTTAATGTGGTCTAACAAGTTGACCTTTGTTATAACGCAATATGACTCACGACAACAGAGCAATATTCGTACTTGGGAAGTATCTGAGGAGAGCGGACTCCCAGTTGCCTGTTACCAAGATGCTCGTACAGGTGAACTAAAGGTTTGTGATAAGTATGGTACAGTTACAACGTGCTTTATGCATGACACTGAAACCCCAGAATAAGGTTAGCTTTAGTTTAAGGAGGGAAGTCCTCATATGTTGACAATAGTTCGGAACCTACCCCCTCACGTTAGTACCTGGTCGAAGTATATGGACCCACTCAACTTCTTCGAAAAAGGTAGTTGGTCCTCCTGTCCCATGGGCAGATTTAACTAGTGTAACTTAACTTTCTCAACTTTCGTGTCATTGTAAATGGGTGAGGATCTTTCTTATGGGTAAGGAAAAGCTTTGATGATAACTAGAAACCAGAAAGTCCAAAGGCTTAGTGATTTGGTTCACTGAGTTCTTCCCACAAATTTATACTTCTTGACCATCTCATTTTTTACGATTTTTTTCACAACTTGACCCCTGCTGACCTCATATGACCTTTGAACCCCACCAAAAAATGAGTAACAAAAATGAAAATAAGAAGAACGTGTCTTAGGAAGGATTCGTACCCGGCCGGACCGTCTGCGTGAAGAACCGAGCTCAAATCCACTACGCCATCAATGAAGTCGTTCAGCGTAAAGGATTTGTAATCATGCTATATTCACAGCATCCTTTTCACGTGCTCATAATTAGGTAAATTTGAATTAGTATTATTGCTGTAACAATTAAATGCTTGTGAAAAAAATGTTGATGTTGTTCTCTATAACTTTATCTTTGGAATGGTAGAAAAATTCAGGCCTACCTTTTCGTTAGTCACAAAACGCCGAACGCAATTTGGAGGTACCGTCCACTGTCTACTTAGTTTACAAGGTTTTCGTAGTTTCACCTCTGATGACTTCATAAGACCTTTGACCTCTAACAAATCCATAGGGTTCCCTCTCTCTTAAAGTTACACTTCTTTGTACCAAGTATGAAAAGGATCCATCAGTCCTGTCTTGAAATATCGTGTTTTTCCAAGGTTTTCGGTTTTCAACGTCTGATGACCTCAAATGACCTCTGACCTCCACTAACAATAGGGTACTTCCTTTCAATATGATGAAGTTATGTACTAAGTATGAAGATTGTCCATCGCCATCTTGAGATGTCGTGTTTACAAGCAGTTTTTAAGAATTTCGTATTTTCGCTTTCGATGACCTCAGATACTTTATGGACTCTACGAAAAGGTTTCATCTTCTGACTGTTACGCATCAACATGCCAAGGTTGAACATCACCCATGTTTCCTAAATAGAGCTATCATGTTTACAATGTTTTCGGTTTTTGACCTCTGTTGACCTCGCATGACCTTTAACCTCCTTCGAAACAATAGGGATTAATTCCTCTCAATACGATAATTCTATATCCCAAGTAAGGATGATGGATCCTTTTCACACTTGATAGATAGATGTGCTACTTTCAGAGAGAGAGAGAGAGGGGACCCTATGGGTTTGTTGGAGGTCGAAGGTCATATGGGGTCATCAGAGGTGAAGTTACGAAAACCTCGTAAATTAAATAGACAGTGGGCGGTACCTCCAAATTGTGTCCCGCGTTTCGTGACCAACGAAAAGTTAGATCTGAATGTTTTCTACCATTGTGAAGATAAAGTTATAGAGAACAACAATTATTTTTTCACAAGCATAACTGTTACAGTAATAATTCAGATTTGAATTACCTAACTATGAACACATGAAAAGGATGATGTGCCTGTGGCGTGATTAGAAATACTTTACGCTAGCTTAACGAGTTCTTGATGGAGTGGTGGACTAGTGCTCGGTTTCTCACACAGACGGCCCGGGTACGAATTCCTTCTAAGACATGTTTTTTCAGTTTTTTATTCAATATCTGGTAGGTTCAAAGGTCATGTGAGGTCAACAGGGGTCAAACTGTAAAAACATCGTGAAAACGATGTAATCAAAAAGTATAAATTTGAGGGATGAACCTTGGTGTAACAAAGCACCTCTTTCATCAGGGTATCACTAAGCCTTTGGGTTTTCTGGTTAAGTATTCCTGTCTCTTTTATAATGTGGGTTCTCTTTATTGCTGCTTAACTTTTCCGGACTTTTGCGGCAGGTTAAAAGATTTTTACCTCTTGCTTGCAAGTTTTGTTATGCGTATGTGATTCAGAAAATTCAATGTGGATCATTGAGAAAGGAAAATAACCCAAGTGCTTTTGCATGATGGCCTTATTAGACTAAAAGTAAAGAATGTATACCATGCGGCCCGTTCGTCTTTAAAATGTTTTTGACTCCTTAACGGAAGACCTATGTCGAATTTTCTCTTTAGAAGCTAGTTTCACCGGTCACCTTGACTAGAAGGCTGTAGGTTTTCAACAGTCAAGATCATGGGCGGTCCAAACTTTAAGTTACACATACAGGAAGGAGGTGGGGATTTCGGTAAAGTCGTTCGAGTACCCCCCCCCCCATCATAAAATTCCCATGAAGTTGTTCCACATCTCAAATTACTACTCCCACCATAGTATATAGGCCTACTTTTCATGTAGATTATTACTGGTGGGCAATTCTTATCACGTTATTTACACACCTGGGTACAACAGACACAAAATTTCTGGTGTCAATGAGCGCAGAACTGTCATGATAAACTTGTGTTCTAAAATGCAATTTTCTGTAGTGTAGAGACCTTTGGGGTACCTTCAGAACGACAGTCAGAGGCATGATAAAGTGTTTAACCGACTGCGGTGATCAGACTCTCTAATATTTTACTCATACACTAAACATGGGGAAAAGTTTCCATAAACTTAAATAAGCATTACAGGAGACCCTTATGTGAATTTTTTTCATTTTGTATCCTTGTTTTCTCTTAGTAATGTCTGTTATCACAACTTCAGGAACTTTATAAGGGATGAACGTAAAAGTTCAGAAAAAGGTTGCTTTTTTACCCCGACATATAACCATACTTGGGGAAAAATACGTGGGCCAAAAACACGTGATAATCGTAGAAGCGGCTACAGGGGAGGGGAAGAGCAAGTGGGCACTTGTCCTCTCCCACTTTTTCCAGACCTTAAAAAATAAAAATAATAAAAAAGTGAATGAAAGGAAAAAGGACGAGAGAAATTTTGAGTAAATTTTTAATATAATGGCTAACTTTGCAATTTAAAATGAAAGAAAATATTAATTTAAAATATCATAACAATGCCAGAATATATTTTTTTCTAGGTGCTCTTCGCGCGCACCCGCAGTGAATACTAACTGATACAGTGGCGGAGCTCGAAGGTGGGGAGGCAAGGGGGTTATTGTTATTGGAAACTTTATTAGGTACTTTTATTAAATTTCTTCAAATGGCGTTTCCTCCCCTCAACACTTTTATCACGGATGTCGTAACTCCTTCCTTCTTTTATGACACGACACCCTGAAATACGGGTCACTAGGAGTACCGGAGAAGTGCTAAGACCTAACACGTCCCTGTGAGCACTAAATGTGCATCATTACACGCACCATACATGGCCCTTACATGCACAATTCAGAAACCCGCCTACGAGTGTCGATTCGCGATTCTCATTAAATTTTCGGCGTGCTTTGCGTGAACCCAACAGAAGTGTCTCGTTAGAACTGTTCTCCATAGCGGAACTTTTGTGGAACTGGCTGTTATTCCTTCCCGTAGGATCAGTCCTTAAGAACATTATTATTTCAAAACCCTTGCAACCCTTCTGCTGTTCACTTTTCCCTCTAAATTCCATCATCCTCATATAATTGGCCGAAGGCTATATCTAAAATTTGCAATCACGATAAGATAAGTATTTTACTGGCATTTCAAATAATATCTGTTAAGGCAGGATTTTCTCTAGAAATGGTCCTTAATGGCCCCAAAGTCATCTAATTAAGATCAATTTTCGTGGGACCCTCAGCCCTAGCCTTTTGCTTGGGGTCTTTGGTACTAGCAGTTAAAGGCTTTGCCGGCCACAACTTACGAAGATGCAGCCTCCAATAAAAATTGCTTCCCTGGAAGTTTTTACTGCGGACCCCTTTAAGAACTGCCAATACAAACTTTTCATTTCTTTTTGAAAATATTATACACCACTACCGTCAAACCTTTCATCGTCCTTAAAAAATTACCCTATGGTTTAACCAGTATTAACTTTTCGAAGCTTTTATTTTTCACTGTAATGAAACACTTGAGGAGTCTTTTGTACCACACTATCGACACAAATGGAACACAGAAGAAACAATAAGTGACTGTGGAAAGTAAGAGAGTCTTTGATGTAATGGATAATATTACATTCTAAATATAATGAGAACAATAGGCTACAATAAAATGCTCTCTTCTCCAGAGCGCTTCGCTTGCACCTGTTATAAATATTGTTTCGTGATTGTCGAACATCTTGCGTGTTCCATATTCGCACCGTCATAGTAACCCCCCACAAGATAAACCCTCCTCATCATAAAATGACCTGCCATGACCTGCTATTCTGATTGAGGCTGTTTGTAAAATGGTCAAACAGTCAAAATGTGATTCTTTCGGTCTGTTTAGTGCACGCCCGATGAGTGTTAAGATAGCTAAATGCTTCATTTTAATGGGTTTAATCCTTTAAATACCTCAGGGCTTCCGGGGGCAACGCCCCGGACCCACACCAGGGGGTTGTGCCTTCCCGACACAAGGGGTCCAATGGAGCTCTTCGCCTTCCGGGGCGCATTCCGTCCCATTTGGCATTCCGCCCGGATTTACCCCCCCCCCCACTTTCAGGTATCAAATCACGCCCCTGGTGCTAGTATTATATCACTGTATCAAAATTGACATGTTTTCAACACTTTGGGTATTCACTGCTTCATCATGCCTTTAAGACTATTGCGAAAAGGTTTATGAACAATTTTTTTTATCTCCAGTTTCTTAGGAATACTAAGCCTATAAAATGTGAACTCCAAGGCAGTGGTCCACACTCTACAGCATGATGCCTCAAGTTTGTTCCAGGCAAACTTAAACAAAAAAGCCCTTCCCATCATGTATTTCTTGTAAGGAGTAAAATGATTTGGACAGGTGGTGCTCGTTGCTAAAGGAAGGGAACTTTTACCTAAATGACATAGTTGTCTATTATATTTAAAGTACGCCATGAGAGTCCAGTCAGAGTTGACTGTTCCTTTGGGTGAACGGGGTGGATCTTGAATCAACGCTGGACCGCGCATTAAGTAGAGGATAATGCACGATCGGGGGTTAATGCAAGCGATGCACGAGGGCGCATAGCATTGACCCCCGGAGTGCATTATCCTCTATTTAATGCACGGTCCAGCGTTGGTTAAGCCTGTTAATTCATATACAACAAGAATTGATGAAAAAAGACTAAAAAGAAAGAAAATTTGTGTTTGCAGATAACCACACTTTTGTTGAAATCTGAACCCCGAGGAAAGATGACACGTATTCACAACCTTTCAAAACAATACTCGTGCGCAATTAATAAAGTAGCCTACTATTAAACAAAATGAATTCAATGAAATATTCATAAATCATGAAATATAACAACGATGAGACTAAATTTGAGAAATGGTGCTCTTTTTTAAAGACTTCTACAGTCGAAAAGGACAAATTGGTAACGTAACTAGAGGTATTATGATTCCATGGCAACCCCTTAGCCACGAAATCTTGCATTTGAATCATGTACTGTACATTTGCACTGCACACAGAGCATATTCACCAGGCCTGTCATGGTACGTTGTGTACGTTGTGGGCGCACATGCTGTGTACATAAACACACGCACGTACGACGTACGTATATATACTGCATGCAGTGACATATCCACCAGTATGCTTAAGTTGCGCGGTCTTTTTTAAAATTGTTCGTCATTTGTTCAAACCCTAACGGACCTGATCAGGTATTCTTGAGCTTTAAAGTTACTTCAAATGATAAAATTTGCATAGGATTCAACTACTAACTTGGGGTGATAAACAGTTACATCATTTGAAACGTACATTTGGAGAAAAGTTTGGACATATTAGAGATCTCAGCTCTAACTGCGGTAACGTTAGTAACGTTGATTTCGTTCGAGGATTCAGTGCTCGACAAGGAACTTTTATGTAAGTTGTAAAGTTATTGAGGCTTGGGCCTAGGTTATTTGACTTTGAATTATAACCGTATATGGATCATTTGCCTCTAAGGGTTTCACGTAAGATTTGGGAACAAAAATGTTTCTCAGAAATGGAAGCGTTGTCGTAGGCCTTGATGTGAGTAGTGTTACACCATAGGCCCAACGTTGGATATATCATATCATGCTCAGCTAGCCTAGGCCTATGTGTGTTAATCCAGCCATATCTGAAGCTAGGTGATCTTAGTACAGTGTAAATAGTACGGGATTGTATTCATCCGCCGGTGATTTCATTCTTAATTTACCGTGGGTTATCCTAGGATAATGCACGGTCACCTGACCGTAATGAACCAATAGCAGTTGAGAATTTTAACTAAGTATGAATGAACACCTGGTTACCCTGTGTCACCTGGTTACCCTGTAAGCTGTAGGCAGCTGTAGGCAGCTTACCCTACCTGCCTACAGTTGATAGTAGTTTGCCTCCTATAGGTAATCCTATCATGGACATCAGACAACCATGAAATAAAAGATTGCTCTCAGAAGCCAAATGTATTCTTTTAAAAAACGTCTTTCTCGTCAGTGTGGGAGATATTTTGGCAAATGATTTCTTAGTACATAAGCTCCAACTAATGGTAGTGTTTTGATAGAAAGTGCATTGAACGTTCCTTGCCTGTAAATCTTATCTAGAAATGTCAAGGAGAAAAAAAAAGACGCCAAAGACGACACAGATGATGTTCATACTTCCTAATTATGTCAAAACAGCCCACCCCCTTACGGAGTCCTGCTTACGGGTCTGGTTACGAAACAGTGCGGATGTGCAAATGTGACAGAAGAAGGATATAAAGATTATTGGAAATAAAAGTGTATATACTGAAAAAGATATAACGGAAATACCGAATCAACTAATTTTAGTGTTATTTAGTGCTTGGGTAAACATCCACCTCCGCCTTCGACAGTTTGAATCTGTAATTTCATTAACTAATGGGGAACAATTCATATATATATATATATATATATATATATATATATATATATATATATATATATATATATATATATATATATATATATATATATAGTAGCATTTATCATTCATTTAATATTTTATTTTTAGAAGACGCCTGTCTTTATTAGAAATAACGATATCTTTACCTACACCTCTTTCAACAAATCCTTACAACATTTTTTCGTTCACCTTCCTTTATGGCACTGAGCAATTTCGTGCCACAGAAATGTCCTTTGATTGGCCGAACAAGTTCCTGAGTCAAGTATTGCTGACAATTATAAATTTAGGTGAATCTACATTTATACTCATTTTGAATCGCAGACATTCAGCATTCCACAATTTCATCTGTGGGAGAAAATTAAAATTTCTGTATATATTGCTAACGAAATCAAGTTTATTCTGCATCTTACATTTGTATCAACCGCCATACCCATTATTTAAAATGTCCTTAACATTTTGTATACTAAATGGACGAATATACTACTCCGAAGGTCCTGGTGATGGAACTGTAATTACAAGATTTTTTCTTTGAATATTACGGAAAGTCTTTGAAGTAGCATCAATAAGTGATTAGGCAAAATTTTCACCCAAAAATTTATTTTAATAAAAATGATTTGATTTTTGCTCCAAAATAAGCGTGCAAAGCACATAGCCATAGCAAATCATATCGTAGGGGTAAAGGAAGTACTTTACAGTAGCCTAATCAAGTTAAACTTAACAAATCATTTGTTTGCTATTTCACTTTATATGTTATGGCTAAAAAGCATAATTGTGTTCCTAATTAGAACTCATTTGTCATACAAATTCGGGTTTTCTCTCATTTTCGACTTTCAAATATTAAACTCTCCAACATCCTTCTCTGCCACCATGCTCTGCAGCCTGCACTGCACAACCACAAAAATCCAAACACCTGTGTGTCAAGAACCCTATTGTATGGCGAACTGCCATTGTTCTCCAATTAGAAATCGCACTGTTCCCGCTTTGAGATCAATCAGAGATCGATCGATGCGGGAGCCATCGCGTTTCCCGCAAAACGCTTTTCACAACGCGATTTCAGTGTGAACGGTTCCATAGAAATACGTACAAAGCTCCCGTCTCGCACAAAAGGAGGAGATTTCGGTTTTACCCTTTTTCTGAAGCAGTTCCACTCAATAATAGCTGACAGCTCTTTTTATCCTAACAAGTATTTTAATTACACCACTGACTCGAATCAGGGAGGTGTCAGGACCAGGGAGCTGTTACAGCTCCCTGTCAGGACAACTCCCTGCTCGAATACTCAAAACCGAATCTCAGTTGAGGAGTTTAATCAGGGAGCTGTAATTTGGATGGAGATATATCGAAAAGTTTAATTTATGCTAATACTTTAAGACCCACTAAATCGAGGGGCGATTATCAACGATAAGCCGTTAATTTGGCGCAAAGGCATTTCTTTTCTCTGTTTGGTGGCTCCAATTTGATGGCACTCACCTAGTAATATCATTCAAGTCACGTAATACTTTAACAAGTGGCCTGCGCAGAACAATACTTTGATGTGTAGGTTTGCGCCGCCACCATGTTTAGAGCAGGTGGTAATAAACTCGAAACGGCTGTTCAGTTGAACCTTAAAGAATACAGTTAGCTCCTTTCTATACGAAATACCGTATGCAAATGAGTTGACGAGGTATAAGTCTAACTTTTGTTACTACAATATGAAAAGTTTCCCGAAGTTTCCTGAAATAACCAGATATTGATTCTTGTTCATATTTTAACATAAAATCCAACTGATATACTGTCATGCGCGTCGCGGAGCGTCGAAAGATGCAATATTTTTTAATTTCCCTAACGACTGGCAATGCTCTGGCAGTGGAGAAAAACCCTCCGTCTTACTGTAGATGTAGCAGACGACAAATCCCTTTTGTGTTAACTTCCTAATCCGGTGTAAAGTCTTATAGAAATGTCAAGAAAGACACAATCGATGGATTACTGAGTGACCTTGGCGGTACAAACCTCATTTCAAAGCGATCTATCTCCATCCAAATAACAGCTCCCTGGTTTAATCCCCTTTTACTGAGTGGGTGCGTATTTCCTGACAATGAAGCAGTTCACAGATAATTACATTATATAGGGCAGGTAAATCAATCGTTTCATAGCAATACAGTATTTTGCATTCTTGTAGGTAGGCTACTTCTTCCAGACAAGCACAGATACCGAACATTAGGTAATTGCTCCCTTGGAGAGCAGTCAGTGATATAAGGAAATATCAACTAGTCAGGAGTTACAGATATGTGAAATGATTTCATAGCCATTTGTGAGCCAAGGAGGGATATCTCTATGTACATGCTTTAAACGTTAATACTTTTGACATATGTTTAACTTTACGTGTAATAACTCAAAATAAGAAATGCTTTTATGATTCATGGGGGAACTGTTTTGTTGATTAGAACTTATTCATGTTCACATCTTCGTGATATTGTGGAAATAAGAAAATGCAAGCTTCATACTTCAAACTTTGAACGTCTTTGATATTCTCTTTCTACGTTTTTCTGTTATCGTCTCCTTAGCCAACCAGTGGTACAATCTACTTTGCCTTTCCCTGGTTCAATCGTACTTTCATATTCTTTTGTATTGTTTAACTGTTAAAGATACTATTACCAGTATGTACTTATCATTTCAGCACTCCCGTAGCCAGCGGGGGAGGGGGGGGGGATGGGAGAACCCCTTAGAGAAAAAATCGCCCTAGAGAATTTCAAGTTGCCTTTAGCTTAACACATTTTTACACATCTCGCTCCCTGAAAAATTTTAGCCCCCTGGCAGCCATCTCGCCCCCATTCAGTACCTTGTCTGGCTACGGGCCTACATTTCAGTCTTTAAAAGTCAGCACAAATTAATGAAGGCAAAATTCCTACCCATATAACAACTTCACAGGTAGTGAAATTTCTGTGTATTTCACAAATAAAAAGATCTGTAAAATATTATGTTGTCCTGTTCAATGAGGTATCATTGCTATTTAGGTTAGAGTATGGACGTGCATCCCACTGTTTTCGTTTCAAAAGTCGACTACAACTACTTTTAAAATGTTAAAATCTGTCTTGAATACAATTGATTTAATTCGTATTTAAAACAAAAACGTTTATTCAATGATTCCTTCACAAGTGAGATAGCATATGTCAAGTTCTTTTAGTCCAGGAGGTTCCATGCTGTGACGGACCTTGCTGCAGGGGCGTTGCGGGGAGTCGGCAAGATGTAAGACCTTGACACAAGGGCGGTGATCACTGGGGGACGGGGGAACATGTCCCCCAATATTGAGAAATCGCCGATTGACTTTGATTTTTCACACAGTGAATTATTTGAAAATGCTGTCATGTCCCCCCAATAGTGAGAACAAATCGACGCTCTTGCCTTGACATGTAATTTTTACAATACATGAGATGTACTACAGGTAGCATACCCTCAATAATTCCTCCACTGACTTACACACTAATTTGAAAAAGTTAAGTGCCCTCTAAAACCTTGTTAAAATTTTTGCCAGGTACAAGCTACCACTCACAAGAAAGCTGACAAGTTGGTCATTCATGGTAAATTCAATTTGATGAAATGATTGCCCACAGCCTGCTAGTAGTTTTAGGGCAGGTAGTTCTAATGATGGTGCTTTTCAGACTAATCCTAATTTTGAATTATTTTCTGAATTTTCCGTGGTGTCTGTTGATGAAATTTCTAAGATTATAACAGGTTGTAATAGGAAGTCCAGCATAATGGACCCAATCCCAACGTGGTTGTTGCGGGACACCATGAATGTTTTTCTACCAATCTTCTCACGTATTATTAATGAATCACTGGAATCCGGTATTTTCCCAAAATTGCTTGGTAGCGCTGTTATATCCCCTGTACTCAAGAAATCATCTCTTGATCGCAATATTCTTAAGAATTACAGACCTGTGTCTAATATATTGTTTTTGTCCAAGGTTTTGGAGAAAGTTGTTGCAATGCAACTTAAGATTCATATTCAAGTGAATAACTTGGATGACATGTACCAGTCAGCTTATAAGTCAAACTGTAGCACTGAAACTGCATTGCTAAAGGTTAAGTCTGATGTGTTGAATGCTGTAGACAGGGGGGAGGTAGTTTTCATGGCCCTTCTTGACCTGTCTGCAGCATTCGATACAGTTGATCATGATTTGCTACTACACCGTCTTCATGATAACTTTGGTATTACAGGAAATGTACTTCGGTGGTTCACAAGTTATTTGAAAAGCAGAACATGTTATGTGAACATTAATGGTGTCCCTTCTGATCAAAGTAGGTTGTTATGTGGGGTACCACAAGGTTCAGTTTTGGGGCCTCTTTTGTATGTAATGTATACTCAACCAATGTGTAGCATAATGCAAAACCATAATGTCAGTTTTCACTCTTATGCTGATGACACTCAGCTCTATGTATCCTTCAATCCTAACATAACGGGTGAGGCGGAACTAGCCTTGCATAAATTGCAGGACTGTATTTCTGACATTATGTGGTGGATGGATTCTAATAAGCTCAAATTAAATAATGACAAAACTGAGTTTTTTATAGCTGGCACAAAACAAAGTCTCCAAAAACTTCCCTCACTGCAACTGGAAGTTGGATCTTGTCATATCAACCCCTCCAGTGAAATTCGTAATCTAGGTATTATATTTGATTCAAACTTTAAAATGACAAAACATGTTAACAGCCTAGTCTCATCTTGTAATTATCATCTTAGAAATTTATTTCGCATTGGCCGCTATCTTGATAAAGAGACTCGTCATTCTGTTGTCCGTGCTTTTCTCCTTTCACGATTTGACTACGGCAATGCCCTTTTGTATGGTGCGTCATCAAATGACCTTAATCGCATTCAATCCTTGCAAAATCGTTGTGCTAAATTTATTTTCTCGGCAGCTAGATTAGATAGTCCGAAACCTCTTCTGCGTGCCCTTCACTGGCTACCTATTCGCGAAAGAATCCAATTTAAATTTTGTTTATATGTTTACAAATGTTTGAATAACTTTGCTCCTACTTATCTCTCTAGTATGCTTCACAGGAAAACCTCACCTTTATATGGTCCTGTTACCAGGTCTGCAATGGATGGGACCCTACTCCTGATACCTCCTTCCAAAAAGCGAGTAGGTGATGGTGTCTTTTCTATTGCTGGCCCTGTGTTATGGAACTCTCTGCCCTTTCACATACGGCATTTGAAATCTGTTACCCTTTTCAAAAAACAACTTAAGACTTACCTATTTAATTGACTGATATTTTGTTGGCAACGATTTTTCTTGTTTTTGTAAGTGCATTGATCATATGGAATGTATGTATGTATGTATGTATGTATGTATGTATGTATGTATGTATGTATGTATGTATGTATGTATGTATGTATGTATGTATGTATGTATGTATGTATGTATGTATGTATGTATGTATGTATGTATGTATGTATGTATGTATGTATGTATGTATGTGTGTATGTATGTATGTTATTTACCATATCATGACCGTGAAGATTTTTTGCTAGCGGAGCTCAAAGCTTCCGTACCTTTTCCAAGAGCCTTTTTACTCAGTCAAAGCCTAATATACAGCTGCCAGCTTCTAAACCCATAACTTTCCCCAAAATGCTTCAATTGACCCCATTTTGCCACAAGTAATACTTTATCTAGTCTTCTTTTATATCAAATTGACAAAAGACACCATCCTATTTGGTAACATATAAAAGTTATCCCAATGATTTTTATTGGTGTTATTTGTGAAGGAGAACAAATGGCTTATTAATATTGAGTTACTAATGGAGACGTCCTACCTACACTAACTAGATTTTAAAGTTTGACGGTAACCGTAAATGACCTTTGGGCTCTATCAAACATTGTAGGATACATTTAGCTTAGCCTAACGAGAAGCATCCATAGGCAAAGTATAGGACCCCCAAAGTTTCCCTTCTTGAGTTGTCATGTGTAAATGTTTTGCAATTTGTCCACTTATCACCTCACCACAATTGACCTCGAACAATGTCACCACTTCTTGAACTCAATATGAAGCAAATGGAGTAAGCGTTCCTGGAAGTTTTAATGTCAAGGAGATTTTCCCAATTTGACATTCGATGACCTCAACGACCTTTTAATCCCTACCGAAAAACAAGAGGGATCTTTAATTGATTCAATGTATGCCATTTGCATGATAGCCATGAGATTCCTGAAAGTTGCTTTTCTTGAAATATCGTAGCAATGAGTTTTCACAATTTTACTTACGATGGACTAAAATGACCTTAAACCTCTGTGAAAAAGAGCCTTCTCGAGCAAAATGTGGAAAGTCCAAATTCTAACTCAGCAAGGCTAAAGTTCAGGGATATTGTGCTTACAATATGTTTACCGTATGAACTCTGTTAACCTTATATATATATATATATATATATATATATATAGTATATATATATATATATATATATATATATATATATATATATATATATATATATATATATATATATATATATATATATATATATATATATATATATATATATATATATATATATAGATATATAACCCTGACCATCACAAAAATAGTGTTTTTGCACATTATATATGGCACACACATGCTAAGTATGAAATCCCCCCGTCTAATTCTTTTTGAGATATCGTGTTAACAAACAGGGTACGAGTTTTTCGTAGTTTCACCCATGTTGACCTCAGTTAAACTTTCTCCTCCACTAATTTTTGTAAGCTGACAAATTTACATACTAAAAAGGAAGAAATATCTTGGTTAAAGATAGACATATTGTAACCTCAAATGGCCTTTTGACCTCCATCAAAAACAAAAGGAAACCTTTTCTTTTATATCAAAAGTCTATATACTAAATTTTAAAAGTACTCATCATTCCTAAACTGAAATACCGTATTTACAACTTCTTTGATTTTTCACCCCTGAGTAAGTCAAATGGCCTTTGACTTCCACCAAACACGACTGGAAGATAGGGAGCTTTGGCATCCCCCAAACCAGGGAGTTGCTAGCAACTCTTTACCCAAACATATTTAGGAATATCCCCAGAGTTCTAAATGCAGTTGATAACTGCACTTTGATTGGCATTCAAACAATGAAGTTTCCCTTTGGTTGGTCAACAATGATTGTACATAGGCAAGTCTGGTGTGTTCCCAATTAAGCTCACATACTCTGTGCCTGATAATATTGCCTCGAGCAATTTAAACTCAGTGCAGGCTACTGTGGTTCTGTCTTAGAGGTGTACTAGACAGGAGGCTTGGTTTAAATTGGAGGTGGGGCTAGAAGTCAATTTAGTAGGGAGAATTGTTACTGTCTGGGGTGAGCTTAGACAGTCTTGTATATGACAACTCTACATACCCGTTAAACAGGTTTGTACTTGCAGACGAGTACAGATCAACGCCTCTGGAAATGGAATGACACGAAGATGCAGAGCACAAATACTGGAGAAAATTATTCTATTTCTTGATCACATAAATGTTGTGTGAAGTATCAGAATGGAAAATGGGTTGATATAAGACCACCTTCTGCTAAGGTGAAATAGCAGACATAACTTAGCTGCATGTCGCCTACCCCCGTCACTGAATGGCTCGCCATGCTTACTGTACTGCCAGCAAAATGTTCTGCTGCTTGATGTTCAAACCAACTTGACACTATGCAAGAAACGCTATCTTCCAAGTAGCCAACAGGATGTGGTATGACGTTTCTACCCTAGTTTCGGGTCTTTGCAGCTAAACCTTAGACTTTCGACCGAATTTGTGCAAGTGTATGCTATCTCCCTACATAATGAATAGGGAAATCAGATAGGGGCACGACAAAATGCAACTTGTTATAGAAACAGGACAAACGAGGCATCCTGGTGGGAAAATTTGATCACGGTACCATGGTTTGAATGAGTACACCCCGGTATCTTAAAGGAAACACAAGCTTTAGCTGAGGTTGGGCACACAGCTTATTCACTTTAGGAACGACTGTCTGTATTGCTGAAAATTGGTAGCCCTCTTAAAACTAATTCACACTGCAGCCATGCATATAGATATGGACGTTTAAAACGGAAATCAAAAGAGGAACTTGTGTCGAAAGAGGAGCTGTAGAAGTTAATGAGGATAAAAATTCGATGAATATTGGTGTTGGTGACAGGGGAGATGCTTCGTTAAAGTTGAGGTACTGCCATATCCAAAATTCTGAATTGCTCTTGCGGAATTTGATAACTTCCCCTGACCGTTCTATCTCTGAATGTTACAGTTGTGCAAAACTGAGACATTCAAAGGAGGCAATCCATAGAGTTGTAAATTTCATTTGTCTCCATATTTTTTCGGTTAATAAAAATTTCAACAAACCGAAAAGCAGACAATTGTTCAAACAAATTTCCTCTGACCCTGACAGTTACTGTTCAAAAGGCTCATGCATCCACAGACGTCGCTTCACCCCTTACACATTGGAAAATTTGTAGTACTTTGAAAATCGGGGTGCGAAGGCACAAGTGATTGATTTGTCCAACTTTGCAACTTTGTGCTAACTGGTATGCTTCTGTTACAGAAAAAAATCGGATTCGCGAAATTAAAATTCTGATGGTTGAAATCAGTAAATCGCACTCTTTGGTGCCAGGGTGCTTCTTCCATTAGTGATAAGTCATTAGTCACCGGTGCTATGGCCGAGTGGATAAAAGCGGGTGGAATTTGGGGCGATGAAGCTTAGCAACAGGGAGGTTCGGGGTTCGATCTCCGGCCGGGTCAAAGTAAGGTTGCTTTTTCATCCAAGAGCAATTTACCGTTTTTCCACCTGAACTGGCCTTTCAAAAGAAACCAAATTTGATCTCAGTTGTTAAGCTGGTTAACCATCAGACGGGAAAATGTAATTTATAACTAATAAGCTTCTCCCACATTGGTGGATGAAACTGCCCTTCCGTATTTGCGTCAAGCATGGAAGTGTCTGGATGGGGATGGTTGGTGCATTGCTCGTTGAGATCAACTGGACAGTTTTTCTGAAACGGTGAACCGTACTGTTTTTGAATTTTTACAATCGCTTGAGCAGAAATTGACGAATGGGCTCCTTGGAGGATAGGTGTAGACGGGAGAGCTGCGACAGGAGTTAGGGTGGGTTCTTATTTGTTGACATGATCAATCTTTTAATATTGTTGTGTAGAGTATTTACAATGTCATAATTAAGCCTCTTGAAGGTCATTTTCAATTGGTTGGGTCTTCATCAATATTAATGTTTGGGAAGAATGTGACTTGGCCAGGAAGCCTGTCTTCCGGACAGACCAAGTTCACTTTCCTCTGATATCCCAGAGAATCAATTTAGAGCTCGATCTGTAAACAACAAACCCTTGATTGAATGGTGTTATTCTGCAAGAGCGAGAAAATAAGAAATAAATCATAGAAAATAAAGTATAACTGTCATCATAATTTTAATCCCTGAGATGTCTAACTTTGTGAGAAGAACCCATGAAGAAAGACAACAATATCTGCTATCTCAAATTGTTCCAAACTGCCAAAAATTTTACAGGCGAATGGGGCTTTTAGTTTTGCTCTTAATAGGAAAAGTTAACACCAAGTTTGTTGCTAGGGACAAGTTTGGATCTAAGCAGAAGGAGAGGGGCCTTAAGCGACCAAGTTTTTCGCAGACCGTTTTGCATTTCTTGCTGATGAAATGATTAAATTATAATTTTCCTAATTATAACTGTTAGGCCATTGGAACCCTGGAAATCTCAGACCTGAGTCTCTTTTCGCAAATGTAACGAGGGGCCTCCTGGACTAAAGGTGTGGGTTGTTCTGATTTCTAAATGTCCAAGCCAAACTATTGCATATTTTAACATAACCATGACCACCCAAGACCGGTACTGTACTCAGATCACCTGAGACCAAACCGGCATCGATTTCAGGGTCTGCCAAACCACTAACACAAAGCTCTCAGACCACCCTGTGCTCATGTACACGGAAAATCCTGAAGCAAGCTTTTATGGAAGGATTTATGTAAGGCCTATAGACGATAAGATCTTCTCCATGATCTGCAATTAAAAGCGTACAAAATATACTTACAAAAACAGGATTCATATGGACCTTTAGAAGGTTTTACTTCGGTACACAGAGACTTACAACTATAGTTTGGACGGGCATTTTGTACGTTAGGGGGGGGGGGACGGTAAAGGTGCATTGAAAAAAGAAAACACTAAATTTACACCAACTGAATCGTCGGTTTTTCGGTTTTGCTCGGTTTAGGTCGAAAATAGGCAGACCACCCAAGACCGAAATAATGTCGATCGTATGGCAATCAGATCACCCAACAGTCGCTTCAAGATACCCAAGACCACCCAAACTGCCTTCGGTTTCTGGTGGTTTCTGTTTGGTCCTGGTCTTAGGTGATCTATGCAAACCTTTGCCCTGGAACCCCATCCAAAGATCTACTTTTAGTTTTATTATGTACGAGTTTTCCCTGCGAAACAGCTACATCTCTGCAAAGTCTCTCTCCTTGACAACGAAGAGTACCAAAGGAGACCTGCATTTGCGATAAAAATATAGCAACACAAACAACAAATGCCTCAGGCCTGGACTCCGATCCAGGGTATATAGCTGACACTCATGCAGGCTGCATAATATAATTATGAGTATAGTGTCAGTACACGTATGCAGATCTTAGTTATCCGAGGAAAGAATATCTTATGGTTAACATGAACGGGCATTCACTTGATAAAGTCGTAACATTTGATAGGTGAAGATTGCGCACGTTAAAATTATTATCTTAGTTCCTCCATCCATTTCACTAACTTGTTCCTTCTACCCTTTGTACTGAACAATAACGTTAGGACTAGCTAGCCACAGGCAGTTAGTTCTAACTTTATTTAGGGCAGTACATATATGTATGCACTATATAACGTTAGAACTGCCACACTGCCAGTGTAGCTAGCCCACCTCTAGTCCTCAATTAGGCCCTACACACTACGCTCCATTAGCACTTTGTTCCTTGTATTCGGAGCGTAGTCTAACTGGGCGTAGGCACTGATTGAGGGCTAACCTACCTCAGTCGCATACTACCTGTAGGTTGTAGTACTACTAGTTTTGCATAGCTTATAGTACCAACTGCACGTGCTGCGTCGACCCTTTACAACAAAAGAGATCGCTACTTCTAGCCAAATAATTGTTCGTGTGAGGTGCGAGTACACGTTCAAAATCATGGTTTGACCAATGTTTTGTACGACTGTAGCCTATGATATAGCCGAAAGGTATTAAAACCTGTCGATTACAGTTTTGCTAAGCACCAACAAGACAACAAATGCGCTCAGTCCTATTCTTGTTCCAGTTAATAAGCATCATGCCCATGTTCAACTATGCATAATATCAGAATAACATTCTTGAATAAACTTCATTTAGTTGTTAGAAGATCGTTGCTCTACCTGACCCTTCCTCCTACCTCATCCCCCTCCACTCCTCCTTAACTCTACGAAATGTTGGCGAACAACACCCTGCAAGTTGCTCACACAGACGGAAGGATCTAGGCGATGATTAAGGTACTCATTCTTCTTACAGACCACACTGTATTTGCAAGCAAATGCATAGTTCTAGTTAATATGGAATTACTTATGAATTTATGCTTTTGGAAAGATATATGTTGATATCTATAACTTTATTCTTGGAATGGTACAGACATTCAGCCCTCCCTTTTCGTTGGCCACGAAGAAAAACAGTTTAGGGGTAGGACCCACTGTCTGTTCTTGAGATAACGTGTTTACGAACAGTTAACAAGGTTTTCGTATTTTCAGATGACTTCAGATGACCTGGACACTCATCTATACCAATAGGAATGTTTCTCTTAATATCACAATTCTATTTACCATTTCTGAAAAGAACCACCATTCACATCTTGAAATATCGAGTTTACAATTTTTTCAGTTTTTACCCTCTGGTGACCTGAAATGACCTGTGACTTCCATCAAAAACAATAGGAACCTTTCTCGCAATATGAAAAATCTATGTACGCAGTATGAAAAGTATCCATTATTGCTATCTTGGGATAATGTGTTTTCAAGCGGTTTACAACTTTTTCATAGTTTCAACTCTGGTGACCTCAGATGACCTTTGATCTCTACCAAAAACGATAGGATTCTCTCTAGTAATATGAAAAAATTATGTGTAAAGGTTTAGAAATGTCCATCATACCTAACTTGAAATAGCATGTCCACATGGGCTGTATTCGACACCATGTTCTTGACAGTTCAGGAACATGACGAGAACATGGGCACTCGTTTTGCAGTGTCGAACAAGAACCCTACAGTGCAGGTACAGTTACCACGGATACACGGACTGTATACTTAGAGAATAATCCAAATTTCATAGCACCTGATTTTCAGGTAGGCCTACCTCAAACAGAGTACATGCATGATATTCATAATCATCCTGTCGGTACTAATTACACCAGCGCGCGGTATACGAAAGTAACATACTGTTTAGCCTATGTAACGTCGACGTCATTCTACATACATACATACTACGTACATGCTACTACGTACATGGTCCCTACCGTGCCGCCGTACTGTTTCATACTTTCACTATCAGCTTCCTTTATTTTTCGTAAGCCCCCAAGTCTGTTGTTAGGTAGTTTACTCCTGCCGGGTACATGCTCTGATTACATTAATGTCAAAAATGGCATAGGTAACTTTCGAAGGGCATTGTGCAGCAACTTCCCTAGCATTTCTTCCGCGATAAGACATCTCCGCCATCTTTGTTTGTGTTCGTTCTCGCTGCACCACCAGTCGAGGTGGTGTGAGATTTGGGTGCAAGAACATTTCGCGAACGTGTTCTTTCGTGATCGACTCGTACGAGAACACTGTTCCCTGTACGAGAAAAGGGTGTCGAATACAGCCAAGGTTTAGTGATCTTTACTACTCGTGACCTCAAAAGACCTCTGACCTTCCGAAGGACAATAGGGTCTTGTGTCATAATATGACACATTCGAATACCAAGTGTGAAAAGTATCCATCATTTTAATCTGGAGATAAACTCCCAAATTTGTCGATTTTCGTTGTTTCACCCCCGGTGACCTCAGATAACAGTTGCCTTCTACCAAAAACTATTGGTACATGTACTGACCATTACGTATCGACATGCTATGTATGAAAAGTATCCGTGCTTTCTTCCTTGAGACATCGTGTTAACAATGTTTAAGGTTTTTGACTTTTGGTGACCCCAGATGTTCTTTGACCTCCCCCAAAGACAACAGGGTTCATACCCTTAATATGATAAATTTATAGACCAAGTATAAAAAGTATCCGTCATTGCTATCTTGAGATATCGTGTTTACAAGCTAAGCGTCACAAAGACATACAGACATACAGACGTACATACACATAAATACACTCACCAGTGTGATTGTGAAGTTTCTTTTTGCCCTTGGCAAGGAATCAAAAAGAGAAAAATTAGGCAATTTAGCATACTTTACTCATTGCTTCAATTCTGGAACATAGATATCAAATAAAGACGATTTTTTCTTTCATATGCAAATATGCAAAATTTTCAAATATAATGCAGGGGCAGTTATCAGTCCTTTCAAATACAAAGGTAAAATGTCGTTACCACTCAGCTTACGTAAACTCCTTATCTTCGGCACCCCTATGAAGTTAAACTTTGATCAAAATCCAAGATAACTTTAACATTAATTCTAATAATACTTCATAACTGCAAAACTGTAATTTGAAATGGTTACCATATCTACTGCTTTATAAATTATGCATCGTTTAGATTGCACTTTAGGGTTACATAAAAACTTTATTTTGAAATATTTACCACTCCGAAGGTTCCATATTATATATATTATGCATGGATGTCACGCGACGTGGTTTTAGAGGCAGAACAACGAAGCACACTGCACGCACAACGTAGACTCCGCACACGAGTGTATTAGACTCACGCCCGTATCCAATTGGTTCAAAAATCAGCTGTCTGTATTTTTTAGTGTAACTTGCAATGATACGAGCTTGCCTCCAAACGAGGGAGCACTTTCTACTGTGACGTCATATTCATAAGGTCTATGGCACAAAATTTGGACAATAATCTCATTCCACCTATATTTGATCCGGCTTTTGATAATAACGTCAATGTACTGTTCTGTGAGGCCCTCCCAGCTATTTTTAACACGTTAATTACAAAACACTCTCACACATTCTGTTGATCTGTATAACTGTGTAAGTGTCTTTTATTTTACAAACTGACTGCTGAAATTGCTTCATGCCTTTTTGGGCTCTTGGTGAAATCGCATTTTGAGGTCAGTCCATATTGAAAGTTTCAATCCTTATTATTTTCCGGGTGCTATTAGCAAGCAAAAAGAAAAAAAAAAAAGAAGAAAAACACCTTCCACTTGCTTAAGTGTGCTACAAGTTAAAATTTTCAATTATGATTTCCGTTGCTTAGTTGAAAAGTTAGATTCGAAGTAATCATCTGCTGTTAAAGTAAGAACACATAATTTTTTCAATTACTGCAACCTTTTAAATTGCACTCTGAACATTGTAATTTGCACTGAAACTAATGATCGGTCAATAGTGTGCTACTGATCTATTACATTTTAAGTTCGCCTTACCGAAGCAATTTTTTATAGGAATTTCATGGCCAGGAAGCACTGTCATCGTTATTCTTACTAACTGTACTCCTTCGTCATTATTGGCAAATAAAAAATTTTAGGTTAATTTAAGTTGGGAAGTTAATATATCACGCTTTGGCTATCATTTTCATTGCTCAAGGAATAAAGGCGTCCCATTATAAGTTTACTTCACAGTCGCTTCAGGCAAGTTACACGGAAGTTTTGTATGAAGACTGAAGACTTGTTTTGCTTGCCAAGGTAAGCATATTGCAATGGAAAGCAACCTGATGCAATCAATGCCCTTTACGCACTATTTTTTACGTAAGTTCCCCTTAACATGGGTTCACATTGTTCCGACGTGTTTTATTTTCAAGAAAAAATTAATGTTTTGCTGCCAATTGGTCCGACTTTCTTCTCAGTCTCTTGTTGGAACAGCAATAATGCCTGACGTTAAGGGATAGCTGGCCTCAAAGTGAAATGCAGCATGAAAGTTCAATATCTCCTTTCCGCAAATTGCAGTGTTGTTTCAGGTGTATTTGGCTGCAAATTGTTATGTAACGCTTTACTTAGGGCTATTAATAAATGTTATACGTAAAGTAACAGTTACTATACAATAACCACTGTAGTAATATGAGGCAAATGCTATTAAATAATTGGATTTTTGGACCCCTGGAAGAATTTTAATTCCTACGAATTTAACATTTCAGTTAACAGTACGCTGTTCCCAAATTTGTTTGTCTCTAAAAATGTTTCTTGTTCATTAAGCCATCACCACGTAGAAGCTATGATATGGAACGATTGCACGCAAGTAAAACTAGCGACAAGTCGAGGTATTCAGTAGTTGGCTTAACCTCAGTAATTAATTTTTTTTTCTAGAAATCAGTACAAATATATAGCAAACTTCACCTGGCTATGGCTATATCATTAAATATTAGTAGTATAAACAACTTTCAAGCGTAGTTGATCAATAAAGAAAAACTACCTTGAAAGGAACTCATTCGATACAGATAGTTCTACCTTTTTTAGGTTGGGAAAAAATCGCAGGTTTTAGTCTCTTTTATAAATGATAAAATATAAATAAAATTTTTTCCAATGTTTTTAAAAATGTAGTTAAAATTGATAAACTGCTTTAATGTTGCTCTATGTGTATCGATATTTCCTCATATGTCTACAAGTTTTAAAATGAAGTACATAATTTTCTTTATCTACTGTCATTCTCAAAGCAAGAGAATTTTTCTTCTAAATGGTGACAATATTAACGCTACAATATTGGGATATTTGATTTAAAATGACGTTTTGCGATAAAAATTCCCAATATTGTCCATAACTGAGGTTGCAGGGATTTTTCTTTTTCCTTGGTGTATTTGTTGTTGACTCAGCGACAAAAGACTGGGAGAGGGTTCGCAATAAAAGTCCTGTTCTAGAACTGATGAGGTTACTAACAAAAAGTCTACTTACGCAAGTACAGGGCTAAAGTGTCATTACCTCCGCAGTACCTGGTGTCATTAAACGTACTCTTTAAACAATGACCGTTGCACCTCTTTTCACTAACTTTCCTTGTAGTTGTAAAGTCCGATATGTGTCGGCCACAAAGACACAGGCTCCTTTTTGAGAGGGCAAATACTGAATGACACTTCAGGAAACATGTTTTAGCTGACAAATTTGAGGGAAAGTATGAACCATAGATGTGAGAAGTATTTTTTGGGTATAAGTAGCAACCCCAGAATATGGCATCTGCAGAAAAAGAGAGAGAGAGGGAACAAAGTAGGGATATTGAAGAAGTTATAGAACCATAACAGAAAAATCTTTATGAAAGATTTTTTATGCTTCAGTCGACCGTTACGTTTCCCTGCTGACCATATGAATATCTCACAAAGACTTAAACGTAACTTTCAGTTACACTCAAATGCTGGTATCCAGTGGAGAAGGGTGTGTGGGTGTGTGTGGGGGGGGGGGAGGGGTAAGTCCGAGTTAAAAATGAAGAAAAAGAATTTACGTCACTCTTTCATAGGTGGCTTCACTTAGCTTTTGACAAAATTCAAGTTACACCCCCTGGTTAAAACCCCTGAATACGGGTTTTAATTTTTGGAATAGTTGATGATTTCATAGGAAGACGCTTGCTGTATGAGTTTTTAACAGACAACTGTACAATCATTTATGCATACTGACATCTGACGTAATTTAGAAATAGAAGCATGTTGATGCAAATGTTTTATGGGTGTAGATTTTAGTTAGACTAGAAAAGTCTTGATCTACTTACCGCCATGTACACCATGATTTTCGTTCAAAGTTGTTATTGTCATTAGAATTAAAGCCATCGCCATCTTGTCATCAAAATTAAAATGCATTAACACGCATAGCTAGTCGCAGGTGTGCTACGTGCCTTCCGTGAGAAATAAATGCATAACTTCAAGCTAACGTAAGTTTCTCTCTTGCCGTATTCAACAACATTGACTCGTCAGTGAAACTTAAGTATCGATGAACATGAACACACAATGTTTTTTGAGTAAATGTATTGTTACACTTTCGTTTCACAAGATAATGTGATAATCATAACGCTGAATGGCATGGTGTTAATTACCTTAAAGGGGTAGATTCGAAACCCTTTTAGAGTAGTTTAATAAAACCAAAAGTCGTGCTTGAATAACACTATCAAGACAATAAGGACTACTTCTCCAGCAGACTTACAAGTGAGCTTAAACGATTCAGTTCTTTCTCTCAGCAACGTGATTAAACAATGTATGAAAAAAAAATTACGACTAATTTTGTGCCTTCAGTTTGGATATATTTCAATTTGATTTTAACATTTTATGTTGTGAAATTTTTAACTTATTTTTTAAATCTTACCTTCATAGAATGTTTTAATTGTCATAACTATACCACAGAAAGGAAATATTCATTGATTGCAAAACGCTGATAGTAGATACGTAAGTTTCCCAATTAAGTTTCATTATTGTATTTAAAGCGTTTCACCATAATAAGAAAATGTCAATGTTGTTCTTGGGACAAACAGAGAATGAAAAGAGATCAAAGAATAATAATTTAATACATCTTTAAATGTTATTATAGTAAAATCGACCACGAGAAGGACAAATCACAGAGACCAACATCACACCGTCCATACATCAGATTGCATTTAAATCTTCACCTGTCTAAGACGTTCAAATTCCCTCGTTAAATATTAACTTTTGCATGTAGTTGATTTTCCACGAGACAATAAATATCATCGTTGGATTTCTTGCTCTCAAGATCATCATTCACTACAAGACTGTTGGCAAATTCAGGATCAAACACCTTGAGGTAAATCTTAGCATCACCTTTCAGATTCTCGTCTCCTTGAGTTTTTGTCGAAAAATATGTTCCAATGATATCATTTGTAGTGGAAACAGCTGTTTTGTCCTGAATCCCACCATCTCTTCCTCCACAAGATGGGGTGAAACCCGGGAAATGTAAAATTGTAATTGTTTGGCATCTATTGTTTTACAGCAGACAAAATATAGATAACATATTATACATTTAAACAGCAATATGGTAACTTTTCGTTATAAATGATGGTCTTAGCCTATCTTAATCGTTTGACAAATCCGCTATGAATTGAAACAAAAAGCAAGTTGATACGATAAAATACTTGGTACAGTTACAAAAATATTAAGTAAGAAGAGCGGTCTGTCAGTTGTTGTGGAATTGTTCAAAATGATGTTATGGATAACTTTTCATATTATTGTGTTGTTAACACTGATCTTGAATACATGTGCATTCGTGCCGTTTTCTTCCAAAACCCCGAACGGCGAAAGTCGAGGGGCAAAATTAAATTTCCTTCTGAAAGTACTTACACCTGAAGTTAAACAGGTATAGAAGGCAAATTCCTTTAACCAAGCATGTCATGTACACGATAACACTGTTAATAGGTATACCTGTGGTATTTGTTTACATTCTTGTGACCAGTGGCGTAGCTAGAGGGGGAAGGGGGGGGGGGCGGTCGCCCCCCACAAAGCCTCCGAAGGCCTCTGTCGGAAATAAGTTGAAAACAATTCATTTGAAACACTTACAACACTTGTTATGTGTGTAAGCAGAATTGCACATCGAAATGTGAACGTGAAAATCAAAAGTCGTACTCAAATTACCCGCAAAGAAAAAAAAAGTCCCCAGATAATACTCTGTCGGAATATTTTAGTTTTTGGCTTTTTGGCACAAAAAATATCTAGCTACTCCACTGTTCTTGTCCTAGACGACTGACAGGTTTCTACATAAGTTTGCTTGAACAAATTTTAGCCTTTAGGTTGGTTGTGGTGTCTGTCTGAATGGGAGATGCAATTTTACTTTTTATCTGAAATAATTGTAATCTAGTGTTCTCTATTTCAGCAGTTTTGGTTGTATGTTTACCAAAAAGTTTATTTACCAACAAACTGAGAAACTTTTACTCACTTAGGGGGACATCTTCTCATAATCAAGATAATTGCCAAAATTATAGCTAATGTGATGAAGACAGTGGTAATGATGTTTACTCTGGAACTGGAAATGGTCATATAGCCTTTCGCGTATGAAACAAAAGAACAAAGCAAATAAATGATAATTGTAAAGCAGGATGTTTTCAACAACTGGCTGAATAAAACCCATAGTGTATGCTTGACACATTTTCAAGCCCTACAACACAAAATCAATAAGAACATTGCATGTGTTACTTACCGAACAAATTTTGACGTTTTTAATTGCTACGGAATTTGTCAAAACTGCAATTTATTCAGATTACTTCCAAGTATATATATAGTAAAACCTGTATTAGAATTGGAAAATTGATACCTCTTTGAGTAAAGAAACATACCTGTGCAAACTGGTATGCCATCTTGCCAAGTCAAGATTTTGCTGAAATTTCCCCCTTTGTCACAATATAAAGTCTGGTTACCTTTCAGCTGATAACCTTCATCACAGGTAAATATTAATGAAGACCCCTCTTTCTTTGCTTGGCCGTTGCTGATGTTTACAACTTGACAACTTCGTGCAGCATCTATATCATTGCCAATTACAATTGAATTTTATTGTGCATCTTGTACCCATCTTTTGATACGTTTCAAGTAATTTTACTTTTCCCATAACTAAAAAGAAACTGGACACAAGCAATAACCCCAAAGTTAGCGAGATTGATAAATTTTTATTTTCTATCAAATACTTAAAACGGAAACATTTTTACAAGTTGAGTCCCGTGAAAGATAACCCTAACAGGCTCATTAAAGACGCTGACCAGTAGATGGAGGATTTTCAACGGAGAGGTTCCCCTCTCTCCCCCTCTTTGTTTCGGAAAAGTGATCAAGGGATAACAGGCCAGGTGTTCCCTAATGGAGCCTGGAATGAGCACAGAATAACAATTTAATGTCCTACCCCAACGAACTAAAGTGTTATCTATGTCTTCAACCCCTTTCTCTAAAGCCCAGAAAGAAAGAGTACTATTGCTTTGCAGCACTCCCCAACACTTGATTCGAACAAGACCTCGATAGGATAAGCCTTAATGCTTGAATGAGAGGAGTAAATGAACCAATTTTGACAGCTTTGGGCAGCCAATTACTTTGTTAATCAAGCTGAATAACGCCTTTCCCCTTAGGATTGCAAAGATGTAAACTCCAATGGAAGTTTTATCACAAAATAAGGATTGCTAAGTACCCCCTGTACACGTGACGCCTCCACCCTTGTGTTAAACAAGGGTTTTATTATATTACCTCCGTAAATAGAGATCCCATCTCTCCCTCCACAATTTTCGCTTTTATTTCCTGGACACGGCTCGTCACAAAACGTTTCTTCCATAGTAGCATAGTGCTGAAATCCAGCGGTTGATGTCCAACAGTAACATCTTTTTCCTATTGTGGTTCCATAATACTGCCAGTCTTTCTCGACAAAACAATATAACGCACAATTCACTGCTGTGAGATTTTCAGGCATTTTGATCACATCTGCTGGATCATTTTCTCGAATCTTTCCCACGTCACCTAAGGAAAAGCATCCAAGGTAAACACCTTTCGATAAAGATGGATACTGCAAAAGTGTATTTACAACTAAAACGTCATTAAAGATTGTTGACAAATGCATCCCATCTGTCTAGGGATGGAAAGTCTTGTGAAAAGAAGGCCCCTGATATGGACTTTCTATACACTCAAATAACTATATATCATGCAACAATTTATCCCTCGCAGTTTTGTGTGAGAAAAGTGTAATAATGTTAAATGGTATGCATTTTTGCATTAGGTTTATAATTTAAACAACAATTACAATTATATTAACGTCTTTAAAATTGAAGAACTCTATAAGTAATACTCACTCTCCTTTTCTAGGCAAGAAGAAAACTTCAAATTTATCAAGAGAAAGGCCAAGACAGCTTCCATATTGCAGTCATTTAAGAAAATTTTGCCTAGACTAGTAGTAACAAGCAGAGTGTAGCAAAATGATTTCATACATTTTCAATTTGACGGTGATGACTTAGTGTCAAATTGGTTTATATTTTTATAACAAAGGAACCCACTTGTTTGTCATTCTACAAAACTTCATTTTAGAATGACCGTTATTCATATTTTGGTTTAAAGAGAAAGTGGCTTTCATAGCTAGCAGGAAGAGAACTTTCGTTTTGATCTTTACCTCAGTAAACAATAATGGAAAAACTTTCGTCTACTTATTGGGTGAAAAATGTGAAAACGGTCTTTGCTAGAACAAGTTGATTCAATCATAAACATAAGGGTAATTCACTGGGTTTCATATCTTATCTGGAACACACTCTAAGGACGTGCTAACAGAAACATTGAATCACATACACTTATGGGAAGACTTGGTAAGTAAACAGTTAACATCTTCTTCAATGTCGAAAACAAATTTTCGAAGGTTCTCTAATCACTTAAAGTACCACGTTGTATCCCGAAAAAAGGTATACCAGCTAACATGTATCTCGAAGGCTAGTTCCTTTGCTCACAGTGTCGCGTGCAAAACTGCGTCGGCGCCGTCAGGCGCTTTAATGCTTGTGCGCTGTCAACGCTTCTTGAATCTACACTGCATATGACGCCATTTCAGCGTCAATTATCACTCATCAAGACTGTTATGTCTTTTCTATTTACACTGGATTCTCCGTCTACGAGTTTTTGAGTGACAGGGAGTTCGCTCCTGAATCTGCACTAGCAGTGGTCTCTTGAGTGTCATATATGGCGTGATATTAAATCTGAAGTAGTTTGGCTCTTTCTTTAGAGGGGGGTGGTGGGGGTTGACACGAAATTTCCCTAAACTATTTCTTCAACCTGAGGTTTACAGGACGGGTAACTCCAGTTTTTTCCTTTGTTTTGGAAAAGAATGATTTAAGAGTTGTTAATTGGGGTTATTTAATCTTCATTAGAGCCTAGTATCTGCATTTGATGTCTTTCTTACCTTTAATTGAACAGACGAGTCCCTTAGGTTGTCCATTTGCTTCCTTTGCCGTGCTCTGCGGTGGTACAAATGCATTTCATCCACAGTATAAATACATGTGATTACATCATCACCAACGCAACTGTTATTGTACCGCTTTAATTACTGGTGATGTGTAGCTGATAGCAAGCCATACACGACTTTTTTAAAAGAAAATTAGAAGCTTTATGAAAAGGGGGAAGTACTACAACTTGCAGTATCATGATTTCATGCGTAAGCACGCTAATGACAGGAAATGTTGACATATACTCAGTTGTGTTTACATTCAAATTTAGACGTATGGATATATGGTGAAAATAGCCGCTCTTTAGTGATTAAGGGGTCTCCAAGTGCAAAAACGTTTTTGGGAAGACTCCCACGGTGGCATTACTGGCTTGGCAAAGTAGCAGATGATCTGAATAGAAGCAAGTCAAAGCGTTAAAGAACGAACACGTCTTAAACGTTGTGCATGCTTGTTTGGCGGGAGCGAAGCATCTAACAACTCCAAGCATAGTAACAACTCCCCGCTGAAATACACACATGCATGCGTGTGCAACCAGTAACCTCTAACTGGAAGAGACATGATCCAAAAGAAATCACCCAAAGCGGTTATATATAAACTGATATATATATCAGTTCATTTACCTCATGAGGTCCTGTTTTCAAGAGGTATTCACACCGCAGATAAACCCATCGGAGAAACCATTTCTGTACATTTCTGAAGCAGTACATGTAAGCTCTAACAACAAACTTAGTCATTATTAACACACTTTGTCCACTACGACTGGTATATAGCATTATCGTGTTGGGTGTAGATACAAATTAATTGAAGAATCATAGATAGAGAAATCTGCTGACACAAAAGGGACCTGTCAGTCTGACAACAATGTAAAAATCTAGTAGAATCTACTTTATTCGTTAGTTCCATACTGGTACCTGTTGGAATACATGGAAGCTATTTAGTTAAAGCCGCTTAGAGTGTCAACCGCTTTTCTGTGTGTTTTAACCTAGTAAAAACCCTTGTTACAATTTTCCCTAATTTTATTTCCCTTTCATATATGAGTAGATCTCCATCGCAAAAGGTGCTTGTATAGGCGTATGGGACATTTTCCGAAGGTGAACAATTTTTGACGGAAAAAATCTTTTATTACCTGAAGAAATTGCCCCCTTTTCCAAAGAGAAGCCCCGAGGCCCCTGTTTGAAGGCTAATCTGTACGGAGGTCATAATGACCAGCACGTTTCCATGGAAGCAAATGAAAGCTTTACATTAAAATTTTTCATGTTATGTACACATTTTGTTATTGGTAAAACTGGGAACTGAATGTGTTAGTAAGTCCTCAGTTAGAATGTTGTGCTGTTATTAACATTATAGAAAGCTGGCTGGACCAACAAGTATTCGGTTGATCGTGAAATACTTTGCACTATGGTTTCATTGCTCATAGAATTTTAGGTGTTCCACTATAATTTTAGTTCACTATCCTTTCAGGCAAGTTACACAGAAGTTTTGTATCAAGAGTGATGCGATCAGTGTCCGTAACACACTATTTTACGAGATTTCGCCTAAACATGAGTTCACATTTTTTCCGACTTGTTTTATTATCAAGAAAAAGTTAATGATTCCTCAACCAATTGGTCCGACTTCCTTTTCAGTCTGTCTTTGGAACAGCAATAATGTGTGACACGTTAGTGAATAGCTGGCCTCAAAAAGGAATGCGGCATGATAGTTCAACATCTCCTTTCGGCAAATTGTATTAAACGGTAATGTAACAGTTTACTTAGGTCTATTAACAAATATTATACCCAGGGGCGGCGCCAGGGTTTTTCGATAGGGGTGGCAAAGCATGCTGGGTCGGACCCAGCTTTATTGTTTGGAGGGTGCAGGCATTGAAGACTTCCGAGCCTCACCCCCCCTCCCCTTGTCAGAACCTGCGTTTTGGCATTTTCATTTTCTTGGACTTTATTTTTCTCTAAAAAAACTTTTTTGTCTGAAATAAATACGAACTGTGAGAAGGGTTGTGTTGTCTGTCAGTGAAAATCGGGCCCTCACTGAATGAGACGCTTCAACTATGCAGCAAGCGCGGCGGAACGAAAAAATATTGGGTTGGGGGGGGGGCTGAGTGCAGGAAGACTATCTAAGCGGAGCGCCACCATCAGTTGGCGCGGAGCGTACAAGAAAATTTTGGGCTTTACAAACCCTCCAGATGGCAGGAAATGGCACTTCCCGAGTGTTCTAAGCTGCATGTACCCAGCATTGAAATATGGATCATATGTCTGCAATTTCTCAATTAAGGAGAAAAAATAAATCTAAGAAAATTTTTGACTTTGCAAACCCTGCAGATGGCCGGAAACGGCACTTCCCGAGTGTTCTAAACTGTATGTATTCATCCTTGAAATATGGATCTCATGTCTGCAATTTCTTAATTAATGAGAAAAAATTAATCCTCATTATGTGATTTTTTCTTGCTTATAGAAAAGTTGAATCACTGAGGAAGAGTTATACGCAAAATTGAATTTTATAAAAGTGAGAGGAATCATAACTCTTATAAGATAACATTAAACTTATACCTATAGTTTTTCGAGTTTTTGAACCAATGATGTAACCAAATTTGCAAGCTAAAGTAAACTTTACGCAAACAGGAGTGACGCCTTTTCCTCACATTAATAGACTGAATTATGTGTATCGTTAAATTTAAATCCGATTTAGTGTCCTTCATAATCGTATGGTATCATTACGTAATATGCATAAGAGATATTGAAATTTTGCAAATTGCACCCTTAAGGGTCTGTAAGCCAAAACGATTGAAAGGCACAGAAAGGGGAGAACTGCTCATCAATGTGAGAATGTGAAATCACTCCACCTTGCTTTGAGTTCACTTTGCTTTGAAAATACAGTTAAATCAGCTTTTTATGTTGAAAGAAACGCACATAGAAAATGCATTTTTTTGGTCTACAAAGAACTGCCAAATTTTTAGCTAAATTTAAAGTGTACCTAAAGGCTAAAAATTCAAAAACATATGTTACAAAGCTTGAAAAATGAATCCAAATGGTCTAACTGCCATCTTTACAGGAATTCTGAGCTGAGATATATAAAATGTTGGTGCTTATTCAATTTAAAATGGTAGATGGCGCAATAATTTGTAATGCCATTCTTGTACTACTCAAATTACATTCTTTGTTTTCTTTATTTTTTCGAAAGCCTCTGCACCTTGTGCCAAAATGTGATCACTTTCTCACTGTTATAGGGTGACTTGACTATACAAAACCTCACCGTACAACAGTAATTTTTGCAAGGTTATATAAACATTTCAATTTCAAAAGGAAACAAAAGCAAGTAATGTGAGTTTTACAAGAAGATCATCACAAATTATTGCGCAATCGACTATTTCAAATAAAATGAATAAATTTTAACTTTTCATATCTCATCAACAGGGTGAGCTATGAAAATGAGAGTTGGATGAGTAAAATTCGTTTCCAACGTCTAAAATATATATTCTTATAATTCTACACTTTAGGTCCACTTTAAACTCCTAAAATGAAACGTGCATGTATGGAATAAGAGACAAAACTGATTGCAATTTGTTTTATTGCAGTATTAGTTATGTAAAATTTGGACTTAAATCTTAAGAATGAATTCACAGGCAGAGGTATAAATAATTGGTTGGGATGGCGTCACCAGGGAGGGAGAGGGGGGAGGGAGGGAGATACCGTACCATAACACACGTCAGTCTTTAAGCGCCTGTCACACCTCACCAGATTGCAATAACGGAGAGGAAACGAAGACCCAAAATGTCACTCCGTTGATGTACGTTAGTATCCGTTTAGTCTCCTGTTCTCCTCCGCCGACTTCGTTTCATGACCGGGAACGTCCGGTATGAACGGCGAGAGATTTTGAACATGCACAAAACTTGGACCAGACGTCGACCGAAAAAGGTCCCCCTTACGTATTCGTTACTTATCCGCTAAGCTTCCGTTTTATCATTTTCTCGTGCGTTTCTCATACTGGACTTCTCCGTTAGTATCCGTTCGTCTCCAGTGATTGCTATTGCTCACCGGATCATTACCGGACAACAAACGGATGAAACGTAAAAGTACAGTACCTGCATGTACCGAATGTTCGACGGATACTAACGCATAAGTAACGGAAGCGTAAAGGAATAGAACTGACAATGAACGGATAGGTAACGTACGTTTAACTGAAGAAACTAAAAAACACAGGCAAAGAAACGTATAGGGGACGGACATAGACCGAAGATGCAGCTTACTTACATCCTGTCCCCTCCTCATACTATGGCTTAACAAACGTTTTTGCCGTTTTTTCTTGAATTTTTTGGGTGCGACTGATTCCTTCCCCCTGCATCCGCCCCAGGCATGAGATGAGTGATCGCGGTTCTGAGGGAGGGGTTAAGGGGAGGGGTTGTGAAAGATTTTTCGACTACCGGGAAGCCTTAGACGCAATCTGGTACAATGTTTTGCATCTTTTGATGTCATATTTTTTCTCGAGAAATCTAGTTTCTAGGTAAGTAATCCAACGTTCTTTACTTTTGGCCGACTACAGTTTTCTAACTTTGTTGCACTTATTGTCGACGATTACATAACAAACGGGCAAGGGCGGCGATTTGTGTTGGCTATTGGGGGAGGTGCGCAGAATGGAAGTTGCCATCGAAGCGGAGCCATCATAGTTTTGTGCGAAGCGTACAAGAGAATTTTCGCCCTACAGACCCCCCAGACTGCATGAAATGGCACTTCTCGGGATCTTGGAGGCAGTTTTGAACCGTACGATACTTGATAAGTGACGACTGACAGGCATGAGCGTGTGAACGGGTTTAGTTGCGTTGGTATAGAAGTGGAGCTCCACTAACGTTTTTAAAATGTTGCCAAAATGGCTTCTATATCGCAATTAAATGGTCCTTCTCAGACCTTTCAAATTGCACTGAAGCCATCTTGATGTGTGGCATGATTTCTATTGGCTGGCGCGGACTGCGCCGATAAAATTTTTGCCAAAACAGCTCCCATATCGCAAGAAATGGCCCTTCCCAGATCTTTCAAATTGCACTGAAGACATCTAGATATGTTAAACGCCTCATATATATTTTCCCACTTTCACGGAACTGCTCCCTCTGGTATAACCTTCCCTGCGTACCAGTTTAACCATTTTGTGATTGTTGTGACATGATTGAACAATGTACACGGAAGTGAAAATCCTACCCCCCCCTCCTCCACTGATTGGATACGATACTGCACTACAGACATGTCACTGCATGTAGGGCAAGTGTACAACTAGAGCTGGTAGGTCCATGCGTACTGGATTTACACACTAAAATATGAGGTAGGCCTACTTCTCCGTGAGCCACGGTCGTGAAGGTAGCCATGGAATTCAAAATAGATACCACATTCACGCGTAGTCCGAGAATTTACAGAATATTGATAAATACGTCGGTCAAATACGGATTTGAATTAACTTTTAATCACTCAAATCAGTCAGTTTAGTGTTGAATACTATGTTTTGCTTGTTTTCAAATAGACAGCAATTTTCACAGAATCTCGCTAGGGGATATACTGTATTTTCGGCCCCCTATTGTTTTACGCTACTAGGTATTAACCCTTAAACGACAAAAAAAAAAAAAAAAAAAAAAAACTCAGCGAGAAATTCAATCATGGGTCTTCTGGAATGTAGAAGGGGCCTAAGTGTAAGCTCTGCGGTGCATGCAGTAACGGGCGAATGTACAATGAGTTAGACAGAGAAGACAACGCGCGCGAAGCGCGCAAAATTTTCGAGGATTTACACCGAAAATGTCCTATATGCGACGGATAATGTATCCAAATACTTTATTCCATGATACTGTTACACCTCACCCCACCCCCTACAAAATTATGTGTCTTAAAACGTTATTTAGACGATTTTATTTTTTGGGTCAAAAACCATAGGGGGGCAAATGCCTGCCCTGCCCCCCCCTGTGGCGCCGCCCCTGATTATACCTAAAGGATAAGTTACTATACAAACAGTTACATTACATACAGTAATATGAAGCAAGTACTATTAAATGAACTGGATTTTTGAACCCCTGGAAGATTTGAGTTTCTATTAATTAAAAATTTCAGTTCACAATCTGCCTTTTCCAGATTTGTTTGTCGTTAAACACTGTTTCTTGTTTATAAGGCCCACCACCCCATATATTAGCTATAATATGGAACGATTGCAGGCACGTAAAACATAGCGACAAGTCGAGGTATTCACTATTTAGGTTAATCTTATGAACCAAATTTTTCTAGAAATCAGTAAAAATACAGCAAACTTCACCAAGCCGTATCATCACATTTCATTAGAATAAATAAGTTTCAGACGTATGCATCAATAAAGAAAAACTAACTTGAAAAGTTTGATACAGATAGGTATACCTTTAGTTAGATTGTGAAAAAATGCAGGTTTTAGTGTCTTTTATAAATGATAAAAAATACATAAATTTTTTTCCAGTGTAGCTTATTCTTTTGTAAGTGACAATTGATAAACTGGTTAATGTTGCTTTATGTGTATCGATTTATCCTTGTACGTGTACAAGTGACAAACTTAAGTGAAAAATTTTCTTTATCTACTGTCATTCTCGAAGCAGGAGAACATTTTTTCTAAATGGTTACAATATTGATTCTACAACATTTCGAAATTTGAGTTGGAAATGACGTTTTTCAACAAAAGGTTCCAACATTGTCCATAACTGAGGTTTGGAAGGACATTTCTTTTTCCTTGGTGTATTGTTAAAGTCTCAATGATAAAAGAATATGGAAGAGCCCATAGTAATAGTCCTATTATTGAATTGATGAGGTTTTATTAACATCATCTCGACTTACGCAAGTACAGGGCTAAAGTCTCATACCTTCGCAGTACCTGGTGTCATTAAACGTGCTCTTTAAGCAATGACCCTGTTTCTCTTTTCACTAACTTTCCTCGTAGTTGTAAAGTCCGTTATTTATCTGCCACAAAGACACAGGCTCCTATTTGAGAGGACAAATACTAAATGATACCTCAAGGAACATGTTTTGGCTGACAAATGTGAGGGAAAGTCTGAACCATAGATGTGAGAAGTATTATTGGGGTGTAAATAGCAACCCCAAAATATGGCATTTGCAGAAAGAAAGACAGAGAGAGAGAACAAAATAGGGATACTGAGGGAGTTATAAAACCAGAATGGTAATATAAAAAATCTGTATTCGTTTTGAAAGATTTTATATGCTTCAATCGACCGTTACGTTTCCCTGCTGACCATATGAATATCCAAAAAAAGACCTAAAAATAACTTTCAGTGACTTTTAAAGGCGGGTATTCAGAAAGGAGTGTTTTGGGGGAGCACCCGAGTTGAAAATAAAGAACATAAATTTACTACACTCCCTCATAGGTGGCGTCACTGGGCTTTTTGTCGAAATTGAAGCTACACCCCCTGGTTAAGACTGTGCATACGGGCGTTTTTTTATTTTTGGAGTAGTTGATGATTTCATAGGATGAGATTTGCTATGGGAGTTTTTAACAGAAACCTGCTCAACCATTTATGCTCAAGTATTTATGCAAGTAATTGAGAAATAGAAGCATGTTGATGAAAATGTTGTATGTGTGAAGTTTTTAGTTACAATAGAAAGTCATGATGTACTCAGCGCCATGTACACCATTTTATTTGAAACTTGTCATCGACATTAGAATTAAAACCCATCGCCCTCTTGTAATCAAAATAAAAATGCATTACACGCATAGCTAGTCGAAGATGTGCTACCTGTCTTCCGTGAGAAACAAATGTGTAACTTCAAGCTAACGTAAGTTTCTCTTTTACTGTATCTCAAGAACATTGACTCACGTCAGCATAAAGGTAAGTATTTATCAACATGAACACACTATGCTTTTTGGGTAAATGTGTTGTTACACTTTCGTTTCACACGATACTGTATTACTCTTGACACTGCATCGCATGGTGTAAATTGCCTCACAGGGGTAATTTTAAAACGATTTTAGAGGAGTTTAATAAAGCAAAAGTGGTGTTTGAGTAATAACATTAAGACGAGGATAACTTCACCCGCAGACTTGCAAATGAGGTTGAACGGGTCAGTTCTTTCTCTCAGCAGCGTAAAGGAATAATGTATGAAGAGAACACTTACAAATGATTTTGTGCGTTCTGTTTGGATATATTTTAATTTGATTTTAACATTTTATGTTGTGAAATTTTTAATTTATTTTTAAATATTACTTTTATAGAATAAGTATACTACAGGAAGGAATAATCAACACTAATTGCAAAACACTGACAGTGGATACCTAATTTTCCTAATTGAGGTTCATTATTTCATTTATAGTTATTCAACATGAAAAGAAAAGGTCAGTGCCGTTCTTGGTGACAAAAGGAGAATGAAGAAAGTGATAACATCAATAATTTACAACAACATTAAACTGTATTATAGTAAAACCAGGAAGGTGTTAGGAAGGAGATCCAGCGTTCTATTGACTCTTTGAAACAATGTTCGTTTCCGACAGTTATCTTGTCTTCCTTCTCAAACTTCTTATCTCAATACCTAGATCAACTAGGATCAGTGAAGCGTTGTCAAAATGACAATGAGAAGACACACCTTTTACGTTGAACTCGTTATTTTTTCGTTGCAAGCCGTCATGCAAAAATGTGAGATTTTAACCTTTCGTCGTTATTCGTTACACTAATTATCATTTCATTTTAAGTCAGCTAAGATCTTCTTTACAACTTACATTTCGAATATGTTTCTTAATTATGGAATATTTGCTAAAAACTAAGAGCAGGTGACATATTGAAGTCATGGGGGCACAATTGAAGTACATTATACTTTTGTTGCAAGTCATTTTACTAAAAATCCTGATTAGGGTTTGTTCATTAGCGAAAAAAAACCTTACTTCAAAGCATGTATAAGACAATGGCCTTTGACTCGGAATTACTTCGAAAAGAAAGGAGATCATCATTAAAAGGGTTTAGTGAACAGAGACTTAAAAGAATGAACAAAGAGACCTGCCAATCAAATGGCAGTGCCCGAAAAGGATTAAAACATTTTCGAGTACATATTATCTGACAGATTTGGCCGTTGTATCTCCTTCCTAACAACTCTCTTGTAAAACTGAGTACCAGAAGGACATACCACAAAGACCATCATCCCACCGTCCATTCACCAGATGATTGCTTTTGATTCTTCACCTGTCTTAAAGTATCCTTTTTTTTGGCTAAATATTAACTTTTGCATGTAGTGGATTTTCCACCGGACAATAAATATCATCGTCGGAATTCTGCCTCACAAGATTATTATCATCTATTACAAGACTGTAAGCAGATTCAGGATCAAACACTTGGGGGTAAGTGCTGGCATCATCTTTCAGATTCTCGTTTTCTTGAGTTTTTATTCTAGAACATGTTCCAATGATATCATTTGTAGTGGAAACAACTGCTTTGTCCCGAATCCTAACATCTCTTCTGCCGCAAGATGGGGTGCATCCAGGTAAATGTAAAATTGTAATTGTTTGACATCTATTTTTTTACAACAGACAAGATGAAAAGAACAAATTATACGTCTAAACAACAACAAATGTTAATCTTTGCAGGTGCCATTTTGGACGCTCTTTTCATATACCTTAACTAGTTACGTTAAAATACACAAATGTTTGGCAAATGAATGGCCTTTAGTGTTGAATGATGGTCTTAGTCTACCTCTGAACGTTTGGCAAATTCGCTAGGAATTTGAAGTTAGACAAGTTGATTCCATAAAATACTGGGTAAAGTTACAAAAATATTAAGTAAGAAGAGCGGTTTATCAGTAAATGTGGCAATTGATCAAAACGATGTTAAGGTTACCTATTCACACTATTGTCTCGTTAACACTGATCATGAACACATGTATATTCGTGCAGTTTCCTTCCAAAAGTCCGACGTAAGTCGAGGGCAAAAACCAATTTTACTTTCTGAAAGTACTTTCATCTAAACCTAAACATATAGAACGCTAAAAGGGTCACGATATCTCGACGTCTACTCAGATAATGTGCCGTCTGCGCAGGTATTTTGCCGTCTGTTCAGGTAATTTGACGCCTTTTGGGATACTTTGTTTCAGGAATATTGCACCCTAGAAATGTATTTCGTGGTCAAAAAGACATTTTGTCGTTATGTTTTATGTATTTGAAGGCATCGAACTACTTCTGAAGTCAAAATATTTGACACGGCGAAATACGCCTGACCCCTTTGGCGCTACCCCTTTGCCAAACGGTTCTCAAGTAATATGCCGTCTCCAAGCATTTTGCTTTCTGAAGTTCGTCGTCTCCAGGTACATATATCGATGAATTCATTAGGGAGTGATAAATATGCACGACTTTAAAGGACATAACTGGAAAATTTGGCAAAAGATGAACCTAATGTTGCAAATTTCCGTTATGTTCCGTATCATTCATATTTTATGACAAATCCAGACCCCTGATTCTTCGTTGTTTTAGGTTATACACTATCAAATTATCAACAGGATTGTATTAAAGGATGCGTTTGTTAAATTTGTCAATAGAAACATGCTCTTAAAATGTAAAATGTGAGAATGACAGAAGAAAAACGATCGGTCTTTAGGCTTAGTAGCGACAAACAGTCGTTCGAATTTTAAAACATTGGTGCTCACTAGGCTGTCGGTAACTTGCTAATCATCACACCATTGTTCCTGATAATCTTATTGTCAGCGTAGTAGAGTCGTTAACAAAGGTTGACTGGGACAGGGAGTAGTACTAATTGTAGGTATTAGACAAAAGAACTGAAGGTTCAGAAGTCCTATGATCTGTCATTAAATGATTATCTCCTCTCTCTTAATTGGATCAAACAGGATTAGAATAAATTACTTTTTAGTTGGATCTCCTGTCAAGGTAACACCTCTCTGATGGCACTCTCTCAGAAATCATAATACACCCCCTGTATATATTCTATACAGAGTCTGCAAACCTTCGTCCAGTTTTTATTTACACGAATCCCCAAAATGCGGGATGGATTATTATTCATAAGAGGTCACATGGTGTCCACGGCTACTGACGTAATTAGGTACTTAATTATCATGTATGGGCTAAAAATCGAGCTAATCCTTTCAGTTAAAAGTCAAGCCTAACGTTAGGCGTAGGATTGCCGGTTTGCACAAACTGGCCTGTATATAGGCCCTCCATGGACAAGACGACAACGTTCCTTGCTAGCTGTATATATGTACACAGTAGCAGCTAGGACAGTAACTATACAGTAACAGCCGTACTGCACTACATAACGTGTATACAAGCGAAAAGAGTTGTCTGCTGTAGCGAAGCAACCGGTCGCTCATGTTGACTCCACTCCTTAACTGACGCTGATGACGTGTGCACTAATTATCCTGAAGTTATTTTTGTCTCGAAAATGAGATTGGCTAGAAAGTTGGTAGGTTATTGTATTGTATTAAATTTCGTCTGTATACGTAATGTACATTAGGGGTAAGTAAATATTAAGAATTGTGCTTGTAGCTGATAAAACTCAACAATAGCCTGCACTGTGCACTGTGCACGCAAGAACAAACAAGCTATGATACTTACCTTTACAGCTGCAGTTATTCGCATGTCTCGTCCCAGATAGACACACATAACTGTAGCTACAAATTTTTATTTTCGATAAGTACCCGATATGACTGATGCAATCGAAGCTTGTGAAATGCAGGGACAGTAGAGCCAATTTTGATGCAGGGAGGGGCTAATCATCGAACCGGAAATATGTTCAAGAAAATAAAAGCCTATCATCCCAGTTAAAGGCCGCCGAAAATGCTCACGGCAGGAAAGGTGAGGGGCTAAAGCCCCGTAGCCCCCCGTCTCGGCGGATCTTGGAATGCCACATTTTCTGACCTCTTTCCCATTCATAGCCCCCATCTCCGCGGTCCCAGGAATGCCAAATTTGCTGACCTCTGCCCCATTCATGGTCCTGACCAGGACTAAGGTGATTTTATGCTGTACGGGTACCCTCTTTACAAACCGTCATAATGAAAATATCCTGGATGGCAAACCATTAGATGTGATCGTTCCGACGATTAGCTGCCAAGAAAACACGAAAATGAGCCTTGGTGCTCAAATTGTTCTTGGTGACAAACTCGACGAGTTGTTACAAGATCTATGTGTAGCGAACCCTCTTCCCTTTTGGCGGAAAGAATTAACAGCTCCTCCTTCAGTGTCTCCTGCCCATTTTAAGGCAGTATGCTATATGCATTACAATCAATTAATGGACACCAAAATGTCCCCAAATGTCAAAGTGTGTGGCAGGCTGAACTTAAGGAAACGAGTGGGTAATTTACCATTTTCCCAAATGCACGAGGAGGTTGACCCTTAAATTGGACTAATATTATCTATAAACTAAAGCTGATCTTTCGGAAATTCATTTTTTTACTTAGCACTTAACATCACACTTCATAAAATCTCAACAGAAACAAAATTTCCTTAACAGAGCAACTACAGAGCCGATTTTCCGCGTTCTAGTTAAAATATATTGAAAAGATTTCATGGGTTTCGCCCTTCAATCCCAACCGCAGAACTTCTGTGAGGAGCCCTAACAACAGGCTCAGAATCTTTCGAGTGCAAAATAGCGCTTCAACCTTAAGGTGCTCTTCCTGTTATCCTTCGTCCCCCGGAGAATTCCTAGCTCTGCGCCTGAGGAAAAGACCCTTCTTTCAAGGGTACTGCTGCCGACACACATTACACCGTGCAATTTTCCTTCTTCTTTTCCCCTTCCGTGCCTGTAGGGGCTTCGTCTGCACGTAGGTCATTCGACAGTTTGGCACTGCCGTAGCAACCATAGAGTTAAGGCGTAAGTCAAAATTTGACCTTTATTAGTCTCCGTAGTACGTTGACCGATCGTTTTTCTTTTGTAATTCTTACATTTTTCACTTTAGGAGTATGTTTTTATTGACAAATCTAACAAACGCATCCCTTAAAATAATCCTGTTGATAATTTTAAAGTGTATAATCTAAACAGCGAAGAATCACTGGTCTGGATTTGTCAAAGAATGTGAATGATATGACATCATTCTTAATATACGGAAATTTTTAACATTAGGTTTGTTTCTTTCCAAATTTTCCAGTTATGTCCTTTAAAGTCGTGCATATTCATCACTCCGTAATGAATTCATCGATAAACATGGAGACAACGAAATACTTGAGAAGGCAAAATACTTGGAAACGGCATATTACTTGACCTGTTTTGCGAAGGGGATGCGCCAAAAGGGTCACACGTATTTGGCCGTCTCAAGTACTTTTGACTTCAGATGTACTCTGATACCTTCAAAAATAAGGTCAGCATGTAACATTTAACGACGAGTATAAATCTAGAATGCAATATTTCTGAAGCAAAGTATCCGACAGCTCGTCATAATATCTGAACAGACGTCGAAATATCGTGACCTTTTTAACGTTCGATATAGACAGGTACAGAAGGCAAAGTGCTTTAACCAAGCATGTCATGTGCACAATAACACTTCTGTAAATTTGCAGGGAGCTGCTACTATCAGCTCCCTGGAATAGTTATATTGCTTGTTGTTGTCTCCGTCTGAATTTACGATAAAATGTTACTTTTTATCTGATATAATTGTAATCTATGTTCTCAATTTCTGCAGTATTGGTTGTATTTTTCACATTAAACGTGTCATATCCAACAAACCAAAAAAATTTTACTCACTTAGGGGGACATCTTCTCATCATCAAGATAATTGCCAAAATTATAGCTAACGAGATGAAGACAATAGTAATCATAATTGCTCTGGAACTGGAAATGGTTCTATAACCTTTCGCATATGAAACATAAAAAAAAAGCAAATACATGATTATTGTAAAGCACGATGTAATCATCAACTGACTGAAGACAACCCATAGTGTATGCTTGACACATTTTCGAGTCCCACAACACAAAATCAATAAGAACATTGCATGCGTTACTTAAGGAACAAATTTTGACTTTTTTAATTGCTAATTGCTAACTGTCAAAGCTGCAATTTATTCAGATTACTTCCGAGTATATATAATAAAACCTGTATTAGCACTGGAAAATCTATACCTCTCTGAGCAAAGAAACATACCTGTGCATATCGGTATGTCACCTTGCCAAGTCAAGATTTTGCTGAAATTTCCCCCTTTATCACAATGTAAAGTCTGGTTACCTTTCAGCTGATAACCTTCATCACATGTAAATATTAATGAAGACCCCTCTTTCGTTGCTTGGCCGTTGCTAATGCTTATAACTTGACAACTTCGTGCAGCATCTATACCATTGCCAAATAAAATAAAATTTTATAGCGCATGATGTACGCATCCTTTGATACGTTTCAAAGAATTTCACTTTTCTGATGACTACAAAGAAACCGGACAAAAGCACTAACCACAAAGTGGTCGCGAGACGTGATAAATTATATAATACTTATCATATACTAAAAACGGATACATTTTAACAAGGTCCGTTTAATCCCGTGAAAGGCAACCCTAAAAGGTTCATTAAAGACCATGGCAAGTAGATAGAAGATAATCAAAGGAGAGGTTCGACCCCTCTATTCGACAAGTGATCAAGGTATAACAGGGCAGGTGTTCACTAATGGTGCTGGGAATGAGTAGCGAACAACAATTTAATGTCCAACCCAAAGAAATAGAGTGTTATCCCAGTCTTCGACCTCTTTCTCAAAAGCCGAGAAGGAAAGAATACTATTGATTTGTACCACTTAATAACACTTGAGTACAACAGGATTTCGATAGGATAAGACTTTAATGCTTGAATGAGAGGAGTAAATTAACCAGTGTTGATAGCTTTTGGTGCGACAGCCAATAACTTTGCTAAACAAGCTGAATTACGCCCCTTTCCCTTAGGATTGCTTGTAAACTCCAATGGAAGTTTTATCACAAAATAAGGATTGCTAAGTAACCACGTACCACGTGGTCCATTCATCACCACTACTGGACAAGGGTTTTATTATATTACCTCCGTAAATAGAGATCCCATCTCTCCCTCCACAAATTTCGCTTTTATTTCCTGGACACGGCTCGTTACAAAAAGTTTCTTCCAGAGTGGTATAGTGTTGAAATCCAGCGGTTGATGTCCAACAGTAACATCTAGATCCTATTGTGGTTCCAAAATACTGCCAATCTTTCTCGACCAAACAATATAACGCACAATTCACTGCTGTGAGATTTTCAGGCATTTTGATCACATCTGCTGGATCATTTTCTCGAATCTTTCCCTTGTCACGTAAGCGAAAACATCCAAGGTATACACCTTTCAATATAGATGGATATTGCAAAAATTTATTTACAACTTTGACGTTACACAAAATGTTGACAAATGCATCCCATCTGTCTACGGTTGGAAGTCTTGTGAGAAGAAAGCCCCTGATTTGGACTTAAGACTTACTCAAAACACTGTACATCATGCAACAATTTATCCTTTGGAATTTTGTGTGAGAAAAGTGTAGCAATAAAATCGGTTGACAATAATGGTATGCAGTTTCTGCAAGAGGTTTATCATTTAAACAGCAATAATAAATACATTAACGTCTTTATAATTGAAGAAACCTATTACTAAATACTCACTGTCATTTTTTAAGCAAGAAGAAAACTTCAGAAGTACGAAGAGAAAGGCTAAGACAGCTTCCATATTGCAGTCATTTGAGTAAAAATTTCCCTAGTTAAACGAAGAGTGTAACAAAAAGACTTCATACATTTTCAGTTTGATAGTGTTGACTGTATGTCAAATTGGTTTACATTTGTATGACAGAGGAATCCACTTGTTTGTCATTGTACAACGGTTACCGTTCTTTTTAGAATGACTTTTACTTTCATATAATGATTTAAAGAGAAAGTGGCTTTCACAGCCAGGAGGACGAGAAGCTGTTTCGTTCTGAACTTTACCTTGCACTCTAAAAACGTTCTGATAAAATTGAACCCAGTCCGGATCGGATGGGCACCCACCCAAAGCCGTGTCATTTGCAGTGATCAGATTTGGATAAAAATCATCCAATCTGGATCGTTTTTGATCCACATCTGATCAAATAAGTGATTCAGATTTGGGGTCAGTGCCCCTCTGATCTGGACGTTTTAGAGTGCAATAAACAATAATGGAAGAACTTCCGTGTATTTATTGGGTGAAAAATGTGAAAACGTCTATGTTAACACAGTTTTATTCAACGATAAACAACAGGGCAATCCTTCGGGTTACAAATCTCATCTGTAACACGCTTTAACGATGTGCTAACAGAAACGTCGAATTACATACAATTATGGGAGACCTTGGTAGGTATTAAAATTTTCTTCAGTGTCGAAAAGAAATATTTGAAGGGTCGATAATCACTAATTTGGCCACGCTGTATCCTAAAAAAGGAATAACATCTATAACATACATTTCCAAGGCTAGTTTTTACTCACAGTGTCTCTCAACTACGTCAGCGCCATCAGGCGCGTAAATACTTCTGTGTTGTCAACAAGTTTTCTTGAATTTGCACTGCATATGAAGCCGTTTCAGTGTCGTTTATTGCCCATTAAGACTGGTATGTCTCTTCTGTCTAAGGTGGATTCTCCGTCGACGCTCTTTTGAGTGACAGGTAGTGCGTTACTGAACCTGCACTATCAATGGTCTCTTGAGTGTCATGTATGGCGTGATACTGAATCTTTTCTGTCCACTCACTTAAGGGTAAGGCAAAACGCGTACGTTTGAAAAAGACCTTTGGATGCATAGTTGACGCTTTAAATAGAAAATTGCACTCCAAGTATGCACTTGACATGAAATTACTCAATTTTTGACCTCAGTTCCAGTGTCACCTATGTTTATTTGTAACACTTACATAAGATAAAATCAATTTTTAACAAACTTTGATTTTCACTGCACTTAAGACATATATTTGACCTTGATTCAAAAGACCTATGAAAGCGATTATCATGGCAACCAATATTGTAGTAGCCAGGGGCGTAGCTAGGAAGAACTTTTTAGGAGGCCTAGATATCAAATGGGGGTCACGGAACTGAATGCCGCCTTACACATGTTATGAGTACACAAATAATTGTGGGGGCCTAGCCAACATCGGGGGCAGCCCCCAGGCCCCCGTGGGTATGTCCTGGACTAGTACCACGTGACATTCCATTTCATCTGTAGAGTTTTCTATGTCATTTCAATTTTTTCCTTGAAGTTACAACAAAATGAAATTTGATTTTTGGAAAAGAAAAAGCACCATTAACGTTTGATTCACTGGTCTCGAAGCTACTATTACACACTCTGGATTACCTTTCCATGAGATCTGATGTAATTTGGCTCTTTCGTTAGAGGAGGGTGTGGGTTCTAAGGGGGGGGGTTTGACACGAAATTTAACAGAACTTTTTCTTCATCTGAGTATACGAGTAACTCGTTTTGTAAAAGAATGAGTTTTTAGTTGGGGTTGTTCAATCTTCGTTCAGAGCCAGATAACTGCATTTCATGTCTTTCCTACCTTGAATTGAACGAGTGGGTCTCTAAGATCGCCCATGCCTTTGCCGTGCTCTTCCTTACTTTTAATGTATATTTATCCAACGTATAAAATAACATGATCACATCATGACCCGAAGCAACTGTTATTGTACCTCTTTAAATACTTGTGATGTGTAGCTGATAGAAAGCCGTGCAGGACTTGTTTAAAGAATATTAGAAGCTATAGGCTTGCTGTAAATAATATAACTTGCAGTATAATGGTTTCATGTATGTGCAATCTTATGACAGGAAATGTTTACATATACTCAGTTGTGTATACATACACATTCACATGTATGAATAGTGAAAGTACTACGTAGCTCTTAAGTGATTGATGTGTTTCCAAGTGCAAAAAAGTTTTTCAGAAAACTCCCACGGTGGCATTACTGGTTTCAATCCTTCTTGGAAGCAAGTCAAATCGCTAAAGCTCGAAAACATCTTCACCGTCGTGCATGCGTGCCTGGTGGGAGAGAAGCATCTGGACTTAAGGGATCGTTAGTAACAACCCCCCATGAAATACACGCATGCACGTGTGTGCAATCAGTAACCTTTGACTGGAAGAGACGCGATCCAAAAGAAATCACCCAAAGGGGTTATATGAACGATTTCAATGATTCCTATCAGTTCATTACCTCATGAGGTTTAGATCCTGATCTCAAGAGGTTTTCACACCACGGATTAACCCAACGGAGAACCATTTCTATACATTTCTGAAGCAGTACATAAAAGCTCTAACAACAAACTTAGTCATTATTAACACACTTTTTCCTTTGTAAAACTGGTGTATATCATTATTGGGTTGGTTCTAGGTGCAAACTAATTGAAGAAGCATAGACAGAGATATAGGCTAATACTTAATGGACCCTTTCAGTCTTACAACACTGCATATACGCTCTAAATGCAAAAGAGTGAAATTCACTCCAAAAGAGATTGTAGTTTGGGACCACTCCTAGTAAGAGTGAATTTCACTCGGTATGGAGTGAAAACTCACATTAAGAGTGTACCTATTAGAATCTGTTTTATTCGTTGGTTCACTGCTGGTACCTATTGGAATATATGGACTCTCTCTAGATTAATACTACACGTCTCAAGCAGAGGCCATACTCACGAGCGCGTTTCTGTGGAAGCAAATGTGAGCTTTACAAATGTATTAAATTTGGTCTTCGTAAATCTTGGAACGGAATTTGTTAATAAGTCCCTCAGTAAGAATGTTATACAGTTATTACTGTGGAAAGCTGGCTGGGCCAAAAAGTATTGGGTTGATCGTGAAATACTTTGCACAATAGTTTCATTGCAGTCATAGAATTTAAGGTGTTCCACTATAATTTTACTTCACAGTCACTTCAGGCAAGTTACACAGAAGTTTTGTATCAAGATTGAAGAATTGTTTCGCTTTGCCAACGTGAGTATATTGCAATGATAAGCAGCAGCGACATGCAATTGGTGTCCTTAACACACTATTTTTACGTAATTTTGCCTAAACATGGGCTCACATTTGCTCCGAAGTGTTATATTGTCAAGAAAAATTAATGTTTTGGAGCCAGTTGGTCCGACTTTCTTTTCAGTCTCTCTTTGGAACAGCAATTATGTGTGACACCTTAATAAATAGCTGGTCTCAAGGAGGAATGCGGTATAATAGTTCAATCTATCCTTCCTGCAAATTGCAATTAAAAGGTAATTTAACATTTTACGTGGTCTATTAGCAAATGTTATACGTAAAGGAACAGTTACTTTACAATTACCACTGTATTAACATGAATACTATTAAATGAACTGAACTTTTGAATCTCTGGGAGCTTTTTAGTTTTCATTAATTCAACATTTCAGTTAATAGTCTGCTTTTTCAAATTTTTTTTGTCTCCAAAAACTGCTTCTTGTTCATTAAGCCATCACCTTATAGAAGATATGATATGAAACGATTGCAAGCAAGTAAAACTAGCGACGAGTAGAGGTTCTCAATATTTAGGTTTAGCTAACTTACTAACCAAATTTTTCCAGAAATGAGTACATTTATTGCAAACTTCACCTAGCTGTATCATTACATTTCATTAGAATACACAAACTTTAAGCGTATTGATCAATAATGAAAAACCAACTTGAAAGAAACATAGCTTATTATTTTGTAAGTTAAAACTGAAAACTTTATCGTTTCTTCATTTGTATTGATATACACTTGTACGTGTACAAGTCACAAAACAAGGCACGTACATAATTTTCTTTATCTACTGCCATTCTCAAAGCAAGAGAAGTTTTCTCCTAAATGGTTACAATATTGATTCTACAATATTGTGATATTTGAGTTGAAATGACGTTTCTCAACAGAATTTTCCAACATTGTCCATAACTCAAGTTGCATGGAATTTTATTTTTACTGGTTGTACTAGGTGATGACTCAGTGACAAAAGAAAAAAAAAAGCTCCTATAATAAAAGTCCTATTACTGAACTGATGAGGATTTAGTAACAAAAACTTGACTTACGCAAGTACAGGGCTAAAGTGTCATTACCCCCTCAGTTCCTGGTGTTATTAAACATGCTCCTTAAAGTGGATGTGACTAAATTTCTCAGTAAATCATCTTTGGATACAACTTGAAACGGAACAAATGTTTTCCAGACTAAAATAGGACGGTTCTTATATACTGGAATACTACCATATGAATTACCAAAAACAAACCAGGCGCAGCCCATCTGATGCCCGAAAGTGACAAAAAAAGTATTGTGAGTGCGTCTTATTACCGGATGTTACATCATGGCGGCACGGTTAGTATGTTATACTACTCGGCAGCTCACCCATCGCTACACACACCTCTGTCATACCACGATACTAGAGTAGCGCGTGCAACCACATTGTGAATGGTACGTAGGTGCGCGGTGGTAGAGAAAAGGCGGGCTTCTTATAAGCCTTTTCGCAATTACGATTGCCGCAAGGAATTGTGGGATGCAAGGGAAAAACCGAAACGCGCTTTCCACGTATAAAGTGGGAAATACACGTTATTTGGGACAGATTGTCAGACAATAGAACGACGATGTTCATCTTATTCAAGGCACAAAACCACAGAAATGAACCCTTCTTACACTCCGGTCCAAGGGCGGCGATCTGTTAAAATTATTGGGGGGGGGGGCACTTACTTGGGTGAACACTTTTGGCCTCCGGCCAGGTATACGTGGCAGTGACGTTGCCAAGATTTCTCTCACGTGGGGCATGCAGCTTGTTGTGTGATCGCCGTTCTGGAGGAGGGGTCAAAGGGGAGGGGTGTGTCCCCTCCCCTTTGAAAATTTTTGAAAAATTAGGTGTCCTTACATGCAATCTGGTGGACATATGTTACCTTTTGAAGTAAAATTTGTGTTAAAAACTTGCGTATTATTAAGAACTTAAACAAAAAATGGCATAAGTGATATTATGGGGCCTTTGAAAATTTTTGATAAATTAGGTGTCCTTACATGTAATTGAATGCTACATAGTACGCTACCTTTCGAAGTAAAATTTGTGTTAAAAAATTTATGTATTTTTAGGAACTAAAAAAAAAATCGGCATCACTGAGGGGAGTCGTGGCCAAAAGACCTCCTACATATGTCACTGGTACAGGGGACCCACCACAGGTCCCCTTTTGGGGTCCACGGGCAAAGCCCCTGCGAACCAAACAATTTGGTGCATTCTAGAGGACACAGATCACATATTTCTGATCTGAATTTCTCCCCAGTTGCAATGAATAGGCTAATATCACAATTATTCACATCGAAAATGTGTGTCACAACATTTATTTTTTCTGTATACCTCTAAATATTGGGTGGGACATTTAGTATTATGTCCCCCACTAAAAATATTATTAGGACATTTTCCCCCTGTCCCCCGTGGTTGCCGCCCATGCTCCGGTCTGATCTACAAAGGGATAATAGTTTCTAAGCACGTGCTGTAGGTACGGCAGTGTGTTTGTTTATCTCCAGTTTTTTTAAGATGTGCGCATGGGCAGTCGAAATTATGTAAAGGCTTATTGACTGTCCATATAGGGAGCTTGCAGCAAAGGTCAAAAGGTCGAATTCAGTGAACGCCCTGGTTGTTCTTTAGGACACCGCGCCACGCACCACATTGCTTTAGTACATGACCTAGTGTTGGCGTGTACTGCTTGTCCTCCAGAACGCGGTTGCGTTAGTTGATTTTTGCACGCTTGAAACCTGTTACCACCGATAATGTAAAAATCAACCGATAATGTAAAAACGACCGATTGTGTAAAAAAATGACCGATAATGTAGAAACAACCCATAATGTAAAAAAAAATACCGATAATGAAAAAAACTCTTTGAACCGATAATGTTAAAAAAAATACCGTTTATGTAAATTATGTAAAAGCTGTTCTGACGACGATTCCATATGGTCCTACGTACATGTGTGTATGTCTGTGTGTACGTAGGTAGGTAGGCGTGTATGCAGGTAGGTACAGCAAACTTTTTATCGATAATGCAAAGCTCTTCTAACGTCAATATCCTACGGTCCTACGTACTTGTGTGTATGTATGTGTGTATGTAGGTAGGTAGGTCGGTGGGCAGGCCTGCCGTGTTACAAACGGACAGGCGAGGGTGGGTGGTAGATAGGTAGGTTTGTGCGTGTATACGTATGAACGAATGCCGTCTAAGTGACTTTTTGAGTGTATTCAAATGGGGCACAAAAGTAACAGTGTATTTGAGATTGTAAAACAACAATATAAAGACGTGGGGTCCCTAACCCACTATACTCAACATACATAGCTAATACGTTGTGTGTAAGTCAGTAGCCTACGTGGTTTATGACTGGGTATCGGAATTCTTTCCGATACCCAATAGTGATTTGCATAACGCTGATTATGAAATATAATGTCACGATTCTAAATTTCGGGGAGAGAAATTGTTACCTCCGTTAGCAAGGGTAAGGATGAAAAAATCAACCAGGATAGCTATTTATTATATAAATATATATATATATACATATCAATATGTATATATATTAAGTATGTATGAATATGTATTTACTTGTGTACTTTCACGGTCCTAAGACACAGATCGCCTTCGGACCATGATGAAGGTCAATGTAGTGCATGACCTTTTGACGAGGTAAACCTCTTCCCACTATCGTATTAGTGAAGCCATATATGGAAGGGAAAACGTTCACTCCACATTTAACAAGTGTAATCGAAATTCTATTCCTAAAATTTAATTGGTAACCATCTAGTATGAAAACTGGGTGTTTTGAAATGCCTAAAATCTGCTCTTGTGGACACTGACCCTAAAAGTGGGCCTTTTGAGGGCCCGCACATCCCACTACGACCGAGAGACGGGATGACTGACTTCGGATCTGTGGTCAACGTACTCGATAACCTCTAGGATGCAATTCTTATCACGCGCGAGTAGCTTCTGTTTCATCCCCTTTTTCCCCTGGGGTGGGGAACGGGTGAGAGGGAATAACCTTCCTTCAGCTTCAATAACGGTAATAAAACTCCTGGGTGTTCGCACACGCTCATTTCAAAAATATAATTTTCAGTCTTTAGTTTTTGAAATATCTAGTTTATACTAGGGGCGCCCTGTGTTGGACCATAGACCTATGCACATAAGCTGTGTCATCAATATGACCCACCTTTATGTAATAAAATATGTTGCAGTCCTATGATGATATTTTTTATCTTAGATATGTTCTTCTTGGTGAGCTTGCTGAACAACAGGGAAGTGAGGGCGCTTTAAGTATTTGAAGGAGAAATATGATATCATTATGTATTTTGCCCAGACAATTGAGACAAAGTGACCTTTAATTCTTCTGCTGTCTTTAAATGATGTACCTTTTTAAGGGAAATATACCTGCAAGAGGGTTTGTTTTTACATTATCGGTGATTTCTTTTTACATTATCGGTCCTTTCAACATTAGCGGTTGATTTTTACATTATCGTTACATCATCGGTTGTAACAAACCCCCCCTGTAAGTGCACAAAAACAAACCCCAGGCTAATGTGGGGAAGCTAATATGCGCGCATATTTAGGGGTGCATATTTGCCAATGATGTGTGCATCGAAGCCCCCAACACGGTCCGAGCTTGGTGGTCTTTATGGGTGTTGTGATGTAAGTCTTTTCGTGAAGTTACAAAGACAACTTTATCTCCGCGTTATTTTAGTCCCACTTATGCTTGTCCTCCACTTATATAGATCTGTGTTCCTGCCGCCAATTACTTCAAATAGTCAGGTGGTCATGCAGTTGTGGCATTTTTGAAAACTGGATTTTTGACGTTTTTCTTCAAATTCTATTTGTGCCAAGTTGCACCAATTGCAACTGTTTGTGAGTTTATATTTAAACATTATTGCATCCAATCTTGCATAGGGCATAACTTTTTTAGGTCATGTCATGCCCACTTTAGGTAATGATCGTTGCAACTCTTTTTACTAACATTCCTAGGAGTTGTAGTGTTCGTTATGTAATCTGCCACAAAGACACAGTTCCTATTCGAGATACGAGATCAAGATCGAGAGATCTCGAGATCGAAAGAGATCCAGAGAGATCGAACGATCGAGAGACAGGGAGAGATCGAGATAGAGAGGGCTATTGAGGAAGATATCCCACAAAAACTTAGAAATAACCTGCAGTCACTTTCAAAGGAGCGTATTTAGGGAGGGTGTGTCAAGGTTGGGGATGCGTCACTCTCTAGTAAGTAGCTTCACTAGACTTTTGTCAAAACTGAAGTTCCATCCCTGGGTTAAAACTCCTGTATAAGTTTGTTTTAATTTTTGGAATAGTAGATAATTTCATAGCAAGAGATTTGCTATATGAGTTTTTAAAAGACAATTTATATTATTTATATTATTTATTTTATTAAATTGTAACAGCTATTTATGCTGACCTCTGAAGTATTTGTGCTGGCCTCTGAAGAAATTAGGGAATAAGAGCATGTTGATGTAAATGTTATATGTGTGTTGTGTAGCTTTTAGTTACAATAGAAAAGTCTTAATCTACTTACCGCCATGTACACCATTTACGTTGAAAGTTGTTATAGTCATTAGAGTTAAAGACATCGCCATCTTGTAATCGAATTAAAATGCATCAAAACGCTTAGCTTTTTACAGCTGTACTTCTTATCTCCCGTGAGAAATAATTGCATAACTTAGAGGCAACATAAGTTTCCTTTTTTTTGTATTTCAATAAATTGACTCCTAAGCTAAAATGTAAGTATTGATCAATATGAACACACCATGCTTTTTGAGTAAATGTGTTGTTACACTTTGTTTCACATTCATAAAACTGAATTGCTTGGCGCTAATTACCTGAGAGGGGTAAATTCGAGAGGCTTTTAGAGAAGTTTAATAAAAGCATAAGTGGTGCTTGAGTAATAATTTTAACACAATGAGTATATCTCACACGGTAGACTTGCAATGAGATTAAATTATTCGGTTCTTTCTCTGAGCAATTTAATTATACAACGCAATCCCCATGAAAAAAAATTACTGAATAGATTTTGGCCTTCAGCTTCGGATATATTTTAATGTGATTTTAGTATTTCACTTTAAGAAATTTGAACTTATTTTTGAAATCTTACTTTTTAAGAATATTTGAATAGTCATAACCATGCTACAGAAAAGATTTATCAATACTGGTCGCAAAACGCTGACAGTAGATACGAAAGTTTTCCAGTTGAGGTTAACTATTGTGCTTAAAGCGATTCATCATGCTAAGAAAAGAGCAGTGCTGTTCTTGGTGACAAAAAGAACATGCAAAATATGATTACAAAAACAATGATCTACAACATTACTACACGTCATTATAGTTAAATTGACTACTAGAAGGACATATCACAGAAATCATCATCCCACCGTCCATCCATCCGATTGCATCTAAATCTTCTCCTTAGACATTTAAATTGTCTTGTTCAGTATTAACTTTTGCATGTATTTGATTTTCTTCGCCACGACAATAAATATCATCGTTGGAGTTCTTGCTCACATTTTTGAAATATCTAGTTTTTCTTAGAGGGCGCCCTGTATTGGGCCATAGACCTATGCAAATAAGCTGTGCCATCAATATTACCAGCCTTTATGTAATAAAATATGTTGCAGTCCTTTGATGATATTTTTATCGTAAATATGTCCTTTTTGGTGAGAAGGACATATCACAGAAATCATCATCCCACCGTCCATCCATCCGATTGCTTCTAAATCTTCTCCTTAGACATTTAAATTGTCTTGTTAAGTATTAACTTTTTCATGTATTTGATTTTCTTCGCCACGACAATAAATATCATCGTTGGAGTTCTCGCTCACAAGATCATCATCACCTGTTACAAGACTGTTAACAAATTCAGGATCAAACACTTTGAGGTAAATTTTAGCATAGTCTTTCAGATTCTCGTCTTCTGGACTTTTTATTGAAGAATATGTTCGAATAATATTATTTGTAGTGGAAACAGCTGATTTGTCCTGAATCTCACCATCTCTATCGTCATAAGATGAGGGTGAAGCCCGGTATATGTAAAATTGTAAGTGTTTGACATCTTGTTTTAAAGCAGACAATAAGTAAAGAACTAATTAAACAATAACAGCTATCATTTAACCTTTGCAGGTACCATTTATAGACACCTTTTTCATACACCTTAACTAGTCATGTTAAAATGCACAAGGGGTAACAGGCACGTATGGCCTAATCGCTAGGCATAATCAGAGAATAACCATTTATTACCCTAACTCAAAGAACTGGGCTGTAAAATCTAAGTCTTTAACTTTCTTCTCAAAAGCCCAGAAGTAGAGATCCCATCCCTCCCTCCACAAATTTCTTTTTTGTTTCCTGGACACGCCTCGTTACAAAACGTTTCTTCCATAGTGGCACAGTGCTGAAACCTAGCCGTTGATGTCCATCAGTTACATCTAGATCCTACTGTGGTTTCAAAATACTGCCAATCTTTCACGATCAAACAATAACGCAAAATTCATGGCTATGAAATTTTTAGGCATTATGATCGCATCTACTGGGCTATTTTCTCGAATCTTTCCTACGTCACGAAAGCAAATACATTGAACACACCTTTCAATATATATGGATTTTGCAAAAACGTATTTACAACTAAAATGTTATTAAAAAATGTGTTAACATATGCATTCCATCCGTCTACGGGTTGGAGGTCTTTTAAGAAGGAAGCCCCTGTTTTGGACTTTTAACATACTGTCTGTCATACAACAGTTTATCCCTCTTAGGTTTGTAAGGGGCAAGTGTAACAGTAATGGTACGCACTTTTTGCATTTAAACATCAATAATAAATATATTAAATTCTGCAACATAGGAGAATCCAAAAAATTAATACTCACTCTCATTTTTTGAACAAGAAGAAAACTTCAAAATTACCAAGAGAAAGACCAAGACGGCTTCCATATTGCAGTTATTGAAGCAATAGTTTGTAGCAGAGTGTAACAAGATGATATTATACATTTTCAATTTGGTAGTGATGTCAAATTGAGTTATTTTTGTATCACAAAAGAATACATCTGTTTGTCATGCTAGAACTTTTCGTTTTTAGAATGACCTCTCTTTATATTAAAGGGACATATTGCGTTTAAAATGCACCAGCATGGCCTACAAAGAACATACCCTCAATCATTATCAAATCATTCAGTCTCACCAATAAACTCTAGCAATAGCTTTATCTCTTCAAAGTATTCTGCATTACAAGAAAAACGGATGTTGCATCATTTGAATTTTTGAAAGTTTGGGTGAACAAATGACTTTTATGCAATAAATAACCAAATAACATCCTGCGAGAGCCTTATGTCTTGAAAAGAAAGCTACCGTACTGCCTTATTTTGAATTGTCTATCATTCTGTATCTATTAATATTGGTTTAAAAAATATGAAAATATTCTGTTAAACAAATGCAATATTTCCCTTTAAATAGTAAGTGGCTTTCATAGCCAGGAGAAATTTTCGTTTCCCTTTCTACGAGTTTTGATGTTACATTTTACCAAGCACAACTCCGTAATTTCAGTGTGTAAATGTACATAAAATTTTTAACTGTTTATTAAATGTAGTGAACCAAATCAGTTGTCCCTCAGTATACAATCACGCAAAAGGGCAATCCAGCGAGTTGCAAATGTTATCGGCAGGACGCTCTAAGGACGCGCTAACAGAAAAATTGAATCACAAACACTTATGGGAGACGTTTGCATGTATTAACATTATTTCAGTGTTGTAACGAAATTTCAAAGGTTTACTTATAACTAATTTTGAACCGTTATCTCCTGCAAAAATTTAATTGCTCAGGGGTCAGGTGCACTACTGCTTCGGCGCCATAAGGCGCTTCAATGTTTCTGTGCTGAATCTCTTGAATCTACACTGCATATGACTCCTTTTCAGTGTCATTTATTAATCATTTCGACTGTTATGTCTTCTCTTGTTTACCTGAGATTCTCCGTCTATACTTCGAGTAATGCTGAGTGACAGGTAGTACGTTACTGAACCTGCACTACTAATGATCTTTTTAGTGTTATGTAAGGCGTGATATTGAATGTTCTCCGTCCATACACTTTAGAGGATGGCGAAACGTGCAAGTCTGAAAAACCTCTTGGGTGCTTAGAAAAAGCTTTTAATGGAAAATCACATTACTCTAAAAACACCTGGTGAAATTTCACCAGGCTCGGTGTTTATATACCTCCCACACGATCCTGGTTACTGTCACTAGGATTTTCTGGTGAACATCCTTCCACCACATTCCTGGTGAAAATCACCAAGAAGCCCTGTGGAAGCTTCCTAGTTATGTTAGCTACATTCCTGGTTAATTACACAAGCACTTCCTGGCTAAATGCATAGAATGTTCCTTCCTGTTCCTGGTTAAATTTACCCGGATTTCCTGGTAAATGTATCGGCTATCCTCGCAAATTGTTGTTTTTATACATTTGTCGCCTGGTGAAATTTACTAGCGACTCCTGGTCAAACTCCTTCAGATCCAGGTGAATGTCTTACAAGATTACTCTTTTAAATTAATCAGTAAACATCTTCTACTTGGTTAAATCATTTACATAGTTAACCTGGAAGAAAAATACCAAACGTATGAAGCATAATATTATTTTGAAGATTATATTTGTTCTGAGTTCTTCTGATAGTCAAAAACATTAAAACATTGTTACATGTTAATTTATATTGGTTATATTACGGAGTAAAGCTCAAAAAGGAGGCGATTGTATTGCACAAACCCAGGCATATTTTAAAGTCGACAGTTACCCCTATTCACAATTCGTGACTGCACTTTGATTGCCCAATGATGAGTTGTGCAGATCAGTAGAGTGTATTCAAATGGATTGCAGTCACCTTATAAACAGTAATAGGTGGATATTCCCTTGAAAGATCTTAACTCAGTATAGGCTATTTGCAACTTTGGGATGTACACTACACAGGTGTATTCTTCTGTAATTTTCACTGAAGGAGATGCTAGAAGTAAAATATAGGGGGACAATTTACCCTATGAATACATGAAATCACCCTCCAGAAAGAACTGACACTCTCCTTTTATGAACTAGGTGTGCAAATAAACCCCAACCATCCCTTGCAACTGTGACTATTTGACATCATCAGTCTGCAGAAGGAAAATTCTTATGGAAGATTTCAAAACAGACCACGTATTTAAAATAAACTTTAAAATAAGTACTTCGTCGAAACTTAAAACCCTCTTTGTCAAGGCATTGATGGTTACCAAAAAACCTAAGACACCATTGACACTATATGCCTCATAAGGGTTTTGACAGACAGTATATATCAGCATTACAGGTGGGGGAAGAGGGCGGGGGCCTGAAGGGTACTCCTGAAATTTCCCCATACCCACCAAAGAAACAATTTTCAGCTGATGCATTAATACTCTTCAAAAGTCTTTACCCATTCACCCCACCTCCAAGCACTCTTCTGAAAACCAGGTGCTGCATTGCAGGGCAACAACTGCATTATTAACATCAATTATTATCACAATATAATGTTCAAGCCATATACCTACAGCTCTATACTTTCACAGAATAGAATCTAACAAGACTTTATGCATTGTCAACGGCAAAAGCAAAAACTTGCACTGTGAACATAGTAAAGGATGAATAAAAATATGGTCAGTCCTACTTTTGCAATATTGGATCCAAAAGATTGGCTATTTTAGTTCAACGTACAGTATCAAACACTTGCTAGAGAACTGAAAACGTTCAACGTATTAACTATGCTATATTCACGGTTGCTGATTTTTTTCGCAAAAATTCTGTTACATTTAGAGTTCCTTCCGAAATAGCTTCATGCTCAGGCAAATGCACTTTAGAAGCTTCCGTATTTGAAAACAGAGGTACTAAAAAAAGTTGTATATTTGACAAGTTGCTCAGCATGGACATATTGAATTGTGGTAGGTAGACATGGGATATTCAGACTTTCCCGCCTCTAAAATTGGCATTTTTAAAGGCCCAGTGAAGAGCTACAGTTATGAGTGTTTTTTCCCTTTGTCAGGTGATAAGAACTTGCTCTTTATATGTCATTCACACCAAGCAAATGTTTCAGAGAAGTTTCCAATTTCCTCATGTGCATTAAATATTTCAAGCTTTGGAATATGTCAAGAAACGTATTTCAAGTGATGCCACACAGTAGATTCTGCATCTTTTGTAGAGTCACTTGTTGCATGCTTATAGGCCGCCGTGAACCCACAAGGCTGGTATAAGCTTTCTAAAACAGTTCCAAAATTTCGCCTTGTAGGAACCAGGATCATAGCTTTCCTTAAAAAGTATTTAAAAAGTCTGCAAATTTCAATTCCATGTTTGACTTTACAGGTTAACTAGCTTCCACAACACCTTGGAACTTTCAAAACAGAATAACTTTGTCTAATTATGCTTTAAATCCTCCAAGCTAGAAGCTTTCTTGTAACTGAACCAACTTTATCACTTCCTTGATATGTTACATGCCTTTCAACAGCAGGGTGTCTTCTTTAATCAAATGCTGGTAAAGGAAACAAAGGAAGTAGATGTTGTAGTAACTTTTCTCAATTCTGGTGAAGGCAAACAGTTTTGTCTATATCAATTTATCTCACTTATTTGAATTTTTCATAATTAAAAAAATAGATGCAAAATGCATTGAGGCTTCTATGATGCCATCACACTAAATTTCAACTTTTTCACAACACAGACTTATGCACCTACCACCTCAACATGAAGAGTAATAACAATTCCCACATTAAGATGAGATGTTAACAAGGTTTTCAGTCATTTACCTCTGGTAATCGAACATGACATTTGATTCCCACCAAAACCAGCAACTATAGATTATCAATCAGGTAAGTACTAAATACTAACACCACAAGTGATTTTCATCTTTAATATCGTGAAAAACGTTTCGGAATTTTACCTGTTGTGACTCAGATGACCTTTGACTTTCACTGAAAATGATCGGGTTTTTTACTGGCCTGTACTGAATAAAACTTCAAAACTTAAGTGAAAAGTGTCTTACAGAACAGTCATAAAGCAAACAAAAAAAAAAAAAAAAAATCGATATTTGCCTTTGAAAGTATCTTTTATGCTTGGTAGATTCCATTCGTCTAGTTTGTCGGTCAAGAATCCTTTTTTGTTTGAAATTGTTGCTATAATCAGGTAATGACTGGGTTGTTCGCCGTTCGTCGTCGAATGTTGCGGGATAGGATACAATTATCATATTTTACAATGGCGGGACAAATCAGCCAATTGGAGACGAGCATAAGCAGTTCCTGGTCAAGTGAGCTTCGTTGAGTACCTTTGGTGAAATTTACCAGAATAATGTTGTCAAAGGTTTAACCAGGAAATTTTCACAAGATAGTTTTTAGAGTGGACTCAAATGCATTTTGACCTGAAATCACTGGATGTTTGACCTCAGTTTCAATGTCACCTAAAATGGCTCTTTCGATGGAAAGGGGAGTAGTTAGAAAAACCTTGCATTCAAGATTATATCTTTAAATGAGGTTTACAGTGCTAGTAGCCTCATTGTCTTGTAAAAGAATGGCTGCAAATTTGTTACTTGGGGTCGTTCAATCTTCATTAGAGCCGAGTATTTACATATGATGTCTTTCTTAAATGCAATTGAACGAATGAGTTCCTTAAGTCGAATATTTGCTTCCTTTGTAGTGATGTTCCTTGGCTTTAATGTATTTTCATCCACAGTATGAAACCATGTACTCCCATCATCACACCAAGCAACTGCTATTGTACCTCTCTAATTATTGGTGATGTTTAGCTGATAGCAAGTAATACACCTGTCAACTTGTTTTAAAGTAAACTAGAAGCTATAAAGCTGAAAATATTATTGCTTGCAGTAAAATAGCTTCATGTGTGGACTCTCGTTTGATAGGAAATGTTCACAATGTACGTATGCATTTTGAAAATACTTCATAGCTCTTAAGTGATTGACGGTGCTACAAGTTCAAAGACTGCGACAACTCCCACGGTGGCATTACTGGTTTCAACCCATCATCGGGTGACCAAGTAGCAACAGATCTAAATAGAAGCAAGTTAAAGTAGCAGGAGTGAGGTATCTAAATCACACTCAATTTATACAGCATGCATGTAAGTACAATCAGTAACCTCTGATTGGAAAAGACGCGATCAAAATATATAAAAAAAAATCACTGAAAACGTTTATGAACGATTTCAGTGATATCTATAAGTTTTCTACAGCATGAGATAGGACCGTGAGCTCAAGAGGTATACACATGACGGACGAACCCAACTTAGAAAACATTTCTATCCCTTTCTGCGGAAGTAAGTGAAATCCTTACAGTAAACTCGGTCAGTATAAGCACATTTTACGTATTATAAAACTGATATATAGCATTGTCGGGTTGGGTCTAGATGCAAACTAATTGCAGAAGCTGTAACTAGGGATAGAGATAACGGTTGACACAATTCGGAGGGAACTTTCAGAACACCTTAAAAATCTGGTAGAATCTGCTTTATTCGTTAGTTTTATGTTGGTTCCTGATGGAATATTACCTAAGTTTTTTAGATAAAGCCCCTCAGCGTGTCAACTTCTTTCCTCCGTATTATAACTTAGTAAAACCCGTAGCGTATAAATTTCTGCCTTATGTTATCTTTCTGTCCCATAAGCCTTTTGCGAAATAGATCTCCACCTCAAGAGGTATTTACAAAGGCGCACTGGAACTTTTTTGGGAGTGAGGGCCATTTTTGCCCGAAGGTAGGTAACCACACTATGCTTACAATGTAGCTAGGTCTAGCGTCAAATTTGAGAGAACATACTGTACACTGCAGAATATATAACATGACTGCCACTAAACATGCAAGTGTTATTTCACGATACATGAAACTTAACTCTAAACTTATTTGGACAGTATTCCTGTCACTGTTCCAGGCCTAGCCATTCAGCAGGGGCGGATTTGGGGGGAGGGGCCCAGGGGGCCGAGCTCCCCCTTCCAAAAATTTTTGAAGTTCTTTTCAACTTCATAAAACAAATGACTATACTCTATTCCAATTAAATAGGCCTTTGTGATGTGTCAGAATGAAATTCAAATTTGTTCATTATTTAAATTTCTACTTCAGAAAATAAGTCTTTTGTTAATAATTCTGTTACTGACGTCCAGCTGATAACATTTTGGCTTATATTGGTCACAGTAACTTTTCCGGGCATTGCAAGGGGTTACCTATGAGCGCTGTATTGGATTGCTAACTTCAGTCTATTACCGGCCGGGCCCACAGCATTGGGAACACTGCTTCTACTTTCAAGGGAATTTCAGAATTCAGAATTCTGCAACATTAGCGTCTTCTTTAAGCTTTGCAATTTACTTTAATGAAATGTACTTCGAATTTAGGGTAATATAAGGAAAAAGAAGACCAATTCGGGAAACTGCCATCCTTATATGTGAAAAAAAGGCTACTCTCCTCTTTCATACAACCAAAATTTAAATTTCACTAAATTATGAGCATTTTCCAGCCATATATAGTTCATTTCAAAAATATTCTAAGACATCACCATTTTGCATCTAAGCAACCTTAAATTAACAAACATTTTCTTAAAGGGGAGGGGACACCCCTTTCCCTTAGACCCCTCCTAGGACGGCGATCATTCATCACATACTTTACCCCCTATCAAAATACCCTGATACCACCCCTGGTGCACCGCCTCCCCTTTAGATTCCTCCCCCAGATCGGACTTTTATACAAACCACTATGACCTGGGCCCCCTTCTGCCAAATCCTGGATCCCCCCTGATTCCAGTTTGTAAGAGGGACTGTGAGCAATCACTTTGGGAATAATAAAGTGACTAAGCTTATTGCAACAAATCATCATCATAATAATAATAGTAACTAGTCTTGTATATCGCAGACTCCAAAAAGAGTTGTTCAATGTGTTTTATGAGTGTTGAAAATGCAAAGAATGAAGTAAATTGGGGGAAAGAAAGGGTTTAAGACTGCCCCTGAATTGAACAATTGATTCCAAAGACCAAAGTTCGAAAAGGATTTCCATTATCGAGGTGCAGCATTTAGAAAGCTGCTATCACCGAAAGTTTTTGTATACGTCACATTGAAACCTGAAGCTGAAAATGATAGGGAGAAGTTACTAGTCTATCGTTAGCTTCCTGATCTAAAAAAGCATTAAGGTAGGTTGGGGCACCAGTTTTAATGGCCTGAAAATTTAGAATGAGGATTTTGTAGTCGATATGTAGTCTTTTAGATAGCCAGAATAGTTCTCCCGTTATAAAATGATATGAGTAAGCCTGTTAGCCCTATGGACTTTACGGACAGCTGTGTTATGTACTTTTGCAATCTCGATACTGTAAGGTAGCTACTCCAAACAAGAGAAAATTGCCATAGTCAAGTCGACTCAAAATAGAAGCATGAATAAGTCTTCAAATGCAGACCTATCGAGAAATTTCCTTAGTTGCCTCACTAGCCTAATATACAACATTGTCGATTTACATATGTGTTTAATCTGCTGATTCGTAGAAAGATGGGTGTCCATACACACACCAAGATTGAGAAAAAGGGTCTGAGGTAATGATCTGACCAGCAATCTTTAAAGAGAGCTGATTAGACCTCAGGACATCATTACAACTTCTTCAAAAACAATAATCTCAGCTTTATCATCGTTTAACTTAAGTTAATTGGACATACATAGCCTCACTTCCTGGGTGCATGACTCCATCTAAGATATGGCTGATAAGAGATCAATTGGATTAAAGTAATATAAAGTTGGGTATCATCAGCATATAACAAGTAGTTAATATCATAGGAATAAATGAGCTGTTCCATCAAAGAGATAAAGAGATATGTAGAGAAAAGAAAGGGCAGGGAATTTTCCCTTGAGGTACACAATAGTGCATGTCATGGATAAGTAGACCTATTAAGATCAAATTTGGGTTCTTTTAAAAGGCTAGATCAGATAGGAAAACCCTATATTTAAACTTAGATGTAAAACCCACCTTACTATGTCCCGGTGGGGATCGAACCCCGAACCTCTTGGTTGCTAAGCCTCAACGCTTCATACGCCACCGTATTATCCACTCACCCACAACACCGATCTTCAAGCCACTATTGGTCTTCAAGTCATCATTGACAGCCAAACGAAAAAGATCTCATACTACTGACTTAAGTGAATATTCCCTTACGATAATACGGTAATGCTTGTACAACTATATAGAACATCTTTGGTAAGATACCCTAATAGCTGATAGCATGGTTCACAGTCCGGCAGATTCTTACAGTATGGAGAAAACCCAACTTCTCCCGAATTGGGGAAACCTGTGCAACAAAATATGTAGGCGTGCTGGTCTTATAAGGGCAAGGTTTAGCAAGAACCGAACACCACTCAAGAACTTTCGTTTTTCTCAAAAAGTTGCCTTTGCGAATTTGATTAACTAGCCCGGCAACTAGGCAAATGGTGTTTGGAACAGCCTTGCAATGATTATCAGTCTAACGTTACGGAATTAAATGCATATTTGTTAGGGGTTTTGTCACAGCTACCAAAAAGGAACGTCCTCATTGGTGGTTCGCCAACGAAAAAGTACACCTCGAAGACTTGGAATTTGTGGATGAAATTGGCAAACTGTCAGCACCCATGCCAAATTTTTTCCCGATCGGGTGAGAACTAATGAGGAAATCTCCCCATATTAACTAATGTCTGCATTATTGAAACATAAATGAGATGGTGAGATGGGGATGCCTGGATAGTTAATCTTAGTCGTACGTTTGAGATTTGTAAAGGAAAGGCTCAGCATGAAGTAAGAAAAGGGCTGTTGGTTTCCTAATCATTGAATACAAGCTCCAAGTATTATTTTATAACATGAGTGAGAGACAATCTTTAAGTTATTTGAATTTCTCCATCATTTGAACGTTTAAAGCAACATTAGGAAATAATCGCATCTCACGGAATTCAAAATTTAACTTGTCCCGCAATTATTTGGAGAACGTTTGAGAAAATGATTTCTTCTACATACAAAACATAACTCAAAGACCCTTTCGTATAATTGAAACATGAGAATCGAAAAGCAAAATTAAACAAATTTGAGTGAAAAGGAAAAGAGACCACACAACACTTGACTTTGAATTCAATAGGAGCATGTCAAAACATTTTGTGAATTGTTCTCCCTAAGTTACAGGATTTGCTCGCCAATAAATGTAGGAAGTTATATATATATCTGTCAACCACCAAAATTTGCTAGAATGTAGTGACCACGTTGGAATACAAGCATGTGCTTCTATACTTATAAGTATTCAGTAGGTTAATAAACTCTATCACCTTCAAAGGCTAAATGCCACTTCTTTATGGAAAAGCATACAAACCATTCACCATTTTGCTGGACTGACAGGGCATTCTGATCCTAGGAAGGTTGGTCAAAAATTCGTACACATGATCCACCAGCTAAAGTCATGGGAACAACCACTCCCTTATATAAAGCCCAACGTTTCGCGAAAGAAAATGCCAGCAATTATAGGTACTCTAGATGACGAAGAAGATCTCAAAAATATTTGGATTTCTGGTCGGTTCTGTCATGAGCCTTCTTCACGTCTTAGGGTTGTGTGTGCAGTTACATTCATTAGAAAGATCTTGACATTTTTGAGAGGGTTTGAGGTCTACTGGCACTATCTAAAATCATTCGGCGCATAGCGTTTATAAAAAAATGTTTCCTAACACACGCCCAGATGAAGAGAAATTCTATTTTCGAGGCATTGGAAGTTGCAGGTAAACATTTCAGATTTTAAAATCTCATGTGTACGAAATTTACACTTTCCAAAATAAATATACATGGAACAGGTTTTATTTTGAGAACAAAATTAGGTAGCCTTCGTTTCATTTATTGTTTTACACATATAATTGGAAAGTACGGTATTTTCTACACATCTAATGAAGGAATATATAGTAGTTGAAGTTTTCCTTGTATGGTAGCATGAGCGAAGTCATGATTCAGCAAATATGTCATATAAAGGGATCACAGCATTAGCTCGGAGAACTCAGTGTTCCTTAGAGGCGCTAAAATCTTTCCAGAGACCATATTTGATTGCTTCCATCCCTTAAAATTGCAGGTGAGGGAAGGATGGCGTTCAGAGAAAAAGAAAAGCTGGAAGTGGCTGAGAAGGGTATGAGAATTTGAGGATGGGAAAAGTTTTACAACTTGGATTACCATAATTCCTTGCCACATCGTATTTGGCTTAGTGTACTTTATATATGAGCTGAATGCCGTTTTGCATTTTGCAGCAAAATGTGCCAACCTCAGGTGAATCAGCGACATTGCAAATATATAACATCAAAGGATGGTTCCATAGGCTATTCCGTTGTAAAATATTGGGGTTAAGGCCTCTCCTTGCCGTATCAATGCCAAAGAATTTATATCTTAAAAGAGAATGGGATACTTAAAAGATTGCGTAAAATCAGATACACGGTAAAAACTCAAAACTAACTTTTCATTGTCAGAACATTTGTTCTCTTATTAAGTTCTACAACAAAAAGTGCTTCTATGGCACTTAAATTAATTAAAAACGAGGAATATACTTAGTACTTAGTTTATTTGATGCCTTTTGTGTGCCCCCGCATTGTTGTCCTCGACAATGTGCATCCAAGAGCCATTTGAAAAACAAATACAGATGAAGCAGCAAAGTATGTTGTTTTTTGAATGTTGTGAGACTATCCACAAGGCAAAACATGTAATTTCAGCTGAACTTCCATAAACTAGAAGTAAGATTTACAAGGGGCGTATTTTGATATCAGCGTATAAAAGAAAATCGTCTTCAGGAAGATTATACCAGAATGGACTGAAGAAATGTCCATGGCTTCCAAGTGATGGTCTGTTGAAGTCGCAATTGTCACAAGACTTATACCACCACGCACTGCGTCTAACCGCAGCACAGTTATCACTATAAATATCATTGTCACTGTCTGGAGTGCTGAAGAACTGGTTTCTTTGGCGATCCATGGAATCATAACCTTAGAACAAAAGGATACAACAGTATTAAGGTCTATACTTTTTAAAGACTTTCCATTTAGTAGTGTAGATACCCTGTCAAATAAAAGTGTTTACCATTTTATTAACAAAACAGTGTACATGGTTAAATTGCTTCAAATATGAGATTATGTTCTACTGAATATGGTAATATTCACTTGATTACCATAATACTCTCTACATTGTTTATGTTGTAATGAAAAGGTTTGTTTTAATCCTATTTTATCAATGTTGAAATAACTCGTGCCAATTGCGAAACTGTAGTCAGACTCAAAGTTTGACTCGAGTCTCAAACTCGAAGGATTCTATTCAACTTAAGTCACCACTTGCAAAGACTCAAGTCGACCCAAGAGTCTACAAAGTTCGGAATACTTGTACTGACCCGAGTCTTGATACAAAGAGGCTAAACTTTATGCTTTTCCCAGTGATTCTACCTAACTCGAGCCATGATACGACAGAAACCTCGTGACTTATCTTGAATCATTTAATTCATAGATGACGTATTCTTATTATGAAATTTACTCAACGACCTGATGAGTGACACAAACTAATTTCCCCACCTTATAATTACTCCACCTTATAAAATCAGAGACTCGGAGTGATTCTGCTTACAAAATCTTGTGACTTGACTTAAATACACAGAAACACGAGGTGATTCGAATCTAATTAGAGACTAAAAATGACTCGTTTCGACTAGAAATGTTGAAGACTTGACTATAGTCTCAATATTCGTGACTCGACATGAATCAAAACTAGACAGCAAGTTACTCGAAAACGATGTTTTTAATTTCTACAGGCACAATAAAGCAAGGCTGCAGGTAAGGTTGGAAATGCAAAACGTTTAGGTCAGGGAAAGAAATACGTAATATTAATTAGTCAGTAAAAGCAACATGTCAAACTCAGACAGTATGAATTAAAGGTGTCAGTTCGATAATTCAGATGCAGCGGGGCACGAGGGCTGTGGCAACGACTTTTTTCCAGGATTTTTGTTTTATTTCGACATTTATATTTTAAATGTACTGATGGGTCACAGCATCAAAAGATCTAGCTGCAGACGTTTCGTAAAGATATGTAGGGAATATTCACAGCTGGACAGTAATTATTGTAACCTGCGTTTACATTATAGGTCAGCCCAGTTTTTACATTTTGGGTGAGGTTTAATCCCATGCAGCCTGTCCTACCCTTTTGCAGACAGTGTTTTCATGCACTCTAAAAACAGTTTGGTCAAATTGACCAATGACTGGGTCAACTATGCACCGAACCAAACATGGTCAAATAGTTTGACTAAACTATGGTCAAATTTGACCACTTATTGGTCAAATTTGACCACTTTTTGGTCAAAGTTGACCAAAGTTTAGTCAAACTATTTGACCATGTTTGGTTCGGTGCATAGTTGACCCAGTCATTGGTCAATTTGACCAAATTGTTTTTAGAGTGTGGAGTGTGCTACGAATCGTTTAATTATAAGGTGCATGGCACCAAAATAATTGTTTTGTTTCATCATTATCGAAATCTTTAAAATAAATTTACTTTTATGCTTACTACTGACCTGTTGTGCTTGCTGAGTTATAAGCTCCAAGAACTAATTGATATTTGGAATTTTCATCAGTTATACGAAACAGACTGTATTCAGCATAGTAAGCATTGCCATCCAGATTCACCATATCCATTCGTAATCGGTAGTTTTTCTGATTAGTTAGATAGTATATTTTATCGTTACCGAGCCATAACTCGTGGTCGAGAATGCCGAATCCCCTTTTGTATTCTTCCCAATTACGTTCAAAGCTAACTGATCCATTTGCTCGTCTTTGCAAAACCTGTGATCGATAATTGAAGACAACCACGAAATAAACAATGAGCATAGCTAATACTGCAAGATGTGTGTTGGGGTATAAGCATGCATTATATAGAAGGCACTAGGCAGAGGACACTATGCCGCCACCGTCGGGGAACGATTCCCACTCAAGCAGAGCAGATTTCCAGTTTCGCCTGGAAGCCTTACCAGGAATGAAACAGAATATTATTCCAGACAGCAACTAGTCTTCCTGAAACATAACTTATTTTTGCTCTCAAGGAGAGGGGCTTTTGAATAAAACTAAAAATTCAGTATTGAAGAGGATATTCATTACCGTCCATCCTCCACCATCAATGCTCATATTGCAAGGTGCCTTGAACGGTTCCCCAGTCCAACCAGAAGGGCGGATATTGTAGATACCATCTCCTCTACGACCTGCTTGATAGGCATGGTAACAGTCAGTAAAGATCTCTGTGTCATGGACTGGCTCACACATGGAACTGATGAAAACTGTATCGGGAGGGCAAGATGTGATTACAAGACCTAGGGTGAAGCAGAAATAAATAACGTCAGCTGCGAATGGTTGAATTTACACAATAGTTTTTGCCCTATGGATAATAATTTAGTTCAACGTATATCTTCTATGTACACTGGTACATAATAGGGAGGTGTTAAGAAAGAGATCCAACATACTATAGGCTCTTTGAAGCAATGTTCGTTTTCCATGGCAATCTTGCTCTTCTCCTCACAATTCTTATCTCAGTACCAAAATCACCTAGGATCAGTGCTGCAAAAATGACAATGGGAAGAACCAATAGTAACGTCGAACCCGGTAACTTTTCATTGTCAACCGCCATACAAAAATTTTAAATTTACCATTTCGTCCTTATTCGTCACAATAAATTTCATTGCAGTTAACCACAGTGAAGAATTCTTTTAGAAATTATTTTTGGAGTATGTTTATAACTGATGGGGCAATTTTCCAAAATTGAGAGAAACGTGTAGACTTGAACAATGTTTCAGGCAGATGATGTAGTAAATCGTGTGGGCCCAAGAGAGTACACCATTATAACGTTTGTTGACAGTCGCTTTACTGAAAATCTTGATTATCTTCGGGCTATTGTCGGAAACAAACCTTACTTCAAAACGTGTCTAAACAATGGCCTCTATCCCGGATTACCAGGATAAGAACGAAGCAGATCATTAAGAGGGTTTGGTCAACAGAGGCTTAACAATAGGAACAAAAACACTTGCCCATCAAATTTTGATGCCTGAAAAGAATTAAATCATTTTCAAGTACACATTGTGTGAAAGATTTGGTCGTTGTGTCTGCTTCTTAACACCTCTCTGTACATACTCAGATCACAAAAAAAATAATAATAATTTAACAATGATTTAGATTATGATGACATTAGAAAAAAAACTTTACCGTTTATGAAAACTAAGGAACATCAAACAAAAGAACAAACGAAAATAAAAGGTATAAAAACAGAATAAAGACATTGAGTTATCAGGATACTAAGGAATTAGGTTGAATTTTTATAACTTAGCGGTGATAAATGCGTAACAATAAATATTTTGAATTCTTAAGGAAAGAATGAAAGGGAGCTCTAATAATGTGTAAACGTCTAGGGATATTTAGCTCTGACTCAATGAAAAATAAATCAATAGATGTTCACATTGAAAAAGAGCTATATATTTATATCAAGATGTGTGTAGTCTGCAATTAACGTCACTGTTACATAAGCATCAGCATATTCATTTCTTGAATATTAACGTTAACCCTCGGTTTTTCGGTACACTTTAGTATACTCACTTTCATTACCGATGTACTCTCCGACAGATGCTAGTGCATAGTTACTCCATTCGTCGGCAATACGGAAGACATTGTATCCAATGTAAAAAGATGACCCATTAGATAACATCATGTCAATGCGGAGTTCGTAGGGTGCCTGATTTATAATGTGAGATAACTTTTCATTTCCGAGCCAGAATTCACTGGAGAGAAACCCAAAACCTTTTTGAAATTCTTCCCAGTTTCTATTAAAAGAAATCGAACCATCCATTCGTCGTTGTACAACCTTGGAAATAATAAATGTGAAAAGTTGACAAAAAACAAGCTTTCTCAGAATGACATTTTAGTTGTATGAATGTAAAACTTTGGCCCTCAAGTTTCCCAACATTGTCAAGCTGAGAATTTCTTTGCCGAAAGTGACCGTTAGTTACAGTCAACGTTAACACAAATTCCACAGGTCTACTTCAACGTCTTTTTTGACCTACGAAACTATCTACTGTTTTTTAAAAAGTTTTATTTCTAGGGGAACAGTTCCCTGCAATATGTTGAAAAACAGTTTAAAACCGTCAAAACCATAATTAGTGTGTCGAAAAAATAAACGATCAACTTTGAAATGAAAACTAATTAGATTCATAATACCAAAATGTCTTAATTCAGAGTGCATTGAGTATTTTAATCGTGGATAATTATATCATTTTTCTTTCAATGTTACAGCTTGAGCAGAAAAAGTGTTTAAAATTTCCATCTATCCCTCCAGGCACCATTTCTTCACTCACCAACAGCCCCCTTATAATCAAGTTGACCTGAATTTTAGTCCGATTAAAATACACAAAAAATGGTTCAGTTATCACCACTGTTACGTGTTAAATTCGCATATAATGCCATTTGAGGATATCTTAACTCTTCATTCTAGCGCCCATAACTTTGAAACTACTCCAGAGGTTTAGGGGGATGGCCCCGACTCTAATTGAGTATTAGTGTGGACCCGATGTCCTCCAAAGTGTAGCGCATCGGTGCCTTCAGAATCAGTTTTCGAAATCGGAACTGTCTTCTTAAATGTTCCTTCCCCCTGATTTACTGGGCTGGCTACGTGCCTGTTACGAGATCCTACCAGGTATATGGAGTACTTTGCCTACAGGTTTCTGGTTGTGATATAAGGTAATGGCTTAGGAAAAGACACGAGTTTTTACCAGAAGACATTACTATAGAAGTCTAAGTGTGGCTCTTAAGCATCACTCTTTGGACATCTTTTCAATATCACAATATCACAACATGCATCGATTAGTGCAGCTCTTATTCTCCCACGTTTGTAATACCTGGCCTTTAATTTGCAAGGCGACACTCGACCAAGTTTAAGGGCCAGAAATCTCGAAATTTTACGCAACTATAAATGCAGAGTAAATCCTCTTTATGGTCTGCTGGTTGATAAAATGTGAGTGAACTTTTCACGTCCAATCATTTTTCAAGCAAGCCTCAAATGATGAGTTCAGCATAAGCAGACGACATTCTAACATTTCGGTGTAGTATGCATAATATTCGCTGTGATAAATTTTTCAGATGAAAAAATAATGGTTTTTATAGATTATGAGATGTTAAGTTGCGGGGCCATCCAAATAACATCAATTTTACCACCTCTAGTCATTAGTTATTGAATATCCTGCATTTTGATCGGTTAAACGCTGACCTGTTATTTCACAACACACGATCAGGTAAAAACTGATAAAAATGAAGTTTTTACACATTTTCGGTGGTAGAATAGGACTCGCCTCTTCCTCTACTTTGTCAGATTTTGAGTCGAGACGGTTTATTCACCAATAATAGTCCGACAAATGCGATTTATTCCTTAATTCAATGGGACCTTATGAAAAAGACCTTTCCTAGTAACTTACCGTCCAACCGCCAGAATCTACTTCGTTGGCACAGAAAACTTCGAAAGGTGTTGTGTATCCATCTGGTTTGATTAGATACACCCCGCTGGAATTCAAAGCGGAACAACCAATTTCCTTGCAGTCTCTTGGGTACTCGGGTTGTTGGTAGAAAAAGTAGGACGATTCTGCAAAGTAGTTATCAAACGCTGTTAGGGTAAAACATGACAGCTAAGTTATCTAATATACTCTATGTCATTCATTTTCCTCCTTTAATCGCTTTCAGTGATCTGTAACCTTATTATAACTGTTGATACAACTTCCACCAAATTGAAAGTAATTTCATAAAATCGTTAACCCCGGCGTTGTTTGTCCACCCTCAAAGCGGTAGCTATTACCATGCAATCGCTAAAACTGGCTTCCGGCAGCCTTAACGTTCAATTGAAGAAACCATCATGATGTTAACCGTTGAATTAATATTCATTAAACTTCTTTTGACTTAAAGTATCAAGTAACACTCACCTTGGTAGGTATTCAATTGCGATTGACTCTACAGAAAATAAAAGATAGTGGTATTAAAATCAATTGAAATCAAGTTTTATCCTTTGTCCTGAACTTGTAATGGATGGAAACGAGAAAAAAATTGTACTGCTCAATATGCTTCTGAAGAGTGTTTTTCTTTAGTATATTTATTGGAGAACTAGAGAGAAAATTCTTTTTCAAATTTATCTAAATTTGGAATGAAATTTATTTCTTTATTATGCTTTTTTTGTAAAAAATTTAAGGTAATATTTTTCAGACACAGTGGAAACTTAGACAACAAATTTTGAAGGAGAAGGAGGTGGGAGGAATGGGGAGATTGTAATTATGCCATGAAAAAGAGCTTTTCATTTCAATTTTGTTTGAATGCATTTGTCCCTTTATTGCTCCAAGAACAATGTACCACACGTGGGTCAACTAGGGTCTTATTGTTGAGTCATACTAATTTTATCGTAGCAAATCGAATGGAGAAGGATTTGCGAGGTAAAAATTGTAGCTGAAGGCTAAAACCAAGCAGAATCTCTGAAATCGTTGTTGAAGCTAAGTGGGAATGCATGCAACCGTATGCTAGCAATTTCATGGCATTCTCTAGCTTAGTGGTACGCTCGGCATGATTGCAACTATGTACTTGAAAATTGGGATGCAAAGTAACTCTTTATAGGTATTTTAGTCATAAATTTGCTAAATAGCATAATCGACTCATTTTTTAATACAGATGTATTACAGCATTGAAAAAAGCCCCAGGATTCACATTGGGATAGCTTAACTTCGCCAAAGAGACATTAAAGTCTAAGTGGATTTTAACTATTTTTCCCTACATTACAGAAAACTTTATTCTCCGTTGATGCTAACGGGTGAGCAGCCATGCAAAACGTTTAACAGCAAATATAGGTTTTTAGTTTTGTTCCAGTTTAAGTGTGGGATGGTACTGCTGTAAAGCTTTCATTCTTTTCAGGCAGTAAAAGAGAGCGAAATGTGTTAAGTAGTTTGAAAATACATTCACGTGTTAAGCAGCAACATTCTCTAGCCTGGCATTACTGTGACCATATGTATGTACCATCAAATAACTTACAATTTCTGCGATAAGCCTCTTTAATTTTTGGTAATTGAAGATCTTTACAAAAGATTATGAAACTGCTCTACATATCTTTAGTTCTATTAAAAATGAAAGAAAAAAGAACTACCGAATCTCTCTTTCAAATGAAAGGGTTTTGATCGCATTCTTCTTTTAGAAAGAAGAAGAGACAATCTGTGAGTGAGAAGCTGCAATCCAAAAATTTACACTATACTATACTTACAGTATGAGCTCTGTTCCAAACAAAACAAGTTGATAACAGCAAACAGAAACATCGAATTGAGTGATGCTGATAAAACATGTTGCTCAGTTTAAGCTAGTCTGGTGAATGACTGAGGCAAAGATTACTGCGTTTGCACATAACAAAGTCTCTGAATGACTACGGAATACAATGTGACACTCCGGAAACAGAACTTGCTCTCTAAGTCTCCAGCATGTTTCAAATATATCAACTTTTGTACATGTTTATGTGCGATGATGAAATAAAGCATCCTGATCCGGAAAACTGTTGAAGTCGACTCGTTGCTATACGGAGAGGCATTTCCTACTTCTCAGTGGAGTAAGTTTCTCAGTAAAGCAGACGGTAAACACTTGCTGCGACATTATTGAGTGGCTAACTTTTGGTCATAAAATATAATTGATGTGTATTTAAATGGTAATTTGTGTTGGACCTACTGGGGCTGAGTGGGTAACAGTATAAGGTACTGGAGTGCGGCTTTCTAGTTATTTCCTTTTAAAGAGCCCTACAAAGAAAGTCTCCAACAAGAACGGAAATACAGTGATGTGTCTCCGGGGGCTCGTAATGGGTCTTCCTATGGGATTCAGTGGTAAGAACCCGATGTAGATCTAGAGGCGTAGCCACCACACCTGTGTAAGTAATCGTTTCCATAAAATGGGGACATGTATGAAGCTTTCAACTGGCCATCTCAACATTGAAAGCACACTAAGTGGTATACAAAGTCAGTAATTTTTACTAATTTTGCAAAAGCAAAAGGACAGTAAATAGCCACACCTTTTTTCAGAGTCCTTGCTTAAAATTTGCTTATGGTAATAGTTACTACATTTGCGATGGTACTCTTTACAGGGAGCTGTGAGAGACTTTATTAAACCAGGGAGTTGTTATCCGGAAGGAGATTTAACAGAAATTTTAATTTATGCACATACTCTAAGACCCATTAAATTCCGAATAGATTATCAATGATAAGCTACTTATTCCGTTGTTGGGGGATTCTTTCATTCTTTCTTTCATTCGTTGGCTTCAATTTGATATCGACATGTTAGCAACATCATTCAGGTTTAGTAATCCTATCGCAATTGGCTTACTCGGGACAATGCTTTGATGAGTAGGTTTACGCCGCCAACAATTTAGGGGCAGGTGCTTTAAAACTCGAAACGACTGTTTCATTGTAATAAATCAATGAGATCTTTCCCTTCCCATAGAACGAACGTCATGCAAATGAGCTGCAGAGGCAGAAGTCTAATTTTTGTCACAACAATTTGGACAGTTTCCAGAAGTTTTCTGAAATGGCCAGGTATAGAATCATGCTCATATTTTTACATATACACTTACTGGTATACTCTCATCCACGTCCAAAGACGCAATATTTTACAATTTTCCAGCGACTGGCAGTGCTATGGCAGCAGCGAAAAAGCCCCAGTCTTACTGCAGAGGTAGCAGACGACAAATCTCTTTTGTATGAACTACCTAATCTAGTAAAAGTCTTATAGAAATGCCGAGAACGATACGAGGGGCAGATAACTGTGTGACCATGGCCCCTCTTCAAAGCGATTTATCACCTTCCAAATAACAAATCCCTGATTGAAGTAAAGTAAACATGGACAGGTGTCTCCAACAGAGCACATACGCCTCCGAAAGTTTTGTCTGGGCAATGGACGCATTATAGTAGGTTATTTATACACACGTTTTGGTCTTCATTAACGTGGGACTAGATTCTGTAATTATATCTTCGGTGATAAGGTCATAGTCTATAGTTGACAAACCTTAATTTCTGTATCGATTTCTAATACATTTATCTTTTTCTAGTAATTGATAAACAAGGTTAAAATGTGTCATCTCGCAGGCCAATTTTGACTCAAAAATTTGAATGAATTCACAAGACCTTCGAGAAATGACACATCAGTACCATATTGACCAAAATATAGAGACCATAATTATCACCCTAAGGGCATACTATTTCGTAAATGATCATTGCATAGCTGTCATTGACAGTTAGATGGATATTGGGTAATAATCAGCTCTTTTTTCGGACATTGTGTCTTACTTGACTAACTGTAAATTTCGTTCAAAGATTTTAAATTCTTTTGCAATCTCAAAAAACTCTGTTGTAAATGACAACTTTATCAATGTTAAGCCATGGTTTAACTATCGGAAAAATGAAGCATGCAGCCAGTTATCAAAGTTTCAATTCACAGACAGGTTTTCGTCAAACAAGAAACTAATCCTACAGATGGAAACTTGCATTTAAAGTAATAACATAGCAGCAAATGACAGCTGTGCAAGTGATTCGTGATAAAGTCTTTCGTACTTTAAGAAAAATCAAAAGCTAAATATTTAAATTCCAAATAGTTCAAACACTCCCAAATAAGTGAGAAGGCTTTCACGACGAGAATCCATGAAAATTCATCAATTTTTAACCTAAGCGCTGGTGAACTCGACATTTTCTACTCATTCGACTGCATATCAGTTGATACGTCTTTAGTCCTCGCAACAGAATTCCATTTTAACCTCTTTGCAACTGTTTGCCCTTCTGAGGAAACACTTTTTCAGAAAAAAAAGGCAAGCTCTGTACTTTCGACTGCGGTAGCTTGCCAACGTTTTGCACACAAAATGCATTTAGTACGTATGCTTTTGTCATTGACAAATCAAAATAAATTACATACATTTAGATGTAAAACAGGAATGTGAAGTGTATTCATGTCATTCAAAGTTGGGCCATCAATCACACAGCCTGCTCATAAAATAGGTTAAAAGAGTAATTTTGAGACAAAATTATCTGTTTTAGGAAACAATGAACAACGGAATTTGGTCATTTATAATAATTAAATTCAGTGCACAGATTACGTTTCATATGTTTTTAGGTAAATGGTATCACATGCATGGCTTTTTCGCATTAGTCAAATGAGCTGTACTCCTGTTAGCAATAGCGTTAGTGGCTTTGATTGATGCGTATTTTGGAGAAGGAGGCATCAAAACACTGGCTGGTTTTACATTTAAGGGTAGTGGTTGCGGGTGTTGACTTTGCAGTTTTACCGTAACGGAAGAGTTTTCGTCTTGTATTTCATTTGTTTGCCCAAGACATTCATATCCTCCAGCCTGATGAAGACTGGAAGCTTGGTCTTGATGTGAGTATGGGGATTCGTCTGTTCTTGAAGAACTTGCAACTTCTCTCTCCAGCTCTCCTCCGGCTACCGTATATTCCCTCCGCTGTACATCCTCCCTGTAATCCTCCCTGTAAACCAATTGTTCTCCGTGTAACACAACTTGGCTAGAAACAGTGGGAGGTGAAATTTTCGTTTCCAATAGAACAGATGTACGCGAGAAGACACCTCGTGAAGCGTTGTTTTTATTTGCTCCTCTTGGGATTGGGGTCATTGGACAAAGTGTTTTATTTTCATTTGTCGCACTTCCTGTTCCATCTGGTTTGACAGAAAATTTCTTTTTTGGCGAGAAACCCAGGCACTGTCGTTTCCTCCTAATTAACAAAAATGGGGAAGATGAAATAATATAATGGAGTCGACAAACAATATATGTTATGCTGCTTTTTGTTTTAATGATAATATTAATTCTAAATTTAATTTGTGAAATGGAATTTCAAAGCAAACAAATTTTTCATGATGTAAATGTCAGTATTGTGAAAACATTTTTGTAACTTATGAGTATGGATTAAACTACCACATACTCATATAATACTATGTAAAGAAAACAATAATTGTGACTTCATGATGTACTTGGAAAAAGCTACAATTAATCCTAGCTTTAAGAACGGAAACGAAGGGAACTGTCAACGCAATTCAGTTGAATACAACAATTTTGTAACAAATAAGCTGTTTCTACAGATATTCTATTTTCGGCCTCAAAATGTCAATGTTCTTTAATGCTTTACCCAGTGCCCGATTTAGGTGGGGGAGGGTGGGGGGCTAATAAATCAGTGGTGGGAGGCTCTTTCAGTGTCATTTGCGGTGACACTATTTGTGGGATGGGACTTTGCGGCACACTGTCTAAGCGGAGCGCCACCATCATAAGACATGTAACTTACAAAGTAAATGGGTAAAATGCCACACTTTTACACTTTCAGGATTTAGAAATTTATATTCCCCTCTCCGCCTATACCTCAAAGAGAGGAATCTTGGCCACACTTTGTTCCGTAAATTATTATGTAGGGGAGAAATAGAACTTGAAATTGACATACGACCACACTGTATTCGTTCTTATTATGTTATAAACAGGAAACTGAGGATAACACGTGACATCCGTATAGAAATTCATAAAAGGTAGTTTTGGTAGGCCCCCATTCGTGTTAATTGCAACTAGCGGGTGCACCTGCAGGTAATATAGGTTGCAATCGTTACGCCAGTAACTAGATACAAAAGAGAGCTTGGGCATTCTGCTGGTAGGCGCAGCATATGATGTATATGTGCTCAAGAAAATCTATAACGGGCTGCATAAAATTTGCACAGAGGTGGGGGCAGGTGGTACTTTAGGGAGCTTTATGCAAGTAGATACGTAATGAATCGACATACCTAAGCCAGTGCTTCTCAACGTTTTCTTTTTGATTTCATTCTTAGTTGAAATGGTTTCCCCATTCTTTCCACAAATATATTCACGAAAACCTTCCATAAACTTTGTCAATCATTTTCTTTCCCATACGAGAATGAAGGCGAAAATTCAATTGACTAAAAGTTTGTGTAACTTTTGGGTGCAGATCTACGATTTCAAAAAACGTCGTTGAGGTTAGTGGCTCACCCTGTGAGAATGTACATTAAAGGCAAGAAGCCCCGAAGGAGGCCTGAGGTCTTCCCAGGGAATGTCGGCATACACTTGACGCTCATTTCTGAGATTTGGCAATCACGATAATTACACAAAGAAACATTTTTCTACATTGTATATCATCATCAAGTGTGACCACCCTGCAATTGTAGCAGGCCCATCATTCATGGGGGCAGGAGGGAGGCCTTAGGGAAAGGGAAAAGTTTTTCCTCTGGAAAATTATGAGAAAAACAATTACTATTGCTTTACATGTCTTAACATATCTGAAAAATCTCGCCCAACCGTGGAAGCTATCCAACTTCTCAACACCTTGTCTACCTACAGCCATTAACTTTACTATGTACTTGCCTGTACAACTATGATTTATATTGTTTAAAATGACAAAGACATAAGGTGTGGGGAAAGGTGTGAGGTTCTCTCCTCAGAAAATGTTGAAATTAAAGACTGCTAGATTTTCTGTTGACTGTTAGAATTTCTTGCTTATGGAAATAAAGATAAGTACTCAAAAAGCATATTTTATGGACCTGGCACTTGTAATTATTTTGAATTGTCAAGTGATAACCTATTTACCGAAAGATCACGTGCGTGTCAATATGAACAAGACAAAAACTCGAGGCCCTTCATCGATCGGATTTCAGTATCCTCCTTAAACAACAACACCCATCCCCGTCCTCCTTTTCAATTGACCCCAAGGTGTTTGGGACTCCCGACTGAGAAGCAATGCTGTAAGCAAAGCGCCACCATAGGTTTAGCGGCGTAGCAAGACCCTCGGGGGCCCATAGACAAGAGACAGCGAGGGGCCCAGACCAATGGTATCACAAACCCATTTTCTTAAGACCCCTTCAATCTCCATGGGGAGGTACGGGGTAAGACCGAACGAGGCCTTGCACGCACCAGATCCAGGCTCCATTCCCAGTCCCATTCTTGCCTGGTTCTTCAAAAGCATTCCTGTAGTTGTTCATAGCTTTGTGCTTCCTTTCTTATGTAGTTTTAAGCAACTGGCCCGGATTTAAGGGGGGAGCTCCCTGCGCGCGCCCCCGTTCAGAGCCATAATTATAGGTAGTCAGGGGGCCACATAATTATATTCCTTGACTTCGAAACTACCTAACACCGCATTCTATGGCACCCCCGTTCCCAATTTTCTGGATCCGCCCTAGGCAATGGTATATGTAGGGACATTGCTGCATTGTAGTGGTGGCTGCCAGGTTGCTACCACCCCGTCCAGTCTTTAGGGAAAGTGGTTTAAATTATAGGAGACTCACTCACTTCCGTCGGATGGATAGGTTAAATGGAGGTCCCGAATGCATGGTGGAGATGCATTTTTTCGCGCAATGTCGGGACCCCTGGACATTGTCCACCCTGTCCACCTGCTTTCTACGCGCCTGCATAGGTAAACGTTAAGATGATTTTGCGCTTGAAGTAGCTCCTGTGTCGTCGAAAACAGACCTTTCCACTTGCTTCAGTGCAGATAATGACCTTTTGAGCGTTTTGTTAATAGGACCTCAAAACTAGCACCAATAGATCCTGTTTTGAGACAACGTCAGTTTTTAGACAATGTCAATAATACAATGAATATGCAAAAACTTGAACACTTCTTTAGGGCACTCATATAACCATGTGCCAGTATAAATACGAAAGTTAAGCCACGATAAGTTTACCATGCGTCATTACCCACATGACATGCCTGTTGCACAGTGTCATAACGAGTCACCCTTAGGTCGAGTCAAAAGTCAAGTCAAGTCAACGGCGGTCGAGTCACAAGTCAAGTCAAGTCATCCGTCACATTGCTCAAGTCAAGTCAAGCACAATTTCAAGTCAAGTCAAGACAAAATCCAAGTCAGGTCAAGTCAAACATTTTGGTCGAGTCAACTCGAGTCAGTTGCTTGTGTCTACAAGTTAACGAAAGTCACACTATCACATAATCATAGCAAATTTAAAACTGGCATCTCTTTGGTGAAACCTGGAGACAACTGGTTCCTTTCTGCTTCTGAAGTGTTCCTGTCACTGCCTGCAATCTTTTTCTATGGTATGCCACAGGTACATTGTTTTCACATAAATTTACATGCAATATTCCAGGAGTGCCCTGCACATACCAAGGTACCACCGGTAGTTTGTCCCCAAAACACGAATGCTACAACTACTCAAGCAAACAATGTTAATGTATATCTGCTGGCCGTGACACAACCTCACTTTCACTTTGCGCGTAGGCCTACGGTTAGATGTCGCCCTAGGATCCACAGATAGCGAAGCCATGGCGTAAAATACAGCTTAATCGAACGAAGTAGTCAAGGACCTAGCGGTAGCACTGTGCAACTCTCGGAAATAAACGAATAAAAATGACCACAGCGACCAGGGGAAGGATTTGATGTCTGAAAGTGGGGGGGGGGGGGGCAAACCCGGGCGGACTGCCAAGCGGGGCCAAAGGTGGGGATTTTGGAACAATAATTTTATAAATATGAGATCTAGAACACAGAGTAGGTGCATGCAAAACGAGCTGAAAAAATCGCATTTTTTAGGCTTTTTAGAGATATGAGTAATAAAAAAGCTACGAGGATTCTCAAGGAGAGGGCTCTTGCAGCCCCCCCCCCCCTTAGCTAAGCGCTTGTTCCATATTACGGTACCGAAAATGGCACTTTCTCGCGCTTTACAACTTGCATCTAAACAATCTTCAAAAAGTCAGTAAATTTACACAGGTCGATGGTGATAAAATTTGCTTTGAAAATTTCTGGGGTAGACCTCTGCTACGCAAGGCCATAGGGAATTGGTGGTTTCAATGATAATGGAAGAGTTTGTACGAAGCTATGACAAGCAAAATGTTCAACAGGAAGTAACCCGGAATCCCGAAACAATATTTTAAATGGTTGCTCGTGAAGGGTGCCGGAGAAAACAGCATCGAGACGTGTAATTGCAGTCTATTATTTTTCTTTAGTTTTAAATTGCAGCATTGTTCATTACATAAAAAGTCCTACTTTCCTCAGGTGCCTATTCTTTCCAAAGAGCAAGATATAAGAACCTATATCCTGCTCTATGGTTTTTTCTTTCATGTTTCATTTTTGTCGATGGTCTGGGACAATCCCCTCGACTTTTTAACTAGTGTGAAAAATAAGGTAGTGTCGATTTCAAAGGTTATCAGACTATAGAGTATTATTTTGATAATTTAAAAAATCCAATGAAATGTTTTACGGGTAGTTTCTACATGGACATGGCCAAGGCCATCGGCAGTTTATATGACATGCAGGAAACTCATTTTCATTGGAGTCTGCATCTTAGAAAGTTGTGGCTGGCGAAGCCTTTAACCCTGAGTGCCGAAGGCGCGAAGCAGGAGGCTTGAGACTGAGGGTCCTCCCCGAGTAATTTTTCTTAAATTTGACGTCTTTTGCGGTAATTCTGGAAAATTCCTTGAACAAAAACTGCTTTTCCACGTGTAATTTGAAATGTTTATGAAACAGTCTTCTTATGAGAAAAAAATTAAGATAGTAACTGTCAGTCAATTTTCTGAGGATGGTGGTAGTTGGTGGGGAAAGTGTACAGCGAGAGGTTTAGCGAGGATTTTGGAAATAGTAATTACTCAAGCTATGCTACAGGAAATAATAACGAGACAATTCCACCAAAGTTTTCCTACACACAGCCGTATGGCAGTACTAACGAGACATCAATTTATACCAGGCCCATGCGAAGCACGCCGAAAAATTTGTCAAGAATTGCGATTCCCTAGACATTGATAGAGTTAGAGATTTTGTTTGCAAGGAATAGGGTGCATTTAATGACGTGCAGTACTTTCGGTGGCTCTTATTTCAGAGCTTCACGAGATCACAACAGTGTGGCGCGTAGGAGAGGCCCATGCTTTGAAAGAAATTTTACGGTGCCAGATAAAAATTTCAATCGTGTTAGTCAGTTTTCTCTGGGGGTCCACATAGCATTTTTACGGTATTTGATGTTAATGTTTTCTTTCATTTAACCTTGCAAAATTTAATCATAATAGCTTATTGAAAATTGAAAATACGTTTTCTCTTGTCTCGCTTTTATTTTAGCTATTTTTTTTTTATTATTTTTATTGTTTTTAAACTCTGAAAAAGTGGGGTGGGGGACAAGTGCCCCCTGCGCCCCTCGTAATCCTGCCTATGACAGCGACAGTTGGTTTTGCTTGATGAATGCATGCGCACGTACTTAATATACATGGACCGGACTGCTACTTGGCCGGTACTGTAAACTGTGCATATCACCCTGACAAAGCCACCTGATGAACAATGCATTACACGGGGTTTGCGAAATTACAACCAGTCCTAGTCCTCAGTAAAGGACTGTTTTATGCATTTACCCTTTGCTTTTTTGACTATGTAAATATTAATTTTTTTTCATTTGTATCATGTCTGTGATCTTACTTATTTTACTTTAACGTGTATCTTACCGAAGAAAAGTATTTTCCCATGTGGAGTTAATAAAGGTGATTTATCTTTATCTCATCTTAATTTCAAATTCACGAAATTTCTTACCATATCCATATAGCATAATAAATTAGAGAATTAACACTAATGCCTCAGATTCTACAATATCATTGAAATATCAGGTACGGATTTTTGTTATAACACAGTCAGAGCTCTGAAGCAAATTTGAAAGCGAAGCCAAAAAGAATACTCGTTTGTGGAAATCTTTGGGCCCCCGAAACCTGCAGGTTGCCTTGATTATTGGGTTTATCCGGCCCTGGCTTCACCAATATAACAAAGCATTTAATACTTCCATTAAGTGAATCAATGTTCTGAAACAAGTTTTAAATTAGTGTTTCTTGCAAGTCTATCTGGACTTTACTGCAATATGACAAAGTAATCACGTCATTACTTTTACAAACCTGTTGTTTGAAGTAGTGTTGCACACAAGAGCATATATACAAGTCGGTATCACAAAAGGAAGTAATATGGCTCCGACAACAAGAAGTATTGTGATGAGCCTTTGTCCATCCTCGGCTGACTTGAAAGCTAGTAGAAAAAAAATTATATTCTTGGACTAGAACATACACCTCACTCGGTATTGACTGTACTTAGAAGAGTTTTACACAACCCAGCATTCTTTTGTTTAAGTTGGGTATATCTGATGACTAATCATATTGCATAAAGCCGTTGAAATTATTTCTGTTATCTGTGTGTCGAGGTGACTGCCTGGACTGAACTATAAACCCATACATAAAACTTAAGAAGTAATAGTTGTACAGTGACAATCAAAGGGAAAACAATTTGTCACATAGGTCGATTTATCCACAATTACGACCTTCTTCATTAAGAAAGCAAGTAAATTATTTTCTGAATGTGAAAGTGTAATCACTGTATCCTGAAGCAATCATTAGAGATACTCTGAAGCTATTTCAGATTCATGTCTTCTTGTTTTGATTTTATTTTTTCCAATGCATTATCATTAACTTATACATGATCTGTAACTATATCGCCACAGAATGGTCATGTATACCTAGGTTCTCCAACCGTAATTTACCTAAACATTGTGGAAAAGGTCCACTCCATGTCCACGATCCGTTTATATTCTGACATACTAGATTACTGTTGCCAGATATGACGTAACCGTAGTCACATGTCAAACGTGCTACTGTATCTTCAAAAGTTATACTGCCGTTGACGAGCTCAAAAGAAGCGTTGCACTTTAAGGATGTAGTCTCTGCAAGAAACATTGCTCAAATTAAACTACGTAATATCCTAAAGATTTGCCTTTATATCTTAAATATATTGCAAAGATTATGGAATGACATGATGTAATGACTTCGATTTTAACACATGTTGCAACGTGTTATTGGCGTTCATGATGGTGTCCAATTACTTACACGACCAGTTGCACCTATAGCATAATCCCTTATCCCGCAGAAAAGTCCCAACATGGCGAGGGGGATTTTATAATGTAGACTGGAATTCATTGTATGAAGACCATGAACACGTACCTGCGTAAACAGCCATAGTGTCAAAATGACCACAATATTCCGTTCTCGGAAGAGCATTGGTGCAACGGTATCGACAATATTCATCGGCAACTTGTTTTGTTATTTTAAAATCTTCTAGATGGCTGTCACAGTGACAGAGTGTTTTCTTTGAAAGGGAGAAAGGCGTCCTTAGTCCGATTTCCTTCTCGCAAATTAAGGCACAGGAATACGTCGAGAGATTATGACGTACGTACGTACCATATTGTATATGCGATGTGCTATTAGGGTATCTAAAGCATCCCAGGAACTTTATCTCTAAAAACAGAAGAACAGAAGTTATCAGTTTCCCCAAAGTAAGGTTAGAAATGAATTTCACAGCTAATTGTGCTTACACCACACAAAAAGGGAAAACATTTGCCATTTATAGAAAACTGGGAGCGCACAAGGCTTACAATCGAAGATTATGCACACAGTACTACTGAATTTTTGTGTCTCTGACTTAGACCGGAGGGAAAATTTGGTAGATCTCAACCCCATCTTAGAGGCCCAAGTGTATGAGAAAGAGTTTTTGAATCCAATCAAATGATTGGAGATTTATGTCAATACCGTTTCAAAACCTTCACAACCACAAATACAAGTTTATTATATGCATTTGTTTCATAAACAGAACTATTTGACGCAAAGAATCAAACGAGAGGTGCAAAATATGTTTCATACTGCGTATACAGTGAACCTAGGTTCCAGAAGCTGGCCTTTAAACGAGATTTTCTCTGACAAACGTTTTAACTTTGTTTTTCTCTGTGTTTAGGTAATTATTGTGAAAGTCAATACCTCTTCAAAATTTAGTATTCAAGTTCATCTGAATTATATTTTGTATGAAATGCATAAAAGACATGAGTTTTTACAATTTTTTAATGGTATCAGGAAATAGAAGAAACATGATTAAAATTGATTCTTGAAGGAAAATTAAACCCTGTAATTTTTTGAAAAGTGTGTAAATATTTCATATCAGTATGATAATAGTCAATGTTTTTATTAAGGAATTTTGCCCAAATTGTTTATAATTAGATTGTTAAAATGAAATGAATGCTCATTATGCGAATAAAGAAACAAGCAGGCTGATCAGTTAAATTTCAAATCCTGGCAAAAATCACTTTTACACAAATATCTTAGGCAAACACCTCTAATACGTCACATCCTTACAATAAAGATTAAAAACAAAATCTCTTGCTAGTTGCACTTAATTTTCGTTCCAGGCACTTTAAAGTCAAAAGCAGGTAAACATCTTGCACCAAAAGGAGATTTTGCACAAGATCCTTCTCGCTACCGTTACACCCTGTGACGCGAATTCTACCTTAGGGGAACACCTCTAAATACGTCACATCCTGAAAATATAAACGAACATAATGTTAATAAATTTAGTACTTTGACTCACCTTCGCATGATGAATAAAGTGAGGTAAAAGCAACTAATGTTATAATCCTGAAGCCCGCCATGTTTGACCTGATAAAAGCTCATATTAAACACAGTCAGAAATTTAGAAGAAATTTCACCAAAATTCTATTAAACTGTTTCATGTGGGTCACTGGCGTGACCCCTTTTTGCTGTTGAGCGTCATAAATATCTCGTCTGATTGAGCGAATGGTAGAGGGTCCAAGTCCATTACCCAAGCACATAACGCTCTCTTTTGTTCTTTCTTTCAAACTACACCAACACGAAGGAACCCTCGAATGTATGCTTACAAATACAGTACAGAAAATGAAATTAAGATGAAGCGGGAAGTTTCTAAATTTTGCTTAGTAATCATTCTTGTACAACACTTTACAGGTTATTATCCGGCTGCATACTATTCCAATGGAGAGTTCTTTTCATGAAGAACAATTATACTTGTTACCGAATTGAACGAGTGAAACTATCCTTCCCTTTCTCGTGTCAAAGTTATTTGAAGGCAATGAAGTTGACGATGACAATTAGCTTGAAGTTTTGTTAACGAGAAATGTATTGTCTTTGGAAAGAGCAAAATGATTGGCTGGGATCTATATGCACTTGAATAAAAGCAGTCACGGTTTCTTTTTGAGTGTTATTAAGGTGCCTCTTTTATAACATTATCGTCTGAAAAAAAACCCAACTTGAGATTTTATGCAGGATATGAGTAACGGTTATTGACCAATTTATTGCCAGGTTCTGAAAACTCGCACATCTCTTTGAAAGTATGGAAATGCATAATAAAAATACCAAGTTTCCCTGATTTTACTTTTTATGATGATTAGTAAATGTTTGCTAAAACCACTATGCCTAAGACATCTTTTTCTTTCACCACTTTGTAACAATCTCATTTTTACGTATGTTGCGTGGTGCGATAGATGAGACAGAGAATCGTTTTAAGCGAGTCCCGGACGTTGCACATAACAAAGTAGCTGACTATTCTGCGGAACATCTCTTTCCTAAGAAAAAAAAAACGAATAATGTACGATTTTTATCAAAATAAATGAAAAAATAATTGCTTACAAAACATGGGGTCCACTGAAAAATGATATGATCAGAATTTTAAAATGTACAATGTGCAAAATTCAAAGGTCAAGTCTTATTTTGGTCTTAACGGTTGGTCCTCTTCTGGTGAAGTATTGGCCTTAGTATGGTGTTGTCTGGGAAAGTTGTCGTGGTGGTGATTCTGGTTCACTAGGTGACGGTGCTGTACCTGTCCCTGCGTGGTCTGGAGCTTTTGGTTGTACCTTCTCACGTGACTTCACAGGCCTGAGTAGGAATCTCCTTTCTCTGTGGTATGTTCCACCACTGTCTGCTTCAACTTCATAGGAGCAGGCGTCAAGTTGTCGTATGGCAGCTCCCTGTTCCCACTATGTTCTGCCTGATTGAATGGGCTGAATGCGGACTGTTTCACCAACACTAAGTGGTCTCAATGGTTACGTGTGCAAATGTTTTTGAGCTGTTTGTGTTTTTTTCTGTCAAGTTGTGGCCAGATGACTGAGTCGTCTCCTGCCCCTGGCTTGAGTACACTCTGCATGGCTGGAATTAGTATTTTTTGTACCCCAGCTCATTAGGCTTTGTGCTCGGGAGGCGCCGGCACCTTCTGTTGGTGTGTTTCTTTGGTTCAGAAGGCCAATATAAGGGTCTTGGGAGGATGCATGGCACTTCTGAAAGAGACGTTTGGCAGTATTGACTGCTACTTCTGCTGCCCCATTTGACTGACTGTTCCCTGGGCTTGACATCTCATTTGAGAAGTTCCAGGCTTTTCTGAATGTATGAAATTTTTTCTGATGAATACCGAGGTCCTCCATCACTGACCACGGTATCGGGAATCCCATGTCTGGCGAAATGGTATTTCATTTTCCCAATGACCGCCTTGGATGTTATTGATGGTGGGTAGTCTACACCGAAGAAGTTGCTGTAGTACTCTACTGCTATAAGATAGTCTCTGCCAAAGAATGTAAACAGATCTGAACCAACCTTCTCCCATGGGCGGCTTGGTACTGGATGCATGAATAGGGGGCTCTGACGTCTGCTTGTCACTTAGAAGCCGCACATGTACCACAGCTTTCTATGAACTACCTGACTTCACTTGACATACAGTGCCAAAATATCACTTCTCTGGCACTTCGAAGGCAGGAATTAATACCCAAATGCCCGGGGTGTATTTTTTCTTCATTTGCAGTCGGTATGATTATACTTTTTTCACGTGAGGCAATGCCATCTTGGACAGTGAGCTCATCTCTGTAACTGTAGTACTGGGCAAGAGATGGACTGAGTTCTCTTTTGGCAGACGGCCATCCTTTTGCTGTACCCTCCATCACCTTCTGGATTATTTCATCCTTTCGGGCGGCCACACGAATCTCACCCAAGCGTTTGGTTTTGATTGGAAGTAGAGCAACATTACTAATTGTCCAATCAACCTGAATCTCCTTTTTAGGTAATGGTACAAGTGAGAGAGTGTCGGATAGATCCATCTGGGTCTCAAGTCTGTAGAAAAGCTCAGTGTTATACTCCTGGGCTTGAAACAATAAGGACTGTATTCTTCTTGGTACCTATTCATAATCGACAACAACGGTTTGTGATCTTTGATGATCTTCACCTGTAGTCCATATGCGTAGTGGTAAAATTTTTTCAGTCATTAGGACACTGAAAACATCTCCTTTTCTATTTGAGCGTGGCAAATGCAACTGGTTTCCCATCTTGGGGTATTGCTGATCCCATGCCGTACTCACGTGTATCATTTTTTAGCTCAAGCCCTTTCCCTGGATCGTAGAAATCGAACACCGGGGAGTTCTGGACCTTTGCCTGAATTCACAGGTCTTTTGGTGGTTGTCTGACCAGAACACGGTACATCTTTCTGTAATAGAACTTGTAGTGGTTTCATGGTTTCATGGAGATAGAGAATTTTGCAAGAGAGTTCACCATTCCCGGGCATCTTCTGAGTTCTTTGACAGTTGATGGTGTGTCACAACTGACCTTATATAAGGGCTCCCTCTTTTTTTGGTAACGATGAACTTCGTGCTGAGTTTTTTTCCCTTAATTTGCATGTAAATGAGGAGAACACGAGTATAGCATTCCCAGGGAGATTTCCGCTTGGGTCTAGCAAAGTTTTCTATTGTATTTCGTGGACCAAGGAAATACTGTGCCTCGTGTGGTTGAGAGAGCTAGTCACTTGGTTTGCAGAATGTAAGTCGCAGGCGGGTGGAATACTAGCCAGCTTGAAATAAACCATCCACGATACCCAGGGAGTGACAAATCGGAACACACTATCTCGGCAGCGTTTTACTGTGGTTTAGTAAGTGTTTTCTTTGTCCGACTGTGTTAAAGGTTGAAATGGTGTACTCTACATTTATGGATTTGTCAAGAATGGCTCGAGTTGACAGCCCAATGCAAGGCCCAGGATTCCGGTACTTACTAGCAACTACGCAAAACAACGACGCAAAAAAAAAAAAAAAAAAATGGAACAGAACTGATGTCATTATGATATTCAATTTAAAAGAAACAGACTTTCAGTTAAATGACCATTATTAGTTTAGAGCCGGCTGTAAAATGTAAATATTGTACATTAATTTAAGGTACCGTGCGCACAAGGATTCAGTCATAATTCACTTTGTTGTGAAACTATATCGTTTGGTTTTTTTTTTGAAGTCTTATACGCAAAAAAAGGAGACAATTTTTTGCAATTAATATAGTATATACCGTTCTACAAAGCCTTTGTGTGCTTGGCTCGTGAATTCTTCCTGCCTGTTAGGAGACGTATTGTGGCAACGCTTGTGGGAATAGTTGGTTGGTACGAACCTGCACGTTGCACCATTACAGGGTGCTTCGTGACACGGTGCTTGCATTGAAATGATTGCCTTCACCTTCTCTGGGTCTGACTGCCATTTTTCTTTTGAAAGTCTGTGAAACATGAAAGTGACTCCCTCTGATCTTAACTCACGCTTCTCCTTGATCAGCTTGATACCCGTCTCAAGCCGCTGAGGATGTCTGTCAATTTCTTTGGAATATCTTAGAGGATACACTGGGACCAAATGGCAGACTTCCCCATCTGTATCTTTGGCGAGTAAACTTCATCTTCCAGTTGAATATGCCAGTAACCCAACGATAGATCTGCTTTGGAGAACACGCCTGACTGCCCAAGCTCATGTAGTGTTTCTTCGAGAATGGATTAGGTGTTATGTTTTCCCAGAAGGGCTCTGTACAGTTCTTTGGGGTCGATACAGATTTTCATGTCACCATATTTCTAATTTGTGAAGGCTAGTGCACTCACCCATGGAGTTGGTTCCTCCACAGGAGTATTGACGTCACTCCCCACTAGCCTATCTAGCTTTTCTTCAGTTTCGCCAGTGTGGCCAGTGGGCCAAGTAGAACTCTTGCTAGGCATATCTGTTGGTTGGACGGTGTCATCAACTTTAAGTCTCACCAGCCCTGGCAGCTTACCAAGCTTATTGTCAAAATAAATTTCTGCCTCTTTCACCCGATGACTCTTTCAATGTTTTCAGCATTAACTTTGATCAGATTCATTTGCTGTCCTGCTAGGAGACTAAGTAGGAGAGTAAAGCTGTCATTAGTCACCGCAAATTTAACTGAATATTTTTTCTTGTTAGCAGGATTCTTGACAATTTAGCCTACACTTGCCTCTCGTTTCCACTCGATACCATTCCACATTCTGCGTTTCTTATGGTGCTGTGCACTGTCATAAGCATATTTTTTCCGGCAACGTTTTAACTGTTGCACCGGTGTCAACCTGAAAGATAAACTTTTACTATTGACCTCCATTCTGCACCAGATGTCTCTTTTCTCTGTGTGGATGTTGTTGATCCCTCCTCAACTTGGTTGACTTACTTTGCATGTTTATGTAGCTCCTGGGGGAACTTTTACACTGTGCTGCAAAGTAGGTCTTTGCATGTTTTGCCCCATGCTGGGCAATCCTCTTTTCTTCTAGGATGTGAACGACCACAAAATTTGCAGTTATGTATCATGAGAACACTCTGCATTTTGTCCCTGTGTTGTCAGTTACCTCTTTCTGTTGAACTTTAATCACACTTTCGCCGTCAATGTCTTTGAGCTTGTCTCTTGTTGCCTCATGTCTTGCAAGAATCTGCTGCATTTTGAAGTGGCAAGTCCTAGTTTGCAATCATATTTTTCTGGTTGCAGGGTCATTTATTCCCAGAACCAATGTGAGACTTCATTAGTCAATTCTGTAGGTCACCAAAATTGCAAACATGCTCATCAAATTTGCCGCTTACGCATCAACCGTCTCTACAGCTTGCTGGTCTCTTTCGTTAAACACTTACCTCTCATACGTATCATTGCTTTCCCAATGAAATATGTGTCAAACGTTGTTTAAATAATTTGGATATAATCTTCATCTTTGCCATCAGCAAAAGTCAGACAATTGTAGACCTTCACCCCTCTGGTCCAATGCACTGCATGTATACCACCTTTTGGTACACAGTACCCTTGGACCCTTCAAATATTTGCTTGAATAATTTCCACTCTTCTGCCGCACCTTCTTTTCTTGTAGATGCGGTGGAGGTGCGATATTTATCAGTGGGTGTGGTTTTGGTGTCGGGTCTACACTTACGTTCACATCGAAGGTCTGCGTGCTCTCGTTGGCTTCGTCGTTAATTTTTATTGTGTTCTGTCTCGTGCAACTAGGTCTTGTGCCGAAACTACTTGGCGAACGCTAAAAGGGCAGCTCACAGGCAAGAATTTGGGCTATAAATTATCATAGGTGTTCTTTTTCCAACTATGTGCAACGTGTTGCCTTGCCCAGAGATGAGAAAAAAGAATCATGTCAGCTACACTGGGTTTGTTTATTGATGTTCTGTGTTCACCGAAATTATAGACGAGCGAGCCCCGGAGGGTGCACATACCAAGGTAGCTGACTATTCTGCTTGACGATACATAGCACGTACCAACGTATACATAGAATAATATCGCCTTTGAAGCAACGTTTCAATGCAGCCTCATCAGAGGCTCACTTTTCCCATTGAGAACGTTCCTTATTCGAAGCTTAAGATATGGATGTCATTTTTGTTTGAAGTATAGAATAACGTAGTATAAGTAATTGATGACTTTCCCTTTATACTCGGTCCAATTATTGGCTTAAACATGCATTGTCGAGATGATTGGTATACTGAAGAGGAGAAATGAAGGTTAATTTTGATTTGGCTTCTCTAAAATAGACTTCGGATCTTTAAACATTACCTTTGGCTCCTATATCGTTGTCTACACAATTTTCTGTTTAAAAGCACCATTTAAAATGATTCAAAGTGGTTGTCCACTTCCTTACACTAAGTTGACATGATTTAAAGTAAGAGTCATTGGTGAAGGGTCATTTGTGTTTGGGCAAGACACACACACACAAATCTGCAGGCTAATATGGCTTATTGTTGTTACAAATGCCAGTGCAGTAGACGATACAGTTCCTGTAATTCTGGTATATCATCACAATGTCTTTGCAGATCTCCTTATCGAGACTGATTATCCCATGTAAACTAGCAAGTAGTAAACAATATCAATATTCGCATATGAAGTTATATTCATTACTGTACTGCTTCAAAACAAAACAAAAAAAAAAAACACACTGCTTCAATGCGCCAGCTTAACCAGAAGCTTAACGGAAAACGGGGATGAACTTTCCAAAGTACCTAAAACAGTCGAGAACTCGAAGAAAGTTGTAAAGAGAGAGGCAATTGCAAATTAGAAAGTGGTTATTATTTGTCTCAATAAACGAATTGCATTTTAAAGCAACCAAAATTTAAAGATATTTTCCTTACATGATTTTACTTTCAGTTGTTGACCAGGACTAAAAATTCTTAATATATCAAGGAGGTGTAATTTGGAAACTAAGACTAAGCGGGAAGACATTGAAGGTATTTCAAACAGCCCCTTTGAAATAAAAATAAAATTACATGATCACAAAGGAAGGATTTAGTTGTAATTACCATAATTACTTTGCAGGGTAAATGCAAACAGTACGATTGAAGTTGCAACAAGCTAATATCTCATCTGACATCAACAAAACGGAAACTGAGGAAGCAAAGACCCAATGTTTTATTTCAAAGGAGGTGATGGGGTAGGGGACATTGGTGGTTTCGCCTACCTTACTCAGTTGCTATGTTCAGGTACGTTGCTATAAAAGATTATAATCAGCAATGGAAAATAGTAAGACGAAGTTAACTCGCTCTACAGTTTTCACATTTGCTCAGGCCTAATGCCTAATGTACTGAACACATGGAAACAGAATGACGGTAACATAAGACTGTGTTAATTTTGCTCCTTTTGAAAGATTTTATTTTTCGTTTGTTCAGTTGTCCCGCGGTGATAACACAAAATAAAAAGAAGCACACTTATCGAAAGTATATCCTGCAAAGCGGGACTTGCGAGAAACACGTGAACATGACTAGACTATTTAATTGACGAAATCATAAGATATTGTGGACTCGTAATAAGGGCTTTACCATTATCATTCGGACCAGTCATCAGGGACACGACCAAATGCTAGTTCCAACTAATATTAATTGTCATCCTTAATCTCTATAAAGATATTCTCTTTATGCAATCTCCTGACTTTAGAAGAACTTTCCTTAAACCATTGGTTTAGTGACAAAAGGTAACGTGCTGGGATCCAGCTAGTAGTATGAAGTATTCCTAAATGAAATACACATTTTGCATCTGATATGATATATTATAAATAAAATAAAAGAGGGATACCTTTTATACCGATATTTCACCGACAGTAAGAACTACAGTGACATCACTTTAATGTCCTTATTTTTATGGTAATTTCTCAGTCATGTCTTTCACAAACACATACAAGGTCCAATCAAGCTCCAAGATAATACAGTATAAGTGAAGCGTTCTTGGACTTCGTAGGAGAAAGCTGCTATATGGATAAGTTTCCTGGTCGTAGTCCCTTTACATTTCATGTGGAAATATACTGCACGTTTCATAACATTGCTATAACCGCATATTGTGGGGGCGTAATTTAAGTTCATAGTTTTTGCAAGCTAACACTTTTAGGAACTTCACATTTCGTAAAGCGCATGGTCTTCCATATCGCAGAACAATGACAATTTTCACCTTGGAATCCTTACAAAACTAAGAACATATTACGCACTAAACTAATTCTGTCTAACTTAATTTGAAAGTCTATACGAGGTAGGAATCGGTACGTGCTTCTGCCTTGATCAGGCACATGCATACCAAGAATGACCTTTTCGTTTAAATTTAGAGAAACGTTTGCTATTCATTTTCCCCTTCAATCTGGTATTTGGACCTCACTTAAAATAGAAATTGTGCACAAAATTTTCTTTGGAAATTTTCATGGATTTCACTTAATAGTCCCTGTCTTTAAATGAGCTGCTTTTGTTATCCTTCGTATACTATCATCGCAACCGTCAACCTATGAAATACATTTAAGTGTGCAATTGTTTACAATGAGGGACCAAAGCATTCTCCTGTGTTAGACTTACACTTACAGAGATTCAAGAATAAGCCATATGAACGCTTGTACGCAACACAATGTACTCATCAGGTTATTATGCCACCGATGGGTAGTTACAAATATCTTAACTTCTGCATATAATAATAGTATATTAAATGCAAATTAAAGAACATCAAGATACACTTGACAATGAGGCGGAGTATCTTCATTATCGTTGTCTTTATTCGAGGTAAGTGCTGGAGTGTCAATACTCTCTCCTCCCTTTTTGACTTTCGTATATTTTGGAGAAACAAAGTGGCTGCAATGCATTTTGTTTGAGCGTGGTAATATGGGAGGCTTAACCTGTACTGATATCTCGCCTTGCCGGTCTGCGTCACTGACTTTGCCCTTTTGGCTTGCCCATTCATATTCTTGATCCTCGTCAGATATGGAGGAATCTTTAGGGTGTGAATTTGGTCTCACGTAGTTACTAGAGATCCTAGGACTTATATCGTCTTCGGCTTTCTCAGAATTTTCGTTGTCATTATCTTGCATTACTCTCCGCACAGTATTTTCAACATTAGAAATCTGCATGGACGTAACTTGTGTTTCCACAAAGGGATAAATTGTCCCTTGCGTATCTTTTTCAATTGGATTGTTAAATTCCCTTGGTGGTACCGGTGGTGGTTTATGTAATGTTAATTCATTGCTATAGATAACAGCATTTGCCTGGACTGTAACTGTTGGTAGGTTTCCTCTACGATAAGAACTAAATGGAGAGGGACATAGGCAAACATGTTTCCTGCAAAAAAAAGGAAAAAGGCTGTAAAAAGTTAGTAAAATTTCTAAATCCAAGGGTGGTATAATAGCCTATGGTTTTGTATCAAACTAATGTTGTAGCAACTGAATGAAGCAGAAACCTTATGCTCGATTCTTATTATTCAGGAACTCACTAGTTACTAAAAATGAAATATAAAACAGCAGGAGGTTTTCAAATTTGTGAACTATTCGTTGTGTCATACCTTTTGCTGAGGAAAGCAAGAACCCCGAAAGCAACACCAATGGTTGTGATTATTATAAGTGTTTTAAAACCAAGGACGGGAGTTACAGGTAGATTGCTGTGGTTTTCCTCTGAATTAACTGTCAAGAGAGAACATTTTCCATAAAATGATGTATATTATCTGTCCATAAAATGAGTGGTGTAGAATTAACGAACGCCTCATTTTTTGTTTTCACAGGGAATTTCAAGTCGAGAAGCAACCTTCTAGTTTTCATAACTATGCACGGCTCATATCGGTAGAATGCTTACTGTAACTCAAGCGTAATTCATGGGTCTCATAAGCCTCTTTTCACTTTTTCCACCGTCTCGTGATACTTTCATTGTCCTTTTATCATATAAGCCTTCTCTTTGTAGTATCTTAAAAAATACTCTCCTCGTTTTACCTTTACAATAGGGTTGAGGTGCACTCCATTTCCACAAGCCCTTAACCCGTTGACATATCAGACTATCATTACCGGATATGACATAACCTTTGTCACATTTAAACTTCACTGTTGTGCGTTCATAGATGATGCTACCGTTGGTGAGCTCTGTCAGGTTGACACACTTCATAAGTGGATGCACTAAAGAAAAGAGATAGGTGTAGTTTTAGCAATGAATGTTATTTTAAACGACCCAATTCACTTCACTTCAAAGTTGCAAAAAAACCATATTGTTCCTCAGTATTGTGGCAGTGAGATGAGCGTGAGGCTAAGAAGAACAATGACTTCGTATATTGACTTACATCTATCTCCGACAGTGAATTACATCAAAAGTGAAGCTAAATTGTACAACTTAAGTAAAGTTGTGATGTTTTATTGACACACTGGAAAAAAATTTGAGAGTGCCAATTTCATGTAAGAAGAGTTCGTTGGCTTAAACTTGTCTGAAGGGTGAAAACCTGCTTGTAAATTAGTAAGGAAGTTTACTCTGCAAATGTAAATTTAAGTGTGTTACAAGTAAAATTTTGTAAACCAAAGACATCTAATTGTGACGCTCGTCAGCTTTAAACTTCAGGTACGACATTCCAGCAAATCGTGTGTAAGCTCTGATGGTTAATGACAAACATTGCCAATTTTTCGTGGACAGATTTGTGGTTATAACTATCTTTATTTCTGAATGTTACAACAATGGCATTAGAACTAATTTTTGAGAAGGTGACAACGTAACAACGTAAAGGTTTCTGGATACCTATTTTGGACAACGCTTGTAAAGAAGTAACTAGTTATATTACCAGGATAACGCAGTAAAACCTCTGAGCATATATGCAACTGAAGGTGAAAATCATCCGTTGAGCCCCCAAGGCTTTGCATCGAAAAGACTTTTGGATACTGAACCAAAACACGGCTCTGACATAGCTTGCTTCTTGACTCGGATAGTGTAGGTTGTTATCTTATTAACATCTCCATGGAGATGATGACCGACTACCTGAACTTCTAAGAAGTCCAGATTTGGGTCACTATTCTCTATTTGGGATCGAAGATCTGACACAGAGTGAACAATAAATACTATGATGTTTTCATTACCCTAGCAACAACATTTGGTCACAGAATCGATTAATCCGAATCCGTAAAGATTGTATAATCTGGCGTGAAACCGTTATATGTCATTAAACTTCCATTGTATTTACACTTATGATCCACTTGCCTGTGTAAAGAGCCAATACTCCATCATAACCGCAGTATTCAGTTTTGTCTGATGAGTTGATACAATGGGAACGGCATCTCTCGTCTTCTACTCTTCCTTCTGCTTCAAAATTCTCCACATTGCTGTCACAAAGACATAAACTTCGCCTCGCTAGAGCGAAGAATGACGTTATGTTATGCTTGATCTGGCAATCCTTCTCACAGGTAGATGACGAAAGATTTCGGTGCTCATACCATCCCCATTGTATGCTGGAATGGTTGCTGGGATACAAGAAGCAGCCGGTGAATTGGAAGTCTAAACTCAGAAACAACGATAATTACCATTTTTTATTTGATTCGAAACGTAATTACTTCAATCTCCTGAACTTATTTTCCCTTTGCAACTTGAAGTTCCTTTTTTAATTCCTAAATGAAGTTGAATTCGTTTTTATCGTTCTAGCACCGTAGGAAACTTCATTAACCTCAATAGTGCGTGTTAAATATGTCTTGCATACTTGAATACTATTTTGCTGGTGACTTACATCAACCTAAAACCTACATAGTTTTGAAACCCTTCTGAGACCACATGTTTACTTTACGAAGTTTTCTATCAAACGAAATTCACTATGCCCTGCTTTTGAAGCTTTATATGACTTTCATGACGGTAATTTGTCCATAAAATGCTAGCTGTAGGTAATAGACTACGAAATTCAGCAACGTAGGTCAAGGCTACTTTACAATACAGAGACCTACGTTCTCATCTCGATTGGGAAAAATCTAGGCTAACCATCATTGCTTGTTTGACTAGTGAATATAAGGTTATAATCAAACCTGTTGGATAATGTTTCATGTGATGAGAAGTATTAAAATCTACGGAATTCTCAAGTAATCCTTTCCAGCTGCTATTGAATCTATATTATTCAGTATGATAAGGTTACGTACTGTAATCAAACCAACATCAGAGCAAGCAGCAAAGAATATTTTAAAATCATTTATATGTACAATTTAACCATTTACTGTTAGGTAGTTTAATAACGTGTGCCAGGTATGTGTAGCACATAAGCATTTCCAATTGTACTGAACCTTATAAATTTTACTACAGAAGTCTCTGAATAATCTCAAGCACTCTTTTTCCTATCTGTAGAAATAATTCATATTTTGGAAAATATTTCCAAGTGTTAAATGCAACTTCCTACTATATTTGCCGTGCCATTTTCTCTCCGTTATCACTCCTATCCTCTCAATCCTCTCAACTTCGTATTAAAGGTAAAAACATACCACAACATGCATTGCAGAACAATGTCATTCATTATTTCTCGGTTGTTATTTTCGTCTGCGTTTTGGTTTCTACAGAGTCAATGGGAACGAGGTTTCAGGTGGCACTAACTCCCCACCCCCCACACTTTCGCTACATTATGCTGATAATTATCCTCTACCTTTTCCTCTAGGGTAATTGGTCCTGACAAAAGATGGAAAAACTCTGAGAGTTGTTTTATATAGGCTCATTATTACACATCAATTAAAAGCTTTGCCCCTCCTTTTTGTAAACTTGCAGCTGCTATTGTTTTAAAACAGATCTATGGATGGCCGATAGTTAAAATATACAACTTTCTACTCCTTAAAGGATACATAATATAATATAGGTGTCACAGCCTACCAACCTATGCTTTTCACAGTACTTACCATTTCCAGCTACGAGATTAACGATAACAGCTACTGCCACAAGAAATGCAAAGGACATGCTTCATGCTTTTCAACTATCCGCTTCTTTACGTTTAGTCTGTTGAGTGACTTGAAAGAAATTATTGGAAAGTTTCAGTATGAAATATCCCTAGTTTCATTTTAGGTCTTTATCTAAAACAAGACAAAAGCAAACAATTTTGGATGATAATAAATCTGTACTGAAGTTCAGTTAACATCTTTTTTACAACTCGCAGTGATTCAAGTGTTTACTTGGTTTATCAATTGCAGAGAATGAAACAAAGCGTATTCCTTGAATGTTCCAAGGGCAACAGAGAACACATGAATAGCAATTGTAGCTCTGCATTTCATTATCTCTCAGTGCTATACTGCCATGTAGTAAGATTTCCCTTTTGTCGACAACGTTATGGTGTGAATTGATGTAAAAAACCCTTCCAAAGCTTTCGTTAGAGTGACCAATTAATTTTGTAAAACAGCATACCAAGGTGTTTGAAAACTAAATAAATAAACTTTTTTCTGTCAAATTCAGGCTATTGCTTTCAGGAGGTATCCATAAACACAACGTATAAAGTAATATTAAGAAAGAATCTGAAATGTGGAAAAACACACCATAACCTTTAACTAAAAGAACATTGTACTTTTTATTATACATTTATATTATGTTTATTATACACCTACTGAAGACGATTGAGAGTGAAAGCTAGAGCAACATAGGTTTTGAAAACGGGTAGGCCTACAATCACTCTTTTGTAAGACTGACCAGCTGCCACTCGGACAAGACCTTTCAAAAGCGACGAGTACCAACACTCTATCGCCACAACCTTTGTAATTTCAATTTGAAGAGTGACAGATATATGGACTGAGAGGCTAACTGGACTGCCAGTTGGTCGAACGTGGACATTTTCCTTTTAAGGTTAAAGCAACACCTTTTATTCTTTTACAATGTTACCAGTGGCAGTTTAGCTATTGGTATCACCAATGTGAACAATGTCACCAACGGTCAAGTACGTTTTTGGATTGAAACTAACTAGCAGTACTGGGAGACAGGGGCGAAACTAATCTTGCAAGGCAAGGAGGAAAGACGATCTCTAGGAGCCTATCCTTAGGCCTAATTACTTTCTGCAACAAATCAAGGGGCACACTTAGTCTTGGGAGGCCGGGGGTTGCCGCCCCTGTCCCTCTTACCTTACTGGAGAGAGAACTGGATGTAAAAAGAATGGTTTCAGTCTAGGACAACAGGGTGAGCAACAGACAATACAAACAGAGACTTACAATGGGCAAAGAAGTAGGAGGTTGACTTACCGTTTCCTAGGAATAGGAATGAGCAGGTAATGACAATATGATTGTTCAGCGATTTAGTAGTAAAGTTAGGAAAAGGACATTATTTTCGTAAATGACAATGTAGGATACTTGATCACTGCAAGTATGCAGGACCAAGTATCTGAAACTCTCCAAAGCGGTTAATTTGTTGTTGTGTGTGAAAACGTCCCAGGTACACGATTTTGGTACAATTTTAATTTAAGGGCCTACCTTTTGCACGGTGTCATGACAAATAATAAATCCATTTCTGGCTTAAGTTGACTACATTTCATTTCCCAGTTACAGTATCTACTGTCATAAGAAATAAAAAGAAGTTATCCCAATTTTCGGGACAATTCCCATAAGTGAAGCAGCAAAATAGTAGCACCCAACATTGGTTAAGCCACTACACATTGCTTTCCCGTTTATTACGATCTGCTTATCTGAGATTCGACAATAAAGTACTTGAAAATGAAAATAAAAATGTAGGGAATTGAAGCATGCATTTCCAAATCCTGCAGAGCAGCATTTGAAGTGAAACTATAGGGCCTCTTTCTGAATCTGTAAAAAGCAAGTGCACTCACCAGAAAGTAAGTGATATATCGCCATTGATAGTTTATGATTGATTTGTGTTTAATCATGTGACATAATATTTGTCACTAGGTGTTAAATTGATACTACAATAAAATACTTGATGTATCTTTAATATGTCATACAGTGATGAGATAAAACATCCAGGAAAGCAATTGCAAGGGGGATAGTAAGTGTAAAATAAATTTTTGAGCAGGTCTATGAACTGACAATCTATACAACATATCAACTAGTACTTATACTGTAGTCAAAATAAATCAATGGTACCGTAATTATGTAGTGTAATTTGGGAAAACCTCCACCGTGAATTATCATTAGTTACTGAAATGATATGAGATCACTTCATTCAAAACTTCTTCCTCAGGACAAAAATATTGGGTAAACTCCCCGTCGAAATATCCGATGACGAAACACCGTGACATATAAATGAAAGAAATCTTCCTATTTGTCCGTTACGTAATCGGTTCTCCTTCATAATACAAGTGTAAGAAATACGTTTCAAAGACGAGATTGACGTCGCTTTATACTTCTTTCATTATTTAATACAAGCTTTCGGCCCTCTGGCCTTTATCAGGTTTTAGAAGAATCATACATATGAAAATAGTATTAGTATGACATAAACCGAAATATTTATTCAGTAGCATAGAAATATTACAGATTTATTCGAAAAGAAAAAGAAATAAACAAATATCTTACATGTGAAAGTTGATTTGATGTTCTTAACTAGGTGTCGCAGTCATTTGTGGGATGTAGAAATGTAAGTTCAGTAGAGTGTGTTGTGATCTCGTGATGGGGCTACTTGTCAACATTGATTCCGTTTGGGTGGAGTGTTCGAAGTTTACTAACCTAGAATGATTCCTGTGAAGCATGGCAGTGCGTGATTGTTTTGTAAATAATTCCATACCGGTGATCCCAGCATTGTCTATTGTATGGTGTGCTTAATTGAAGTGTGTTGTGTATGAGAGACGTTTCGCTTGAGTTTTATCATAAAAGTTATTAATTTCTGACCTAGTGTTGCTGAATGGCGTGAAAAGTGTTGTTCCCGTTTTGGCTACATATTATTTTCCGCAGTGTGTGCATGTTATGAGGTAGATTACTCAAGGTGTTTTACAGTTAATGTGCGTTGTTATGGGGTGTTCTTGATTTGTTTGTGAGCTGTTAAATTTGTTTGTTACATGAATATACTTTTGCATCATACATTTTCTTGATTTACTTGGGAAAAGCCCGCGGGTTCGGGACTATTGGAGTTGTGCCTCATGGGTGTGGGTTCTCTTGCTCTTACGAGGAGATCCCGGTGGAAGCGGGGACATCTGAAGGCCACCGGGGGGGGGGAGGTCCGTAAAAATTTATTTGAGTTCAGCTGAATTTTGTAAATGTCTTGAACATTTACGTACTTTTCTAGGGAGGCTCGCGAAAATCGGGGAGAACGTATATATGGTATGTATGAGTTTGTATTTATGTAAATATATACGTATACATATATATGCGAGGAGCACCATTGCATCCTTCGTGGATCCTCCTGTTAGGAGTACATTGTTTAGGTTATTCTCTTCATATTCTTTGCATTACACACACACTCACACACACATACATATGTATATATATATATATATATTTCTCTAATTCGGCACTTAGGGGGAAAGTTGTTGTTGAAAAGTCGACCTTAAGGGGAAAAAAATTTTCGGGTGAAATATAAGTTTCGCCTTAACGTTTCCACACACTTTTTCTATAGGAATACGTAAACTTACAAGGGCGCCCTCTTAGATTTACAAACTAGATGCCATTACTTCAAAGTTGTCAAATTTACGGACACCTAGCTGTTAACACGAACGGATGGCTGGCCATTGAAATAACGTTAATTATATTTTTAGACGTTAGGGCGAATTTATTTCTTATGTATTTTATTATCTTTTTTTCGCCCTATGTACAAGTGGGAATTAGCGTTATATATATATACATATACATATATATACATATATATATACATATATATATATATATACATATATATATACATAAGGTCAAAGTACTGCGTAGCACTTATGAAGTAGGTAGGTAAAAATGAAGTAGTAAATAGTGCTAAAAGTTTGTGAAAAATTCCACGACGTTTCGGGTTTGAACCCTTCATCAGGTGGCAAAAATGCAACTGATCGTTGACACGGCCAAACGTACAATTTAAAAAATACACAATAAAATTGGGCACGGTAAAACTCGGCTAGGAAAACAGACAGTGTTAAGTGGTTACCACAAGTCAAAACAATGCAGGAATTGCTGCGTTATGACAGTTCAAGTCACTTAACACTGTCTGTTTTCCTAGCCGAGTTTTACCGTGCCCAATTTTATTGTGTATTTTTTAAATTGTACGTTTGGCCGTGTCAACGATCAGTTGCATTTTTGCCACCTGATGAAGGGTTTAAACCCGAAACGTCGTGGAATTTTTCACAAACTTTTGGAAAATATTTACTACTTCACTTTTACCTATATATATATATATATATATACATATACAAAAATATATAATTTGAGTAATTTGTTTTAGACCGCGTCATGACATCTTTTAGTTATTTCACCCAGTTGCACAGTTTTGCTGTTTAGCGACGTTGCGTTGTTTTTCTGCTTTGTTTTACTGTGTACCCACACTCTGTACCAACGTACGAGCGTCGGTTGAGTTGTGAAGGCACCCATTATTTGTTTCATTTAAATGGCGCTTTTTCATCAGTTGATATTTTGCTGCCTGACGAAGGATATTTACCCGAAACTTTGAGGAGTTTTCTCCTACAATTAAAGCACTCTTTATTACGTCATTGACTTCTTATTACAGTACCAAATAAAGTCTTTAACCACTCTTATATTCCCTCTTAAAAGCTCCCATTCAAAAATTCTGTTTGCTCATAACCATAACAATGATATTATTTAAAACTTCTTTCAGGCGGGAAGCAATGGACGTCACGGTGATCTTATAGTCTGTATTCAAAAGGCGATAATACGTTTGCCAGTTCTTTGAATACATCCTTTGCGGGTTTTGGAATCAACGAAAAATAACCACACCCTGCTTGTCAGAAAAATAACCTTTTTGAATGCTTAGTTAAACGAATTCACGACAAAATGCCCGCCCACCAATATGAAATTCAACCGGCAATCCATCAGACCCGGGGCTTTATTTTGGGCCATAGAAAGCAGCACCTGGTTACACCCGGGTAGTGATAAAAGGCTCTTACAGCGAAAACAATGAGAACAATGAGGAAGTGTGCCATGCTGAAGAGTCCAATCATCATAAAAACTGAATGAAGTAACAATGTTGTCTTTCGTGTAAATAATAGAATAAAATCTTTCGACCTCTAGATAAATATCATTGGCTGGATTTTAAGTTAAATTAACATCGGTGATAAGTTTTTTTTTATGGAACTGGAGATCTTTTCCCCTTCCTCTACCCAAGTTCCAGAACGGACGATTATGTCTCTTAATTTAAAATTGTATAGAATCTGACGTTTTGCTCTTGTTCCGTTTAATAACCCTTTAACCTCTTCGGAGGGTTTTAAAGAAAAACTGTTTATAATAAGAAAGTTTACAGAATACTTTGCTCATCAGACCTTCGAATTCTGGCCGGTAGCTTTGAGTACTCAATAGAAACAGATCTGATATTTAATTTACACAATTTCCGTAAAAGGATGAGATTCGCCGCAGTATTTGGAACTAAAATGTCGTTCATCCCTTTCTTATCAGGTCACAGTAATTATCATCAAGCAAATAAAACGCGTTAAGCTTCCAAAAATCCGGACCTCTTGGGTCCCTAAAAGAAAATTTAGAGTGGCACTATCACGGTCGGAGAGAAAGATTGATAAAAAAGATGAGTCCAAAATACAACTTTTCAAAGGAGAATCCTGATGAAAAAGAAGTCAAGTCTGCAATGAACCCACTCATTGATATTAGAGTGCCAGGTGTACTTTTTGTTTTAAGATCCGTCTCTCCATTAGATATAGAGGCCTTCATTTTATGTAAAAGTATTTGCATGCTGTAAACCTTCACAAAGCGAGAAAATGGAAAATGGTAAAATTCTTCAGATTGACAAAATGTAATTTTTTGAAAATCCATGTGACGGCGTTCCTCGTGCATCGCTTGCATTAACCCACGATCGTGCATTATTCTCTACTTAATCATGGTCCAGCGTTAATTAACTCCCACTTCCTGTTTGAGATCTTGAACTTTACATCATGCTACTTGAACCGTGACCGTAAAGGGCAGGGTCGGATGATCTTTTTGGTTTCTTTTTTGAGCCTCTTGTTAGACCCATGCTGATTCAGACCCCACAAACTGAAGTAAAGAGGATTATTAAACGATTGTTAGAGTATGAGAAATACAAGGTACTCTCAGGATGTTACAAGGGAGTATTTCAAGAGAGACCACGTTTACGGAAGCTTTCACTCTGTCCCCATCTTGTTGCCCATATAAATATATACATACACACACAAACATATACATATATATAGTAGGTCGATATGTAGTATTCGTTTCGATCTAAATTATACAAATCATAAGATAGAGCATAACCCTTATCAAAGAAGGAAAGGTGGAAATATTATACTATTATATATATATATATATTATATATATATATATATTATATATTATATATATATATATATATACATACATACATACATATTAGAATTTAGATTCACGTACATTTCAGTGAAAAAATATAAAAAATAACAGAAAAAAGACCAGTCTCATAGTTGACAAACAAGACGATAGATTCACAGAATGAATTTTATTAAAATTTTTGGTCCCCCCCAGAACCTTCAGCCTCCAGAGGTCCTTACTAAGTTATTAAAAGCTTGTACAAGGCCTTTCACCTCCCCAACAAATGAAGCCCTTGGTCTCGTTGAAGACTGCTTTTCGGTAAGCTAGATCCGTCTACTGTATTCCAGGTCCCTGGTCTGACCTCATGCAACCACAGCCCCTTGAATTGGCATTTTCCTGGCGGTTTTGCATCCATATCTTGGTCCAGTAGACTCACAGCGACCAGACATCTTTTCGTCTCCTTTGGGAAAGACTTCCTGCTTAAAAACATTTTCTTCAAATGGGGTATTTACTAGACACAAAGGAACATGTAAATACGCGATAATACACTAAAATTACTTCAGTCAAAACCCAACTGACATCACATAACAACTAGCCTAGTGTAAACAATATTTGTGCTAGATCAGTACTCTGTAATAGCTATGACTAATTTCTCAATACTTCCATAAGAGGCAATTTTAGGAACATATGAGTTTAAAAGCACAGCCTAGGTAACACACCAACATACATGGCATACATAATAACAGGTTTATCATTTCTCAAACTTTGTACACATTTTAAGCAAGGATGATAACTGCTCATAAACATTTACCAAATTCCTCTTAGACACATATACAATTATATATTGATGTGAGTAACAGTACAAGTTTTTCTCTTAAAGTTTTACATAAGAGTGACCTTCCTTGGTAGGCTAGTCACGGATAATGCGAACAGAATGGCCTGTTTATGTCTTTTAAACATTTAATGACAAAAGTGAAAGTGCCGACAGCCATGGCACGCCATACGTAATTAGTCCCTGAGATAAATCAAAGTTAATGAATTTAAATAAACAAAATCACCTTGTGATAACCTGCACCACTTTGTAATTTGATAGAAAAGTAGACTGCAAGAAACCAGATATCTTTGCTTTCAAGAAAGTTTGTGTAAGTTTAATTTTTCGCCAAATTGAAAGCAACTATTGTCTTAAACCGTAACATTTTGCTGGTGCAAAACTATTGTAGGAAGGTGCCGAGAAAGTATACACATGTACAAGGAGTAAAACGAAAGGACACGCCACAAAGATATTGCCGGTTCAATCTCTGATTCTTCCCGTCTACGTGCTCTGAACAGGTATCAAGGCTTGGAGAAATAAATAACTTATATAACTGTACAAACTTAGGGAACCACACCTCAGCTGAGGATTCTTTTCAGCTTGTACTTTAAACATTCCGAATATTTTTCAACCTATTATGCAAATTATACATAAATATTCATTGAGAATCATTCTTGCATATTCATTAAGCAAAAAAAAAGTAAATCTTACACTGTCTTGTGGACAGAAGGTACAGCTTTCTTTAGGCAGCCCACCCCTAGGTAATAAAGTAAATATACCAGCCAGTACCTCACTTAAATCCATCTATGGGCCAAATACACAATTCCATAAGTAGGCTAGATACGCCATTTGATATTGCCGATATCTGTGCCAGATTGAAATCTATCCAGTCCGATTAAAGAATTGGGAAGATATAAATCAGACTTTGATTTACCCTGTACGTTGCGAAGAACTATAAGGCTTTTGTTTTATCTGCGACAGACAAAATGCTTTAAACACAGGGACAAACGTCCTCCTGTTTAACGTTAGAATCAGAATTTGTTTAGGACTTTGTCCTCGTCGTGCCCGTTTCCAAGCACGTAAAAAGCGCACAAAATGCTTGTATCAGGACCAAAATTATTTCTCATGTCAGCGAGATATGAATTCCATATCTGGATGATTTGTGGAACATATATGAAGTTTACATCTAAGAAGATAAAAAATTGGAAGATAATGGAAGCCAGGGATTAGCTAGAACTTGAAATAAGCAATATAAGGGTCAGCTTAAATTTAACCTTGGCAGTCTGGGAGATTCTCCATTTGGGAAAAAAACCAGATTCTCCCTCATGGGCTAAACTTATGCAACACATTGAAAAGGCTGGCTAGCCTTATAAAGACAAGGCTTAGCAAAAACTAAAACCACCCCAAAACTTGGGTTTTTCTCAAAAGGAACTATGTGGACCACCAACCAGGACTTAGCATTTCTGTAACTATGACAATACACCTACTGAATATACATATAATTCCATTACATTAGACCGAAAAAGTCTGGAAGGTAGTTGCGAACCTCATTCGCCACTGACAATGTACACAAACAACGCTTGATAAAATAGACTAAATGGCAGCAACCAATTTTTCCCCCGATCGGGGAAAAAGTAGACTCTCCTCAAAGGGCAAAGGGAGAATCTCCCGGACTGCTTGGTCACACCTTACTTGGTCCACGTAACATTTTATCTGGATCAGATATTTTACACATACAGGCAAGGTATGAATAGCAGGTGATTCCATCTCATTAGGAAGAATCGTACATGGATCTGATGTACACAATTTCTAAACCATATCAACATTACGTCTAGATCAAAGTTGGATTTAGAATACAGACTGTGGCAAGGTGGTGCTTTTAAAGGTCGTGTGACATGCCACCAAAAAGAGCCATTTCACTTGTCACTTAAAGAATTAAGTCCTCCAGTCAAAGATCCGTTGGAATTATTTCAATATCTTTTACCGTTCTCAAAATACATATCTTCAAAGTTTGATGGTTTCTGAAGAAACTAATTGCCTATGCAAAAATAATGATGTGGAGTGTTGCACAGTGTGAAGATTTCTTTCCTTAACCCTTTATAAATTGTCTCTTAATACTGATCATACAGATTACAGTTTGGTGAGTGATATCAATATTTTTTAAGGAAAAAAATGTAACTTTTATAATTTACCACTCGGGGAATAACAATGCTACCAGTGTCCTTGAAATTAGGGTTGAAAAAACAAAGGTTAACATGTGCCATATATGGTATGTCCCTCTTTCGATGTCACATATTTGTATATTTAGCTCATGTTTACTTGTGATACAAGTGTGAAATAGAAATTTACCTGTAAAATGGTCAATATTTGATGGATTTTAATGGGAATTGTGGCTATTTTCTGGATTTTCAATGCTTTTTACATGAAATATCCAACTATGTTATTTTCATGTCACACAACCCTTAAGTACCTATAAGAAAAGTCCTGTAGACTTTTTTCCCTTCCAGTTGTATAGCTGGAACGCCTTCCAAAGTGATAACTAGTGGATGTACACAAACATAAAGATAGATTGGACGCCCTTTTCTTAAAGTCCTTCCACCTGGATGCAGAATAGAGAAACCCAACGTTATCCCCAAGGGTGTGTGCTCCCCAAATAAGCTATGTCCTCTCTTGGCCCTCTTGAGATACTGTGGCATAACGTGACGTCCACTGAGTCGTCAAACTTTCAGAATATGCTTGGCAATGTAGTAGCATCCTTATATTTGTCATAGTAAGTACAGACTAACATTGCTCTTATACAGTACAAAATGGCACTTGGAGGGCTACAAGTTAATGTATAACTTATTTTGAGCTTTCATTCCCACCTTTGAAATGACTAAAGGAGGAAAAATTATCCACACTGGTAACAAGGGAAAAAATGACCAACAATTCTTAATTTTATGTCATTACGTTAACTCTTCATGTGATTATTTTGTTATCCTTCGGTGGATATTGAGAAGCGTGTATGCTCTACAGCTTAATAAATGTCTAATTTCTTACTTCCTTAATCATGAAGAACAAAAATGTAGGTTTTCAATACCTCTCCTGTGCCTACAAATTCATATCAATTGCATATCTTGGTTTAGTAAACTAAAGTATTAGGATATTATTTACAGTTGATAACAAACATCTGTATGTGAGCTGTTGTATGTTATCGAGGTCTTAATGTGGAACAAATATAATTCAGGCACCAAATTAAGCACAAAAGGTACTAAAAAGGAACTTGCTTGATTTTTCATAACACATCCAAGATAGTGACATGTAAAGTTTGATGTCTGGTTCTTTATAAGCAGGGAGCTGGCATTGCATGGAAAGAAATTCACGTCTTTGAAGTTTTTGCAACCCCAGGGTGGAACAGTTATTAGTCGCTTTTCTCTTTCTTGATAACCCTACAAGACTTACAATAGATTCGACAACAAGCAAACTGTAGGGATTTCTACGGCCACAACATGGCAGGTCGCTGTTTGACTTACAGTGAGGAGCATGAAAGTATACCAAGTAGGTTTTATATCAAAATACGACTTGATTCTATGTTGATTTCAGGGAACTTCCAGAAATTTGGATATTATTGCAACTAAATTAATTCTTATACTTCTGCCTCTTAGGGTGATTTTCTTTACGGTATGTTGCTAAGTAAGGGGGAAAACGGTAATATTTATGTTTTCAATAAAAGTTGGTTCGGGTTTTATAGGAACTGTTCACTGAGTATCAACAGCTCCAACCTACACGTCAAAATTTGTTTTGCTCAAGCTACGTTTTAGAGGATTAGTAGACGAAAATGATTTTTGCTTAGAAGTGATATCAAATTAAAGCTCCAAATATCGGATACGAAAATGTCAAATAAACAGCCTACCGATATTATTTTGCCATTCATTTCCTGTCTTAAAGTATTAGTACCAACTGAAAGTTTTTGTTTGGTCTGCTTTCAAAGTAGCACCTTTCTAATATAACCGTGTGAAACTTGATTTGCATATATCGGATATTGCCTCTTTGCAAGACATGCTTGAATTGATACGATCAAACAAAACTTAATTGTTATTTTTGGCATTGCTCTTTTCAAGTCATTTGGCTTTATATTGCCATGAAAACCTGATTAGACAGATCAAGGTACCTTTATCTCGTTTGTCATATGATTTGAGATTATTAAATAGGCATATATGGATTTTGAGGAAACAAATCAAAAAGAAGAGTGATTTAACTGCTTTATAATACTTAATTCAAAAGATTGTACAGCTTGCATTTTGAATGAGCCTTACAACAGCATATTGCACATTTTATCCTGCTGTTATTTTTGATCTTCCCGCATAGACTCTATTATGAGTATGACCAAGCATTATACCAGGAAGTACTATGTATATAAATGACTGTTAACATTCCTGTCTAATTCACCAACCTGTGTGAAAAATGTAATTTTGAGGCTTGCAAGAAAAATTGGCCTCAGACAATGAGGTCAGTAATCTTCACAACCAGCGTGGAATTTTTAGACGAAAATTTTTTAATTTAAAGAAACTCCAACGAAGATATGAAAATGGATGTTCCTGCAAGATACTTGAAGTAGTGTGGTTTATTAGCGCCTCGTGTTAAAACAGGTGATGTGGTTTTACAGGTCATGTGTATACATTTACGCCATCACTAGCAACGATATTAACATCATATATGGTTGAAGGTGCCTCTGGCATAATGTAACACACTAATTATGACAAATTTTAAGCCAAGTTAGCTATTATTTATCTTAAAATCAGAATAAAATGGAATTTAAAATTTTTGTAGTCATTCATAATTTCCGTTTTAATTAATCAGAGCAGTAACCCTCCTTTTGCTCTAAACATTACTGACGAAAACAAGACGGTAACGGTAATACAGGGAGGGTTGCTTAAAGCCGATCTATTATTCATTCTTATTGAAATCATCTTCAGTAATCAAGCTTTGCTCATTAATGTTGTTGAAGGTCAAAGCATGGAGTTTTGTGGTAGCTCTATATGGTCAAAGGCTGTCATGAATTTTTGATGCAGCATTGCTTAAATAGCTTGAAGGAGTAATTACTCTGTTTGTAAGTTTAGAAATACATGTAATTGTCGTCATGGGTTGTACTCTAGACATTTGAGAATTCACCCTTTAGTCAGAATACCTTGTCTTGGATTCAAATGGCATTACAATCACATTTGAGAGCACCTTGATGAAACGTGACCTTGTGTACAAGGTAACTAATTTTAAAAGGGAGGTAAGAAATTGCATGGTTAATTCGCTTTCTAGAATCAGATTTCCTGCTGTCTTCTTTAAGAGGTTTCAAAATGCCTCAGGCAGTAAATATTCAGATATTAGTGGTATCAAAAGGCGAATTCTCAAATAAAGATGATTTCATTGGTCTAACTGGATTTTACTTTAAATGTAAAGGGAAATTGATACTTTAGGAATATTTTCTGTTCGTAAAATACCAGAGAAATTAGTACCAATTAGATCCATCTTGTTGGAGGGCTGAAATCACCATTGACCATTACTAATGAACTCAGTAGGTTAAGGGCTTTGGTAGAGAAAACACTAAATCGAGTAATGCAAGGAAGGAAGTATGATTCTATCGAACGTACCAACATATGGCGGTTACATTGCTTACAATCACATATTTTCTGTTTTTTCAGACATTGCAATAGTTTCATAGCAAATGCATAATCACGGATCATTCAGTTCCGTTAATACTATGTCGTAATCTTGCAATGAAGTTGTTACAGAAGCTGGTCTTTCCGCATTTTTGGTTTTTGCCATACGTCCCATGTATGTTGAACACAAAACATTTCGTTGGCCGACTTTTATAGATGAGATTCGACCCTGCTTAGACCTTGAACATTCTCTTTGAGAGGAAGGTGGTGATGATGTAGACATTATGTGGGGCACAGAGTTGATGCTACTTCTGCAACTCATTTTAGCATTCGTACTGCCTGTGTCAACTGTGGTATACTGGACAGAAAGGTCATGGCCTCCATAAGTTTGCAGGGATTGTGTGGAATATCTTTTCAAAGCATCGTCAGGACGGTAATCTGCAACATAACCCCATTCATGTGTGTTGTCAGAAATGGAAACGTCACACCAGCTATGCATCGCAGGTGTCGGAGGTAACAATGCAGGGATGCAAATGTTTTCGTATTTTATGTTTTCGGCTGATTCTTGTCCTGTGGAAGGACACAGTGGAGGTGAGGGTGGAGTGTGTTTACTAATGACATCCTCGTTTACAGTGTCTTCTCCGTAAATTTGTTCAATTTTAAATTTTCCCTTCCATGGAAAGAAATGCTCTCTCCTAATAAAAAAAGAAATGAGAAACATACCACAACTTGCTGTGCAAGGAACAAGTATTAAAATGACAAAATACTCCAACTTGGAGTTCAACTTGGTAAGTTAAACAGCCACCATTTATTACTTTTTCTGACCGCACAGTTTCATGATAATTTTGTGACACTTTCTGTGATTACAGCAAAGACGGACAGTAAAGATTTCGAATTTATCATCCAAAAGTGTATTGTTTCTTCTCGTAGTGTGACATGTGATTATTTAAGAGCAACATGACTTTTTGTGACGTACTTCCTTCAGTTTAAATTTTAAAAACCTTCTCTTAATAATTAAATAAGGAAAACAAACATTTTCATACTTATTATAAAGGTACACCATGCCTCCGGAAGCTAGAAGTACAATTAGAAGCGTGAGCAGTATTCCGAAAACTGTAGGAAGAACAGCTTTTTCTCCCTCAGTAGCATCTGTGTTTCATGGTATGAGAAAGAGAGTTGTATTAGTTTTCCCTCTTTAAATATTGTTAATATTTGACAGCTTCATTTAAATCAAACTTTTATCAAAACCAATGGAAACCTGGTGTTTAGAAATAAAGAACATTTTCATGAGTGTTAACTGAGAAAACTTTATCCTTACAGATATTATTGCTACCTAAAGTGAAGTAAGATTTTATTCACCTTTGCAATAAGGTACAGGTCCACTCCACTGCCAAGAACCATTTAGCCGTTGACAATGCAAATGGTCATTGCCGGATACCATGTATCCTTCATTACAATGAAAACGCACCGTGAAAGTGTCAAAAATCATAACTCCGTTACCTGGCTCTGACAGGGTGATACACCTGGAAACTGAACTAACTAAAGGAAAAAGAGTGAAGAAGTTTTTGTTTTTAACTTGATTTTCGTGTGTTACACCTATTTTATCGTAGGTATGAAAATTCTCAGTGTAGAAGGTATTTTTTTGCTTAGACGACACGTAATGAGACAGCTTTATACAAATTTCTTAAAGTGAAGAAAGTGCCTGGTCTTTTTTTGAAATACCAATGTAAATGAAAGTAGTGAAACTGCAAATAACTTGATTTTGAAAATTTGTTTTTATTGAAATCACATTTGTGTTTTAATGCCAACTGTTAAAGTAAGTACTTTTCTGTTTTATGTGGGGGCATGAATCCCCAAGATACAAAGACGGTTAAATGTGTTTTTGACAAATAAAGTCTGATTAATTATCTTTAACACTTACCTGCATGGACAGCCATTGTGTCCTGTTGACCGCAGTATTTCGTATCAATCAGAGACGTCTTGCATTTGCTAAGGCATCGTTCATCTTGAACCTTTTCTGTTTTTTCAAAGTCTTCCAAATCACTGTCACATAAGCATATGGTTTGTCGTGCTAAAGCGAGGTAGGTCGTCCCATTTAACGTCATTTGACACTCTCGGAAACATGTGATATGTGAAAGATTACGTTCTATGTACTTTCCATGATCTATCGTCGTCGTGTTCGGTAAATATAAGAAGCAACCTACGAATTGTAGATCTGAAAAAAAGTTTTTTACGTTCCTTGTTTAAAAACGACACAATAAGTATTGACTAATAAGGATTTGGAAATAGAGGAAGTGAAGTAAAAACTCCTTACATTGTCTACATAAACACATTGAACGGCACTTGAAGGCACTGCCAATCTTTACAAACCAATTGATTAACGGATTGTTTTATCAGTGGGGTGTGCAGGATTTTAGAAGTGGGACACAACTAGTGATCCCCAGACTAATTGAATGAGTGGTCTAAAGTAAACAATTGTAACAAGTGCAATGAAGGTGCATCACGAGAGCAAATCGCGAGTTAGGACGAGGTGGGTCCAGACACCAGCGATAGGGCCCATGTCGATTAAAGAGCGAGAGCCCTAGTCATGTGTATTATAGGGGTAGGGAGACTTTCACACTCATTACGTTCAACATGCTACAACATGCTACACTCTTTAGTAGAAGGGCTACTTCGGGTGCATTATCCTAAATGATTGCACAAGGACAAACCTATAGGTTATGTTATGAATCCTGGCGACGTTATGGTGTAAAGACCCCAGGAGGCATTGACACAGGACAGAAGTGAATCGTTTCCGAGAATTAGGAAGAAGGAACGCTACACATTGATCTGGTTACACCTCATCGACCTGGTCATTCAGAACAGTACTCAGACACATTTTGCTTGAACCCTGTCATCTAATATACCGACCATACACCTTATAGTAGCAGGTCCAGATTTTGTCATCGGGGGCGATTCCTGAAGAGGGAAGCTGTACGGGACCAAATCCCACCACATGGCTGAGGAAACAAATTTTGACATTTCAAAAGCTTCAGATAACAGGAAACCCCACTCTGAAACACAAATTTATATGTAACACCCATGCGTGCGTCTCCAATAAGAGAGAAAATTCGGCATTTCAAACTCCCCAGATTGCAGAAACTTAATTGCATTCAGAGCCACCCGTGACGATGTTGTCAGTATAGTTCCGATAGGCAGGGAAATAATCTCGCATCACAAAAAATTGCATGAAATCGAAAACTAAATTTCTTAAACACAAACTTGATACTGTTATTCTGCTCGTTTGGCATGCTAAACGCGCTATTTTACAAGGAATGGCACTTTACGCCAACAGGTTGACAAATGTTTCACCCCATTGATGCTTGTATCATCCATTATCCTACAAAGTCTAATTTTCGACTTTTTAACGACTAATTAACCTCCTACCTAGATCTTGCTAAGGTCATCAATATTCAGTGTATCACATGCCGGACATCAATATAGACTAAAGCACCGGGTGGGGGGAAAGAGAAATTTTCCTTTCTAGGTGCCGTGTGGACTTTAGAGTTTAGACAATTCTACCTGGAAGGATAATTCAAAAGTTTGCGTGCTTCTTTGGCGTCTTCGATCTTTCTCTCGGCCCCTTTTATAATAAATCCCCCAACTGAGTTAATTCCCCTGATTTGCAAGGGAGTGGAAGAGGGGTACCACGGGTCTCTCTAAACAAGCCACTGGTTTTTATGGTGCTCATGATAGAGTAGCTAGACTTTGCTTTGCGTTCGAACCGAAGTCAATTTATACACATGCAGTCTGTCGTACATGCTCAACTTGGAACTGAGCTACTTTTTGAGAACCAAAAATTCTCCCTTAACCATGGACAATAATTACAGTTATTGTTATTTTCTAATGTTACCATTTTAATCTACATTCAATACTTTTTCTGCGAAACTGGACAGACATGTTAATGCTACATCAAAACGATTCCTCAAATCATTGATTTTCATTGTGTTTAAATTTATTGAAATTCGTTCAGAAGGTGAAAGATATCTGTACCAGAAATGACTACTGACATGTTTTCAAAACCTGATTTGAAATATTTTAGAAGTTGTATATCTTCTTGTAAAAAGAACTCTAATAAAGGTAGGCCTATCAACATTTTCCGCCAAGATACATAAACCGTTCAAATGATTATTTCTTGCAATGATAATGATGAAATACTGATATTGTAGTGTAGCATAACATAAAAACCTCTTTCTGTCATTGCAGTCTACGAACGCACCACCTAAGTAGTTCATAAGCTTAATTTACATTAATTCTTTTACAAAGCCATAAAAACGTACCAGTTTGCAAACAGTTAGCCAAAGAAGCTAAGGATGCAATATATATAGGTAAGATAACCATTATTCGCCATCGAGAGTCCAACAAGCATAGAGCGATCTGTTTCTAATAAAACTGCTACTAATGTAATACTGCTGATTAGGTATAAAACTCCAAGTACCATGAATCTAATGTAAAGAGTTTCAGACAGTAAGAGGAGCCTCAGTTAAAATCAAAAGTGAAATAACGTTTCATGGTGCAAAATATCATCAATAGCTCATTTTAATAGTGTTGTTAGATATAGGTATTGTAAGCTGTTCTGAACGTGGTTGTGAAAGCGTCTTTCAGCGGTATGTCGTTTTTGAAAAAATCTATTCCATATTGTCATTCGAAAGTGCCAGATTCTAAATACTAATAGAAAAGGCCATCTATAAATGCTGGAAAGTTCTTTGTCTTCGGACGCATATAGTTAAAAGTTGCCTGTTATTCATTGACTCTTCTCGTTAATAAATATTAACCTTGTCTCTGCCTTGTCTCTCATCATTAAATAGCGAGGAAGAAAATAGCAAGTCATTGCCCATCTTAACGGGGAAGCAACTTAACGCTGACGTGTTGCAAAACCCATTCTTTACTAATACGATAACTAAATTTGTTAAAATCTGACAGAAATGCATTTGGCATTCACAGATTGAAACCGAAAATGGAAGATGAAGATGTGTGTGCATATCAGTTGCATTTTGTGCCCTCATTTTAGTACAATAGAAGGCAGGCTTAACGCAAGAATGAGATTTCCAAAACTTACCTACAACTCTAAGCATTGTTAAAAAGTTAATTTCAGCTTGTAAATTGTCTATTTTTTCCTAATTAAGTGTGCATAGTTAAAAATCATTATAGAGATTACTCTCTTTAATACAGCCAAATCTGTAAGACCTTACTTTCAAGACGTGAGGACCGAGTGGTACTTTTTGAGGTTAATGCACTTAAAAGTGGACATCTGTCTGCACATGTTTTAAGAATTTAACCATGCAGTTAAAATTTTACTTGTTAAATTCAACTCAGTTAAACGGAACTTTAACACTATAAAATCGGTTCCGGACTGGTGAAAATTTCCATAATACTTATACAGTAACAATGCTAGGCAGAAGTGATCAATTTGTATGGTCTTTCAAATGCTTGTGCTTTTGTGACTTCAAAACAATTTGCTGACTCCATGACGTGGTTGTCCAGTCCATGCGCCGGGCTTCAAGGAGAGGGATTATCTTATGTAGTTGTAATGCCCCTCTGGACTATTTTAGGGGTTGCATTATAATGATCCCTTCATTTTAAATACAAGACAAACACAAAGAAAGAAGATATATGACATGATAAGCAATCATAAATCACGCGCAAATAGCATAGTGACACCTTCATGGAAATAAGCTGCAGTCTTAAGTTATACATCACGTGATCATATGGTCACTTACAGTGCCACACCATGTGAATTTGTGGCTGGACTTGTAGACACCATATCCCAAGATAGCAATGATGGATAATTTTCATACTTAGTATATGAAATTATTATATTAAGAGAAAAATCCGTATTGTTTTTGGTGAACGTCAAAGGTCATGTGAGGACACCAGAGGTCAAAACAGAAAACCGTGTAAAGCACGATATCTTTTGACAGAAGCATGGATGCTTTTCATACTTGGCAATAAATGCGTTATAGTCAAAAGATAAATGCTATTGATTTTGGTAAGTTCAAAGGTTATCTGAGGTCACCGGAGGTGAAAATACGAAATTCTTAAAACTGCTTGTAAACACGATATCCCAAGATGGACAATTTTCATGCTTGGTGTATAATTTTATCATATGAAAAGAAAGAACCCTACAGTTTACAGTGGAGGTCAAAGGTCATTGGAGGTCATCAGAGGTCAAGGACCAAAAACCTTGAAAAAACACGATATTTCAACATAGGGATGATGGATCCTGTTCATATTTGGTATATAGATGTGTTACTCTAAGGCAAAGAGAACCCTCCGGTTTGTCGGAGGTTTAAGGTCATCTGAGGTCAGCAGAGGTGAAACTACGAAAACCTCGTAAACTAAATAGACAGTGAGTTGTATCTGGCGTTTGGCTTCAAACGAAAAGTAAAGGTTGAATTTTGTACCATTTTAAAGATAAAGTTATAGAGAAAAACATTTATTTTATTAACAAGCATTACTATTACAGTAATAAGTCTTACTTAAATAACTTAATTATGAACACCCATAAAATATGCTGCTGTGACTATAGGATGATTAGAAATACTAAATGCTGAACGAATTATTTGATGGCGTAGTAGATTAGAGCTCACTTTGTCACGTAGGCGGTCCCGGGTAAGATTTCCTCCTAGGACATGTCTTTTTTTTTTCATTTTTTTGTGATTCACTTTTTGGTAGGGTTTAAAGGTCATATGAGGTCAGCAGAGGTCAAGATGTGAAAACATCTTTAAAAAAGAAAGCGGTAACAAGTGCAAATTTTAGTGATGAACGGAGTGAGTGCAACAAATCATTCCATTTCAGTGAGAAATCACTAAGCCTTTGGGCTTTCTGGTTTACTCGTTTTAACTTTGCCTTGCCTTTTAGATCTCTGATCGCCGGCTTCAACTACTTTTATATTTTTAATGTTCTACTGTTTAGATATATTTTAATCTTATTGGTAAGTTGGCAGTCTATTCATTTTGGTTTTTTTTTCACTTTTATCCTTGTAACGTTCAAGCTTTTTTGAACCTTTCATCATTTGATCATTGGAAATTTGTCTTTTGTTTGTACGTTTGTTATTCATCAGTGTGGCTGACCAAGTTTGACTACGAAAAGAAAGCTTCCAAACACGGTGATATTCTTCTTTCATTTTTTAATTTGTAGTTGACTTTTGCTAGTAACTTCATTCTTACCTGTATATATATGTATATATATATATGTATATATATATATATATACATATATATATAGATCAATGAAAGTAGTAAAAAGTGCCACAAGACAACTCGACCGATGCGCGTGCGATGGCTGCGCTTACAGAGTGTGTATGTACACAGTGAAACAACGCAGTAGAACAATGCAATTGCGTTAACTACAGTAAAGCTATACGCAACTGCGGGAAATACAAAAAATCTGCGCAACTGCGTGAAATAACTAAAGGCTGTCATGACGAAATCTAAAACGATTGACGAAAGACGGTGATGTAAAAAAACTGACAAGGGGGGGGGGGTGGGTTGAAATGATTAGCTACTGGATAGCCAGGAAAGTTTTGCTTGATGGACCTTAAGTGCTCGATACAGGACCTGATGGTCACGGCAGCAATACCATGCCGAGGTTCCGACTGCGATCGTTTAATTGCAGAAAACCGGTTAATTATGAAGCTCAGGACCCTCACCCCTAATGGACTGAATGTTAAACTTGAACTTTTGTAACTGTTTTATTGCAGGTTTGGCCGTGACCATTCCAAACGCTTTTAGTTTTCTTGCCAAACGCGTCAATCGTTTTAGATTGCGCCATTACAGCTTTTAGTTATTTCGCGCAGTTGCGCAGATTTTTTGTATTTCCCGCAGTTGCTTATAGCTTTACAATAGTTAAAGCAGTTGCATTGTTTTACTGCGTTGTTTTACTGTGTACATACACACTCTGTAAGTGCGGCCATCGCACGCGCATCGGTCGAGTTGTCTAGGCACGCGTTTGTTTGTTTCATTTGACATGAATCGCGTTTTACTGATCAGTTGATATTTTACGGCCTGATGAAGGGTATGTACCCGAAATGTTGCGGAGTTTTCTCCTAAACTTTAAGCACTTTTTACTACTTTCATTGATCCATACATTTCACAAGTGCTTCGCAGTATTCGACCTTATATATATTTATATATATACTTATATATATATATATATATATATATATATATATATATATATATATATATATTTATTCATAACAAAGTTAACCAGTCTATGGTAGAGTGCTCAACCTATGAAGGAAGCTTAAATATTGAAAGGTTGTGACTATAGAGTATTACAAGGCAGCTTTATAGCACTGTTTCGTAAGGGCCCAGTGTGGTTGGTCCGTACTCTTCAGAAGCCTGATGTAGAGTGGTGTCAACAAAGGTTTGACACTGGATTGCACGTGCCCGTTTTAAATCGTACATTGAATGTCGTGATCGTCTTTCGAAGCACAGACACGACCAATCCGAGTGAACAAAGATATGTCACCTATTTGAATAATTGCAGAGCAGATGTTTTTTCTGTGTCTGCAGGAGCTTAAGTTATGAGTTCGTTTCGTTTGTTAAGAGAAACTAAGGAAGGTTTGTGTATGATGAAGAACTTTTCTTCAAGGCAGAGGTTGCAAGTTTTAGATGATGTAGTGTAGGCACGGGCTTTGCTTATAAGCTTCCACTGTGACAGTGTGCTCGACATTAGTATCCTTTAGCTTCCAAATATATTCGCCGAGTGTAGTTGCATTTCTTTTGTCTTTGTGATTGAAGCTAGACTTGTGTGCAGTGTACCTGGTTTTGAAGGTGTTTTCTGTTAAACCAATGTATGATTCTTCTTTGTTATTGTCGTGGCGTGTTACGGTGGCCTGGTACACTATATTATCTGCGAGGCAATTACCCTCCAGTGGGCATTGGGTTTGTGCCCTGCAGTTGCAGTTGTTTTGCGTTGTTGGTTGTAAATTATGTTTTGTCAGTATGTGTTTGTTGTGCGCTGATATTATTTGGTCCATGTTTGTCATGCAGCTGTAGCTCAGTTTTACCGTGTTTCTGTTGAGTAATGGATGTAGTTTGTGCTCAGGTGGGAAGCAATTGTTAAGGAGGTTGAAAAACTTCTTGCCAATGTTGGTGGTGACATTGTCGCTGAATGGGGGGGTTGAACCAGGTTATGTTTCTGTTGCGCCTCCGTTTTGTGGCCTTGGTGTGTTGACTGGTGTTAGGAGATTGGGTTTTGTACTTAAGGTGATACCCGTAACCTCTCTTTCGTAGTGCTTCTTGGTATACGGGTGCTGGGGTATTGAATTTGGTTTCGTTCGATGAGATGTTAGTTAGTCTCCTGTTGATACTTTCTGGGATGTTACTTATGATGAGGTTTGTGGACGCAAAGTGGGGTGTCGTTGGGTTTCAGATGTGGTGTGTATGTCCCGGTGTGAAGGTCAAGTGTTATTAGATCTAAGAAAATTACGACTTTTTTGTTGGCTTCGATTTCTTTGCGAATATTTTGCATATTTCTTTCTTAATAATTTCTGTTTGTCTAGGTGTAGTTTTGCAAACTGCTAACCCGTCGTCTATGTATAGGCCGACATTAATGTTGATGTGTTGGAGTTGTGATAATATGCATAGCCCTACCAGCTCACAAGTTTCAGCACCGTCGAAACTACCCATGGTAGCATCGAATGATGGGTCCATTCGTTTGCACCATGTTAATTCGGCATTGAAAAGCATAGTTTTCTTCGCTTGAAATGTAACTTGCTTTTCAAACGGCCGGTGTTACTGTGGTGAACTTTGAAGCAAAGTCCGGGAGTTTAGAGGTTATTTAGGGGTAGAACTCACGGATATCGAAAGCAATGAATGAATGTTGATGTTTGTTGGGCACCTTGTTGAACCAGTCTATGACTTCGCCTGTATTCTTCCACTGGTTGAAACAAGATGATTGTATGATTTTTGCATTAATTCTTTCAAGTATTTGTTTGCTGATCTTTCCGATTTCTGATTTCGATGGATTAATTAGTCTACATGTAGGTTTGTTGTTGAAGTTTGGTTTATGGTCTTTTAACGTAATAAATGCTTGATTTTCACCTGTTGTGTCTATTCTGTCACTGATCTCTAATTTGGACGCGATAGCTTTTTCGGTTGTTGTGATCTGTTTGAGTGTGTTCGGTGGTGCTTTCTTGTAGGCTTTGTTTATGTTTTTTTCTATTAGTTTGTTGTACTGCGCGGTGTCCAGTTTGTAAAATCTGTTGGTTTTGTCGGCTGCAACGTATACTTTCGTGTCTGTTTTGATTTTGTACATGTCAGTGTGTAATTGGTTTTGGAAGGGTTAACTGTTGTCGTTAAACTTGATATTCTGTATGAGGCTCATCATTCCATCCTCGAACTCTTTCAGCACGGGTATCTGGGGCGGAGCTTTGGTCGACCGAAAACCGTAGGTTTCCTTTTTGTTTGTGCTAGTGTCGGGATTGAGGAAGAACATTAAATGTACGATTTCAAACGGGCACGTGCAAACCAATGCCAAACCTTAGTTGACACCATTCTACACCAGACTTCTGAAAAGTGAGGACCTACCACACTGGGCCCTTAAGAAACAGTGCTGTAAAGCTGCCTTGTAGTACCCTATAGTATATATATATATATATATATATATATATATATATATATATATATATATATATATATATATATATATATAGAAAAAGGTTGGGACTATAGGGTACTACAAGGCAGCTTTACGTGCTTTTCGTGGCATCTGGAACAATTTGAGAGTTCATCCAGATGAAACCGTTTAGAAATCTTCTAAGGGCCCTTCTAAAATTGAGTATCTCATTATTTAGAAAATACCCCCTGGCGCCCCTTAGCGCCTATTGCCCCCTGCGATGCGAAAACGCCCCAAGGAGCAATAACGCTCTCGTTGGGAACCACTGGTCTAAACAAAAGGAAAGAATTTAACTCCCCCAAAGGGTCATGTATTTACAGCAAAGGTCATGGGTTCTTCCTATCTACCATTTGTGGTTTCTTGTATTGATTTGTTCTTGCTGGAATCACCTTTCTGGCCTCTTTTAGCTACTGTTGGTTTTACCTTTTTAGGGTTTTCTATGCTTTGGTTTCTTACCTTGTTTGACTGCTACATGTATTCAGTCGTTTTTAAGAAAGTCGTTTTACTTGCATTTTATGTTGTTATCCACCCAGTGTTTTTAAGGTATCTTAACCAAGCAATTTAAGCTTGTGCTACTTGCTTTTCTCCTCTGCACGTGTTTGCATGGCTTTTAAAATTTTTACGGATGGACATTTTAACGTATTTCATTTTGGTTCATTCAAGCTGAGGAAGACTGAATAAATAGCTGAAAGCTTCTGGACTCAGGATGTGCTTTTATCTTTGTCTGTAAAATTGTGATTCTAGTTTAACTTTCAACTTTTACATAATGTTAACTAGGCTTCTGTGAATCCTGTTGATCCAGGTACATACATTAGGACATCTTTTTATTCTATTTTCTCTTTCATTTGTATTGTCTGTCTATCTGTCTGTCTGTCGGTCTGCCTGCCTGCCCAACCACTTGCATGCATGCACGCATGGGAGTTCTGAACTTTTCTGTCCAGTGCAACTTCTACTCGTACTCTTATTTGGTTGTTCAATTCAGAGTAAAATGTAATTTTATTATTACCAGTGATGTGTAGCTAAATGAAATCATTGACATGATTTTAGATGGAGATCCACCGAAAAAAACTTAATTTGATGCTTTTTAAGTGCATAGAAACGGACACTTGTCAAACAGAAAGACCCAAACCCGGACCGGCAAAAACACAACTATGAACTATTTACAACTATTTACAAATTGTGTTACATTGAGTTGGCAAAACGAAAATTTCTGTGGATAATATGTACAAACAATCCCAGCCCATCCACCACACAGGAATATTTACAAAGGAAAAACTATTGGATGCAAACAATATTTACAGGTTAACCGTTACCCGGCCCGCCCTCACCGAAATAAGTGGACCCCACCGCCTGCAGAACGTCGCCCCTGGCAAACGAACGAAGTCTGCCTCAACCCTAAGCTTAATCTCTGTCCTCACCGACGCAAGGACGACGTCCACAGGCCTCCCCTCTCCCCTAAATACAATTTTCATCTATCTTTCCATAAAGCCAGCTTTATGGAGGCCGAAACAAAGGTAAGTATCCCGCGAACACTTGTATTGCATGGCGGGGGTGATAGACCATACAAAGCATAGTCCTGGCTGACCGCACAGATGCTGCAAAACGTGAGGCGATCAGCCAGGACGTGAAACCACTCCCACTTAATTTATGTTAATCCACCTAGATTGAACTCAGAGTGGATACTAACTCCTTTAATTTGGGATTACTAAACTAAAGGGCATTGAATTTCTTTGTCTAATATCTATGCAACCTCATTCATACTTACAGCGACCTCAACAAAATGGATCATTTAGAACAATGCTTTAAAGTCTAACTAGTTGCCGACAGTTAAGTACGAAGCACTGTTCTGACATTGCTCTGTTTATTGCCAAGGAACCTATTGATGCTGGCGATAAGCCAATGCTCACGATTTATGCAAATAGGCAAAAGAAGTGTAACACTAGACTTTGCCGTCTGATTTTGACTAATTTTCGCATTCGCTCGCATGATTAAAAAGACACATCCATATTGAGAAAATTATAGGGAACTAGACAAGTATGTTGTAAGTAGCGTCGAAACCTTCAAATAAATTTACAGCAGTTAAGGAACGCAATGTTAAGGCAAGTGGTAAATTTCCCGATCTGCTCTTTGAGATGTAGCAGACGACGTGCATACTTGATCTTAGTTCCTAACACCTCTTAAACCTATTGAATCATCTAGAACAACACACAAAAGAGACTATTGTGGGCAACTACTAAGGTGCAAAGAAAGAGTTTTCGATCGATCTCCGTCTAATATCATCTCTGATTAAATTTTCGTTGTTATCGTTTATCATATCATCCGCTGTAGATGTTCATTTAGCTATTGGGTATATCCAAAAATTCGACCATCATACCAAATACTTCCGGTAAATCTACTACCCGGTCCTTTCGGTTTTGGATTGGGATCGAAACAGGAAAACACAGAATGAAAAACAACCAGTTAAGCTGGGTTTTCTTTCATTGTAAAACTGCCATACAGCGGACTGTAACTTTTTCCTTATATAACGTTTTACTGATACCAACATATGTCTATGATCGTGGAGTATCCGACAAATGCCTGTGGATTTCCTCGTAACTATACAAAATATTTCGCACAAACTTCAGACTACTTATTTTATACTTTCGTTGCTTTTGCTATAGGAGGGAAGTTATTTCAGCACATTTCCAATGCTTACTTTTTCGTATTCTTCGGACGCCTCTTTAATTTTGAATGATATAGCAACCGGTTCACTTCCAACTTTGTTGTTCTTTTTGTTAACTTTCATATATATTGGTGGCAGAAACTGTAGATTGAACTTCTGAAATGAGGGTGTCCATCGTAAAGACCAGGAACGTTGCATCCTAGGCTTCTTGAAAGGTTCTAAAGGATGAGTCAGAGACTTGCTGATATTTTTATTCATACCTTCTTTAAGATTTTTGTCTGATGGGTTTGGTGGAATGTAATAAATATCTGCGCCGATTTCACTTTCTCCAAGTGATTCAAAGGAAGAGCTTTGAGTATTAGTTTTGAAGGGTGAAGATGAGTCTTTAAAATCATTTCTCTCGGAGTTTGCAGTAACGTTCACATCAAACCAAAAATGCCGTAACGGATTTGGAGGTAATGGCGGAGAGTAAGTCGGAGAACACATGTTCTCGTATTTTACATTCAAACGTTCTGTTACGTCATGCTCTGCGGAAACACTCGTCAGATGAAGAGAACCACTGATGATACTCTCCAAATCTACAGCCACAATGCCTTCATTGTAAGATTGTTCAATTACACGCTTTTCGGTTTTGGAAGAAACATTTCGTCGTGACTTAATTCTCCTCCTAGTTTAAGAAACGGAAGCAGTTAAAGTCAAATCGGGATTACAGTAAAAAGGAGGAAGCAAATGTCAAATCTATGGCCATCAATCAAAGTTTACATGCTAGACATAGTAAAACTGGTAATAGGTCATATACGATAGAGTTCGCGTGGCAACTTAACCTATGGCTGTTGTGCCTTCCCTGGAACTGAATTTTAGAAGCACACGCTTTCTTAAAATTATAGGGACTCCAAAACAACCTTCCAACAAAAACCGAATTGTGATTCAATCAAAATGGGTACAAATTTTGAGCGGAGAAAACAATTTGTTACGTACTTTTTAAAATACATCAATGTTCCAGCAGCACCACACAATGCAAAGACGGTGGTTGAAAAAAATATTCCAATCACCAGAGGAAAAGTTGCTTCCTCATTTTCTAAATAAAAATGAAAGAAAATAAATATTTATAGAGCGCATATAGTCCTTACCACTCCACAAACAAGGTAGACCTAATTTGTATGAGGGACGAAGCGGGCAAAATGATATTTTCTTAAACTCTCATTTTTTGTAAAACCGAAAATAATATGTATGAATTGGTCCAGTGTTCATACTATCCTTGTTACCTGGATCACTTTACTCGCAAGTGCATAGCCTGTCTTTGTGAGTTACGTAACCCTAGGAATCGTTATATGGGTCATTAACGGTTCTCTCAACTTAGCCCCTGTGAACTGTAATAAGTGCCCCCCCCCCCTGCAGAAGTGGTTCGGTTGTCTGTAACGTTGATTAAACTTTGATTAATCACAATGAGGTAATTCTTTCATGAATAGGGATTAGGCTTTAGTTGTTGCATACCTGATAAGGCTATGTACATGGTACATGTAAGGGAACAAGCTAGCTGCGTTAGGTACATCGCGCAGAATGTACGCTCTTTTTTGCAATAATCCCTATGTATTGACGTCACGCCCATGTTATGTTAGAGAACAACAATGGAGCTACGTACTGCACTCATGACTTAGTCTTCTCACGCGCTCTAAGACTTAGGGGCGTATCCGACCGGTCCACAAGTTAGCTGTTTACATTTGTGTTAGTGTAAGTTGAAATATAACCCGTTAACCTGAGCCGAGGGCGCACTTCTGTTCTTAGGCGTCATACGGCCTAAAGCGCATCGAGTTGGAACACATGAAATATGTTGATATGATATAGAGCGTCAAGAAATTTAGTACTTATTCACAAAAAATACTTAAAGGCGGGACAAAAAAAAAAGTGATATTTAAATGTAAACGAAAGTATGGGATAGACTCTTTCCTTGCACCCTTTACAGAATTATAATATATTGTCATCTAGGCACTCTCAATTCCTGGCTTTCTAGCTGAGAGCACAGGGGAAATAACAGTTACATGTTAGTACGTTAACAAAGTAATGGTTAGATTAGATTACCAGTACAGATTTTATGTCACAACATAGTGCATTATAGAGTTATTTTGTAAGAATATTACATGGAAACGTTTATAAAGACATACCTTCACATGTTGGTAACTGGCTTTCTAAGGTAAGATTTTGACCAAAATAATCCGCCAAATTACACCGTAAAATTGGATTTCCTTTTATTGTGAAACCACTTTGGCACACTGTTGTTAGGACTGAACCATCAAAATGTGAAAATCCATTTTCTATTACGATGTTATTGCAGATTCTGATGATATCTAAATTTGAGAATCCCAGAAGAGTGTCTGTTAAATAATAACTATGCAAGTCATGGAATTCGTATTGGGATAAGCACAGGGACTCTTCATCTCAAGGGTGGAACATTCATGAACAAAAATATTGTTGTAGAAAGCATATGTGCAGAAAGTTGCAACAGCATTTGCTTGTATCTTTAAATCCTCAGGCAGTCAAACCATTCATATATTCATCTGGAAAAGTCTCACAACAATCTTAGAAGAGCCAATTTGAAATTTTAGCCAAACTACGTCATTTGCGCTTGTAAGAGATACGCTTAGAGTGTAAATGGTAACAGAACCTGACGATGTAACTTTTGTCCATCCTGTGTGATTTGGACGTATTTTAAAGTTATGAACAACCAAAAAACATCTCATTTTGAAAAAAGCGTTTCAAAATTAATATCAATTTTCGGCATAAGAACAATTCTGATCTGTCTTACCCGCAAACATTGATACAGCCTGAGGGCTTCCACACATTTCGGTCTCATTACCCTTGCAAGGACTGTTGCAGGCCTCCCTTGGCAATATTCCGTAATATCTGAAATTTGCAGCTGGGCCCCAACAATAGCACCTGCCCCCAGATGAAGTTCCATAGTAATGAATTCCCTCCTTCTGTAAACAAAATTTCCTGCAAGTTTTTGTTGTTAAATTCGTTGAAAACACGTCTCCTTGTAAGGGATCATTTTGCCTGTTTTCTCCAATACCCTTGCGGAAACAGCCGATGTACTCTCCTGGAAAGAATCAGTCATCACCAGATTCATTGAATTTACATCCTTAAGATTCCACTTAAATGAAATGTACTTTAGAGTTAGAGTTAGATAAGGTTTTACGGCTCACTTTCTAACCAATTGGCTTAAGTCGGACCGGCCACGGCCTTTCTTCCAGTTGTGGCTCACTGGCTTGTTTTCCCTAATACATTACTTATGCTGCCAAGCACAATGGGCTAAGCACAATGGCAGTAGGTTCCATATTTAAATTGTTTGGTATGACCCTCCCAGGAGTCGAATCCCAGACCTTCCGGCTGCAAGTAACTTGACCATGCAGTCGGTAGTTTTATTAGACGAACTAGATTCCTATATTTTCGTCAATAAATTTTAAGTAACGACCACCTTTCAGGAATATGAAATGCCAAAGACTAAAAACGCAACCAAGAGGTTGTAGTTAGAAGCAATTACTACATAGGATTTGCTGTGCCAGGTAGTATCACATTTAGTGTTAGTAGATCTTGAAAATGTATCATTTTGATATAGGCGTAGAAAGCTCTACTCGGCTAGGAGGGGGGATGAACGTTGTTTCAGACCACGTCCTGGGCGATGCGTCTAAATAGTGGGGTGTCACTCTTCCCTTTGGCAGATGGTTGAAGTTTTGAGTGTCCTTAGATGTAACTTGATTCAACATATTGGGCAAAAAGGATATTACTGCACAATATTTACATTTTTGCAGAGGGAACAAATACGGGGTTTACTTTCTTAAATTTAAGGGGCGGAAGCATACTCCACCCCACCACCTTCCGCTCACCTCTTTTTGACAAGGGGGGTTTACCCCCCAGCTCCCTTGCTTCCTACATCTATAGTAAATTACATGAACCCACATCTATACGTATGGAATACAAGTCGGCCTTTCAACTCGTTAACTTAGAAGATAAGGGTCTTGCGTTCAATATCAAATACACACTTTTAAAAATATATCCAGTCTAATGGGTACGGGAAATGGAGAAATCATGGACCCTCAAATAAGTTCCTTGGCAACTTCCTCACCATAGGATGGCGAAAATGAAAGTCATAGCAAACCAGTCTACCTTCCTTTTCTTCTAAACCTGCTCCAAAGAACAAAGTATAACAAGGATGGCAAGGAAATAAAAACTACAATGAATATTAGATCTTAACAGAAGGTGGTTTTAATATCTAAACGTTGCTAACTTAAAACAATGTAAAGAACATTTGACAGAGGTGTCCATTTCGCATGAAACTTATTATGGTGGAAACCTACTTGGTGGTAAAAGGAAATTATTAAATGATTGAAACCTTACTATTTGCTTGATAAGAACCAACCGTGGTAGTCAAAACCGTAAAATATACCAGTAGTGTATCCATTATACTTATCTTCGTTTCTAACTTGAGCAGTATGTGGTACGCAACACTCACTGAATCTACGGATGCTAGATAAAATATCTCAAGAGCTTATCTACGTTAAATGCACCTCTCTTTGCGGAAGACTGTTTCATGCACCTCTCTTTGTTTAGGATTTTCAGCGCAGGCAGTTAAAACTGAAAGAAGATTTTGCTGGGGATACATCTAGGCTATTTCACTTTAATTTCTTTCACAAATATCATGTAGGCTGCTTAATATGTAAGAGTAAAAAGAAGCAATAAAAGGCTATAGCCTTTGGTGCACTGTTTTCATATTCTTTCGAAACTGTAAGCAATCGTTTATTAAGTTATTTTGTATAAGAATAAGCAATTTGGTCCTTTGTTTTGATTTTACAAGGCTAAATTTCTCTTTGAACAACAACTGCATAATTTCTGCATACGCAGGCAAACAAACTGTAACGGGTTGATCTCGTGAAGTATTCACAGTGAAGATAGCTCTTCTTGAAATAATAGTTGGTGACCTCTAAACGCTTCTAAGGCGGATGTATAAAGACAATTACCCGGAAGTCGGTGAAATATGTACGATATTCACTTCTGCGGAAAAGCTATTCTGTAATTGAAAAACATCACATATGTCCATCTCTTCCCTTTTTTATTACAACATCATAGAAAGCTACTGTAAAATTTACTCATAAAATTAACCAAGCAGTATCTGATTTTGCTTTGTTTGCAGTCAAATGTAAGTTTCCCCCCTCCTTTAAATTAAATTTTCTTCAAAGAATTCAGTACTGTGTAAGCCATCTTTATTTTAAAAACATTTTTATACATTTTAGGCTCATCTTATGATGCAAGTACTTTGTGGCGGATGATCTCATCACCGGAGTTTTGATGTTTTGAAATACTAGTTAGTCATCTACCCACTTATCTTGTTGAGACATACTTGTCTCGTCAGATAGTTAAATCCATATAACACAAGATCTTTGTTGTAGGCTACGAAGAGAGTTCCTTACAAAACGTGAAACGGCATGATACGGTTGAATTAGTGCATTCATCCAACACTTGAGTCCTTACACTTACATAGCATATATCGCCAGGGTATTACTGCACAAGCCTGCCATCAAAAACTTTGTTAGTGCAAAGAGATTACATATTGGGAACTACCCTAATTTAATACACAGGTCGCCGAACTTCAGATGGGACTCTTGTTAGAACCCATTAAGCTGTTGAGGATTCAGATCGTTTTGAGTGTTACGTATAGAGCAGCCCTGAATGACTCTTAATGTTGCCATGGTTACTTTATCCGTGTGGATGTCTATGTAAAGAGTTTTCGTTTTGTTAGATTTGAACAATAACACACAGTGGTACGCTATGGGCGAAAAACAGAAAAATGCATGTGAAGCAATGTTGTGGAATTAACTCCACAAGTAAGCGTCTTAAACAGTCCGGAAGACATCCCGACTAAGGGATTACTTATGCAACATATTGTACACGCTTGGTAGCCTTAAAAAGACAAAGAACCATTCAAGAACTTGCGCATTTCTTAGAAACTGCTTGGTAAACCACCGATTAGGACGTGTCTTTTGATAGCTATGAAATACACATTTAATTCCATCACATTAGACCAACAAATTTTGCAAGGGGTTTCCAAACTCATTCGCCACCGACAATGTTCACAAAGAACGCATGGAATTGAGGGTAAAATAATATTTCTACAGACTGGGGATAATTAGATTCTCCCAAACTGTTTAATGGGATTCGAACCAAATTTCCACTACACAATCAACATACACTTTAATTGCAAGTTATTTCTAATCACCTCATAGCCGCAGCATCCTCCGCAAGTGTTCATAATTAGGTAATTGGAATTAGAATTACTTATGAAAGTATGAGAATAATGCTTCCGAAAAGATATATGTTGTTTTCAGCAACTTTATCTTTGAAACGGTACAAAAATTCAGACCTCCCTTTTCGGTGGTCAAGAAAGGACACAACTAAGAGGTACAGCACACTGTCTATTCAGTTTACGAGTCTTTCGTAGTTTCACCTCTGTTGACCTCAGATGACCTTTAACCTGCAGCAAATTCAACGGGCTTCTCCTTTTATATATCAAGTATAAAAATTATCTTTCATCTAATTCATCCACCATCCCTATATTGAATTTCCTTTTTTTTTCAAGATTTTCGGGTTTTGTTTCGCTAGTGACCTCAATTGACTTATGACCTGCCCCCAAAATAAGGGTTTTTCCTCTTGATGTGATAATTCATATACAAAGTATGAATCATTCCAACCTGGAGATGCAATGTCTACAAGCAATTTTCAAGGATTTCGTATATCACTTCCAGTGACATCAGATAACCTTTGACCTCTACAAAAATAAGGTGCACTTTCTGACTTTAACCCATCCACATTCCAGGTATAAAATGTATCAATGCTTCGTAACTTGGTATATCGTGTTTACAAGGTTTCCGGCTTTTGAGATGATCTCACATGACCTCACTTGATCTCTGCCTTCCAACGACAACAATAGGGTTCTTCCCTCTCTCAAAGTGTTAGAACAAAGAAGTTGGAACACCTAACTCATAAAGGTTGCAGGCTCATTTCTGCACCTATGGAGTTCACATACATATCACATAAAATAATCATTTTATAAGGGTGCGGTTCCTTGGATCGCCGAACTTTAGGATGCGTAAACAGTAAACAGTAAATGTCACCCAATAAACTAACTAGCTGGCTAGGACGAACACAAAAACAATTGTTAAAGTACGGAAAACTATCCAATATTTACCAAAGGAAAAAAAAACAAGATAATTACCAGTTTCTGCGTCCACTATGGTTCTGAATCTTGCCTTTAGCTAGCCCGACTTTATTTCATTTAGAACATGCAACAGTCAAGAGTAAAGGCAACCTCACTTAAAAACAAGTCCGTAGGGACGCCTGACTGCGTCATGATAACAGTTGCCTAAGAGTTCGCGACCTCTGTTCTCGTACAGAGGCATGCACAGTCCACGACCAAATTAACCTCACCACAACAGAGGTAACAGGTTCCAGTGCGAGAAGAGACTGAAGAGCTATGCACATGATAAAGATGAAGAATTGTTATACAAATTGTTCAAGTCATACGTTGTGATCTAAACATAGTGTAAAATGCCCTTACCGCAACTTTTTAGAACCTTTGCAGGTAATTATGCTACAGTCACACGGTCAAATACGTATGCTGCGGATTTTTTATATTTTTATCCGTAGGTGCTGACTGCGAAAGAAATACGGATAGTTTACGGAGAGTTACGTATATTACGGATAATTACGGATGCATTGCGGATTTTTTACGGATTTTTTATCCGCAGGAAATTAAAAAATATTTTGAGATTTTCAAAAGATTTCTGCGGATCCTGGCGGATGCTGCGGATTCTGCGGATTAATTACTGATCCATTACGGATAGATACGGATGCTGCAGATTTTTTACGGACAAAAATCCGCAACGTCCGCAAGATCCGTATATGACCGTGTGACTGTAGCATGAGACTTATTGTAGTAAGACACTCCATTAGTGAAAGAAAAATGGAAACTGTAGATGAACGGATATAAAAGTGTGAAGTATTATTAACCCTTTGGTACTAAGTGTGAATTTTAGCCTTGCAATTCAAACACTTTAGTACACCATCTGCCAAATGTTTGAAATGTTTAATAACATTCAAGAAGAATATTTTGGGAGAATTTTAGCACTAAAATTTTGATGAGGCCTATTCAAGAATCTGGCTTATGGAATATACCACCAATATTATCCATGTAATCAGAAATCCTTCTCAATGTACCTTAGTGCTAGGGACAATGAGGTTTATAAATCATCTTTGCAAATAAAAGCAAAGTTTTTGGTAGTTTTGGTATAAACTATATGTTTTTACAAATTTATTACTTTCACTAGCACAAGTCATTTACTTACAACTTTCTGACTAAAATGGTAATAATCGATTTTATTCATACTCGTGAGATATTTAGCCATCGTGAGACATCGTCTGACAGTTTGATGATCTATTCTTCTTATTTAGGGTAAGATTACAATTAATAGATATTTATTCGATTCAGTTATAGCCTAGACAGGAAACACAACTGACGAATTTCTTTTGTAAAGGTCTGACGGTTATGCAGTTGGTCCAATTTAGTTTTGTGCAGCTTCTTGGTCCTAATTGTACCCGAGGAGTATTTTCTCGGTTTCCATCATTCGGTATGGCCATATGACCCTTTGATATGAAAGTGTTCATGATGTAACAGCTGGCAGTGTATGTTTTAATGCAGAGGATCACAATGAAGTTGACCTAATGGCCTCATTTCAATACAACAATTAGGCTTTATGATAAATTAACGATGACGTTAATTATTAATCCTGTTACTGATATTGTTAGATGTCTGATCGAATCACATCCACAGCCAGCGTTTGCGTGTTAATGTAAATCTAATGAAACTGTGACTTTTAGAGATGAAAAATTTGCAAAGTAGTCCTAAATATGTTTTTTCAGCTGCTTGAAATTTATTGTCAGCACGTTTCGTTTTCACAGTGACAGCCATGTAAAAAGATTTGACACATTAAATACTTCGTTCCCTTATTCAGAAACATTTAAATGCTTAACGAAGCTTCATCGTGATTCACGTCATCTGACAATTGAAATTGTTCAACAGCGTTCTATTGTGAACTTGGAAAAGATTAACAAGGAAGTGTTTAAATTAATAAATTATTCTTCTTTTTGGACAAACGCTTATGGTTAATAGTTTCACTTTGGCCTAGTCCTTAAAGCTAAACGACAATTTGGTTACAGAGAAAAAAGCAACGGTGTACTATACTAATACTCTGTGGCGTTCTACTTGGCACGTTCTAGTTTTTGCAATGGCGGTAACCTTTAGATTACTGTCATTCATCATCATAACCTTATCTTTCGAATTAAACCTCTGCGTTGATGGTAAGTTCGACCAGAACTCTCTTTGATTGCTGCGAAACTTGTGACATGTTAGTACGCATAATATGGGTCTGTTACGTTACACAAATATCTGCTACGTGCATTTATTATGTTGAAATAGGAAGCCAGTACGGGGAGGACTTTACTGACACTGATCTGGATAAGGTTTGGTGGCATTGTGCCTAATGTAAAGATATTTACCACCGTATCTCTAATTAGTTCTATATTGTTTCAGGGAAGAACGTAATTAAATTTTGACATATCACTATATTTGCTCGTTAGAACGTTCAGCTTGTGTTAGGTTTTTCATCTTTGATAGGATTTGTAAAGTTAGGTCGGGTTTTAAAGATGAAATCTTATTATACAGGAAAGTTTGATAGGCTTTGATTTCTTTTATTTTAATATCTTCTTGCAATGTTTTGCTACATAACAAGGATTCGATTTGATTTTCTTTTTCAAGTGTGGAACTCTTTGCAACCCTCCAGCACTGTTTCAGTTTTATTTATATCTACTTCCAGGCTCTTCAGACTACTTTTATTTTGTGCACTTGTTGTGATAAAACAATTGAGGTGAACCGAAACAAGCTAGTTGGGACAAATTTATAGCATTACAACAAATTTCTTTGCTATGCATCTTCCTGTAACGGTATCTTTGTTTGTCGTGCAGATTGAACTTGCCCGAATGAGCCATGAGGGGAATGTTTAAAATGCACTGTATAGGCCTATCTAGGATTCAGCGCATGTTATCAAATACTGAACCAATTGAAGACTTAAATAAGGACATTATCTGAAACAATTACTATTACTGCATGTGAATTTTCATGTTAAACTTTGTCCGAAACATGACAAGTTCAAGCATTAATTTGTAGAGTAAAAAAATGGAATTAATGTAAAAATCGATTCAGTCTAAAAATGATGTAAAGAAGACATATGCAATGCGTTATTCACATTTAGGAAGTTATAAAGTTAATGAAGGGAAATTGTTAATTTTCTAAACAATCTGTGTATTGGATTGGTGTGCTGATCAAGCGGGATAATCATGTTTGAAATCCCTCAAAAACGGGGTTAAATTATGGTCAGAAAACTAGACATTTTAGCAAATTATATCTGTCACTTTCCATAACTTACCTTACAGCCTACTCATACATTGGATGTTTTCAAGACGCCACGACAGACGAGGAAAGAGCTTTGCCAGACTCTGGCCAGTACCTCCCTAGAATAACCATTGGTAGTTGTCGCAACTTTTGCGCAGGACAGGAGTTTGTTTACTTTGGCGTTGAATATGACTTTTGCTTCTGTGGTGCATGGGACACTGATTACTCAAAACATGGTGAACTTGACGAAAAGAGTTGTAATATACCATGCCGAGGTAATCCATCGCAAATGTGTGGAGACCGTCATGCTCTAAGAGTCTTCGTAGGTAAGTACGTAATAAACGGTAAAAAAAATTAAATGCAAATTGTACGCAGTTCGACAAACTCTCCGAAAAAGATTTTACTTATTGTTCCACATTCAACTAGTTTAATAGCGAAATCTTTTAAACTGTAAACCAAAACACACCTAGTTTTTTTGTTAAATAAACTTCAGAGTCTTTCACAACTTACATGACTTATTGTCAGTTCCATCCGTACCAATAGTGTTGAACATTCACAGGATGGGTTTGTTTTCATGTTGATAACTCCGTTTCATTTTGCCTGTACATTCGAAACAAGTTGCCAGTTAAGTAACAAAATAAACATCTCGACCGTGCGCTTCTTTTATATTGTTTTCAAAGAAACTTAATTGACGTATTATCATTTATGAAGTACAAAAAGGTGGAACTACAGATGTAATGTTTCCAGCGATATTAGTTTTTTTTATTGCAAGAACACGGATGAGGCTAAGGGAGGCAGCATGTAAGGAAAATTAAGTGGTAAACATTCTTTGAAAATTAATTCGAAAGGAGGGTCAGTAGAATGTGAGCTGTACTTTCTTTCGAAATAAGATTGCGTTTAAGATTTCAGTTAAAAACATCGAGTTAGTTATTCATTGCGGATTTTAACAACAAAAACGTAATCTCTTATTCCTTCAAATCATCACCTCACACAGCAAAAGTCAGGAGAGGTCATGGGAAAATTGAAAGCAAATATTTGAAAGGAGTAAAGTTGTTTAACTCTTGTTACGGTGGCGGCATGCTACCGTGCAATGTCTTTCAATAGACCGGTATTGAACTAAAAGTATTACAAAAGCTGATGTCAATAGCACCTTGTTTCTAAGCTACGAAACAAGCTAATGTGCATTAGTAAATTGTCGGGTAATAAGAATGCTATCGAAACTAAATGAGAGAAAACCTTAATACAGAATAGACACGTAATCAATCATACGTTTTGTTAAAGAGAACCGTGCTTTACCTCGAATATTAAAGTCCGGAAGAAGCAAATGCCTGTTAATTTAATCTTAGATTCTGTTTCTACTTTTGTTTATAAGACAACATTCCTGAATGTCAAGATATCGCTCTTGAAAATGGACAAATGCACCGCCTGGGTCTGACTGCCACCTTTTCATGTATCAAAGGGTACAACCTACAGGGAAATACCCAGATAAATTGCGTCTATGATGACTTCCGGGAAAGTTTCAGCTGGAACGGACCTCCTCCTATTTGTATAGAGGATGTACCCACAAACACGCCTAGATGGATGACTACCACGAAGAAAGGTACATAAGAGTACAAGCAACATGTCAATCTTGTAATACATTCAAGCAAGCATTTTACGAGTACAACTTTCGAAAAATGTTTTCAACACTAAATTGCCTTCTCGTGAAACTGCTATGGAAATTTGCAGCATCATTTAGCCTATGAAGTGGATAATTATTAACATTAGAAACAAGAGCGGCCTAGTTATTAAATCTCAGTTAATCATATTTTTCCGTGCATAGCTTTTTGGATAAACAGTGAAAATCATTTCTTTTTTAAGTTAAAAATTTGTTAAAATTTTAACCACGGCACAACTTAGAACCTAGTTTTGCCACCGTACGTCTTTGTGCCAGGTTCTTTAAGCTGGTTCTTCTGTGTGACAAATAGCACAAAACCTGGATAACGTGGCCCTCTGTTACATAAAACTAGCTCCATCTTTTTTCCTTCCCACTCGTTCGGATTTGCAGTCATGTTTATATAAAATGTGAGGAATGACCCTAGAAGGCAACTTTTGCTGCCCAAACGCATTTGATAATTCCATGTAAGGCAAATACAGCGTTATTTTTTACCAATTACTAGAGTAGGTGTATTACGTCATCCTCATTTTTTCCAAACTGGATATAACAGAGATGGTGACAAGTCAATTTTTGCAAGTCCAAGTCAAGTCACAAGTCAATCAGCTCCAAGTCGATTCAAGTCACAAGTCAAGCAGTAGCAAGGCAAGTCAAGTCAAGTCATTTGGACTGGAGCACAAGTCAAGTCACAAGTCACCATAAATTTTGACTAGCAGGATCTTACTAAATGGGCTGTTTGAGGGCTATTATCTACTTTGTCGGTAAAAAGTTCGGGACACCCGTTTCATGATACTGCACACGATGACGAAACTGAAGTATGTAAATTAGCAGGCGCGGATCCAGACATTTAGAAAAGGGGGGGGGGCTGAAAGCCCTCTTGAATATTCTCCTAGACTACCATTATGCTAATTTTCGCGTATTTGTTGTTGTTGATGTGGCGAAAAAGTGGGGCTGAGCCTGAGGAAGCCCCCCTCCTTGGATCCGCGCCTGATTAGAGCACGCTGAGTCAATCATGGGAAGGATAAAGCGCACTGAAAGCTAAACTCGAAACCCAAATTAACCAACCATCTACATCACGATCAATTATGATGTTCTAGTTGTATTGTTTACGTAAGGTCTCAGAATCTGGGGGAGGGGAGGATTTCAGATTTTTAGGGGGATCTTGGAAAATCACATATTAGCAAAACGGTCAATTTTTCTTCATTTCAACCGGTTGCAGGACCGTAGCCTGGGCGAAATCTCTAGGGGGCAGCCCATGACACTATCTAATCGGAGCACCAAGTGGCTTGCTTACAAATAGTTAACGCCAAGGCGGATCATTCCTTTTTCACATTTTCATTGGCACCATGGGGGAGGGGTGCTGAGGGAAGGGATACATGCAAGACCTGGCTTAGGTTCAGATTTGTACTATCGTTAGCAAAGCTTCGAGCTATGTTTTTACAATTTGTCATTATTTAGTGATATTCTTCCTATTTTCTGGCTGCACAGAAGGCAAGCGGTGCTGTCTAAAGAAGGGGGCACCCTATACTCTTTGAGAAATTTTTGTTTATGTAAGGTGGTTTGAATTCAAAATGGCGCTATCTTTCTAAAGCTTCGTAAAGCGTAGAATTGATCATGTGTTTAGGAATTCCCATTGTTTAGTGACTTTTTTCTATCCTGTAGGGTGTAATTGAAGGGAATATTGTCTCAGAGGAGGGATGACACCTCTACTCTTTGAGAAAATTTTCTTGTTCTAAGTTTTCCTAGATCCAAAATGGTGTTATCTTTGGTAAAGCTTTGGACTGATAAAATGATTAGACTTTTCGTTATTTACTGAATTCTTCGGCTGTGGCATGCATGGTACCCCTACATGGCTGGTTGTCGGTGCAGGCTTCCACCAAGCACTCTTTGTACGACACTAAGGGAGCCACCATAGGTTGGTGCGTATCCGTAGCGTAGGCCTTGGAAGAAAATGTGAGAAATGACACATTTTAGACCTTAAAGTTGCACCTAAGCCTGCATTCTTTACTGTGAAATTCCATGCTTTAGAAACAAATTAAGGTTTCGAGAAAAAGACTTAGCTTTGATTTCAAGGGGAAATGCAGTCACCCCAATTTGAATTAGTGTACCCCGGCATCTAGTACTTCATGAATGGCTCTAGAGAGTCATGTTTCATTATGTTTCTCACTGAGTTGAGAAATTCACGTATAGGCTACCTCCTTGGTTTACCTTCAATATGCAATATTTCTGTTCTAAAATATCATGAAAGATACTTGAAGTGAAATAAGGGGATATTTTTTGAGAATTAGTTGTTGTTTTAAAAAAAGGTTGCGGCGACTGCTTATGCCCTTTAAATCAAAAGTTACTATATAAACTCATGGAGTTTAGCTAGTAATTAAATGTAATCATTGGCTATTTTAACTTTAATAAGTATACATTTAATTAGTGTATATGCTGGTGTATTAGAAGCGCTGTATCTTGTAAGAGGAAGATGGAAAATTCGTCAGGCAGAGAAACCCACATAAAACGCCTACATGGTAGGGGTCCAGGGACCTCCCCGGGAAAATCTAGGGAAATAAGAACCTTTAAGTGCAATTTTCCAGGTTATTTGGTCCTTGATATCATAGCTTGGACTGTCCAATTTTCAGCATTTCATAGGTCAACTTTCATTTTCCGTTTGGAAATCTCTGGGGGCAGTTGACCCCCTGTCCCCCCAGGCTACGGCTTTGGCCGTTGACACAACTTGGCAGACTTGTTACTTGCATGGCTACATCCCATCGAAGTCAGGGGTGGATCCAGGATTCCTGAAAAGGGGGCCGAAGTTGTTCGACCTGTGACTGATGGCACTATACCATCTAAACAGAGCGCCACTATCAGTTGGCGTGGAGCGTACAAGAAAATTTTTGACAAAATAGACCTCCCAGATCGCCGGAAACTCTCTAAATCAGTGGTTCCCAACCTTTTCCAGCTAAACGCCCCCTTTCACCAAATGAGGATGGGCCAACGCTCCCCCCCCCCTTGTCTATAGCTTACTATTGCCAGGGAGTTGCTATTTGACAAATAGCAACTACCTGCTATTGCTATGGATGAAACGACGATAATAAAACAAAACATGCTGAAACAGAAGGGTAGACCTACCGTGACATTCATCGTTTTTACGTGTGGGTTCGACCCAGGGTAGAAGAACAGCAATGCGGGACTTAAGAAACTGACAACCTTTTGAGATGGCCACTCTTTAACCCACGATTTACAAAAGCTGGAAGGCTTGATCGCGTTCAAGAGAGGAGAAACGTCCGTTTGGTATTTAACTGACTTTGCCAGGGCCCCATCGGGTTGTGGACTGTTCCCAAAATCAGACCAAAGGTCAACATCCCAGTGGGCGACTGGGGGTTCGCCCCCGGAAGCTGTGAAGTGTTTACGATATTGTTGACACGAAAATGACGTACTGTCAGTAAAATTTTGGCTATCTTCCGATTACCTAACAACCTTAAAATACAAACTAAAAAGATTGCAAAATCAACCTTAGCCCAGTTTGCGTTTCAATAATAAATGACGGGAATTCCCTTTGATGCTGAAAGGGCTTGTAGTGTCACGGGAGGAAGAAGGACGGTAGGGGTGGCATGGGTAATTGAAAGACTTGTGCCAATCAAGCTGTCCAACAGGTAGAAATGATGAGAAAGCAGAAATTGTGGTACCGAAAAACTGCATTTTTGAAAACAATTTAAAGTTTTACTTCATAATACATTGCCAAAGTTATACATTTTGTTACAGTTACCTACAATTGTCACTTCTCTCAGTATGTCATGTTTATGGACTGCAAGGAAGAAAACTACATTCAAGATTAAATTTGCAGGACAATTTTAGCTATGACCCCTTCGGTCACCGCTTTCACTGTCATTGATGGGAATATGAGGGTTCTTGCAGGAAAATAGAAATTAAACACTCAGTTACAGTAGATGCGATTTTATGGCATCTGGGAGGGAATATTAGACCTACGCAACTTGTTGACTCCATTCATCTCTTTTTTGTGCGAACCAATTTGAGAGCTCAGCTAGAGAAAAGCTTTTAGAATCTTGTAAAGCCTTGGTTTAAATTGAGTATCCCATTTTTTGTTCAAAACGCCCCCCTGCCGCCCCCTTAGCGCTCATCGCCCCCTTGATTAGTGCAAAGGCCCCCCGGGGCGATAACGCCCCCGGTTGGGAACCACTGCTCTAAATGAAAAAGAGTAAATTTCACTCTTCGACGATTGCCTACAGTGACCACTCTTTCTTCGAGTGAAAATTTAACTCTGCTGGGAGTGGTAATTCACTCCAAATGAGTGAATTCTGCTTCATATAATTTCATGTCTCAACTCTCAACACATTAATGTTCCCACAAGTTATTAACAGAAGGGAGTTATCATAGGTACATTGCTTTACTACAATGCATCCTGTTCAAGGCGTCTAATACAGTGGCGCCACCAGGATTTGGTGATTGGGGGCAGAACAGATTACGGCGTAATGCCACCTCAGCCCTCCCAAGTCTGGGTAATTTGTACCTTTTTTGTGCCCCATGAAATGCGTGTGAATTGTCCCAATCGACGTTCAAACTTAATTTGCTATGCGTTATGACTCCCATGCTTCGAGGTTGTTATTTGCAGCTTCATTCTCTATCACTCCACTCTCTCTCCTTCTCTCTATCTCTTCTCTTTTCCGTTTTTTCTCTTTTTTTCCCTTTCATTTTTGTTTAAATTTAAGAAAAAGGGGCGCCGGGTCGGCCCCCTACATCCGCCCCTAGAAGCGTCCGTGTGGTAGTGGTCACCATAGTCACTTTGGTGTAGTAGTAGTTGTAACACGACACCGTAACAGTGAGACCTTACTCACGATTCACCATTAGGTATACAGCATCATACATGGGAGAGTTCCAGAATAATTGAGTTCTCTGGTTATGTTTCACCACAGCACAAATCATCATCACTGGATGGTATCTGCGACAGGATAGGATACAGTACACACATGCCTCCTAATCCTCCTACCGATGTCCATCTACGATCACACAATGTTTAATGAGCAGTCAGCACCATGTCCTTATTAGGCTTCCTGAATACATAGAATAATCCACACACCAATCACAATCTTTGAAACTTGTTCACATCACAATTCACAACTCACAAAGTCGCAAACATGAGTAAAGAAACACAGATTCAGTCAAAGATAAGGGGATCGGGATCTAGTTAGTTAATACTTGAGTAAGACCAGAACAGGTAATGCAGCTGCATAACTTCAGAATACGTAAACAAATAAGTATCTCAGTTTGCCTTGCCTACTAAGTGAATGTGGTATTACCTTAATTGCCATGAAATAGCTAACATTTCGCAAACTTGCAACTTATTATCCTGCTTTTGTCCATCGCTTAGAAGGAATTTAAGGACAGTATTTGCCGGGCTGCCATTTGGTCAATTCTGCTCTAATTTGACCGACATTTGGCACAAATGTCAAGGAGAACTTTATAGTATTGCAATTATGTTTAGTAAATTCTGTCCTTGTAAGTCAGTGATGGTCACTATCTGAAATCGTAAAAGTATCGACTCAGTCCACAGTTTAGGTCAAAATTTGCTGTAAGTTTGCTAAGGTATCTCGATGAGTGCTTAACCTTTTGTAACGTTCAAAAAGTTTGGTTGTGTTTCTATGGCCTAAGTCAGTGCTTTTTGAAAACTGTTTTAGGCCGGCCAGCCTGGCTGCAGTGAAATAACACTCTGGTGACCGGTGCCCTCCCGGTGGATATGCTAAACCACTGCACCTACTTTGGCTGCTTTCGAAATACCAAAAGAGAACATATTTGACACCCCCTGTTCAGGTTAAGTAACGGGGTGCAAGCTGGCGCAACTGCTAACATGTCTGTCGCTCTGCACCGCGAGATACTGCTTGTGCGAGTCAGGCATTACAACGTAGTCTAACTACAACTTAAATCTGCCGGAATAATGAGTGGCCCTTAAGTGCTTTTGGAGGCATTCATCACATTCTTAGTGCGTTATATTTTTAGGGTGAAAAGGCATCACCTCTGTGTTGATGCTTCTAAAACAGTCCGTTATCAAAAATGTAAATAAACATAATATCCAACAGGGAAGTAAATTTGCAACTAATTTGTTACTGAACAAATATTTGACAGAACGGAATGTTTCAAGCTTGCAAATGTTGCATTTTAAGAAAAAACCTTCAATCAGTACTGTTTTTGTAAGATCTAATTATGAATTTTATTTAAATAACAGTCTGATTACTTAAAATAAAACTCACGCACTCTAAATGTGCTTGCTTATATCCCAGGGTTGTTGACTTGGACTTGATGACTGGGACTCGAGTCTGACTCGAGTCACTATTTTGGTGACTTCTGATTTGACTTGCGATTTTCGTATTGACTTGTGACTTGACTTGGACTTGCATTGATTTACTTGTGACTTGACGTGGACTTGCAACAAATGACTTGTCGCCAACGCAAGTCAGAAGCATTAATTAGATGGCAAATTTTGATTTAAATTAGAATCCCTTGACCGACCCTCTTTTATTTTGCTCCAGCGCCATTGTCCGAGTAAAATCAACTTCTTTTTATTTAAGTTAAAAGAAGACTTTCTTGTACTTCTCTAGGGTAATTGCGAGTCTGCAATTTACAGACAGATAAAATACAACATTCGAAAGGAAAATTATTAAGCAGTAAGGTAGTTCCCAACATAAATAGATAACATTCTAAAGTCCACATTGACCAAGTTGGACACTGCAGCTTTTCTCTATATATTTCAGTCTTACTTATGAGCAGCAGCTACCGTGATTGTCATTGCTATTTTGCAGGAATTTGTCAAAGTATGCTCCATATTGTTTGAACTTTATAGCGTTATTACCTTTCTTTGCATTAGCTACTCCAACGACGTACCGGACTACTCAAACAACGACCAAGCATCGTACGACGCACACACCCACAACTTTCCAGAGCAGATCCCCACAACAGATCAGTATCTCTCCAGCGTCTACAAAAGGTATGTCACTTGTATTTCAATCGATGAAAGCTTAAGTAATTCGTGTAAAGTAGTAACTGACTTAAAGGTCATAATTAGTGAACCTGCCTTGTGGAAAAGTCAAGCGAAATGAACACTTTTAAGCGCCACGGAAGCTGCGCAGAACTATATTTATGTAAAGAATATTGGGTTTTGTAAATCTTAAAAATTTCATGTAGCTTGTGATATCGGGGTTTCGTTTAACTCGGGAAAAGTGTGAAGTTCAAATACCTCAGTCCCACAAATAAATATTTGAGTAAATCTATTATACAGTAAGTATCTTGGGTTCACAACCTTCTTTATCCTCAGGCTTCCAAAATACACTAATTACGAAGTTCGTACTTCATACTGAAAGACTAAAGATTGAGAAAGATCTAAAGTAGCCAGTAGCAGACAAACTTTTGTTTAATACTTTGGTTAAATATTTTTTCTGAACTCAAATGACATGTTAGTCTTTAGGCTGGAAAAGACAAATGAAATACTTGCTCTGTGGTGGACTTCAACTATGAATAAAATTTTATGTTTTTCCTAGATATCACAACTATCAAGCTTCGAGAAAAAGTAACAACCCAGCCGGTACATCAACAAACAACGGACTCGAAGAAGGGTAACACTGTAATATTTAGAATTACCTAACAAAAATGAATTAATCCATGAAACTTATTAGCCTAACATGTTACACTTCAAACTTAGAGTAAAATTGTTACTTTCGATGACGGAAAACATTGATCAAAAGGTCATGGAGGAAGTACAACCCAACATATTATATCCGTATTCTATTGACAGAACGAGAAACACAAGCAAAAGACAAAGAAATTGTTAGAAAACCGACGACTCAAATCAAACAAGATATTAAGGAAATTGGGAATGGTACTGGTAAGTGTACTTCTTAAAGTGCTTGATAAGAGCAGGTTCTGCTGTTTTCGTCGGGGGGGGGGGGGAGGGGGACGACAACCTCATAGTAAAATGCTTATGTATTTCATCTAAACTGAGTTGCTGCACTATGACATGTGATTCAAATCTGCATTTATTCGTAAAAATGTGATAAATTTTAAATTATACAACCTGGAAGTAAAGTATGTATACTTCTTGTCTTGCAAATTTGAATTGGATAAGACCTAGACTATGCATTTTGTACTCCTCACATGTCCTTAAGAGTTCTGTATCAACACATAATTTCTACATTCCTGGAAGTCATTAATGTTTGTAAAATATTTTTGTTTTTCTTAGAAACACAATCATCGAGTCACTATTCCTTGATTCTGATCGTCATCAGCTTGTTAGGGCTGATAATGGGAGTCATATGAGGCAGAGAAAGATCATCATGTGGCATTTATTTTGCAACGAAACGTCCGTAGATTTCGTTATAATCAAAATGATAGAAAATCAATTTCGTAGTATCTTAGCACACTTTAAATTCTCGTTATGGTGTTAGGAAGAATCCGCACGCCATGCCTAACAAACTACGACAGTAAGATAAGTAGTTGTGCTTGGTGTCAGGTGTCATGTAATATTTTAGGGAGAAAAGATTGAAGAAATGAACAGTGAAAGTGCTCACAGCAAGATAAATGTTATTTTGTTTCTAATATAACTAAATATATACTATAGCTGCTTCCAGAATCTACACTGTTGTTTGTCATATCCTGTGGTATCCATTTATCTGCTACCTAACCATTAGTATGATATAGACAGGATTAGACCTTTGTGATGGAGAGACACGTTTTGTTGATAAAAAAATATGTCCATATTGTTAATGGCAATTGTTCAGTGGCAATTCTGTAGGTCGGTTTTATGAAGATATTCTAGCATCCGTATTGCATGAATGTCATATCCAGGGGTTTCCTTTAACTTATTTTTTAGCTTGCCACAAGTACTTTTACATTAAACTGTTGGGTGGTCTTTTTTCATTTTTACTAGTCCGTATGTCTTGTCCAAACAGAAAACTGGCATAGGCTGTCAAATTTTCTACCCAAATTGTTCTCCGATTGTAAGTGTTGTGTTTTGCAACTAGGAAGTCTACATTTTAAATTAATTTTCACTGTAACCGACACTTGTATTGCAATAATTGACTACAGTTTTGAAGGATCGACAGTTTTCAATCTTGGATAAGCACTTTTTTAGCAGCCCGCCAAACTAGTCAGAAAGATTATTTGGCTATTGCCCCACTGCTTTACTGGCACTGGCGAGCGGGCGGACGTTAACTTCAAGCCCTGAATATCTTTTATCCTAGTCATAAATATAAGTGATATCAACGATATACATATTAACTTAGAAAGTTATAGAAGGGCTGAAAGGATTCTACGTTATGACGCAAATAGGAACAGGTCCTTTCCTACTGAATATTTTTAGTTACAAATGATGTTGTCTTTGTAAGAAATTGTACATAAAACTTTTGTACATGCACAAAGAAAGCAACAGATGTTGAGTTTTCTAAGAATATATAAACATATTAATAATTTTGTAATAGACTCGATCTGAACCACAAGTTCCTCTTTTCATATTACCGTCGTAAAATCTGCAAAAACCTCTAGATATGAAGAAGATAATATTAATTTTATTTTCATTTAAATATTTCATCAACCTTAACTGTAAATTATTTACACTTTTGTTTGAAAGTGGCTATGGAATTTGTGTATTCAAAAAACATATACAACTTTACAAGACAGATAGAGCATTTAAAGGGTGTAAGCAGTCTCTAAAATTTGTTGTGAAGTATATAAAGCATCAGCAAAATCTAAAAAAAAGAATTTCTTCGAATGTTCCTCAAAAGAGTCTCTGTGGATGTTTCCAAACCTATATATTGAATATAAAAGGTAAAGTAAGGAATTATTCTGTCTACATTACGTAATCCAGTAAAACAAATACAACACATGCTTAAAAATGGCCATTAATGATTTAAGCTGGGATCACACTACAACGACATCGGGTCGGATTCAAATCCAATTTTCAATCCCAAAAATCGAAAGAGTGGTTTCTGTATAGTGAGGTCAAGCTACAAAGATATCGGACCGGATGGCTCTCCGATTCAGTAAATCCGGGTGGAATTTTTCCTCCTCGAACGCTTAGTAGAGCGATGTTTAATGGATAGCTATCGGATTTTTTCACTCCTGTCAGATAAAAGCTGTACGTTATTCGGCATTCGGCGTGACTTAACGTTAATGCATGTCTACAACATTTCCTCTTCGAGAACAGTATTCAAGAAACTCGCTGTCCATGTTTAAAACCTGAATTCGAGATTCTTCGGATGGTTTTTAGAGAAATTTGCCTAGACCATGCATGCGTATTTTAAATCGGATCAGAATCCGATTCAAAATCGTTATAGTGTGACCCTGGCTTAAGGAAAGCAGGGTTCACTGATTCAAATTGGGTGACTGCATTTTTTCTTTAAGTATGTATAACTTGTGTACTTAAAAGGGACCGTAAGTGTAATGTTCCTCAAAAATGTTGTGTTACAGAGATGAAAACCGGCACGTTGCTCCATCCCAGACGCTGAGATGTACAATATTGATAATTATTCTTTACTTTTATCTTGGTAAATTTCATAACGGTTTTCAATGTCATAGTTAACTCAGTCAACCCAGTGTTGTTCTGTTTTCTCTTGTAGCCACTGACACGTGCTAAAAGGTATGATTAAATGTAATTGTTTGAAAGTAACTGAGTAATAAAGTTTACTTCTCACAAAATGCAAGACGGATATTGGCTTATTTTCAAAAGTCATATTAAAATTTTAATTGATTCCTTGCCGAAGGCAGGCAAGGAATCTATGCGATGGTGATGTCGTGTGTGTGTGTGTATGTGGGTGTGCACCCGCGGTGTGTGAGCGATCCTGTGGCTATGGGTGCACTCAGCAACATGTCCTTAACAGGACACGGTACAGCCGGCGAGAGCTCCGCTCTCGCACGTCTTTCCTAGCTCACGCGGAGCTCGAAACTGGCGTAGCTGCCCGAAAATTCCGTCGCTGCAATGAGAAGTCTCGCGCGGCTGCACGTGCCTGCCTTGGCAAGCAGCCCGCCCTCCAGACACGTACGTCTGCTGGGTTAGCTGGAGGTCAGCCAGGCTAATGGGGAAATCCCGCGAATTCCTTACCGGCACATTTCCCGCGTACCGCTAAGGAAGCGAGGGTGAGTATGGGTGGGTGAGTATGGGTGGGTAAGGGTGTGTATGTGACGCTTTTGCTTGTAAACACGATATCTCAAGAAGGGTAACTGTGACTGAGCTCATACTTGGTGAGTGGGTTGGTAATATTAAGTAGATGATCCCTATTGTTTTTGGTGGAGGTCAAAGGTCATTTGGGTTCAGGAGAGGTCAAAACGTCAAAACCTTGTAAACACGATGTCTCAAGAAGGGTAACTGTGAGGAATGTCATACTTAAGATGTAGATTGCCCATATTGAGTAGATGATTTTGGTGGAGGTCAAAGGTCATTTGAGGTCACCAGATTTCAAATGGTAAAACCTTGGGAATTAATTGTAAACACGATGTCTCAAGGATAATAAATGTGAGGAATCTCATACTTATCATGTAAATTGCCCACATTGAGTAAATAATGCCTGTAGTTTTTGGTAGAGGTCAAAGGTCATTTGGGGTCACCAGAGGTCAAATGATAAACCTTGGGAATTAATTGTAAACACGATATCTCAAGAACAATAAACGTGAGGGATCTCATACTTACCTCATGGATTGTTCATTTAAAGTACATGATCCCTGTTGCTTTTGGTATAGGTCAAAGGTCATTTGAGGTCACCAGAGGACAAATGGTAAAACCCTGGGAATTGGTTGTAAACATGATATCTCAAGAACAATAAATCTGAGGGATCTCATACTTGCCTTAATGAATTGTCCATTCAAAGTACATGTTACCTATTGTTTTGGTACAGGTCAAAGGTCATTTAAAGGTCACAAGAGGTCAAATGGTAAAACTTTGGGAATTAATTGTAAACATGATATCTCAAGAACGATTAACGTGAGGAATTTCATACCTAACGCGTGGATTGCCCACATTAAGTAAATGATGCCTGTTGTTTTTGGTAGAGGTCAAAGGTCATTTGGGGTCACCAGATTTCAAATGGTAAAACCTTGGGAAGTAGTTGTGAACACGATATCTCAAGAACGATAAATGTGAGGGATCTCGTACTTACCTCATGAATTGTCCATTCAAAGTACATGATCCCAATTGTTTTTGGTATATGTCAAAGGTCATTTGAGGTTACCAGAGGTCAAATGGTAAAACCTTCGGAATTAGTTGTAAACATGATATCTCAAGAACAATAAATCTGAGGGATCTCATACTTGCCTCATGAATTGTCCATTCAAATTACATGTTGCCTATTGTTTTTGGTACAAGTCAAAGGTCATTTAAAGGTCACAAGAGGTCAAATGGTTAAACTTTGGGAATTAATTGTAAACATGATATCTCAAGAACGATAAACGTGAGGAATCTCATACCTACCGCGTGGATTGCCCACATTAAGTAAATGATGCTTGTTGTTTTTGGTAGAGGTCAAAGGTCATTTGGGGTCACCAGATTTCAAATGGTAAAACCTTGGGAAGTAGTTGTGAACACGATATCTCAAGAACGATAAATGTGAGGGATCTCATACTTACCTCATGAATTGTCCATTCAAAGTACATGATCCCAATTGTTTTTGGTATAGGTCAAAGGTCATTTCAGGTCACCAGAGGTCAAATGGTAAAACCTTGGGAATTAGTTGTAAACACGATATCTCAAGAACGATAAAATTGAGGGATCTCATACTTACCAGGTGGATTGTCCGTATTGAGTAGATGAAGCCTGTCGTTTTTGATAGAGGTCAAAGGTCATTTGAGGTCACCAGAGATCAAATGGCTAAAAAACCTTGAGAATTGTTTGTAAACACGATATCTCCAGACAGATTAATGTGAGGGATCTCTTACTTACCATGTGGATAGCCCATATTGAGTAGATGATCCCAATTGTTTTTGGAAGAGGTCAAAGGTCATTTGAAGTCACCAGAGGTCAAATGGTAAAAACCTTGGGAATTGTTTGTAAACACGATATCTCCAGAGAGATAAAAGTGAGGGATCTCACACTCACCATGCGGATTGCCCATATTGAGTAGATGATCTCAATTGTTTTTGGTAGAGGCCAAAGGTCATTTGGGGTCACAAGAGGTCAAATGGTAAAACCTTGGGAATTAGTTGTAAACATGATATCTCAAGACAGATAAATGTGAGGGATCTCATACTTGCCACATGGATTGCCCACATTGAGTAAATGATCCCTGTTATTTTTGTTAGAGGTCAAAGGTCATTTGGGGTCACCAGAGGTGAAATGGTAAAACCTTGGGAATTAGTTGTAAACATGATATCTCAAGAACAATAAATGTGAGGAATCTCATACTTACTTCATAGATTGTCCATTTAGAGTAAATGATCTCAATTGTTTTTGGTAGAGGTCAAAGGTCATTTGAGGTCACCAGAGGTGAAATGGTAACACCTTGGGAATTAGTTTTAAACACGATATCTCAAGAACAATAAACGTGAGGGATATCATACTTACCAGGTGGATTGTCCATATTAAGTAAATGAAGCCAATTGTTTTTGGTGGAGGTCAAAGGTCATTTGGGGTCACCAGAGGTCAAATGGTAAAATCTTGGGAATTAATTGTAAACACGATATCTCAAGAACGATAAATGTGATTGATCTCATACTTACCATGTTAATTGCCCATATTAAGTAAATGATCGTTATCATTTTTGATGGAGGTCAAAGGTCATTTGCTTTCACCAGTGGTCAAAAGTTCAAAACCTTGTTAACACCGTATCTCAAGATGGGTAACTTTGAAGGATCTCATATGTAGCAGGGGGATTGCCCATATTGAGTAGATGATCTGTATTGTTTTTAGTGGAGGTCAAAGGTCATTTGGGGTCACCAGAGGTCAAAAGGTCAAATGCTTGTAAATATGATACCTCAAGAAGGTAACTGTGAGGCATTTCATACTTGGGTTGTGTATTGCCCATATTGAGTAGATGATCTGTATTGTTTTTGGTGGAGGTCAAAGGTCATTCCGGGTCACCAGAGGAAAAAAGGTCAAAACATTGAAAACATGATATGTCAAGAAGGATACATGAGGGATCTCACACTTGACATGTGGATTGTTCGTAATGTGCAGATGATCCTATAATTTTTCGTGCAAGTCAAAGGTCGTTTGAGGTCAAAAAAGGTCAAAATCTACTGAACATGATATTTCAAGGAGGGTAACTATGAGGGATCTCATACTTGGCCTGTGGATCTTTCATATTTAGCATGTAGGTCATTTTGGGTCACAAGATTTCAAAATGTTTTTACTGTATAACATGATATCTCAAGTGGGAGTAACTGTGAGGGATCTCATGTTTGTGGGTGATTCACGTTTGTTACAATATATCCATACGCCCAGGAATCACTAAGCCTTTTGGCTTTCTGGTTTTAAACAGATAACGTGATAATAATAAAAAACAGATACAGCACGGCCTTAAGTGAATACATTTGAACCAAGCAAAGAAACAGACCAATGAAGTTTTCAGGCTTAACTGTAAAGCTTTTATTTTCAATGATGTAATCATAAACAGAACTCACATTTGTTGATGAAAGGAAGTCCTGGCAAGTGAAAAGCTAATATTGATAGTAGATTTAAAACTAAGAACTGTGTATACAAATATTGTGAGGGGAAGAAATTACAAAATATTTTAAATTTCCTCACAAATACAAAGTAAACACGACCTTAAATTAAATTTAAAACACAATATTTCCTCTGTTTAACAATAGGAAAACGCCAAGGCCACTGTAGCAATACGACATACGTGCTAAAATTATTGAGATCATTCTGTAAAGAAAAAGTTGACACAATATTGTTTAATACTGAGATTTATGTTCGATATGTACTTCAATAACAGTAGTAGAAAATTATTTTTATGCAAATAACCAAATATTTACCTACCACGTTGAAAACTCATACCGTGTATCGTAAGTTTCCCAATCATCTCACCAACTGGTGAGAGGTATCAAAAATTTATTAGCTTTCCTTTGTTGAAAAAATCTGGATTAGACCTTCAGATAAAACATTTCCTTCCACTTATAACAAGATGTCGTACGTTTGTGCTTAAGGCCACAGGAAGAGCAGCATGGAAATGTGAGTACCAAGCTTTTCTCTTGGCAATCTGCGTAACGACAAAATCACACAACTAAGACGGCGTGACTGGAATTTAGAAGTGATATATTGATGACAACGAATTTTCAACAATTTTTGCTTATATTATTGGACTAAATTGCAGCATTTGATACTATTGTTCATAAGATGTACTACATCGATCACATAATACTTTTGGCATCTCAAACAGACCTTGCAGCTTTAGATGGTACCTTAGTGACAAAAGTCTTTGGATATGTTTTGAACTGTAATGCGCCTTATGTATAAGTATAATATTTTCGTTAATAGCTCTATTGGAAGCAAAAATCGCCATGACGAAATGATATTGATCACAGAGAGTTGACGAGGGAGTTTATCAAGGCTTGGCTTTTTATAAAATAATTTGGTAATACTATTGCTTTTTTGAGGAAGTTTTGCGGGTTCCATTCCAATGCAAGCAAAAACCTAAAGTTGTCAGATGAAGACATGACGCCGGAAGGTCACGAGGCATAGCAAATATGTCTTGAACTTGCAGTTTAAACAAAAAGGACTTTCCCAACCTACCAGTATTCTGCTTAAATCTTGTTATAAAGAGTTCAGCCTAGAAGAATGGACTAATCTCCTTGATGAACAAGCCCCAGTGAGGAAAACGCTGGTACTCAACTTCATTATTACAGTCCCATTAATTTATGAAGCATTAATCTTTGAGACGGTCACTGGCAAACCCACAAATAAGACCTGAAGTAACCAAGTCAAAACGTATCTCCATATTGCAGAATAGCTGAAAGTCTACTCCTTCTTTTGTGGGTATAAAGGTGGCCCAGGGTTCTTGGACCCTGTCAGAATGGTGTATTTCGCTTTCTTTGGTGTCTTCATAATTACCAAATGAGGGATTACTTTTACTTTCATTAAGAAATGCCAAACAATTTCCACAAACTCTCAATGAAAGGACATCTTCATGTGGCTCCACTTCGTCAATGATCTCTTTTGCTTAAGGTTTACTAAAGAAGTTATACAATTTCCACAAACTCTCAATGAAAGGACATCTTCATATGGCTCCACTTCGTCAATGATCTCTTTTGCTTAAGGTTTACTAAAGAAGTTATAAGTGGTGGTCCGAAAGATGCCACGGAAAGACAGCAGACTAAAGATGCTTAACTGTAAGCCAATCACAACATATGATTTGTCGAACGAGGAGCTACCCGCTTCTATTCTCAAAGCGACTGTACGATCTTTTGCTTTGCTTTACCTTGCACCGCGTGTTTTCGCTTACTAGAAGGCATAGATAGCTGCGCAGGCTACAATCGTTCGCCATCTGCCATGTGAATTTTGCCTACCGCGTTGCTCCTGACTTGCCATTTTTTACGAATTATTCTAATCAGAAGTAATTTTATGGCCCGAATTGTGTCCAAAGATATGTTAGATGTCCCTACCCATCAAACGACGTGATTGAAAGAAAATAGTGAGTTTCGCAGTGAGCGTAAGAATGTAAAAATATGCCAAGTTTTGAGTCTCGTCCTGAAGGGTGACCTACCTTGTTAATATATATATATATATATATATCTAAATATATATATATATATATATATATATATCTAAAAGGTAGGCAGTGGGGGGCCGGGCTAAAACCTCTGCAGATACTCAACGTTGACGAGTGCCCCCGAAAATTTTGGGTCGAAGGTTCTCTGTTGGGTCCTGGGGAAGTGCCTAGGTGGAGGACCAAGGGGAGGCATTGGGCTCTGGGTACTTGCAAAGTTAATACCATTAGAATGGTATGCATGTATCTTCCAAAAACAAACCACAACGGTCACATGCCACTTTCTGGTTCCTTACCGAAGGAGAAACAATCTCTGCAATTACTATGGTGTGTGGTGTGTTGGAGTGCGTGCTTGTAACACTTAGCTTGTAAATAGGATATCTCAAAATTGGAATCATGTAATCATGTATAATTTTTATATTTGCCATGTGGAAAAACTCTTATGAGTACATGAAGACAAAGGTTTGCAGAAGAAGTCAGAGGTTATGTGAGGTTACCGTAGATGAAACCCTGAAAACCATAGAAATTACTTGTAAACACCATAAATAATGATAGGAATAATGAATAATGTTCTAACGTGATATGAAGATACGTAATCCTATTGGCAAGGGGAGGACAAACGTCATTTTAGGTCACCGGAAGTCAAAACTTGTAAAGCTTCTTTAACATGCACTCTAAAAACATCCTGGTTAAATTTAACCAGTATCGGGGTCAAAAGTTTTCCATACATTTCCTGGTTAAAATAACCGGGAAATCCGGGTCAAAATTAATATTTTCCTTGATAAATTAACGACTGGTTAGAAATCCCGATAAGAATTTAACACATTTTCCTGGTTAAATTTAACCAAGATTTCTTTTATACTTTTAACCAGGAAATGTATGGTAATTTATTGATCCCATCCTGGTTAAATTAACCAGGATTTAACCAGGATGTTTTTAAGAGTGTAATATTTCGAGTTAAGACACGCCAATACCTTTTCATACTTGCCATGTGGATGTGTTGTAATCAATAGATGACCAGGCATATTGTCTTCTCACGGGGTTTAAGTAACGAAAACGTTTTAAACTGTTTGTAGGCAAATATTTCAGAAAGCTACATACACTGACTTCCTATGACGCATGCGAGTGCCCCACCCTGAGTACAAAAACTCCATCGTGTTTGGTGAAGGTTGAAGGATATTCTGGTCTCCAAACTGTGAAAACTTTTAAACAAGATATCTCACAAAGAATGGTTATAGAGGATTGCACATTCGGTATGTAAATGATCCATTTTGAGTGCTAGGCCTCTATCGATTTCGGTGTGTAAAGATCAGCTTGAGTTACCACATGTAAAACTATGTAAAGAATATCTAAGTGATATCTTGAGAAACCATTATTAGATGAATGCATGCATGACATACTTGGTATGAAGTTACGCCATGCTTTTATTTAAAAATATTTCTCTCTTATAAATTTCTGTCTAAGAAAGCAAAGTGTATAACACTATTTCACCTATAAAAAATGAAACAATCTTAGACGTACAGAGTCTGTGATTTTATTTTTTTTCTTTTGTTGCTAGCATAAAGTTCTTTGCTGGTAATGTTATAGTTTTCCCCTTCCACATGCTTCTTATGCCCTAGTTTTTGCTTTTCACGCCCCACCAGCCCAACTGAAAGCTGTCTGAAATAGAAATACAAAATATCTTCCATGTCAACGATGGCTCTTTCCAACATAATTATCCTTATAGCTATCGGTCTAAACTAAATGAATGGTAAATACAAGTTGTCCATAGCTAAAAGATAATGGCATAATTCTTCTCAGAAACACATAAATTCCTTTGTGGTGCAGTGATTCGTTAAAGTGACTAATATGTAGCCCACCCAACAGACAGTGGAATGATTTGCCTTTGAACAGTGAGTTGTCTAAATAGCAACTCCCTGCTTTGAACAAACAGTTTGCCTCCATGAATGTATAAAAAATGGGAAGAAAGAGAGACAAGCCTTTTATGACTTTAACTTCTATAGTGAATTAAGCAAAGAATCTGGTGAGTTTGTGCTATACCCCGATGAAGGATAGACTAAAGTCACAAGCAAAGGCTGATCTTAAAAGAGTAGATAAGGGGGAGAGGTAGTGTGCTGTAGGTTTACCTCATGCAGAATGTGGTAACTGAAGGTAATATTTCAAGGGTTTGACAACTTTTTTCCAGGTCTGAAGGTCAAGACGATGATCATGTTAATTCTTAGTAGTCCTTGGAGAGGTATCTCCTTTAAGGAGCAAAACCCCTTCGAGAGTAACGTTTGATTTTCGCCGGCCCTTCAGCTCTGCAGACGGAACAGATGGAAGAAGTACTTAATGTTCTTTGTTGAAGTCATACAAGACATATCTTGCTGTCACTGTTTCTTCTTGTAAGATCTTACTCCCACTAAATGCAAAGATTGCTTCATCATGCGTAATATCTCTTATATTCAGCCAGTCTGGAACTAAGCATGTATGAAAGATTCGAGATTTGGTCAAGATCATGTCCAGTACCTTTACTCTTCATCCAGTACTGAGAGGAACCATGCATGAGTGACCCTTAATGTAGAGGCCTGTAGGCCAAGACGTAAATCACGTTGAAGTGTCTCTACAGGGGACGTAGCTCCTTTGAAGAGCAGATCTCCTTCGGGATATAAGTTTCATTTTCGCCCGTCAGTCTTCGAAAAGAGTCGGGAGACTTTGGGAGAAGTATGACAAAGCTGGGAGTTACTAAATCTTGCAAAGAGGATAGCGTCTAAGCCTTTTTGCTAAGATCATGTGTAGCATTTCTTCTTTTCAGCCAGTTTACAAAAGGAATCACTCATAATGTAAGAGTCTGAACGTCGTGAGGTTGGTCAGTAAAAATATTGTGTTCTTTCAGGGTAAGGTTTTGCCGTCGCCCTTGGGCATCTAGCCGTGAATCTGTTCACGTCCTTTTAGCTAAGATAATGAGTAGTTTTTGTTCTTTTCAGTCAGTTTAGAATATTTTTAGAATGGAACCACGTATGACAATCCCATAATGTAAAGGTCTGAAGATCATGCGGTTGGTCAGTTAAGTCATTGTGTCCCTTCAGCGTACGAAGCTTCCACTGGGATCAAAACTCCTTTGGGGTAATGTTTTGTTGGCAATCAGCCAAAGGGACTTTAGAAAAATGTGTCCTGGACCTATCATCGGTGGTTTTCTTTTCAGCTAGATCAGAACAGAGACACGGATGACGAATTATAATGTAGAGGTCTGAAGATTTAGAGGTTGGTTAAGTCAGTCTTAGTGTCACTTCAGGGGGACGTATTCCTTCAGGGAACAGATCCTGTTCAAGGTTAGGTTTTGATTTCCGCCCTTCGGCATCCAGGAGTAACTGCTTTTGAAAGTTTTGAAAACTAAATGTTTAAATGGCTCTGGTGGCCGAGGTGTAGTATATTAAGTCATAGTGTCCCATCAGGGGACAAAACTCCTCGTGGGAGCAGCTGCTATCCAGCTGGAGGGACTTTATCGAAAAGTATTTTTTATGTTGTGTTCGTGAAAATCCGAAGTTAGGCCTGGGTTTCGTCTTTCGACATCAGGCTGAAGGGACGTTTGGAAAAATTACTTGTCCGGACTTGTCGTCAAAGCCCCCAGTCTTTCTAGAAGCTGATCAAGACATATCTTGTTTACAGACACTGTTCAATTAGCTTGGAGAAGGGTAGCTCATAGCGGACCCATAATGTAGGGGTATGACGGCTGAGAAGCTGTCCTTTAATTAAAGTTATAGTGTCACGTTAAAGGACGTAGCTCAGTCGGGGAGCAGAACACTATCCGGGGTAATGCTTGGTCCTCTCCCTTCGAAAGGTAGCCAAAGGGACCTCAGTAAAGAAATCAACAACTGGATAGCCAGCTGATGAATTTGATTGTGCACCAGCCTGAAGCGCTCTCAGACCTAAGTGCCTTCGGGAAGACACAGCTGGCAGACTCAGCGTACTATGCGACTTGAAGTTATTCAAGTCAAGTCTTGTCTGCTCGCGTTTTTCGACGCTATTCCATTTAGTCTTTAGTCCGCACTGGGGGGTTGTCATCCGGCAACTTCCTGATTCAAGGTTGTTAGTTCTGTTCAAATTTTGCCATGCAATGGAAGACTTTTTTAAAAAAGCACTTAATTTTCAACCTGTGTCGATTTCATGGCTAAGCAAGCCAAAGTACGTAAAAACAGCTGTAGGTACGTGTCGAGAAAAGCCCACAGTTGCAACAGTGATTTGCAACAGTAATTTGCAACAGTGATCTAAACTAGGTCCAGTTAAAAAACTCGATAAAAACCGAAATTGAAAATGCACTGAAATTCCAGTTAGAAAGCACAGTTTGAATGCAGTTAAAACCAAGTTATAAAACCAGATGCAGTGCCTACATTTAAAGCGCAGTTGAGAAACCCCGTTGAGAAACCCAGTTGAGAAGTCTAGTTGGGAAACCCAGTCGAGTACAATTGATAGTCAACTAAAAAAATCCAGCTGAGGGAAAATTTAGTTGAATTCTGAAATGTCCCCAAATAAGTGCTGGAACTTGCTGTGAGATTTTCTGTTTCGTCTTGTATTCCAAATCATCCTTATTTCTATCCCACGGTTGTATTATATCCTACCATGTATGTAAGTGGATGGCATTATGCAATTGTAGGGATAATCACGTCCTGCGCACTGGACTAAACTATGACGTCACAAGTCCGCTACCAACATGAGGCGTGAATGCACACATAGCGGACCAGGGCTTCCTAAACTAAGCCACAGCACGGCAGTCATGTCGTCCTACGAGCAGAATTCTGCTCACCGCCCATCTCCAATCGTGAACTTTCTTTGACAGTTTATCCACATCCTCGTTATGTTAAATCATCGTGCCCTCCTTATTATTGACATCCACGTTATGTTCTTCTTGTGGATTCCTAGAGAATGACTTCAGTTGTATTCATATCTACTTCCTCGTTCCTGGCTTGCGGATTTGTAAAGCTTTTGGCTTCAGAACCCTTTCTACTTTGATCACTGTGACTTTGTTCCAGTGACCATCGGGTACTTTTGCAGTTCAATATTTGCTACTGGTATTTACTGGTGTTCTGTCAGTTGTACATCCACCAGTCCTTCCGACATCTTACAACTCATCTCAACAATTTTCTCCAGATTGTGGACGTCGTCATCTTCACTCTTGAACTGTGAATGAACGTTGTTTTATATTTATGACTCTAAATCGCGCGACCAGCCTTTCAAAGTCTCAGTTTGTTCCCGAGAAAACGTGGTATATTTAGATTATTTAAAGAAGCAGCTGAGAAAAGTGCTTCTTGTAATCAGCTGTGATGAAAAAGGATAAAAATGATAATATAATAAGTAGTGAAAATAAAACAGTGCCCAATCCGACTCCACCCACAAATCATTTCATTTACAAAAGTCTCAAATTAAGAGTGGCACAACAGGTTACGATCAATTAAAATAGGCTAATATCACTGTCTCACACTCAGTTGCGACAGTGGATTTAATGATTTATACGCGGTATAGTAGTCACATGACTAGAGTTACCTATCATGATTGGAAAACACCCTCTGGTGATACAAAGAAAAAATTCAAGCGTGTGGGTCTGTCATGCGTGATCCCATTCTTGACAGGCTGAAAAGAACAGATACTAGACATGATTATAGCCAAAAGGCCGAGAAGCGATCTGAAGCACCTTCGAGGTACTTTTTGAAAAGTCCTCTCGACTCTCTGGCAAAGAGCCAAAGGGCGAAACCAAACATTACTCCCAAAGGAGTTCTGCTCCCTAAAGGAGCTACGCACCCGAGGGACAACAAACCTAAATGACCAACCTCTCAACCCTCAAACCTCTACATCACGGGTCTACCATGTGTGGTATACTCTTTCAAAATTCCCCTCGACTCTCTGGCGAGGATCCAAGCGGCGAAACCAAGCATTTCTCCCGAAGGAGTTCTGCTCCCCAAAGGAGCTACGTCCCCAAGTTACAACAAACTTCACTGACCAACCTCTCGACCGTCAGACCTCTACATTTTGGGTTTGCCATGCGTGGTACCGATCTTGAATGGCTGAAAAGAAGAACTCCACAACCGGATGTAGCTAAACGCCACACCCAGGATCCAACTGGCCCAAAGGCCAACAGCTCCCAACAGCACCGGGCGTTGCTCCACAAAGACAACCACACCCGAAGGCAACACCGCCCCCGAAGGCAACAACACACGCCCAAAGGTAACACCACACACCCGAAGGCAACACCGAACCCGAACGCAACAACACGACTTGGCAACAACATCCCCGAAGGCAACAGCACGACAAACGCACTGGGCTATTACAGGTGCACCTTGCCCAAAGGTAGTTGTGGCAAAGGGTAACCTCATTATCCCCACGTTAAAACAAATTCCACAACCGGATGTAGTTTAAAGTCCTACCCATGACCAGCATCCGTGGTCCCGTTCTGCTTTTTACGTGCTGGAAAACGGACACGGCCAGATGGCGAAACGATTACATATGGCCGAGAACCCAACGGACCAAAAACCAGCATTACCCTCACAAACGAAACCATGGAAACTAACACCGCCGCCGAAGAGCCACAGTCACTAAGGAACTCACAACCATCAAGACACCGGAAACAAAACACGACCAAACACCAAAACGAAAACTCCAACACAACAAACCAACACCCATGTAAATGCCCTGAAGGGCCACCACCCCCAAAGGGTCACGAGGGTTCGGGGTCCACCTGCCATATTTATAGCCTATGTAAAATATTTACACTATGTACACCCAACCAAAACTAAACAGAAACCAAACGTCCCGAAGAGATCGAACGAGTCCTGCGGGGGACAGGCACGTCCGCTCTCTTCGGCGACCAGAACTGGGCAAATACAGGTGCACCTCAGGGTTACAGGGGTTAAAATCACAGCGCGGAGGGATACGGGGGTCCACCTGCCACACTCCAATCACTCTTACAGTTTATCTACAGTGTAAACAACTATTTACATGAAACGAAAACCAGACAAAATACAGGCGCACCTTGCCCAAGGGTGACCCGAAGGCAGTTGTGGCAAAGGGTAACCTCATTATCCCAGGGCTTAAACAAGCTCCACAACCGGATGCAGTTTGAAGTCCCACCCAGGACGTCTTACCCGTTTTCTTTTTTTCCAAAAGTCCCCTGACTCTCTGGCGAAGAGCCAGGGGCGAAAACCAAGCAATACTCTTGACTAGCTGAAAAGAGCGCTATCGCTATTGGTCACTTGAAGCGTTCAACAGAGTACACTGACATCGTACGTATACAAGGTTTCAGTCGCAGTGAACAGTGACGTCAAGTTTCGGCGAAAAAAAACTAATCCGGAACATTTTCAATGTTTGTACACTATGATGTAAGCGTAAAGCTTTCAGAAGGGTATGGGGCATTTGCCACCATCCTTTCATGTGCTTCACTTCTTGGTAAGGATTGGATTCAATGACAAAAGATACGTTGTTGTGGTGAAAGAGCAGCTTGTTTTCCATCCACGATTTCCATTGGCTTAAAATTCGCATCTATACGGATATTCATATCAGATGAGCGTTCTTATCTCTGATTGGCCCTCCACGTTTCAGGTTTTGCTCCCTGACGTTGGGGGATAAGTGAAAAGACCAAATGTAAACACGTTTCCTGGATCAAAGTTACCCTGATTAGGTTGGGCAAATAACTTTTACGCGTAGGCTATTCACTGAATCTGTGATTTGTGTAACTCTAGGCTGACTAGCTTTGTTTTGCTTTAGCGACATTTTATAATGGAATGTTCTGAATTACACTACGGGAATTAATTTGCAAAAAAGGTTTTCAATATCAGTGAGTTTAAATTATGTTAAAATATGTCTGAACTAAGTAATGCCAAATCAAATTCAATTTGGAAGGCTATACCAAGTCATTTATTGGCGTCTTAAAAGCCGTCCTGCTCATATTTGGCCGTCTCTCCTTCAAATTTAGCCGTCTGAAAGACGGTGAGACGCATCGCTGGGTAAGGCCTCTCCCACAAATTCCACCCCGTCGAGCATTAGGCACAGGTAACAACGACCACTGCCAACCAAGTTATTAAATTAATTAAGAATTAGTTCAGATTTAAATCACACTGTTCGTTTGCTTTATCATTACAGATACTCATATCATTTACATGGGAGGCCTACATTCAATAGTACTTCAATTCTGATCTCCCACCCGTCGTTTATCTTGGGTACTGACAACCACGAAGTCCTTCTGCAGGGATTCGGTTAACTGTATTTCCCTTCAATCCCATAGGAGAAATAGTTGCGAAAAACCCAGTAGACCCCTGATCCAACAAGAATCTATGCCAGGGTTGTCTTATTGGAATTGTGCAAAGTCACCAGCATTATTTCAAAGTGACAAATTATTAATTAGCAAGGGCATAGAATGAAGAAGTAGACTTTTGCTGGAATACATTATACTCGAACAAATTAAATGGTGTTTTACTCTTTATATCAGGGGTGGGGACCTTTTTTCCTCAGAAGGGCCGTTTTGATAGTCATAATCCACGCGCGGGACGCAGACAGGGAGGGCGCAACAAGCTTTTCAGATAGAGCTCAGCCACTATTTAAGTAACATTGAATGTGCAATGCTACAAAGACCAGATGTATTACAATACGTCTTTTCATTTATGCATGAAATAATAACGAACGAACATATACGGAAAGTGCGCGTGAAGCGCGCCGAAAAATAATGAGGTATTTTGAAACCAACTTTATCTTTTCTTGACTTTCCATAGCATAATTATTCAGCTTTTACATTTTTAGTTCACTCTTCGGAGAGACAGTTCTAACTTCCTCCCCTAGTCTGCCCGGATAAATACAGTACCCACTGAGTTTCGTAATAGATTTATACATGTTCAAGTTCAAGTTCAAGTTCAATTTATTTCTTTTTGTCCTCCGAAGAGGTATCAGAACTGAATATATACATTATACATACATGTCAAAAATTATAGCACAACAAAAAATATAGGAAAGAAAGGAAAAAAAAGAAAGAAAAATTAAATACAATAACGTAATTAGCTGTCGAGTGACTAAAATACTGGCACCAAACTTTGGAAAGAAAGAAAATAAGCAAATGCAATGTTCTCAACTAACGAAACTTTTCCATAATTTTCCAACAGAAATTACTCAAATTTCTAAGAACGACTTTATTTCTAGACTGAAAAAGGAGTTCCATTTTGATTGCACTTGCCCTAGTTCTAAAATATTTTTTCAAAAACTTACTACGCTCATTAGAAAGTAAGGGGCACTCAAAAATTTATTGAAATTCATCTCCGATTTGGTTCTTAGGACACAGAATACAAACCCTTTCATGTAAATCATGACCTTGGTATCTACCAGAAATGGAAGGAATGTTGGTATTACTACATCGATATTTGCAAAGATTTAGTGATCCAGGGGGACTTAGGCTTACTAAATAATCTTCGAAATTAAGTCTTTGTTTAAACATCCTGTATATTTTACAATGTGAATGATTATTTACCTCGGCCAACCATTCTTGTTCGTAAATATCGCTCAGTCTTCTACTTATTGAATTATTTAACCAGGATTGTCGAAAAGAGACTTCCACACTGTCTAATTGGCCTACGCCTAAGTGTTCTGGTAAATTCCAAACAAAAGACATTCCAGACTTACTTAATGTTCTTGACCTTAACTACCCAAGGGGAACTGTAAATGTCATTATCATCAAGAGCTCTTAAGAATTGATACATAACATGCGCCAGCTTATGTTCACTACCAATAATAATACGATACCAAAAATTAATCATCCTTATTTCAATTGTTTTAAGTAATTTGTGGCGTCCAACTTCACCATACACCATACAATTTGGGGTATTCTTACTAAGCTTTAGCATATACTTACAAAATTTGATATGAAAAGCCTCCAGTTGTTTTAGGTCTTCAAAACCCCAGATTTCACAACCATACAGTAAGACAGGTATAACCAATTGGTCAAGTAACTTAAGTTTTAAATCCAGAGGAAGACAAAGTCTAGAATTTTTGTTTAACATACCATACATAGCACGCCTTGCCTGGTCCACTTGCTTATTAGCAGCTAGGGAAAATCTAATATTATAATTAAAAACAGTCTCAAGGTAAGTGTAACTATCAACAATTTCCACCTGGGATTTTCCAAGGGTAAACTTTGGTCTCTTTCTAACTTTACCTCTAGAGAATATAACAACTTTACTTTTACTTGCGTTAACTGTCATGTTCCACATCTTACAATAATCATGTACACCATTCAAGGCTAGTTGTAAGTCGGCTTCATTCTCAGCTAAAACAATAGTATCGTCAGCATACAATAGTGTAAATAATCTGAAAAAATTTCAACATCGTCCGTACTTAATTGTTCTTTAACTGAAGATGACAATTGGCCAAGACCGCCATAGTAATTACTAATGAACCTTTCAAAATCATTAAGAAATATGGTAAAAAGAACTGGTGACAAATTTTCCCCTTGTCTAACACCTACATTACAAGTGAAGAAATCAGAGTTAGTTCCATTGCTCACATCACACGATTTAGCATTATTGTACAACGTGAGAATGACATTGAACATTTTTCCATTGATATTATTAGCTAATAGTTTCGACCATTAAAATTTCCTGTCAATAAGATCAAAGCTTTCTTATAGTCCACAAATGCACAATAAAATCGTTTTTCTTGCTAAGATAATAACTGATTACTGAATGCAGCACAAATATATGTTCTAAATTGGAAAAGCCACTTCTAAATCCAGCTTGTTCATCACCAATTACACCGGTTTGATCCAGGTAGCTGGTAATTCTATCATTTAATATTGAGGTAAATAGTTTTCCTACACAACTTAAAAGAGTGATTCCTCGGTAGTGCAACTCTGTCCAATGCTATGTAGCCTCTCAAGCAAAGCTTCCGTTATCACCAGTATGTTAGCACAAGGATTCTTGGACTAATTTATGTTTAGCGATACGGTAGGGAGGTTAAATTGTGCATACTAGGGTTTAAGTAATTTACTGAAAGTATTCAGCAGCATTTCTACGTGAAATATCAGGAAAGTGGTATAAGCAGGATAAACCGGTGGGCACCGAAGGCATAAAGATGATTATCAATTACTTTCCAAGTGATTTTGAATTTACATTTTTCAATTGCCTCGCGCGCCGGATAAAATGGTCTCGCGGGCCGGAGGTTCCCCACCCCTGCTTTACATGCACCATTCAGTACTGCTTTATGGATGAACAGAATCACTTATTACATTAAACGCAAACAGCACCGCTGTATGTAGGACGGCACACCTTGTAAGAATCTGACGTCACATATTCTTTGCCGGCATTAAGCAGTGACAACTTATTCGAATGCTTAATATTCACAAAAGGTCAATATTTTCTATCAAAAGAGCACTCTGATTAATGGTGACCTTGCCTTGATTTGTTGTGACTGTGCATTCAGCTGTAGCGTCAAACAGAAGTGTATGCTGAGAGTCGCGTTTTTGTATGAACGTTTGGAAGACAACACTATAAACTGTATACAATCGTACTTATTTCTTTATTATTAGTCATACCACAGTCATTCTGTTGCTACAAGGTTGTAGACCTGTTTGTATATGTACATTAGATAAGGCAGGTTTTTCTTACTATGTTTTTGAAGCAATGGACTTAGACGTTCATTGGAAGGGCATATCCAAATTTTGTATTGCTTTTTGAATGGTTACTAAAAGGTCATCAATGGAATCGTCGTCTGTGTTTTCGTCTTGGCTTGTGGTGCTGCTTCTGATGTCTGTCGGAAAGTTTTCGTGTGGGCAAAGTAAGTGTAATGTTTTCTGTGTATGTTATAATCTAAGATAACTACATTACTGCGACTTCATAGATATGCTTAGGATGTAATGACGTTAAGCAACTTCAAGTGTATATATTAAAGTCTCATTTGGGAAGTACTTTTCTTGTTCCTAAATTTGCAATATTTACAACGTACACGTTGGTTTTCTTAATATTTATTTTAAAAGTTAAGTATGCTTATAACTATCCTGAAACTATGTAAGTTCCGTAATTCTAGATAGGCACCACAATTTTTCTGAATTCTTAGTATTGAGTCATTGAATAATTCTACATCCATTTCCTTTACACGACGAGGCACGGAAACTGTTAATATTGACGAGCTATATTAGCGGCTCTTCAGCTGACTAGGCTACATGTAAAAACGTTTAAATTAAAGCAAATACGCTGACAACCTGGGATATGCATTTATATGAAGAACTGCGTATGTTTCATTCTTTAAAAGAGCCTTAAAAATAAGTAAATAAAAACTTACTATGCAATAGCACGCCAGCTGAGGATGCAAACGATGATTGACGTCTTAAAAAGTTTGTTCTTTTATTCACCTATGTAGTAGCTCCATGTTCCTCTAGCCCTTGTGAAAACGGTGGACACTGTGTGGAACTTAGCAGTGATACATTTCTATGCGACTGTCCCGAAGGATTTTCTGGGGACACATGCACAACAAGTAAGTAGGTTTTTCATATACAAACATATGGTAAGCATGCTAAGAAATTCGATACCAAAGCATCAGCAAAAAGGTGTGTCGACAGAGTTCTACGTAGTTTAAATGAATTTCAAGGTATCTTTGTGCCGTTTGCAAAAATATCGCACATTTTAAATGGATAATAAGTTTAGTGAAGAAGAATTTATCAAGATGGCTGCTGAATATTTTCCTCTAAGTTGAATGTAAATGCTACCAAATTAGATTAGTCGAGGTGTCCACTTGATTTCGGTCACTTTCTTTGCTTATTTTGACCACATTGGAGTGCTTTTCAGTTTTAGGTGCAATTGCTGTTATAAATACCCTCTGATAAAGGGAGAGGAAAGTGTGCTGTGGGAATAAATGAAGTATATAGGTCAAAATGTATTTTGATACTGTTTAGTCTTCAGAAGAAGAACTACATAATTTAGGTCTTAAACGGGAGGCGCATATCTAAACCTACTGACACTTCCAACCTGGGCTGTACTAAGCGTGCGGGGCCCGGTGCACGCATTTTGTAGAGGGGCCTTCTAGTTCACTGAGAAGGATTCATACCGGATAACCCGAAATGTCGACTATGCCCAAAACGGTCGATTTCGTACCCTCACACATTCTCACGCCGTCGTCAGGGGCGCATCCAGGGGCAAAGATGGGCGTAAGCCCTCTTTTCGGTTCCAAAAACCAAAAGAGAAAAAATGAAAATTTGTTCCTTTGTGTCCTTTTTTTCTGGTTACCAGATGCTACAAAATCGTATCTAACACTGCTAAATCGCAGAAAATCTGTGAGGGGAGGACCTTACAACCCACCAGAGACTTTCGGATTTCGCCTTTCGTTTTCGGAGATCTGGATGGGCACCTAATCATGACTGCATAGATTCATTTTCGCGAGGAATAAAAATATTTGCAGCTTTTTGCATAAAGTGGCAACTGAGAGTGAAGACGTGACAAAAGGGGAAAAACGTGATTAATTAGACGACATCTGTTGGGCCTAGTCTGGCGGCTAGTCTTGAAAATACAATACATCAGTTCGGGACTCATTCAGTAATTAACATGTTCACTTCAGTCTCATAACATATGTCAACCTTCCATGAATAAATCATTCTTTCCCTCAATTTTATCAAATTCCCGTACTGACATTGCATTGCAAATAGCTAGGCATCATGGAAACATTCGTGTTGCAATAATTATAGGTCTGCTGGGCGCCTACTGCTCGATTTGGTATTGGGCAAAACATCACAAGAGGTACATCGCGCCAACTTTGCTTGCTAAAAATTACATGTCATGTGCCATAACATCATTTCTCAAATTCTTAGTGACGGTTAAATGTAGCGGGATCGGTTCACGTCCACCTGTTGCTCCGCCCTTAATTCGTTACTGCTTCCAACGAGACATGATAAGAGGAAGGGACAACAGGTTCAAGGAATAGTGGAGGGGAGTGGAGTAAATGCAGCGACCAATCTACCAAATTTTGAGCATTTTAAAATGAAGTGCAAGGTATTCCTCTAATCAATATACTGACATCAGTATTCCCCTGCAAAAATCCACAACTTTTTTCCTTAAACCTGCATTTAAAAAATCCCTTTGCTTATAATTGTAGATCACAAGGTCATATTTACACTTTTTAATACAAATTTGTTACAACAGCCGTGCCCCCACCGCATATATCATTATGTTTACGTCCATAGATTTTTAGACTAGCACTATTATTCACCAATTGAGCAGTTTTTGCACGGTCGCTGTAGTCCTCCGTCTCTTCGTCAAACACTTAAATGCATATTTATAAAAATTATTTCCACTAGAAGCTTTTCCGTCGCAACCCCTGCAAAAAAACATTAAGAAAAAGTTCTTGAAAAATTTGATTACTTTAATTTTGTCTTCTATCTTTTTCTTCTTACTTCTCCTTTCTTTTTCTCTTCTTTTCCACTTTCATTCCGTTGGCGATGGGGAACGGGCTGGCTATCCCTCTAAATCCTTGCCTGCTCCCCTTTCCCCAACTCGAGGGTCAGTCTGCACATGGAGTATAAGTCGTTGCACCGACTCCCGTCAAAGGGAAAAATGAAAAAAGGGGGAGAGAAAAATCTTATCAGCATTGCAACGTTCATTCGTTTCCTTGGCAAAAAGGCCCTTGTTCCAAATAGTAGACACAAAGGATTATGGAATAGAGTTTTGTTATGCGCCCTTTTTTTCAATAGCATTTTACTGCTGCCGACCTACGCACACCAAAACTCAATCCCACAATCTTTTGTAACTGTTGGTTGGAAAAGGTCTAGTGCTCTTCATAACCTAAAGACGGGATATCATAACCATCTGGCTGGCTGTTTTGGCCTTCATATTTGAGTCAAATACGGCGTTTATTGCTCTCTGGGGATTGTACGTAATAACCACACATTCATGCGTTGTGGCAGTGTAGCTTCTTGTGTTATCATCCGGCATTTCTTGGGCTAGGTGAAGATTGGCTATTACGGCTACCTTAATAAATAGCAAATGATAACTTTCTGTGCATTTTACATCCTCTTTTCCTAAACTGGTATGGGCAAATTGTTGTCAATGTAGCTCTTTTAACCCAAACACTAGGCATCCACAATTTGTGCTGTGTTCAGTACTTTATTGTGGTTTCTTCATGTGACATGTGTCAGAAATCGAATACAATAATCCCTTGATTATATTCATAGTGCGTTACTGACCTTAGCTGTTTCCTTACTAATGGGTATTCATGAAGTATTACTAGCTTTACATTAAGTTTTGTGCTGAATTTAAAGTTCGGCTAGGGTAACTCTAGGCCACAAACTACTAGGAACTATAATTTTACACCACTGATCACTAACACTGACTGGTCACTACTGAAAATCATAGCAGGAATCATACAGTTGGCTGAATTCTATAGTGCAATGCCAATCCTAAAGTTGTCCACTTATCATAGACATAGCCCAACTAAGCCCAATAAAACTGTCACAGTTTTTCATCTGCTATCAGTGAAGTCAATGCTCTATCTACCACGAAGCATGCGACCTCACTAATTCAAGTACCGGTATGCAATTAAAGGATCATGGTAGTCTATATTATAAGCAATCAACAAGACTTAATGGAATATAACTTATCTGCCCCACTAGGCATTTAGTTTTGCTTTAAGACTTATTTCGCTGTTTAAGCTAATAAGGTGTTATGAATACCACCCCTGGATTTTCCTTCTTTATGGGCTTTCAGGTATTTGTGTTTTCGGATCTCAGCTCAAATCTGAAACGATCCATTTACACCTTGCTTTAAACAAACACACTGCCAACATAGTCTCAAAGATTTAATTTACGGAGATCATTTTCTCGTCTTTATCGGTATAAGTAGGCGGCAAACGTGGATTTTGCACCCCTACTAGAACTAGTTGGGTCAGTAGCGTGCACACCGCGTTTCCTTCCCAGTAGCTCATGCAGCATGTTACAACCCTGCATTTGCATGGCTGTGGTCGGGTCCAAATGTCAAAACTACTCAAGTACAAGATAATCTCATTACACACTTGGGCCGGCCAGTGTGCTTAGCAAACAATGGTCAACTTAAGGAAGCACTGGCAAGCGATGACAGCAATACAATGGGTACCTTTGTTAAAGGCTGTTCAAACAACTCATCCATGATTATTGTTTAATTAGTTAAGAGGATTTGCTTCTACGTTGCCGGTAGGAAGGATTAATCTGCTGCATATATTACTGTAGAAGTTGAACCCTATGTGAGTGACGTGCATATCAAAAACTTAGGAATTGTTAAAGAATTGATTTAAGATATTTAATGTTTGTTATTGTACCTTCAATACTGAAGTCACATTTCATGTTGAACACTTCCCAACCCAGAAAAAGATATGGTTGTCGTGTTGATATATAAGTAGACAGACAATAGGAGTTAAGCTAGTTTCATGTTTCCCAAAGAATGAGTGACAACACAAAAACCATGGTACCTCAAAAGACAACGATTGAATCCGTTTTCCATATCAGGCGTGTAAAGGTAATTACTTTTTGCTCTTGTTATACAGAACATAAAGATACCCCACAGATTCATCATAATAATATTTTTAATTTTGTTCTAATGTCTTTACAGATCAAACTGAACAAACGTGTGAGCATAATAGTTGTGCCAATGGAGCAACCTGTACTGTAATATCTGGTGGGATCATTTGTAATTGTACCAGGGAATATACTGGCGAAACATGCGATATGCAAGGTAAACGGCCAAGTTCTGAAAGTTTCAGAGCAATTGAGGATAAAGATTAACAACAATTCTTACCGTGACAAGGCTTCATTTTGTAAATTTAATTTATTTATTGTAACGTTCTTTCACAAGGATTTGCATTTGTAACATTATTTGTGGCATGATTCGCTTCCATGCAAATATTCTTTCATTCAGGTCCTTGTTAGACATTAACTCCAAATATTGAATAACTATATTGTATAAAGAAAACAAAGAATACATTCCACAGTCACACGAAATTCTCTTTTCTACATAATTGCCAAGGGTCATGTGATAAGGGGAGTCTCACAAATTTGGATCCGTCACAGGCATACCGTCAGTCCAGCTTTTGTCAACCCTTTAATGAAAAAATTTGAACCCTAAAAGATTATTTGAGTTTCACTGCTACATTTCTGTTAAACTTTTTTCCATTACAACTGCCTTTCTTTCAGTTTATCCTGAAATTATTGGTAATTAATAGTACTCGTAGCCTATTCCTGACCCAAGTGAAACATTTAACCTTCAACCGTATATCTAACTAATGAATTTGACTGACCCATGGAAAAATTCTGAGAATTTTATTCATCATCAAAAAATTATATTTCATTAGAATTGTCCACATTATGTAAAGATTCCTACAACAATTTACGCTTGAAGTATGTACTTTTCTTTGTCCACAATTATTTTATCAGATAAAAAAGGGCCTGAAATCTACCAGGGGACATCCTCTGTTCTTCGTGAGGCCAGAGCCAAATTTCAATTTTTTTCATTTTTTCACCAAAATATAAAGTCGATCATATTCCCAGAAATTATATTATTTTCACGTTTATCAAGTAGTTTACTTTTTGTAGTTTCGTGATTGCAATGAAAAATCGACTTATTTTTAAAAGCAATATCCTCAGAAAGAGAGCATTTTTAAGAAATTTCAGAGACTTCCACACTGCAATTTCCGAAAGGTTCATTCTCTCGCAAAATTTTACTAAACCTCAAGTGAAGTGACATAAAGCCCTTGGCAGTCCTACACGGTGTTGTAAATTGCAATGCATATTTTGCTTTTTTTTTAAGAAATCGTTTGAACAAAGACGCTTTTAAAACTTAAGGAAATGATCTAAAATACACCTTTTAACCCATTTATCGTATTGCATTCAAGAGTATAGTGAATCAACTGCACGAAAGTTACGTGTGCACACATTGACTTAAAGAGTAGCTGGTATTTCCCACAATACCATATTTCAATGGTTGTGCCCAATCACACTTCATACCCACTTTTACTACATAAAAGTGTATGGCAGAAAAGTAAGCAAATTATACAAGTCTTGCAACTTTTACTGATATTGTTTCCTCGAGTTTTTTTAAATAATTTTACGTACATCACAACAGGCTATAGTAATCGAACATCATCATTATATCACAACTGAGGTACACTCTAAACGGTAATAATCAAAGTTTTCGTACCTTTTCTTTCCATATCCAATAGTTGATCCGTGCTTGCCAAGTCCTTGTCAGAATGGTGGTACCTGTGAGGAAAGGATGGGAGATCCCACCTGTACCTGTGCTAGCGGGTTTATGGGGGACCTGTGCCAAACGGGAGGTAATATGTTCTTGAGAAAAGGATAGCAAAGACAAATTTAAAAAACATGAGAGAAATACCGTTTTAATTACTGTTAACTATTACTGCTTGGCCTTGTCGTGGTTTCCTACAAATAAGGAAAAGGCTGATAGTAAAAAAAAAAATAAAAGAAGGATCATGTCATGGACTGTTTAAAATGTACCTAAAGTCTAAACTACTAAGTTAATTATTATGTTACTAACATGGGATAATAAGTCTCAGTGGTGTAAGTCCCATCTCTCGAAGGTTATTCAGATGTTGAGCAGAAACGTTTGTAGTTTTTTCATGTGATTTGATATAGTTGATTGTGCAACAGTTTGAAATGTCACTGATGTGCATTTCAAATTGAATGTCTCTGTCTCTTCTGAAATAAAATGTCTATATGATCTTGCAAGCGTTACTCTTTCTCTAGTGAACCATGTATGGAGGAAAGGACTTTCACAGTCAAGTCACTCTTTTGCAGTAGAAAAGTGATCACATTTCAACGCTAGGGTCAATGGCTTTACAAAAAAGAAAACCAACAATTGAAATTTGCACAGTACAAGAGTGACATCAGAATTTTTGCCGAATACTCCATTTTAAATTGCGTCAGTAGACTTCAACATTTTATAACTCAGTACAGGAATTTTTCGTGAAGATAAAAGTTTGACCGGTGGAATTTACTTCTTCAATCGTCGTTTCACACATTTTTGTCATTTTAGACTTTAGGTACACTTTAATAGTAGCTTACTAGCAATGCTATGAGGTTAATTAGCTTCTTCTCGAACGAACTTACTCGCAGTCTGCACTCGTCCCATTTTTCGCATAGGATTTGTCCATATCAATGTAAGTACGACTCATTTTCATACCTTTGGTTAATATACCAGAAGAGCTACGTGCAACATGCATGAGACTTAAACATTTCGTGAATATGAATTTTAACTTCTGTCACGTCCTAGATAACAGCCGTGCAATTGTCCTCCTCACTTGTACCAAAAATAGTACTTCAATTGAACGTAATGCATAAAAATGTGATTGTTCTATTCCAAACAGTTGATCCGTGTTCACCAAATCCTTGTCTCAATGGTGGTATGTGTACAGGTAGCATGCTGACGTTTTCCTGCACCTGCACGGAAGGCTATACTGGTGATACGTGTGAAATGGAAGGTAATTATGATTTACTAACATGTGACAAGATAATGATAATAAAATTGAAGAAGGAAGACAACATGCTCAAAATGACTCAAAAAATATATTTATATACCTTTGGACGGTAATAAGAGACAAGGCGTTGTTTGGGAAATACTTAGTTTACACGAGAATCACACTTTTCATACTTATCTGATTATGTAAATTATGACACGAAAAGTATTGAAAAACCTCTCTACTCTGCAAACAGTTGATCCTTGCTCATCAAATCCTTGTCAGAATGGTGGCACCTGTGAAGCTAATAACGGAACATTTTCATGCATCTGCACAGCGGAGTTTACTGGTTTGATATGCCACGAAGGTAGGCTTTAATCACGTGTGTAAAGTTGACAAGTTGCCAGAAAATCTGTAAAGAAAAGACCCTATCATAAAAGATAAATTAAATTAATGCGTATTCCAATTGAAAACATAACATACAAATGAAAAGATAAAACAAAGAATTATATGGCACATACATTTCTCAAAACAGTTGTTTTACTTTTTATGAAGGCAGTCCACACCTCTTCTTAAATGTGGCTCTGCATGTATCATGTTTACTTCCGTTTGGACGCCATAAGCGGTGATAACGCAGTTTTATAGAAGATGTGTGAAAGAGAACATTAAGGTATCTGTATTATTTTCACAGAATCATGACCTTATTTGCCGAATACTTGCCAATGTGGCAGTTTGTGGCAAAAAATAACGATGCATTCCAATGCACATGCGCCTTGGGATAATTTGTCAAACGTAAGAAACCAAAGGTAGTAAAACAATTTTTAAGCTTATACTTTTTATGTGAACATCTTTATAGAAAGGAAAGAAAATAATGAGCATACAACATTGCTAAATCTTTCCACTTTTGACAGTAAAAATAGAATAGCTGTAATACATATTTTTACGACCTCAATGCACAACACATGTTAACAAAGGATTAGTTTAGAGACCACTATATTGAAACCATGTCGAAAGAATAAGTTTATCGTCTCATGTGCCAAAATCTTTGGCACATAAGACGGTTATAAGTACTTTACTTTAACAGTGATCGATTGAATTTCTTATTCACATGACATGTTTCTTGCGAGACAAAGTTATTCAAATAAAGCAATGCAAAGTCCTCGCACAACATTAACGATTCCCACGAGAGTAAGCTAGATACATAGCTGTCAATATAAGAAGCATTTGCAATGTATAACCCTTATAAATCCAAAAGAAAGACAACAGTAATCTATGTGAAAGTTGACCCATGGTTACCCAATTTTCTTGGCGATGGTAGTACCTTTCAGCAAAGAAGGACACAGCTGGTCTGTAACTGTACTTCAAACTTTGAAGGTGAAAATATATAAAACGATGTAAACAGCTCGTCTTTGTCGAACCAATGTGTTTCTTCTAAAAGTCTTCCAACAAAGTGACAGTCCATCGGTCCTCTTAGCATTCAGTGTTGATAGATCAGTGTAATTTACGAAAAAACAGTCTCGATGTATTTCTCAGATGAGGATCTTGAACAGAAAGTTGTGACACAGAATTTTGATGCGAAAACTACTCTTTTCTCAGTTGTAGTGTATAGGTAATGGGGATCTTCGTGCTTCTCATCAAATAACTACCTAGAAACTCCCTTAAATTACATGAAATAAGCCTCTTGACATTGAACCTACTTAAATACAGTCATATTTTTTATTTAATACAGTTGACCCTTGCTTGCCAAATCCTTGCCTCAACGGTGGCACCTGTAACAGAAACATTGCAGTCTTCATGTGTGACTGTGCGCAAGGGTATACGGGTGCTACATGTGATGTAAGAGGTAATGAAAGCACATAATTTTAAATGCTAAATTATAGAAATTAATGGATAAAAAAAACTAATGGCTATTTCCGATGAAATTGTTTCTAAAAAGTTAAAGATAGATTAATTTATTACAGTTTTTTTCACTAAAAGGACATGCTTGAAATTTTCCCAAATAGAACACATGTGCAGACGTTGGTATGAAAAATAGTTTTTGAAGGTTATTGATACTTATTAATATTTGATATCTTTAATAGTAAACTTTAAATGTCTATTAAATGACCAGAACTGCAGAAAAACATAAAATTCATGACGGATTTAACAAATCTATGACGAAATGTATTTTCAGAAAACATTGAAGTATGCAAGTATTTCAATAGCTTTCAGGAACACTTTCCACATATTCAATAATCGTTGGACTGTTTTGATCCGCATTGCCGAACATACCATCGCATCTAAAGGTTTCTTCTTTCAGGGCTTATGTCAATCCAATAAGCAAAATTATTTGGTGATCTTAATATAGGAAATCTTCTCATTTTACATGTCAATATGTTCAATTCCAAAAAACATTAACATGGCTGCATATTATCACAGAATCAGACCCTTGCATGTCGAATCCTTGTCAAAATGGCGGAATGTGTCAGAAAAATAACGATGCGTTTATTTGTACATGTGTCTCGGGATACACCGGTCAAACGTGCGAAAGCGAAGGTAAAAAAAAACAGTATTTTGAACTTAAATTTTTAAGTGAACACTTTTTCAGAAAGTTAAGAAAAGAATGTTGCACAACGTAAACAATGGCAAATTATTTTTCCTTTTTACTGTAAAATATCATTGTTGTAGACATGTATTGAGATCTAGCTTCACAACACATATCATAACGGACTACCTGAGCATAGGCTGTTTTGAAAATACGTCGGAGCAATAGGTTAAGAGTACTTTGAGTTTCAATGTCTGTGCATTGTGATGATGGAAAGAACTTTAACGATAGTCAACTGGGTTTCCTAGTAACATGGCATGCTTAGTGGTTGAGGAAGTAGTCCTCATAAAGGATTCTGCATTCGTAGAAAGGTCCTCTCACTACACGAACCAATTATATGGGAGAAAATTCGATACATAGTTAACAATATGCAAACCATTTTGCAATACATAGTACTTTTAAATCTTAAATGACAACAGTCATCCATGTAAATGCTGACACATGGATTGACAATCTTTTTGCTATGGTAGGACCTTTCAGCAAATGTAGACACAGATCTCCTGTGGCTTTACTTCAAAGTTTATAGGTGTAACATGGAAGCGATAACCTTACACGGATCTCACTTATAGTGTAAAGGTGGCCGGAACCATGGTGTTGCTTATTACATAATCACCAAAAGGATTCTGCAATAGGTTTCTCGCTTGACCTAAATTCAAACAGTCATGGTTTTATATTTAACACAGTTGATCCTTGCTTGTCAAATCCTTGCCGTAATGGTGGCACCTGTAAGCGAGACATGGCAGTCTTTACCTGTGAGTGTGCACAAGGATTTGAGGGTGCTACATGTGATATGACAGGTAATGTAGCCACCTTATTTTCAATTCTAAAATGTAGTAGATACTGAATGAAAAAACAATGGTATTTCTGATAAAGTTGTTCCTCACAATTTAAAGATAGAAATAAGTTATTGCACTTTTTCACTAAATTTACATGCTTGAAATCTTGATAAATAAAACAAATGTCAAGACCTTGATACGTAAAGTTTTTAACTGTTCATTGATACTTATCAATATTTGATCTCTTTAATAGTAAACTTGAAATGTCTATTAAATTACCAGAACTGCAGAAAAACATAAAATTCATGACGGAGTAAACAAATCTATGACGAAATGTATTTTCAGAAAACATTGAAGTATGCAAGTATTTCAACAGATTTCAGAAACACTTTTCACATATTCAATAATCATTGGACTGTTTTGATCCGCATTGCCAAACATACCATCGCATCTAAAGGTTTCTTCTTTCAGGGCTTATGTCAATCCAATAAGCAAAATTATTTGGTGATCTTAATATAGGAAATCTTCTCAGTTTACATGTCAATATGTTCAATTCCAAAATAAATTAACATGGCTGCATATTATCACAGAATCAGACCCTTGCATGTCGAATCCTTGTCAAAATGGCGGTATGTGTCAGAAAAATAACGATGCGTTTATTTGTACATGTGTCTCGGGATACACCGGTCAAACGTGCGAAAGCGAAGGTAATAAAAACAGTATTTTGAACTTAAATTTTTAAGTGAACACTTTTTCAGAAAGTTAAGAAAAGAATGTTGCACAACGTAAACAATGGCAAATTATTTTTCCTTTTTACTGTAGAATATCACTGTTGTAGACATATATTGAGATCTAGCTTCACAACACATATCATAACGGACTACCTGAGCAAAGGCTGGTTTGAAAATACGTCGAAGCAATAGGTTAAGAGTACTTTGAGTTTCAATGTCTGTGGAAATTGTAATGATGGAAAGAACTTTAACGATAGTCAACTGGGTTTCCTAGTAACATGCCATGCCTAGTGGTTGAGGAAGTAGTCCGCATAAAGGATTCTGCATTCTTTGCAAATTCCTCTCACCACATAAACCAATTGTATGGGAGAAAATGCGGTATCTAGCTGTCAATATATGAACCATGTTGCAATGCATAATCTCTTTCTAATAAAAAAGACAATAATAATCAATGCTAATGTAAATTATAGCACAGACAGACCCGTGTTCGTCGGATCCTTGTCAAAATGGTGGAAATTGCCAGAGTGATAATGGGTCTTTTACGTGTACGTGCATATTGGACTACACTGGCCAAATGTGCGAAACAAAAGGTAATCTCTCAGATAAGCCATTTACGTTCATTTGCATGAGAAAATGATTGTAACCAAACACAAAAGAAAGATAACATTTATTCCATTAACCTGCTTCAGATCCATTTTTTAAGTTGGTTCTTAAGAGGTAATGTTTCCTTTAACTGCTTTCAAAAAGTGCTTTTACATTAACTCTCGATAACTTCGCTTATGACGACACATTGACTACACTCCGACTAACATGCAAGAGAGCTTTTTTGAGACGAAATAATAATGCTTGCGTTTTAACCCTAAAATTGTTCATGTTTTAAAGAAGAAATGATTACAAATAATTGTCTTTCGTTTGAAAAGGTTTTGGCTTAAATTTAATTTTGATATTAGCCGAGGAGTTTATAACATTTTCAACAAAAAAGAACTTAAAACAAACACACGTGGTATAATTATCTTACATTATTGATCACTTTTGTGTTTTTCTCTAAATTTTGCATGTAATGTTTTGATGTTAATGCTTCCCCGCTTGATGCCATACTTTCGAAATTTAAATGTATAAGAAGGAAATAAATTTTACCAACTTCACAATCACCATGATGAGGAAAGTCATAACCTTATTGAATTAAAAGTCAAAATAATAAAGGGAGAAGCAAAAAAGTAACGCATGAATGTTAAGAGCTGAAATCCCTCCTGCTTCCTTGAAGTTAACATGATGTTACAAATGTAGTAACTTTATTTGCTAATATCTCGAGAATCGCCTGTTGAAATGGAATAAAGCTTTTGCCAACTGTATTGATTACGGTCTTCTTTTACCAATTAAAAACTCTTCTTACACCCACTGTCTAACGCTTCTGAGGGCTTCAAAAATATACTTTGCTTTGAGAATAATATATACATTCCTTTCATTGCATTTCATCATAGATATTTTCATTCACCGTGAGCTCATTGTACGTTGGTATCTAAGTTGAAAACTGGTTTCTGTGCGTATTTTGCATTATATTGTAGTGCGCTGTCATTCAAAGTAAGTAAAACGACCCTATAAGAACGGTAAAGAATATAAAACAGGTAGTGTCAAAAGTAATCAATGCATTAAAAACTTTTCCCACTCCTCTGCTGTTGAGAGTCGTCGGAAATGACCACCAAGCGAAAAGAGTTCAGTTATGGTTACTCAAAATGAGTTGCTTACCCGAGTTCTGGCAATTCATGCAACAGGAGGTAAACAAGGGATTCCAACTTTACTTAAAGTGGTTAGACCATTCCTGACTGCGCAGCATTTTGCATAATAATGGTTGTAAAGCTCGAATAATGATAATTAAGTGAAGGCAACCAAGAAGGACGTTAAAAAAATCGTACATGTAATACTACTACAACAAAAGAAGAAACCAAAGGTTAAATGTAAAAAAATTGATCCCATGTAAGCTCATTAATGTTCTTTTTTCTGAAGAACATTGTCATGTCGAATAGCATTTGGAGACAGACTATTGTCGTTCTTAGTATGAGTTTATTTTTGTTGTCGCTATGTCCCATAATAACGTGGAACCCGTTTTAATCTTTTGGAGGATCTCTGTTTCAACATGGTAAAACAGTCATGAGACATACTTAGCCGTTTAGTATTACAAATTTTCTTGTCGACACAATTAACTTTAACATGTAAAATAAGGTATTCAGATAAAAAGGTAAAGGTATAACCAACGGAACTTTAATAATGGCATAACTTCTATCTTTCAAAACCACGATTTGACGAATTTTACGTTCGGGTGACTACAACCAGGGAGGTGTTTAGAAGGAGATCCAACATTCTATAGACTCCTTGAAGCTACGCTTGTTTCCGGCAGTAATCTTGTTTTTCTTTTCAAAATTCTTATCTCAATACCTAGATCAACTAAGACCAGTGATGCTTTGTCAAACTGACAATGAGAAGACACACCTCTTACGTTAAACACGTAAACCTTTTGTTGCCAGCCGTCATGCAAAAAAAAAAAAAATGTGAAATTTCGACGTTATTCGTCGCTTTAAATATTATTTCATTTAAAGTGAGCAAAAGATTTCTTTAAAATTTTCTTTTCGAATATGTTTCATAATGATGGGAAAATTTGCTAAAACTGAGAGAAATGTATAGGCTTGAAAATTGTTTCCAGCAGATGACGTATTAAAATCGTGGGGCACATTTGAAGTACATTATTTAAACGTCTGTTTCACTGAAATTCCTGATTAAAGTTTGGTCATTGGCGGAAATAAACCTGACTTTGAATCATGTATAAACAATGGTCCTTGTCTCGGGATCATTTGGAAAAGAAAGGAGGAGATCATCATTAGAAGTGTTAAGACAACAGAGACCTAGCAATAGGAGTAAAGACACCTGTCAATTAAATGGCGGTACCCGAAAAGAATCAAGTCATTTTCAAGTACAGATTGTCTAACAGATTTGGTCGTTGTATCTCCTTCATAACACCTTCCTGGTATGACACACACTGATATATGCATCTTTCTTGATCTCGAGTAACACCTAGGAGTACTGTCATGTTCTTTTTCCCTAACGAAGACAGTTCCGTAGCTTTACCATGTAAAAAACTCAGTGCAACCATTTGTAGAATTTTTGTTTTTTGTTTTTTTGCCTCAGAAGGACATCTCTGTATTTTAGCACCACTTTTGTGTCCTCCTTGGATGTTGCTGCTATACTCGCAAACCGAGATGTAGCAGTGGTAAATAACAAGATCGCCTCCTTTTACTCGGTGTTCCTTGTCTCTGAGTTATTTTATCTAGGTCAAAGAACCACTTTAATAAAAAAGTTTAGAAATTTACATATTTTTGAAGCTTCTTTCATTTGTAAATTAACAGCAGCTAGCAAGAAAGTACAATTTAAATATGTAAAAAACTGAAATATGAGAAGCTCAACGAAGAATCACTACCATATAGGATACATCTGCTATGAATCGCTGCAAGTCTTCTGGCATAAGTTAACTTGATGTCTTGGGTTACTGTTGCTTTTTCTAGTTGCTACTTGTGGCATTCAATCAAGATAATATGACTTTTATATGAAAGAGATGTTATTGGTATTCGCCAACTTGAAACTTTTTCTTATAAAACTTTCCGTATCTTGTAACTGGAACTTTAAACTATAAGGGGTTTTTCTTAACTGCATCAAGATAAGTAGCGCGTCATTTCTCAATCAAGCACTAATTTATTTGGCCAAAGTCTTTGGAGTAACGAATCGATTTACGTCAAGTTGTTGTTCTGTCTCCAAAGTTATTCTCTTTGATATAGCCCTTTACCATATAAATAGGTACACTCTACAAAAAGTCTGGTCAAATTTGAACCGAATCTGATCAGAGGGGCAACGAACAGGAATCTGATCAATTATTTGACTAGATTTGGTTCAGGAATGATCAGAATTGGTTCATTTTTTAACCGGATCTAGTCAATATTTTTACCAGATTCCTGTTCAGTGCCCCTCTGATCAGACCTTTTTTAGAGTGTAGTGGTTGTGTTTTAAAGTGATTTTAAGTAACAATCTCCATTTTCCCTAAACAACACAAGACAATGCTAGATCTGACATTGTGAACATGTTGACGTTTACCGGTTCAAAAAGATTTAGTCTATCTCACACTCCACATCGAATGATCAACTTTGTTCGTCCTACTGGATCCCTTACTTCCTGCGTAGTTTTTATTAACATCAGCCTACATTACCTGTTAGTAGTTATATAATGATGAGACTCTAGATGTAAATTAAAGGATGTAAAAACCATGCACTATCGATTAATGTACTAGCCTTGATGAAATAGGCCTTATGTACATGACGTCACAGAACAGAAAGTGCCCATTGGTGAAGGTAAGCGCGTATCATTGCAACTTTGACTAAATAATGTATGCTGATTTGTGTACTGGTCGGATTGTTTACTCTACTAAATAACGTCGCGAGACCTCAATACATAAGGTCTGTTCAGAGATTGGGAGAACCAAAGCACACAAAAAGACAAATATTCATACTTTTCACAAAGTGGTATTAATGCACTCTAAAACAGTTGGGTTAACTTTTACCCAGGGTTGGGTCCGTATGTCATGAAATGTTGCGTAAAAAACTGCCCAATGTTGGTCTAAAGGATTCGCATGGTGGGTGAATTTTCCCCAAGTAAAGTGTAATTTTTAAAAAAGTTGGGTAACTCCTTACCCAATACTTAAGGAGGTGGCATACGGACCCAACCTTGGGTAAAAGTTTACCCAACTGTTTTTAGAGTGTGCTTATTGTATGGTTGGCAAGTAACTACAAAAACTTTAAGGAAATGTGAACGTTAAAGAAAAGAGTAGTCGCCTTAAACTTATTTAAGAATATCAGCTAAACTTAAAAGATCTCCTCTTGTAGCCTTTACAATTATCTTTTATTCTTATCCAAACAAGATAATTCCTTTTAAAGGTAAGTAAAGTAGTTATTCTACATGAGTTGAACAATTCAGTAAAAAAATTATCGTCACATGACTCCTACAAAGCCATTAATAAATTAGAACATTGGGGTACACTAATTCAAATTGAGATGACTGAATTTCCCCTTCAGTGAACCCAAGATAGATCATGGCTGCTCACCTCTATGAGAGATAGCGTGCATTATGTCATATCCACCCAGTCTATCGTACGGTAATGGTTAAAATTCGTATGCAGCTTACCGTACCTCTCTGTATACTACGTCAAATACAAGGGACATATTAAGCATGAGAAATGATGTGCGTTACACCTTCTGTGTCTGCTAAATATATGTTACAAGGTAAGGGAAGGCTTTTATTTTTCGCACAGATATTTTAGAACGAAACTAGCAAGAAACAATGAAACTCTACAGTTCGCGACGCGAGACGAACAATTTGGTTCGTACTGAAGAACCCGCCTTTCTAGAAAGCAAAAAGGGGAAGACTAAGCCGTCGGGGATGGGGACTGGTTGCCTTCGGGGTAAATAAAATCTTTGAGATTTAAGTCCCAAATTCTGTCCTCCCAGTTTTAATCTATTTTCTTGCGGCCTTAAAATTGTCTTATTAAATGGTTATTCCAGTGACGGTAATATTAAAGGTTCAATAATCAGGGACATTTTTCTTTCTTAATTGGTAAATACTAAATTTTAATACCATATTTCGTTTAGAAGGGTATCAGACAGATTGATTAATCATCTTTTGCGTTTCTTTATACTCTTGATAGATGAATATAAAACAGTCCTTTTTAGGAGTTGTGACATTTTTTAGCAGAAAAGGTTCACCTCAATGTACAGTGAATGTCATTTTATGTTTCACAATCAAATTTAACAATTTCATTTTAGAGAAGAAAAAAGTATTTTAGAATCAAACCGCTGCTATTACATAAAATTTTGTCTTTATGGAGCAAATGAAAGTCTTCCTTGACTAGAGTGTTACACAAACTTAAAAATGTTTGGTTATGAACAAGGTATGGGTGTGGGGTTCGAAGGCCATGTAATGAAGTACTCTCTTTTATTTAAGAGTCTCTTAAATGCTCCCTGGATAGTTTTTTTTTTTCAAACTATCGTGCAAAAATAAATATAAAGCACTTCAACTGAAGAAGAATAACTCCAATCAAACGCTTCAGAACAGTCGTGAAGCATGGTCTACAATTCTAAAGGTCTTTTAAGTGAACTAATAACTGATGATTCGAAAGCTGAATTAGTATCAAGTATGACTTATTTTGTCTACCGCCTTTTTTGTTTACACACCTGCATCAATTGTTACAGCCTGGATGGACACTATAATACCGTTCTAATTTATTATCCGCTATGCAGCTTTAAGGCAAACTGAATTTTCTTCTAAGCTTCTTGCTTCACATAATTCGAAATAATCCTTTGATCAATAATACATCGCATCTTTGTTAGGTCATTTTACGTGCTTTGACAGTTTGGTGTTAAGCATAAAAAATCGCTGAAAAAGCTTTTCGTTCTCTTTGACCTCTAACAATTACTATTTTACTATTTCTCTATACAATCATAAAACTTCTAGTGTTGTATATATGCAGGGGTGTGACGTAAGACTTACAGACTTAAGACGTGTTGTAAGGATATTTTGCCCACGTCGTAAAGACTTTGTTCATTTTAGTTACAGACAATGAAGCTACAACGCAATCATCAAACACTCCATCCAGGAGGACTGGTAAATGATTTGGTCATTATTCTTTAACGTGTTTTTCGGGGTTTTTTTGCGTACAATATTGTACTTATCATCAAGAAGAGCATGTAATCAATAAACCTTTAGAAACATTCCATACTGAGTTTTATTCAAACTATGAAGGTAGCGAACATCAGGGCTCTGAAGTTAACCAACGTGATTATCTGATTTGCTATTAAGGCGTAAGAGTTCTTGGGTAATATCTGCGTCAAATGTCAGAACAGCCGGGATGGACACTACTTCACCGTTCTAATTTGCTTACCTACGCTTTACAGCTATAAGGCAACTTGAATTTCCTCATTAGGTTTTGGTCAATAATACATGGCATCTTTGTTACGTCAGTTTACGCGCGTTGACAGTTTGTTGTTAAGCATAAACCAATATCGCTGCAAAAAGCTTTTCGTTTTCTTAGACCTCTTCAACATGCACAGTGTGACGTAGGATTTAAGACGTGTTGTTAGAATACGTTGACCACGTCGTTAAGGTTTTGTTTATTTTAGTTACAGATAACGAAGCTACAACGCAATCATCGAGCACTCCATCAAAGAGGAATGGTAAATTATTTTTTTCATTATTCATTAACGTGATTTTCATTTGCTTAAGTTCCACTTGTCATTAAGAAGAACATGTAGTCAATGAACCTATGGAAACACAACGCTAACTGAGTTTTATGCAAACTTTAAAGGTAACGAACATCAGGACAGACATTTAGCTCTGAAGTTAACCAACGTGGTTATCTGATTTGCTATGAAGGAGGAAGTTTTCTTGTGTAATATCTGTATTTAAAACTACCTTACAACGTTATTAGTAGGACGAAAATTTAAATTGTAAGGAAAAGAAGCAGGGTAGAGCTTGCATCACATTATATGGAAGCAGATGACGTTTGAAAGCAAGACACACGACTCTACGTACTTTCACAAAAGGATAATGCTTTGAAATATTTGATTTTCACAATAGGGCAATTCATATACCTAAATCAACAATCACAGGCAAGTAGCCTTTAATGATTAAAGAATATTTGAATTGATTTTATGATATGTTGATTTCTATACTTTTGTTTTAGACAAAGGAAGCGTTCCATTGTGGGTGATAATCGTAGTAGCAGTTGCTGCCGCCATCGTTATTGTTCTCGTTCTAATTTTGTTTATCATGATAATGACGGGGTAAGAATAACGTCAGAGCAAGAGTAAGAGTTCATTAAAGCTCTAATGATAGTTTTGATAAATATCTTTGATTGCAGAAGAATGACAGAGATGTGTTTATTCAACGTAACGTTTAAGGTTGCCAAATGAATGCTTTTATTTAACGCACAAACCCAAAGACCTGCGCAAAGCCCAACTCAGTCGAAAAGCCTTTCAGTGTTTGATAAAATACAATGTTTTTTATTGATACATGGACTTTTGTCGAAAGTAAAGCAAGCAACTGGTGCTTCACTTTTCATTCCGGCCACTAAACACTAAGTATTCTCAAAAGAGGCAATCATAGCACGAGACCCCCTGACTTTGGTACATTTCAAAAACTTGTAGCACTAAGTTATTTAGAAAGGCTAAGACTCAAAAGGGTGCTTGAATTAATTTATTTTCTTGAAGTTATATTTGGGAATTGTGTTTACTCAGTTAAATCAGATTCCTTCACTTTCCTTCACTCAGTGGCGGCGCCAAGGGGGGGGGGGCTTGGGGGGGCTTTAGCTTCCCCAAAAAAGTGGTCAGCCCCCCATTAGCCCCCCAACTGAAATGAGCAAATTGAAAATTTAAAACACTCATTAAAACAATTTTATTAAGTGGAATTTTTAATGGCCCTAAAAATTTGTCAGCCATCAGCGCTAGCCCTACCTTTAACCCCCTCCCCTCCGCTTGGCCCCCATGTCGACAAATCCAAGCACTACTCCCTGAGTCTGCATGTGGTTTTTCTTTTGGGCAATGAAATATACCACCAAATTTCGGCGCGCTTCGCGCGCATTCCTTACGGTCCGCTCTATATCACTAATGAAGATTAAAAGTATCAGTGAACTTTTCTGGCACAATTTGTGCCTTTCGGATTGCCGCTAACGCGGAAATTATATTACTATAAGCCAGTAGCGTGTTTAAAGGGGGGCCGGCACAGGCCCCCCACCTCCGAAGTCAGTCGGGGGAAATCACCCAGTCGGGGGATTTACGGGTTCGATCGAGGAAGAGAAAAAGTTTGAAGAAATACACCAGACACACTGAGCATTCAAACCTTCACCACACACCAGCCCCCGTGGGGGCAGAAAAATGGGTGTCGTCGGGGAGAGGGACCCTCGATTTCTTTTGTTTTGGAAAAAAGGCAAAAAAAAAAAAAAGGTCCTCGAAAATTCGGATAGCACAAGTATGCCGACGTGGGTCGGTCGCCAAGAATTGAAGTGCACAAAAGCAAAAAAATAAAAAAAAAAGGTCATCAAAATAAGCGCCAGTAGGGGGAATCATCACAGGTTGTGCCCCCCCCCCCCACCTTCGAAATCCTGCACACGCCACTGCTATGAGCCACCCCAAAAATTTGCTCAGCCTCCCCTTAGCCTCCCCAACTAAAAATTCCTGGCGCCGCCGCTGCCTTCACTTTACTTCAATTTACTTCATTTTCTTAATCCTTGATTGAAATGACAAAGAAATTATAATGAAATCAGTCTCTTGGTAGGAGAGCTAAGTCGATATTCGTCAGATTTTCATGAGTTTTATTTCCCTGGATTGACAGTATAGCATTATTTTCAAGCCAAGAAAGGGAGAAAGTTTTTCTACAACTTGCTACGGAATAGGAAGTATCCACATTTTAGAAAAAAATGCTTTTTCATGAAGAAAGCGGTAAAACATTGTTGTAGTAATGAATTTAAATGATTTCATTTGACTCGGACAAGAACATTATTGCAACGACTAAATTCCCACTTGGCTGTTCAATTATGCATTTTAGATTAAAGTTACTTTGACTTGGCTTAGAGAGTACTTTGTTATTTTACAGTACCTAAACAATTGATAGTCTTCAATTGTCGATAGAATACCTTTCAAGATGAAAAGCCGATGAAGCCACAGCTTTCCATCGTTTGTATTACATGTACAGCAAGTTTGTGTTTTTAGCAGGATATTATAAACAATTTTGCTCGAAGAGGTAGTGTTTGAAGCGATTTCTAGTCATAACTGTTTTTATCAATTTTTCATTTACCACAGGAAACGCAAAGACAAGATTAAACGAAACAGATTGTCAAATGGAAACCCACATATGATTGCAGAGTTCACGCGAAATGTGCCTGAAGGTGACTCTGCAAGCTTAGACAACGAACTTATCGCTGAAACTAACTTAGCATACGATCCAGACAAATTAGATGCCTACGATGATCCGCCTCCGGATTATGACGACGATCGAAGTATAAACGGCTTCCGCACACCCCCACCCCGTATTTACGACAATAATAAACTTAATCTCACTAAGCAGGATTCGTTCCCTGGAAATGAGTATGGTGACTTTCCAAGATCAGACGATGATGGCTTCGACGCTGCTTTATACTAATGTGTATACCATTGGAATTGTGCCTCTTTACTATTGTACTGCTTGGTATTATGCCACCTGCTCTTGTGCTACATAGTGTACTTTTCGAAGGAAGATTGTTTTACGTTCAAGTTGATGTTTTTGTAGAATGAAAAGTTTGAACACTCTATGAGGAAGATGTTATGCCTAGTTTTTTGTGCTAAAATATTCTCTGTTGGAATTTCAGGCAATTTTGAGGAGGAAAATGTTACTTGAAACATGTTTCCATGAGAGAGGAATATTCAGTACTTAGAAAACATGTGTGTAATGTTGGTTTACAACTTTTTGTAATTGCCACTGCCTTCCTCGAAGGGATTGCGTTATGAGATATTGATTGAAAACGGATTTCTTGAAAAAGAAGAGAACACAAATGTGGAAAATGTTTGCATATTCATTTTTGGACATATTTTATACCGCAGTTGTAGAATTTATCTTTATGATAATACACTGTTTTCTTTGCTCACTTAATACATATTAAAACCAATGGTATATTTTAATCGGATTGGCAAATATTTGCAGTAAACGCAGACTTTAAAAAAAGGATTTCTTCAAATGTCGATATACCGTGTTTCAAATTTTCACCACATATGTTCCCTTATTTTCTTGTTTTAAGTTCTTAAGCGGTAAAAGTTGGCTTGTGCAGAGAACTTTCGGTAGGTGTCAGAAGAAATATCATTTTGACCGACTTCCAGTTCGTGCCCGGAAGAGCTTAACTAAGAAATGAAAAGCGGCAATACAGATTTTGATCTGCAAGAACTAAGAGGGCGGAATGTGAGAACGATATTTCAGAACTTTGAGCCGTCTGTAACTGACTTATGGCATTCAAGTTCAACAAGTGTAGTCCTTCGATCCCTTCCCAAAACTACAACCGTCGTTGAATGTATCAGACTAAATTATTACTTGCTCACCCCATACCTATAGAGATAGAATTAAGGAGCCAGTTGGACTGAAAATAGAGACAAAGTTGAAATCTACAACAAAATAGAGAAAAAAAGGAGATTTGATTAAAGGAGGATATCTACGACCCTGGAAAGTCGTCTAAAAACCGGGTACAGTGTTTGTTATCAGGCCCTTGACTCCGGGAACTAACCGTTAGCCCGTCTACAATGGACTCAATAACCACTAATTTGGTATACACTTGTAAAGGGTATTGCATTAAGTTTGGATGTAATGAGAGATATTTTTGGGGTTCATGCCAGTTGTTGCGAGGGCCTTTAATACGGTTCATCCCATTCACACAGAACTGATCCTCGAACAGCAGAAAGTGTAAGTTACCTGACCTCCCTTCGACTACTTTTCCGATATTCATGATCATAACTGGTATAAGCACACAGGAACAAGAAAACGAACAATCACAGACGCTAGAAACGAAAGCCTTTTTAAATTAATCTTTTTAAGTCTATTGCATAGTGGAGGGCTAAGTTTAAAATCATCTTCATTGCGGAGACTGTTATGCGTACACCCTGCTGGACAGGGCTTGTCTGTATTGTGTCTGTTTCATTCCTTATAATTAATAACGTTTTTTAATATTGGTACCTTGCAAATATCAAACGAGAAACAATTTTCAAAAATTCCTAAAAACCTCAAACTTTTATCAGCATGTCTGTACATTGGTATTTCTGGTGGTAATTTCGAAAAATTTTTAAACAAGGTAATTTAGTTTACATGAAACAGGCAAGTTCAAGTTTTTGATGTCAACGCTTTTAAATTGAAAATTTTTACGAAGACAGCGACATTGTTAATTAAAATTCTATTCCCTGTCAGAGGCGATTTACTTTATATGTGAACCTTGCATAAAATGATAATATGAAATTAAAAGCGGTTAAAAAGAAATCAGCGTGTAATGACCGTTTTTACTTAATCAGTAATTGCGCAGTTCCATAGTTGAATACAATTCTTAAAGGCGACCTGTCACCATAACTATCACTGTGGGGGGAAATTTGAAGTAGACAGTAAGGAGAAAGTGAAAGTCACTTCTTTTTCTTGTTTCTGTTGCTTTTGCGGGGCATAATACACATGTTTACACACACGTGATCGCGAAGCCATTAGCACAGATGTAACAGCTTAACTCAGGGGCGGATTCTCAAATCTTCAAATCAACTGCAAAGTAATGGATCATCTTTCTCAGAACCAAAATCTTGCAAAATTAAAATAAGTAAATGGAAATAGTTTCAAATGAGGATTGGAGGAGACACTCTCAGGCACCAGCTCCGTAATTAAGATTTTGTCACAGATTTATCAAACTTGACAGAAAGATATTAAAATAAATGTTTCCGTGACTGACATATTTTGTTTTTAATGAACTCTATGAGAATTGGAAATTGTCATCCTGCAAGAACTACTCGGTGGTTTCTCTTTGTATTCTAGAACAAGGGAAGTTTTGTAGGTAGGCTTATTTATCTGCTTCATTGCACTCTACGGATATGAAGAGTTTGTATTACCATGTGTGAGTGAGTGTGGCACAGAGGCCCGGCACGGGGGGCATAGGAGCCCCAATAGATTTCAGATTTTTTTTTTTGAAAATTTAAAAATAATCTCCAAAGGCTCTTGATTTCTGTGGGCGGCAGGGTGAGGTGTATTTTAGACCCAGTGATGGTTCTATTGTAATCGTGTTTTATTACAAATGGTTTTCAAACTATCAGAATTTTCGAAAGTCCTTCCCAAACTATGAGAGTTTTCGTGCGCTCCGCGCACTTCAGACCTTACCTCAGTATTGTTATTATCAACATCTTCCGGTAGCAACTCCCGGAGAAGCACAATAGTAAAAGTTGAAAGCTGTTTACGAATTCTCAGATAAAAGACTGGTGTTGTGATTGGCACATAGGTTTGTTGGGGAACTGAAAGTGTCCCTATGCTAACGATGCAGAGCATGAACGTAGGTTTTGTCATGGAAATCATATTAAATGAAAAATTACGACGCGCTTCGCTATCGGAGCTTTCAATCTAATTTGTAGCATGATGTGGAAGGTTGACAGTACGTATTTACCGATGATGGCTGCTTCGCGCGCAGCCATTATCGGTATAGATGGTGACTGTTAAGTAAACTTAGGACGAAAAAAAGCATTCTGAGACGCGCTCGTTAGTCCTACTCCTTTGCTATCTGTGAGGTCTATTATCACCTCCCTTCATCTATACTCTCCATCCCATTCCCCATCGCTGGACGCTGTTCGCATGGGTTTTTCAGGCTTATTGAACATTCGATGGTTGTAAAGTGCTTGGCATCATACTCTAAAGTATTATTTGAATGTCAGGTAATAAGCGTCATGTCAGTGCTCTATTTTATATAACTAACCCAGAGCTTCTAAAAGGACCTATACCTGTGTCTGTCAGCCTTTCGTACCCTTCTTTAATGCACAATGAAGCAAAGAAAATTTTTTGTAAGTCCAAGAATGTTTCTGTGGACTCCATGCACATATTTTTGAGTAAAAACATTCCCCAAATAGAAGGTAGTCAAAAAGTCTAAAAGAGGGCTTCAGGAGGTTTGTTGGTAACATACCCTTCTCTTTAACAACATATTCTTCTCTTTAACAACATACTCTACTCTTTCACCTAACCAGAAATTAGAATTCATTAAATTATGGACATTTTCCAGCCATATATTATGATCAGTTCCAAAAAATCTCAAAGATAGCAACATTACATCTAAGCAACCTTATATTAACAAAAGCATTTCCAAGGGAGGAGACACTTTGGAAACACTCCTCCCCTTAGACCACTCCCCTAGGACGGAAGGATCCCCATTCCTTGATACAATCGAAGGGACGCACAAAAAAGGTACAATTTACGCCGACTTGAGCGTTAACTGAGGTGGCATTACGACGTCATCTGTAGTATCTCCAATCGTCAAATCGTGGCGGCGCCACTGGTTTAGTTTATAGAGCGAATATCAAATTGATATAATGCAAAAGATACCAATGCTGTACTCGCATACAGTATATACCAATGCTGTATTAATTAGTGCGTTATTTGTTTTGCTTCAACCTGAGTAAGAAAAATGGTCCTATAAGATCTCACGTATGATAAACACAGTTTCCGCTCCCATGTTTCTGCCACTGGCATGAGGAATTGACTCATCAAAAGAATACATGACGGACGAGCTCAACAGCCTGCTGGATCCTACTATCATCAGAGATGACTCGCTATACCTGGCTGCAGCATTGGGAATGCCGGTCGTCTCCGATTAATTGCTGCAAGGAAGTCCTTCAATCAATGATCATTATACCCGGTATCATTTAATATTAATTTAGTGAGTAGGCAACTTTATCCATACAACTGCCACCTTAATTAAGTGAACTTCTCGAAGAAAGCATTGGTGCCTATATAGTTGCCGACGGTCAAGAACGAGTCATTGTTTTAAAGAACAAAACGACTGTTTAGCGCCACTAAAGCAACTGATGCTTTCAATAAAGTTACACTAGTTGTATTGCTACAGCCAAATACTAAACTTGGCTGTTGGATTTTGATCTACTTCTGCAATCGCTCGCAGGTTGCAGAATCTATACCCATGTTCGACATGTTTAGCCCCTCACATTACACGATGCGATTTACTGTAACGACACACTCGTCGTGGTTGGAGACTGGAGACTAAGCAGTTAGGGGATTTGACTTGTCCACAATTTACAGCTAGTCGCGTATAGCTTTAGCAAATTGGATCGGGTTTCAACTAGCCGGAGCCACCACCCCACCGCACGCATGTTTGCTAATGAACTTACTGGAACTTCTTTGCATGCTGATTGATTATGTTATAATTGTAAAGGCCCTCAGACCTCGGAAAATGGCCTTAACACCTAAAGGATTTCATTCAGATTCTCTGGTGAGTGGCTATAGCTATAGTCTCATCTTTCGTGTTTTAATGGTGGCGATCAGGGATTAGGGAACAAATGGTCCCCCCAACATGAAGTCAATTACCGTAATCTTTGCTCATTTTCTTATGAAACATGCCCCTCAATAATTTGGTTAGTGGAGACGTTACCGGAATACCTGCATGTTACTTGCATATAATTTCTTTAACCATTGCACCTTTTTGATATTTTCCGCACCTCCCACAATAAACAATATTTTGAACAGCCAGTTCACCTTAAAAGAATTTCTGCTTATTTACATAACACTTATGCCAACATTTTTACAATTGACTTATGCTTTTTACAAACCGAAAAGCCAAATAACACGACTGAAACGTTTTTGATAACAGTTTGTTTAACTAAATTGTCTTAAAGAAATCCTATGAAATGTTTACTTTCAAAACAACGCGTTTTGATATAAAATACTTTGTACTTATGTTAACTAGCAGTCGACTATATCTCTTTTACTAGTTCCGATTTTAATTTGTGTGATTAATTGATTTAACGGCATCAACTGACGAGGTAAGATAGTTGCGTTGCAACTATGAGGGCTTTGGAAAAAGAGCCATGCATGCTCGGTATCCCACTGAAGAATGAAACCATGGGACTACACTCAAAAGGAAGACCCCGAAAGGACGAGAGGTCCAACGATAAGTCCTCAGGATATGCTTGCGATAGTGCAAGCATAGACGACGGAATTTGTTCTTAACTGGGGGAAGAAAACTGTGAATTCCACCCTGGGGAAATTTTTTGCCTCCAAAGGGCAGTGGATACCCCCTTTGCCCTTTGGGAAATTTGCGGATATTCCTGGGTTCCTAGATGCAATTTTATGCTATTTTTTGATTTTTGAAGATCTTACTAAGGAGATTTTAGTTTTATTGATACTTTTTAATACTTTTCACATAGGGTAAATAAGGGTTTTGCTCCGTTGAAAAAGTGGGGCGGAATCATTGTAAAACCCCCAACAATCAGTGCTCCAAGCCTCCCACCGCTTCCTACACCTATTAGTGCAAGTAAGCAAGAAGTGATATTAACGGTTTCAAACGTAGGTAGTGTAAGCAAGAGCTCTCCTGAATTCACCAAAGTTTAAAAGTTACTTTTTCTTAAGTCCTAACAGGTCGGATGCTCTAACCACTTGACCTTGCGGTCGGTCAACAATCGAAGCTGAATAACAATCACACAATACCGTAAAAGAAATAACTTTCCTCAAAGGCAACCATAATTCAACCATAATTAATGTAACCAACCTCTTAAAGTGATATTACCTGTTCAAGAGAAAGGAAATACCTAACGCCTAATGTTTTGCTTTACTTGTCAATACACTTACTATGCTTATCATGGGTGAAGTTGTTTACGTAGTGACTGAAAATGGTGGTGTGAATGCTAAAATGTAACGAAACGGTGCAAAAACAGTCAAAATCTGCAGGCTAATTTGAAAAAACCGTCCTTATTACAACTAGCTTAAACCACACCTATCACAACACTATATGAATCGTCAATGCGTCACGCCATAGGCGAAGGAGATAGAAGGGGGCTGCAGCCCTCATCCAAAACAGTTTGTGAAAATTCGGGCAATATGCTGAGAATTTTTCGGGCACCTACTGAAAGAAAAATTATTTGTAATGAAATGATGTACGGTAACTAAAGGTAATCAATAGTTTAAAAAAACTTCCTTGATTAGTAAAATCAAGTTCTGACTTGAATTGCACTGATACTTATATATTAGGTATTAATTCACCAGTGTGTTTGTAATAGTTAAACTTAGATTATGATTATAAGTGGTGTATTTGAGGGGCCATTGAGCCATGCTCCACCCTCACTGATGCCAATTTTTTAGTATCTAAAATACGTAAATGTTTTAACACAAATTTTACTTCAAAGGTAGCATATGTGGCACAAGATTGCATGTAAGGACACCTAATTTTTCAAAAATTTTCAAAGGGGAGGGGCACCCTCTCTCCTTAGAGTCCCTCCCTTAGGCCGGCGATCACACAACATAATGCATGCCCCTCACTCTCATAAACGTTGCTTATGTAATGTTAATTATTAAAAGCATTTTTCATAATAAATGTAAATTACCACAAGTGTCCAATGTTCGTGTAAATTTTCCCACAGTTGTGTAACAAGATTTAGCATCGACAGAACCGTATATTTTACAGTTTGAAAATGTTTTTCAGTCCCCCCCCCCCTCCAAACCAAACCGTCATGTTTATTAGCTATTATTTTTATATGGGTACTTATTCTTACCATTCTGGTGAAATTTGCATTGACATCCGTTGTGTTGTTTTCAAGATATTAGCAGTTAAGGTTGTCACATTTTCAACACAAAGTGAACTTGAAGCAAGCACAAATGACCTGATAGCCTCACATTAAGGAGCAGATATTTTGTTTTCCTTTAAACTTTACACCCAATAATCACAAGTTATGGTCAACGCTATAAGAATGTTATCTAGGATGATGAAGTCATGTCTTAACTGTGACACTGACGTCATATCCTGTCTGTGAAAATGACATCATGTTAAACTGTGACAATATAAGAAGATTCAATAACTAGTTCCCTTTGCATTCATCTCAAACAAAATATGTGTCATGCTGGGATATATAGATGTAACATTTCATGCATCGTAGATTACTCGCATACAGCAAAGTTCTTTGATCAGCAAAAGCTGATTAATTTTTCTGTATCAAAGTAAATGTCGTTGTGAAGAGACTTTGTAGTCTTGCTTCTTTCAAACCACTTAAACAAGTGTTTTAGGTAAGCTTAAAATTTTCCAGTTGTTTTTGTGCTGCGGCAAGGGGAGATTCACGGAGACAGTGTTTTTCCCTAAAGATGATGATTTGGAAAGTTGGACGTTTCCCTTGGTGGATAGGAAGCACGTATCACCATTTGACAAGCTTTCCAAGAGGGAAAACTACAGAGTTACTCAAGAGCAATCTTTGAAAAACGATTGTGACAAGTCCCTTCTAAAAAGGCCGGTAGTCATACAAGATGAGAGTTAAATGTCGAATATTCATCCGGGTACTACTCACCCGTAGTGGTTTATTATATGGATAATTGGACAATGTATGCAATTAAAATAGGGTAGAGAAACTATTCGTCCCTACGACTGATGATTCATCATGGTTATTAACCTCTTGCTACGGGTGTGAGGTACTGAAAATGTAACCATTCTCGCTAAGATTCGGGCAGTAAACTCTAAACGAAAACGCAGATTTTCAAGAGCATAGGTTTTATCAATGTAACGTACTTTCTGGCAAGGGAAATAGAGCAAATGACACCATTTTCGATAAGTCCTACAAAGCAGACATCGTGACACTTGTTAAGATTTAATTTTGGCGTGGTGGTTGAGTGTACTTCCTTGCATACAAGAGATCACCGGATCAAATCCTCTGGGAATTTTATGGGCACTAAAATTATCTTGTTAAGCATAGCTGTTTACATTGATGCTGAAGGTGTTTTAATTGGTAAATTTTAATTGGGGATCTGATTGTCCGTTTCAGGAAGTTGTCAGCTTTGCTCGGTTCAGCTGCCGAGCAATGGTCCAGAGCAAGAAACCTATAACTTCCCAACCTTTGACAAAGTGGCTTAAGACTGAGGGTACACTCACGTCCGTCGGATGGGGACCTTAAATGGTGACCCCGGGAGCAGGATTAGGAGCGTTTAGTACGCTCACACGAGTGTAGGGTCCGTGGTGAGTCAATTGGCTTCCGGACTCTCAAACATCAAACTTAGCTTCAGTCTTCTTTTAGGGAGTATCGTTTACGTGGTCGAATGATAAGACACACTTTGAGATATTCTCACACTAAGAAAGGATTCCCCCAAATTTTACACAATCACTTGGGTTAGTCCGTACTATTGACCACTTATGTGTTAAACGTATTTCATAAATCGCAAATTACTTGAAAATTTTAATTACGCAAGTAATCTTGGGCAAAAATGACGCCATCGACTACTGGTAAGATTTCTACAAATGTCATTTATGCCCACACGTACGATTTATAAGGTAAATTTCATCCCTTAGTCAATGAGTTGTATCCATTTGAATGTAGTAATTATAATGGCAAATTTTAAAGGAAAACTTGTAAGTATGCTTAGGTATGTATTTCAAACACCTACGAGTAGGAAATAAAAACGTTAATTCAGGGGCAGACATATAATCAAGGGGGGGGGGGGCGAATGCACCACCTGAAAGACCTAAACCTCTTCAGCCTTCAAACATGCTGGTACGTATTAGCTTTTATCTACATTGTTTTCTATTAGAATAATTTATTCGTAATTGTTTGAAGGCCTAGTGAACAGGATGCCCAACAGTAAGTAGTCAATATCGGAAAGTGGAAAGGGTCATTTCTAGTAATCTATAGGAGGTAGTTATTGCGAAACATTTTCTCAACGCTACACTCCAACTTACGGTGGCGCTTCTTTTAGATCAGCGATTATTTCTAGACTAGGTCATCGTTGACCGCCAGGGGACATGCAATACCTTGGGGTGAAATGAGAAGAATGGGAAAATAAGGGCAGGTGAGAATATTTGGCAAGGTTACTGAAATCTGATTTGATGAACAGACTCGCCATTTTCCTTTCTTGCTCATATTGACAGGTGCTTGATCATACTTACTGGATATCTTGTTCCGTAATTTTGCAGAAAGTCACCTGAAATTGCACTGTAGTTTACAATGCCATGAAATGCTTCTTTCCGCCAGTTTAGCACGTCTATCTTGATTTGTCTATGAAAGAAAATTAAAATTCCATCTAACTTTGTTTAATTTGCAGCAAAATGTTCATGGGAGAGACTCCCAGATCTTTTGTCTTAGTCATTTCGAACAATGCGTACTTTTAGGCCTTGAAGAGCAGTTGTTTTACGACACCAAGTGACCACGAATGTGGCGCAAGCCTAATGGTCTCAATAATGACAACTTTACGTCGGGTAGCTAACCAACTCAACCATTAAAATCAAATTTGGAGTGTCTTTTTAAAAGGATACTTCCGATGGGAAAACCGTAGATTGCTCATGGATGGAAGAAATCACCTTACATTGATGGGGCCGGGAATCGAACCCCGAACCTCCCGGTTGCTGAGTGTCATCGCTTCAAATGCCACCGCCTTTATCCACTTGGCCACAGCACGGGTATGATGATACAAACACTGTATCGCAATGATCATTTTGGTATAATACTATTTCATAACGTTAAGCTTGTATTACTCTTATGGAGTACCAGGAGCAGTAAAAAAAGAATGGCACAAATGGTATAGTATTTTTAATATCGAAAAAGCAAAACTGAGCCTCGTTACCTTGGCCGTGTGCCAATCCAAAGCTAAACTTTAGGACAACTGCAAAAGTTCACAATCAATAACCCAAAACTTTTTGTTTTCTAGGAGCTTTTTTATTCTCTTTTAAAAATGGATTAAACAGTAAACCTTAAAAAAAAATTGCATTTTATTTCATGCAAGTCATCCAAAACTGCAAATAAGTGGTATCTCAGTGTGATTAATAAACGCAAGCTTGCCATCTGTAGTTCGAGTTCGAAAAGCTTACAAAGAAGAAGAGCATGAAACAGTGTCTTCCTTTAAGAGGGCGCTGTTTTATCCAATATGACCTACAAACTGATATCCACTCTTTACACAGCAAACATTGTGATCATAGGCTTCTGGAGGATCGATTCGGATGGCTGCACAACAAAAACACGGAAGGTAAATACAGAGGTCATTTTCTTTCATGGTAGTTCCAAAAACGGAACTACTGAAATCATTTTGTTAGAAACACTTTGACTAGGAAAAGATTTAGGCTTTCAATACATGTAATACCACTACTCCTATCGCCGGAAAAGAACCATGCACAGAGTGAGAACCATAGAGTAAGGTTACTTAACACATATATCCAGACCAAACCCCCTAGCCAAGGGGGTGGAGTTGGAGTCAGGGCAGGGAGAAAAGTTTTGGTTCCAGAGAAAAATCAAATCTTACCATTGACTTAATGCATTTTTGTGTATCTTGCGTCCCTAAAAAAGTATTTCGCCTATTCAGCTGTCTTCACTTTTCATTTATTTTCATTTATTTATTTTGTCTGTATAAGCATACTAATACATAATTTACAAAGAAACAATAAATGATGTAGTATAAACAGGACACTAGAAAAGCAATTTCTTCTCCCTCCTTTAGTACTTTGACTTAATCAGCCTAATAGTTTGTGCTGGCCCTCCCTGTCTTAGTTCCGGGAGGGGCACTCTTCCTCTCTTGACTGTACCTTCCCTACTCAGATAATCTACCGCCAACAATACCATCACACAGAAATTATGTAGAAATTCCATTTAACAAAAATGTCCATTAAACGATGAATGCCTTCCAAAAAGATGTGAAATAGGCCAAATCACAAACATGTGAAGAAACACAAATTTGTGTTCTCGTGACTTTCAAATTTCCCAATATTTTCCAATAATGAAAGGACACTATATACATTTTCAATTAAACAGGTTTTCAGGACAACAGAATTACCACGGGTGTAGGCTATTTGTAGACCCTTCCTGCCCTTTCGGCTGCTCTGAAGATGGAAATCGTATTATTTAGCTGTACTAAGGTTAACTATAAAAAAGCAAGAGGACTTTAACTTTCAAAAATATCAGATAACATTAAAAAGCTGACCTCCTAGAAAGGGAACACAGGTTACCTTTTCTATCTAGGTGGTTATCCAGGGAATGTTATCAGAAGAGGCTGCCATATCCCGACTCCCAACGGTGGGACTCTTAATTAAGGGATTCTTACCAATGGTAATTTTGTAAGGAGGACAAATTTACGTCTGGAATTCACATTGTAGTACTTCAATATGTGGAACTCGGAGAAACGTTCAGGCAATACTCTGTTCATAGCTGTTACTCTCTATGCATCTAAAGAGTACTTCTGTAACCGACTTTGCCCCAAGGATAGTCTATATTTCCAGAAAGGATGGGTAATAAGGTTGGTAGACAGGGGGTCGCTCATGTGACACTGCTAGGTTTGCTGGAAAGAGGCGGTTTGTCTGAACCCCGATCCACTTGGAAATCACGCTTCTTTTTAAGGCTGGGAAGGGGGATGGACATTTATCATGATTAAGATTTAAAATGCCTGGCAAATCGCAAAATACACATAAAGACTTTTTCGCATATTGTGTTTATTTTTGCTTAGTGTGGCAGTTCATTCAATATTTCCGCAGATGGGCCTTTAATACAAGTTGTTCAGCTTCTTTATTCTTCACTTTGTGAACAATTCATCTGATCCATTTCTAGATGATAACCGAACATACCCCCTACGAAGATAGCGTTCAATTCTAACACAGTAAGGTGACCGGTTCTATGTAAGGGAGGTTCGCTCAAGACAACTGGGGATTTCGCCGAAAGGGGGGTTCTCCAGAGCCCTGTGAATCCCCTCGTTACACTCCTTTCAAAGCACTCGCCAGTTACCAAAGCTCCACGGTATCTGTTCGTTTACGTACAATCAACATAAAAGGTTGCCGGGTACGTAAAGGTCATGGACATTCGAAGAGATGGTTTTAATGTCCACAAAGTCTTACTTTCTTTTCCTTAAATAATTTAACATTTGGGGAGGTACGAATATCCAAATCGAGCAGATTTCACTCAGAATGTGTCTTCAGGTAAAGAGAATACCTGTTACAAACCTCATTAGTTGTGATAAAGTTGTATTTAAAGTTTCCAGATTGCCTAGTTTTAAGATGCGTTGAAGAGTGAGTTGGTTGAAGAAAGCTCTTGATATTGCTAGGGATTAATCCATGTGTCTCCTTGTAGATGGTAATTAAGCGTGATCTTGTTCTACTTTCATCATGAAGGCTTTCACATTCCAGATCAGCGAGAATCTGAGTGATGCTCGAATCCCTTTTGTGTTTTCCAACTGTAAATCTAGCAGCTCTATTTTGATTTTTTTCTAATTTATCCCTATCCAGTTTATGCTTGGGATCCCAAATAGCAGAAAGATACTCCACTTTTAGTGTAATCAAAGACTTGTAGGCTATAGACTTGGTGCTCTTGCTGCAGTAGCAGCTATTCCTTTTCAGCAAACCTAACATTTTATTAGCCTTGGTCTTTTTGGAGCCATTTTGAGTTCTCAGTATTACAAATTCTACTGTAAAGAATAACAATCGTCTGCAAAAAGTATAATCTTAGATTGGACTTGTAAAGGTAGGTCTTACATAGGCTAAACATAACAGTGGGCCTATGAACTGTTCCTTGGGGTACTCCTTGGGGTATACCCTTTAGCACGACTTCTATCCATTTGAAAGTGTTGCGTCTGATGCCCATATTGTGGAGTTTTCCCAAAAGACGCAAGGAATTGATGTGACTTACAAGGAATTGATGTGAGAGTAACAGATCTATAGTTACCAGGGTTACATCTATCACCAATTTTGATTCCTTGCTGAAAGCTAAGGGAATCTAAGAATCACGAGGGCGATTGTGTGTACGTGTGTGTATGTGGGTTTATGCACGTGTGTTTCTGACCCTTGGATTGTAAACACGATACCTCAAGATAGCAATGATGAATAATTTTCATACTTGGGGAATAAAATTGTGATATTAAAAAAGACACCTATTGTTTTTCGTGGAGGTTAAAGGTCATATGAGGTCACCATAGGTCATAAATGAAAACCTTTTAAATTACGATATTGCTAAATAGGAAGCATAAATGCTTTCATACTTGGTATGTGGATGCGTTATAGTCAAAATATAAGCCTATTGATTTTGGTAAAGGTCAAAGGTTATCTGAGGCCACCAGAATCAAGTATACGGAATTCTTAAAAGCTGCTTGTACACACGATATCTCATTTTTAGCAACAATGGACAGTCTTCATACTTGGTATAAAACTTAACCATATTAAAAAGAAAACTCCTATTGTTTTTAGTGGAGGTCAAAGGTCATTTGAGGTCATTAGTGGTCAAAAACCGAAAACCTTGAAAAAGGGGTATTAGGACAGGAATAATGGATCCTTTTCACACTTGTTTTTAGATATGTTACTTTAAAAGAGAGGGAACTTATGGTTTCGTTCGAGTTCGAAGGTCATATGAGGTCATCAGAGGAACAGTTGTGAAAACATCGTAAAAATGATATAATCAAGAAGTGTGAATGTGAGAGCCTCAGTGCAACAAATCACACACTTTTAGCAAAGAATCACTAAGCCATTGGGTTCCTGGTGATAAAGTGGGGTTACTTTTGCATCTAACCAATCTTCAGAAAGGTAACCTGCTTTAATCTTCTGAAATATTTTGGTGAGCACTGGAGCGAGCAAAGATGCACATTCACGAAGGATCTTGGCAATCAATGCATCCAGTCCAGCAGCTTTGTTTGGGTTTAGGTAATGCAAAAGCTTTTCAACACTCTTTTGGTCAATGCAAATGTATGGCATTTCGGGAAACACGGATACAGGCATATCGGGGACATTATTCCCGTCCTTCTTATTGAAAACAGCAAAAACGTGATCATTGAGTGTATTTGCTTTATCCACTTTGGTACCCTCAGGTGTTTTTAAAGAGTGATCCCAAAACACTTCTAGTCGTTTAGATTTGATGAAGTTCCAAAAAGGCTTAGCGTTGTTGCTCTGCAAGTTGCTACCGATAACATCATGTATATAATTCCGCATGGCAACCCTAATGTTTCTGTCTGTTTGTCGACGGAACTTCCTAAATGCATCCCACGCTTCAGAAAAACTACAGTATTTTGGCTTTGCTATACAGGCGTTTCTTTTGACAAATACTTCTCTTAATACTGTTATTAATCCAGGGCAGCTTCCATCTAGAGGAAGTCATTTTGGATGGAACAAATGACCCATGGCTTTCAGGATAACATGATTAAATTCAGTTGCTAACTCATTTACAGATTTAAACGTGATGTAAACTGTAGAAAATTTTTCATCCAGGTCTCTTATTTTGTTCCCGATCGACTCAAAATTGTCTTTTTGTAGAGGAAAATCTTACGCTAAACAGGCCGGACTAATTCAGGTTTAACAGAAACGTTCGCAACAACAACATCAAGGTCACTGATGCCCGGGGTGACCTCAATGCTCTCTTCAAAAAAGGAGAGTTGAAGTTCAGGATGTTGCCTACTTTTGTCGGTTCTTTCACTTGTTGATGTAATTTGTGATCTAGTACAATATTGATCAATGCTTTGCTAGGGCCAGCAAAAGATCCGCTTGGTGTAAACTTAAAGTTAAAAGAGAGGTTAATATGATTCAATCGTCTTTGCAGACAAAATATGTGCTTTGAAAAGTCTGCATAAAAAGCTTTTCACCTCTTCATATGACAAAAGCGCCAACTGAAAATGACCTCACAGCGTTTTTGTGATTGTGCATCCATTCGAATTAGTGGTCGAGAAGTCTTTAAGCGACTCTGTACAGAGAGTTTTGTAACGAAAAGTTGCACAGAGGGTCTTTGTGCCATCTTGCATGGAATGAGCAGAGTATTCTACAATGAAGGCACATTCAAAGTTACTTCCCCATACGAAGTTTAATCCTGCCAAAATCACTGATTAAAAGTAAACAGAGTAATAGGAGCCTTGCTTTAACCAACAGGATGAGGTGATCTTGACTTTGTGGGATTAGACTGCAGGAAATACTGATTTTTGTGACATTTTAGTGTTGGAACCTTCTGAAAATACAGTGACTAGGTCCTTATCATGAAGACATCAACGTCATTCTACTTTGATTGCATCGTATTCTTACTATTGTACACAGTTGGAAATGTAGCTGGTCAAGGTAATTGAAGAAATTTACATAATGCTTTCAACTGGAAAGTCAAGGTACCGTTCAGTCAATCTAGGCTGTCACGCGAAACAATATGGTGGTTATTGTCACAATAAGTTTTAAATCGACATTTTGCCTTGATGCAAACGTTTAAACTATTACATTCTGTTATTTGAAAGATTATTTGTCGTTGGTTAGTCTTCACATCGTATTGTGTAGACATGGAAGGAGACTGTTTAAGGTGTCTAAGATACAATTCAAGTCCTCTGTGAAGATGATTTGTAAGCGAGGCAAGGATCTTAGATTGCCGTCTCAGTACAACAAGTAAACGTGAAAATGAAAAGTAGAGGAACATATGCAGACACTTGTATTTATTAAAGTTGAGGGGATAACCTTTCTTTCCAACATTCTTTTAGAATGTCATCTTAATTTGGAAGATCCGTTTTCTTTGTAAGGAAAATTTTTCATGGTGTTTCGGAACTTACTTTTAATAATAAAATAAATAATAAATGTATTTATAGTGCTCACAATTCCACAAAAGGGATCAAAGGGGCAGTAACAAAGGTACAATTATTACAAATTACAGGACCAATAATCTTATCCCATACGAGTAAACTCATTCCGTCTAAGTCTTCGTCTAACCCTGCATCCAATATATATATATATATCTATATATATATATATATATATATATATATATATATATATATATATATATATATATATATACATTCTGTCTTCTGCACAATAGTCTATATAGACTGGGTTTAAATTGCTTAAGTTCACATTCTACTGTGTACACTAGAACTGTCATCAGACCGATCTGTGTCATGGACGACATTGCATCTCATTTCAGTGATCTGCACAATTCACCACAGACCAATCAGAATGGCTTAAATATTTGAAGCTAGTGTTTGAATCTATGTCAATCAAAGTGAAGTCACCAATTGTGATATAGATGCCGCAGGTTCTCAGATATGTTTGGTTTCATGCAACAACCCCTGTAAAGTGAATAAACACATCAGTAACAAATAATTATGTAACATAATTATGGTAGGGTCCTTCCCATATCAGGACACAGAGGTAAACTTATTCAAACTAGGGGGAGTGTATTGCCGTTTAGGACCACACTTTTATGAACTGTATTATATTTACTATTTACTATTATTTAAAAGAAGAGCAGATTTAGGGAAGTGGGAAGAGATGTAAATATTACATAGAAATTATCATATCTCACACTGTTATACCTAGCAAAGACGAATAATTGGGTAGGAACGAACACGTATATGACACACTGCATGGTGAGAAACAACATTATTTGAAGAGAAAATGAATGTAGACCGATATAACTTAAGGGCAGATAATGGAAAACATAGTCTATTATAATATCTAATAGATATTGCTAACAAAATACATCACACAAATGGAAACTATAATGTTAGTGAGGAGGGTTGCGTATTGTTTGTAATGAGGAATACTTCTTCAGTGCTTTTACTTACATGTATACATTTGATTGGTAAGTCCGTATAGATACATATTCCTCCCAGCTTGAACTTTCTTCTTTGGGAGGGGATACAATTTCTAATATCCAAAAGAGCTAACAAGTTCAAAAGTGTCTGTTAAAAAGAGTGGTACGGCGTTTCTTCTCCGCCACTAAAAGGACCACTTTCGAAATATACTTTTTCTGTAATGTTATCTTTAAGTGTTTTTTTTTCTTCTTTGATGTAGTCTGCTCTCCTAGTCCTTGTATGAATGGTGGGAGTTGTTTCGAAACTTTCAGTGTGGAAACAGGTTTTCTCTGCATGTGCAGTTCTAATTTTACTGGAGATACATGTGAAACAGGTTTGTAATATCTTTGTTTTCTGTTGCTTTATGACGATAGGTTTTTGTTCCATCCATTGCCGAATAGTAGGGTGGAAGGGTCGGTAACTTAACAATAACGATATGTACACATAATACGATTGCACAGAACTTTGGGGGATGTAAAATTTGTTTAAAAGATTGAGCTTAAACATGTTATATACACCTCCTTATATCTTCATCTTCAATGAGAGTGAGTAATATACATTTGATTAGTAATCTAAGCGTGAAGTTTCCACTAAATCTGAATCATCGAGCACTGAGTGTTGAACGCAAGTTTACATTGTTTGAAACTTGGCCTACGTGAATGCGAACCGATGTGACAATTTTAAAGTAGTCTTATTCACAGTTGTAAGTAAAATAGGTTATGAAATATCAGGGTTAATATCATAAACACAGTTGTCTTTAAAATATGTCAACTGCAACTTCATCAATGTCAGCTGACAAACCTAAGATATGTTTGGTTCATTTCATTCTGTAGCCCTTCCTGGCGGTCCTGTGATGTGTGGATTTAACACTTGTGGAAACGGAGGAACCTGCTCGATAACCAGTGGTGCTATTGAGTGCACATGCACCACTGGTTATACTGGCCCAAGATGTGATACACCCGTGAATATCATTGCATCTACAGGTAGGGAGAATACTTTTGATGATATTATAATTTGCCTGCAAGGATGTTGTCCTTTTTTCAGTACATTTCAGGTCATCCTGTTGTAGTTAAGATTATGTAATAGAATACTCATGCTTGAATATGAAAAGTAATTTCTTATCTTCTTAAAAAAGTCAACTTGTTCAGTTCAAAGACACCGAAAGATACTACGTCTTTAACACGGATAGGGACCTCCGGCTAGCTGGCCATGTGCAGCTCTCACGGCCTTATGGCACCCTCCGCGAGGCAATTTATAAATATTTAATTTCAGAAACGCTTGAAATTTAATAAATATTCATTTTAATCAACACTTATCCAGGTTTTCATTTTTGGGATGTCTTACGTAGAGACACTGCGTAGAACTACTATTGGTAGGGTACGGTCTTTGGCGCTTATGGCACCCTTGACCTAACAGTGGTGTGTGACTATCGAAATGGCCCTTAATATGGGGAGAAGTAGAATTACCAGAACTATTATACAGAAATATGCTTTCTAGGGATATTTAAAAGGATTTTTTGAAACGATATTTCTTGATCCAGTATATTAAGTAAAAAGCAGGAAGTTCAGTTGTTGTCGTCACCAACGATTTTGACGACTTTATTTGAGATGTTTTCCTTCCTTCAGTCAATCGAGCAACATCTATATGTTAGCTAAAAATCATTTCATTCCTGTCTAGTACCACTAAATGTTTCAAAGTACTCTTTAAAGACTCGCTTGGAACCGCACCTTTATAGCTATATTGTATTAAAAGATAGTCGTATGTTTGTCTATTTAAGAGGTCCGACTACATCTCATTTCACCAATAACACTAACCCCACCAATTTCAACAGCAGGATCATCCCAAGCGCTAACAACTAAAACAGCGGCTACGTCACAAACGATAAGGCAAACGACATCAAACTCCATATCAGATCCCAGTAAGTAATGAAATTGATTTATTATTTTTCAAATAGGCTTTGTGTATTGTTGTAACGATATTACAACTAAGCGACATTACCCGATATCCGATATGTAAATTCTCAATATCGCCCTATACCTATATTAAATAACCATAATCAGTCCATAAAGATACCATAAACGAGTGCTGTATGTGATGTGAGAGGTACTGGAGCCATATAAATTGTCAATGTTACATTTTAACAAATAATTAATCAGCAAACGGGTAGCTATTTAAAGTAAAGTTGCCTCGGACAATTTAAGGACAGATTAGGAAATTCTAGTTACATAATGTATGGATAGTGGCGGTCTTGTTAAGTGATCTGAATATTTTCCTATACACCACAAGATGGTGTTAGTATATTAACAGTTTGAAGCATAAGCGGGATAACAAGGGGAGGTCAATGGGTGCAGTGGCCTCCTCACTTTTTCCACACCTTGGAAATAATCAAAATAATAAGAAAAATGAAGGAAAGAAAGTGTGAGACCATTGAGATTTATGAGGAAATTTTTAATACTATGGTAAATTTTACAATGTAAACTGAAGGATGACATTAATATCAAATACAACAAAAATGCCAGGAAGACTCCTCTGTGTGCCTCGCGCGCACTTACAACGAAAACTATAACTAACACAGTTGTGGAACTCGAAGGTGGGTAGGCAAGAGGTAAGTGATGTTGAAAAATTTTGTTTGGTGCCTTGATTAAACTTTCTCTTAAAGATGAGTGTTTGCTCCCGACCACACTTTTCTGACTTGAAGCCTTGAACTAAAGGTCACTGAGAGTATGGTACTAAATGAACGCCATTACACGCTCCATGATCCTTGCATACACAATTCAGCAACCTACCGGCGTATAGGGAATCGCAGTTCTCAATATTTTTTCGGCATGCTTCATGCATGTGAGCTCAATATATGCCTGCGATATGACATGACTTCTGTCCGTAGGAAAACTGTGGAATTGCTTCTTCATTTCTTTCCGTAGTAAAGCTTGAGTGCCTACTATTTCAAAACCCTTCCAACCCCTTGCGCCAGGGGTGGGGAACCTAATGCCCGCGGGACGTATGCAGCCCGCGAGACAATTTTACCCGGCCCTTACAGCAATTTATAAATGCAAATTCAGAATCACTTGAAAAGTAATTGATAATAATCTTTTAGCCTATAAGGTGCCCATCGTTTATCTTGCGCTAGCCCAAGTTGCCCACAGTTTATCCTGCTTATACCATTTTCCGAAACTACTACGAAACACTACCAGTATATTACTTAAACCCGAGTATGCACAATATAACATGACCACTGTTTCGTTAGACATAATCCAGGTGCAGAATCCTTGTACGTCTTGTGGTGACGGTTGCTTTGCAGTATCACATGTATAGGTCTATCTATGACAGTAAGAAAATCAAAGGGCACTGAATTTATTCTGGTAGATTCGGAGGCGGGGAGGGGGGAAAGTTAGAACTGTCCCTCCGAAGAGTGAATAAAAAGTTAAAAGTGGATCATTTTCAATTTAAAGTGAAGAAAAAATAAATTTGGTTTCAAAATACGCCTTTTTTCGGCTCGTTTCGCTTGCACTTTTCTTCCATTATTACTTCATATATAAATCAAAAGACAAATGGTCAAATTGAGATTCTCCCGGCGTGAGTAGCCGCCAACAGTCAATGTTATTTTAAGATAGTGGGTGAACATTCTATTGTCTACAAATTTGTACAAACTCCATTAATTCTTGGGGGTTTCTCCAGAGTTCCCTATCTTGGATTTCCCCTACACCCCGCGGGGTGAGCCTGTTTTGGGGCCCCTTGGCCTGCGCCCTATGGAGAAAGTTCGTTGCGCCCTGGCTATCTGCCGGCAGCAAGTGGATTATAACTATCAAAAGGCCCTTCAGAGGAAAAAGGTTCCCCACCCCTTCCTTACGCCGTTCACTTTCCCCACCACACTACCTACATCGTCGTTAAATTTTCAAACATCATACGAAGAATATCTCAGTAGCATTTCAAATTACACCTAGGACCTGCAAGATTTTCTCTGGAAAGGGTCCAAAATGGCCGTTAAAGCCATCAACTATAAGGAAAATTCTTGGAAAGAACCCTAGGTCTTCACCCTCCGGACGGCTTTGCGCCTTCGGCGCTCGCTGTTAAAGGTCTAGCTTGCCGAATCTTGCTACCCTGGAATTTTACTGCAGACGCCCATGGCCACGTTGCTGTAAGGACTACCTATAACCAGGGCCGTAGCTAGGGTCATGTGTTTGGGGGGTGTGAAGGTCCCAAATTCCGACTGGATGGATATTTTTTCCAACTGAATGGTGGCGCGTAAATTGCACCATTTTTATGCGCCCTGCTTTTACGTACAGCAGTGGGGATCCTTCCTTTGTCACTAAATAAAGGTGCCGTCCTGGGGGAGGGGCCTAAGGGGGAGGGGTGTCCCCCTCCCCTTTGAGAAATTTTTGCTAAGGTAAGGTTGCTTAGATGCAAAACGGTGCTATCTTGGGATACTTTTGGAACTGATCATATATGGCTGGAAAATGTCCATAATTTAGTGAATACTAAGATTTGGTTAGGTGAAAGTAGAAAGTATGTTGTCTAAGAGAAGAATACAGTGTCAACAAACATCCTGCAGCCCCCCCCCTTGACTACTTTAATGCCTTCTATTCTGGCATCTAATGCTAGCATATACCTGTATAGGCCTCCTGGAAGCTCTGGATCAATTATAAAAAATGGGGCAATGACATAATGCTTATTACCTGACATCTAAATAATAATATAGAGTATGACGCCAAGCACTTTACATCTATCGTATTTTTACTAATTTTGAACGAAAATGCAGACGAACAGCTTCCAGCAATGGGGAATGGGCGGGAGGGAGAGTATAGGTGCAGAAAAATGATACTAGACCTCCCAGACAGGTATAGCAAAAGAGGTTTAGGACTAACAAGCGCGTTTTCAGAATGTACACCTAGTGTATGCCATAAAGTTCACTGGTACGTTGTGCTTATAATGCTCATAAGTGATAAAACGTGGACTGTGAGGATTGCGCGCGAAGCGCGCCGAAATTTGGGGTATACTTCAATGCCAAAATGAAAAACCTGCACGCAGGCTCAGCCAGGGGTGGTGCTTTGATTTGCCGACATGGGGGGGAGCGCCCTGACTGGGGGCCAGCTAGTCTAAGTCCCGGCAGATGCAATGGGTTACCGAACTCAAAATATAAGGCGCGCGAAGCGAGCGGAAAAATTTGGGGTTATATTGAATTTTCATTCAGGAAAGTTGAAAAAGTTTGGGCTTTTACTGAAGAGTCTGGACAAAAACCAAGAAGTTTGTTCGGGTGACTGCATGGTCGTCATCGGGGATTACATTCTTTATCTTACCCATTAAGGATCTGCTACGAAACTTACAAAATATGTTTGCCACGATGGCGAGGCTGAAGAAAGAATCTTCCAAAAGTTAGGAAAAAGAGGAAAGAACTTTGCAACGATGTGTTTCTCTAGAATCACGCCTACGCGGAAGAACAACATTTGTGGAAACGTTGAAATCCAATACGCTTGATAGAACTATAGATGAAAGCGCGCGTAGAGCGCGAAATTTTTTTGAAGTTATAGAAAGAATCGTTACAGAACTTACTGGCTACGGGCCTGATAAATAGACGTTTGGAATATTTTCTGAGTGTATCTATGTCTTCACCAATATTAGTCTATATGAAATTTTGCGCAATTTTGTGGGGCTCGGAAAAATTTGGGGAGGGGGGGGGGGGGCTAAAGCGCCGTAGCTCCCACAGAACTGTGTCTGGTACAATAACCTTAATAATGTTCATGAGATTGATTGTAAATCGTGACGCATGCGTGCAAAGCGCGCCCAAATTTCCATTAAGTAAAATTTCCATAATAAAACCTGCATTCAGAATCTGCATCAAGATACTTTCAGTTGCCTAACAAACCAACATGTCACTCAAAAAGCCAGTCTTTTACCTGGTAATTTGTGAACAGCTTTCAACTTCTGCTGTTAAGCTTCTCCGAAAGTTGCTATCGGAAGATATTGATAATAAGAACAACACTGAGGTAAGGTTTGAAGCGCGCGGAGCGCGCGAAAATTTTGAGAGTTTGAGAAGAATTTGCGAAAAAAGGACAGCTTTGGTTTGATTTTACGTGTGGAAAATAACGTTTGGTATTATTCTCACTTGGTCTAGTTAGAAATATATACAAAGTTGACATAGGCTCAGTCGGAAAAAATGTGCTAGACTGAGATATCAGAAATTCCAACTGGCATTTCAGATTTTCCGACTATCGTCGCTCTGACGAACTTTGGTGGGGTGAGACACCCCCCCACACCCCCCGGTCGCGACGGCCCTGCCTATAACAACATTACATTGATTTTGAAAAGGATTATATACCTTTTACCCTCAAACTTTGAAAGTCCTTACAAAAGTTATGCACTAACTTGTATTTGAATCTTATTTTTCACAGTAGTAAAAAAAAACTTGAGACTCCCTTGTCCCAGACCATTGACAAAATTGAAACATAAAAGAAGGAATAGATAGCTGGGGAAAGATGAAAAATATTTTATGTAATGGGTTATGTTGCATTTAAAAAATTCAGACAAACAATAGGCAGATAGGCTACACTGTAATGTCTTATATAATACTGTTTTCAGAGCTTGGGGGGGGGGCGTTACCCCTGGCCCCCACCGATGCAATGAGCCTGGACTCCACCAGTTCATACAGCTTTTGTCAATTTTGCAAACAGCACCGCCTGACCACTTTGTTCGTACTAATTGCAAATGCCTCCTGAAACCTGATTCCTGTACATTTGTTGTAAACATCTGCCGTCACAGCCCAATGGTTGTCGTATATACCCTTATGATGAAACTCAATATGTAAAAAGTCTAGGATGAGGAACTCATACCCAAAATATAGATCATAATACCAGATGAAATTCAGACTTTAGAAGGAATTAAGCACTCACCTTTTGACAGATACTAATGTTTCCCGGCCTAATTGTGTGGTATATACACTTATTCTGTGGTTGGCAAATAAGTGCAAAACATTAAGAACACGTGAAATTTTGAAATAAAGATAGATGAGGACTACTGAATTCCATCAAGGATAATTTGCATAACGTCAAATCCACTCCGTCAATCCTTAAGAAATGGTGAATTTTCTTTGAAGCGAATCGTACCGTAGTGTATCGTCCGCCAATGCAAGGAACAACAAATACTGTTAGGATGAGATACCCTACATTTTCACCTTCAGTGTGGGCTAAATACATGTTAGAAGGTTAGGAAAGAAACTAAGAGAGAAAAACAATAAAACTCTACAGCTCGCCCCGCGAGGTAAGCACTTTGGTTTCATCTTGGAAAATTTGCCCAATATAAAACCAAAAACATGTAGCTTAAGTCGTTGGGGAAGAATGATCGCAGTCGGAGTTTACAAACTCTCCGTAGCCACAGATTCAAGTCACCGATGTTCTTCCAGTTTTAATCTATTTTGTGGTCTTATCATAGCCATATTGAAGGGATATTCCAGTGACATAATATGACAAAAGAAATGTTCATGAAATCAGAGATTCTCTCCTTCCTTTAATTTGATGTAAACTATATTTCAAATGCATGTTTCTGTCGGAAAAATGTACATTTTAAAGCAAATATTCATTTCAAGCAAAACATTGCATTAGGTGAAATCAGGCCAACTGAGGGGTAATCTTTTGTGTTTCTCCATAATCTTGACACATGTAAATAAAATAGTCAAACACTTTAAAAGTTGTAACCTTTGTCCTCACAAAAGGTAATCTTAATCTACAGTGAATGCATTCTGTGTTTGAGTAATGTCAACCTTCACGATCAAACTAAACACTCCACTTTTTAGAGAAAAAAAAAAGATTTGAGAAGCAATCTACTGCTATTACATAACACTCGGTTACCTTCACGCAAGTAAAAGTATTCCTTGAAAAGAGAATAACCTTTTTCTGAACAGGGATATCTGGAGTTATGAACAAGCTTTGCATGTAGGGTTTATGGGGCAAGTGTAAAACTTGACGTCTTTAATTATAAAGTCCCTTTAATTATCACTGGAATATTTCAAGAAATAGTAGCAGGTGACAGGACAACAATGTAAGAATCTTAAACTCCAAATAAATAGCAAATAGTTCTGCTATACCCTTCACATGTTTTTCGTACTATTCATACATTGCTAAGCTTGTCATTTCTATCTTCCGTGCTTCAGTTTCCGACTTAATTAAAAGGTCTCGAATCTCAGGAATATATTTTTCCACGGGTGGCGCGAGGTTTTACCCGACGGTGGTAGGGGCAAGCTCCCGGATGGTGGGAGATCAGTAACCAAGGACACTGATTTCCGGAAGGGTGGCAGATGAAAATTTTTGGCGTGATGAGCGTGTGTCGGAACTTTTGGCTTTATGTGAGAAAAAAATTATCTTTGTTTTCTGTTGTTTTATGAAGATTGTTTTTTGTTCCATCCATTGCCGAATAGTAGGGTGGAAGGGTCGGTAACTCAACACAAATAAACGGTATGTACACATAAAACGATTGCACAGTACTTTGGGGGATGTAAAATTTGTTTAAAAGATTGAGCTTAAAAATGTTTTATACACCTCCTTATATCATCATCTTTAATGAGAGTGAGTAATATACATTTGATGAGTAATCTAAGCGTGACGTTTCCACTAAATTTGAATCATCGAGCACTGAGTGTTGAACTCAAGTTTACATTGTTTGAAACCTGGCCTACAGGTACGCGAAGCGATGTCTTAATCTTAAAGTAGTCTTATTCACAGTTGTAAGTAAAATAGCTTATGAAATGTCACGGTTAATATCATAAACGACAAATGTCTTTAAAATATGTCAACTGCAACTCCATCAATGTCAGCTGACAAACCAAAGATATGTTTGGTTCATTTCATTCTGTAGCCCTGCCTGGCGGTCCTGTGATGTGTAGATTTAACACTTGTGGAAACGGAGGAACCTGCTCGATAACCAGTGGTGCTATTGAGTGCACATGCACCACGGATTTTACTGGCCCAAGATGTGATACACCCGTGAATATCATTGCATCTACAGGTAGGGAGAATACTTTTGACGATATTATAATTTGCCTGCAAGGATGTTGTCCTTTTTCAGTATATTTCAGGTTATCCTGTTGTAGTTAAGATTATGTTATAGAATACTCATGCTTGACTAAGAAAAGTAATTTCTTATCTTCTTAAAAGAGTCAACCTGCTCAGTTTCAAAGGCGCCGAAAGATACTTCGTCTTTTAACACAGATGAGGACCTCCGGCTAGCTGGCCATGTGCAGCTCTCACGTCCTTATGGCACGCGGCGCTCCGCGAGGCAATATATAAATATTTTATTTCAGAAACGCTTGAAATTTAATAAATATTCATTTTAATCAACACTTATCCAGGTTTTCATTTTTGGGATGCCTTACGTAAAGACACTGCGTACAACTACTGTTTGTAGAGTGCGGTCTTTGGCGCTTATGGCACCCTTGACCTAACAGTGGTGTGTGACTATCGAAATGGCCCTCAATATGGGGAGACGAAGAATTACCAGAACTATTATTGAGATATATACTTTCTAGGGATATTTAAAAGGATTTTTTGAAACGATATTTCTTGATCCAGTATATTAAGTAAAAAGCACGAAGTTCAGTTGTTGTCGTCATCAACGATTTTGACGACTTTATTTGAGATGCTTTCCTTCCTTCAGTCAATCCAGCCACATCAATATGTTAGCTAAAAATCATTTCATTCTTGTCGAGTACCACTAAATGTTTCAGTGTACTCTTTAAAGACTCACTTGGAACCGCACCTTTATAGCTATATTGTATTAAAAGATGGTCGTATGTTGTCTATTTAAGAGGTCCGACTACATTTCATTTCACCAACAACACTAACCCCACCAATTTCAACAGCAGGATCATCCCAAGCGCTAACAACTAAAACAGCGGCTACGTCACAAACGATAAGGCAAATGACATCCAGCTCCATATCAGATCCCAGTAAGTAATGAAATTGATTTATTATTTTTCAAATAGGCTTTGTGTATTGTTGTAATTTTATTACAACTAAGCGACATTCCCCGATATCCGATATGTAAATTCTCAATATCGCCCTATACCTATATTAAATAACCATAATCAGTCCATAAAGATACCATAAACGAGTGCTGTGTGTGATGCGAGAGGTACTGGAGCCATATAAATTGTCAATGTTACATTTTAACAAATAATTGATCAGCAAGCGGGTAGCTATTTGAAGTAAAGTTGCCTCGGACAATTTAAGGACAGATTAGGAAATTCGAATTACATAATGTATGGATAGTGGCAGTCTTGTTAAGTGATCTGAATATTTTCCTATACACCACAAGACGGTGTTAGGTTTCACTCTATTAACAGTTTGAAGCATAAGCGGGATGACAAGGGGAGGACAATGGGTGCAGTGTCCTCCTTACTTTTTCCACACCTTTGAAATTATCAAAATAATAAGAAAAATGAAGGAAAGAAAGTGTCAGACCATGGAGATTATGAGGAAATTTTTAAAAATACGGTAAATTTTACAATGTAAAATGAAGGATGACATTAATATCACATACCACAAAAATGCCAGGAAGACTCGTCTGGGTGCCTCGCGCGCACTTACAATGAAAACTACAACTAACACAGTGGTGGAACTCGATGGTGGGTAGGCAAGAGGCAATTTTGTTTGGTGCCTTGATTAAACTTTCTCTTAAAGATGAATGTTTGCTCCCAAACACACTTTTCTGACTTGAAGCCTTGAACTAAAGGTCACTGAGAGTACGGTACTAAATGAACGTCATTACACGCACCATGATCCTTGCATGCACAATTCAGAAACCTACTGGCGTATAGGGAATCGAAGTTCTCAATATTTTTTCAGCATGCTTCGTGCATGTGAGCTCAATATATGCCTGCGATATGACATGACTGCTGTCCGTAGGAAAACTGTGGAATTGCTTCTTCATTTCTTTCCGTAGTAAAGCTTGAGTGTGTACTATATCACAACCCTTCCAACCCCTTGCGCCAGGGGTGGGGAACCTAATGCCCGCGTGACGTATTCAGCCCACGAGACAATTTTACCCGGCCCGTACGGCGATTCATAAATGCAAATTCAGAATCACTTGAAAAGTAATTGATAATAATCTGTTAGCCTAAGGTGCCCATCGTTTATCTTGCGCTAGCCCAAGTTGCCCACAGTTCATCCTGCTTATACCATTTTCCGAAACTACTACGAAACACTACCAGTATATTACTTAAACCCGAGTATGCACAATATAACATGACCACTGTTTCTTTAGACATAATCCAGGTGCAGAATCCTTGTACGTCTGGTGGTGACGGTTGCTTTGCAGTATCACATGTAAAGGTCTATATCTATGACAGAAAGAAAATCAAAGGGCACTGTATTTATTCCGGTAGATTCGGAGGTGGGGGGGGGGGGGGGCGGAGTTAGAACTGTCCCTCCGAAGAGTGAATAAAAAGTTAAAAGTGGATGATTTTCAATTAAAAATGAAGAAAAAATAAATTTGGTTTCAAAATACGCAATTTTTTTTCGGCTCGTTTCGCTTGCCCTTTTCTTCCATTATTACTTCATATATAAATCAAAAGACAAATGGTCAAATTGAGATAATCCCGGCCTGAGTAGCCGCTAACAGTCAATGTTATTTTAAGATAGTGGGTGTACATTCTATTGTCTGCAAATTTGTACAAACTCCATTAATTCTTGGGGGTTTCTCCAGAGTTCCCTACCTTGGATTTCCCCTACACCCCTCGGGGTGAGCCTGTTTTGGGGCCCCTTGGCCTGCGCCCTATGGAGAAAGTTCGTTGCGCCCTCGCTATCTGCCGGCCGCAAGTGGATTATAACTATCAAAAGGCCCTTCAGAGGAAAAAGGTTCCCCACCTCTTCCTTACGCCGTTCACTTTCCCCACCACACTACCTATATCGTCGTTAAATTTTCAATCATCATACGAAAAATATCTCAGTAGCATTTCACATTACACCTAGGACCTGCAAGATTTTCTCTGGAAAGGGTCCAAAATGGCCGTTAAAGCCATCAACTATAAGGAAAATTCTTGGGAAGGACCCTAGGTCTCCACCCTCCGGCCGGCTTTGCGCCTTCGGCGCTCGCTGTTAAAGGTCTAGCTTGCCGAATCTTGCTACCCTGGAATTTTACTGCAGACGCCCATGGCCACGTTGCTCTAAGGACTACCTATAACAACATTTCATTGATTTTGAAAAGGATTATATACCTTTTACCCTCAAACTTTGAAAGTCCTTACAAAAGTTATACACTAACTTGTATTTGAATCTTATTTTTCACAGTAGTAAAAAAAACTTGAGACTCCCTTGTCCCAGACCATTGACAAAATTGAAACAAAGAAAGAATAGATAGCTGGGGAAAGATGAAAAATATTTTATGTAATGGGTTATGTTGCATTTAAAAAATTCAGACAAACAATAGGCAGATAGGCTACACTGTAATGTCTTATATAATACTGTTTTCAGAGCTTCGGGGGGCGTTACCCCTGGCCCCCACCGATGCAATGAGCCTGGACTCCACCAGTTCATGCAGCTTTTGTCAATTTTGCAAACAGCACGGCCTGACCACTTTGTTCGTACTAATTGCAAATGCCTCCTGAAACCTGATTCCTGTACATTTGTTGTAAACATCTGCCGTCACAGCCCAATGGTTGTCGTATATACCCTTATGATGAAACTCAATATGTAAAAAGTCTAGGATGAGGAACTCATACCCAAAATATAGATCATGATACCAGATGAAATTCAGACTTTAGAAGGAATTAAGCACTCACCTTTTGACAGATACTGTTTCCCGGCCTAATTGTGTGGTATATACACTTATTCTATGGTTGGCAAATAAGTGCAAAACATTAAGAACACGTGAAATTTTGAAATAAAGATAGATGAGGACTACTGAATTCCATCAAGGATAACTTGCATAACGTCATATCCACTCCGTCAATCCTTAAGAAATGGTGAATTTTCTTTGAAGCGAATCGTACCGTACTGTTTCGTCCACCAATGCAAGGAACAACAAATACTGTTAGGATGAGATACCGTACATTTACACCTTCAGTGTGAGCTAAATACATGTTAGAAGGTTAGGAGCGAAACTAAGAGAGAAAAACAATAAAACTCTACAGCTCGCTCCGCGAGGTAAGCACTTTGGTTTCATCTTGGCAAATTTGCCCTATATAAAACCTAAAACATGTAGCTCAAGCCGTTGGGAGAGAATGATCGCAGTCGGAGTTTACAAACTCTCCATAGCCACAGATTCAAGTCACCCATGGTCTTCTAGTTTTAATCTATTTTGTGGTCTTATCATAGCCATATTAAAGGGATATTCCAGTGACATAATATGACAAACGAAATGTTCATGAAATCAGGCATTCTCTCCTTTCTTTAATTTGATGTAAACTATATTTCAAATGCGTGTTTCTGTCGGAAAAATGTACATTTTAAAGCAAATGTCCATTTCAAGCAAAGTATTGCATTAGGTGAAATCAGGCCAACTAAGGTGCAATCTTTTGTGTTTCTTCATAATCTTGACACATGTAAATAAAATATTCAAACACTTTAAAAGTTGTAACCTTCTCCTCACAAAAGGTAATCTTAATCTACAATGAATGCATTCTATGTTTGAGTAATGTCAACCTTAATGCCAACTGCTATTACATAACATTCGGTTACCTTCAAGTAAGTAAAAGTATCTCTTGAAAAGAGAATAACCTTTTTCTGAACAGGGATATCTGGAGTTATGAACAAGCTTTGCTTGTAGGGTTTATGGGGCAAGTGTAAAATTTGACGTCTTTAATTATAAAGTCACTTTAATTATCACTGGAATATTTCAAGAAATAATTAGAGGTGACAGGACAACAATGTAAGAATCTTAAACTCCAAATAAATAGTAAATAGTTTTGCTATACCCTTCACATGTTTTTCGTACTATTCATACATTGCTAAGCTTGTCATTTCTATCTTCTGTGCTTCAGTTTCCGACTTAATTAAAAGGTTTCGAATCTCAGGAATATATTTTTCCACGGGTGGCGCGAGGTTTTACCCGACGGTGGTAGGGGCAAGCTCCCGGATGGTGGGAGATCAGTAACCAAGGACACTGATTTCCGGAAGGGTGGCAGATGAAAATTTTTGGCGTCATGAGCGTGTGTCGGAACTTTTGGCTTTATGTGAGAAAAAAATTTAAAAAAAGTTAGGTTTTTGTTAATAAAAAATTTAAAACTGTTGATTTTTTTCTTAAATTTGAAAATTTGGAGGTTCTGTCGAAGAAACTTAACTGAAATTTTGGATTGTTATTAAAAACAAATTTGAAAACAAAATTGAAAAACTTTGGGATTTTCTGACTTTAATTTGAAAACTTGGGGGTTCTAAGAAACAAACATTATAAACTGGAGTTGTTACTGAATTTTTTTAAAATGTAGAATTTTTTAAAACATCATACCTTTCTCGAGAAAGTAAAGTAATTTGTTGGGGTGGAAAGTGGCCGTAGGGCTTGCATACTTTATTGCGCCCATTTAGGCTCTCCGACAAAATTCGAAAATTTCCCAGACGGGGGGGGGGGCATGCCCCTGTCGCCCATCTGGCGTCACCTCTGCATGATTTCGCTTTAAAATAGAGCAACGTGATTATCTGGATGAATTGATTTTCTGTAAACTGTAATTTGTGTAATTTCTGCTTTCAAAAGTACCTTACAACGTCAGAAGGCTGAAAATTTTCATTTTAATGAGAGGGAACAGAGTAGGGAGTTTTCCATTTGATTTTCGCAAAGAGTTGTTCACACCCAATCTAAAACTTTAGTCATATAGCCCGAAATAATAAAAAAAATTCAAACGGATTTCACCATATGTTGATTTTTGTGTTTTCGTTTTAGGTGAAGGAAGTGTTCCAACGTGGGTGATAATCATAGTGACGGTTGCTGCAGTCATCGTTTTCGTTCTTGTCCTAATTTTGTTTGCCATGATAACGACTAGGTAAGATAAAACATTAGATCAACATTAAGAGCAAATTCAAGCTCTAAATAAAGTTATTGGTAAAATATCGTCAATTGTTGAAGAACGCCAAAGATGGCCGTCCTGCAACGTCATATCTTAAATTTCCAAAATGAATGCTAATCTTTTCAAATACACAATGTAAATTACAGAATCCTTGAGAGTAGCCCAGCTGGAAATGCTGTCAGTATTTTACTTAGTACAATACACTTTATTTGCCTCATGGAATTTTATCAGGATAAAAGTAAGTAATGGATATCTCACCATGTGCTTCCTATTTAAACACTATATGGTTAACGAACACAAACTTAGCAAAGCAAGCAAACGGATAGGGCTTTAAAAGCTGTTTGAATTACTTGAATTTTGTTGAACTTAGTTTCTGTAATTATGAGTCCTTTGAGGTTGATTCAATACAATCTGATTAATTCAGTTTACTTCAGATTTTTAGTTTCTCATTCTGTGATCGCAAGTATTAAGAAATGGTAATTAAATAAATTAGTTTATGGAAGAACTAAGTTGATGTTTACCAGACTAATATTTCTTTTTCCTGGGTTCACCTTAAAACATTAACTTCCAGCATATGCGTACAATTCTGGAGAGGGAGTTTAGGGAAAACCGATATATCTGGCAAATGTTTGGAAAAATGGGACAATTATCTCTGGTAATAACGGTCTTTCTAAGGCTAAAATTGCTTAACCCTCCGAGAAAAAATGTCTCGTACGCCCATAACTTCAACTTCAAAATTCACTGCAAAAGAAAGGTATTTTTGTAACTTTCCTGATATAGGAAATATTTCCGCTTTTGTAAGATATGATTGATTATGAAGAACACATTGAAAGATTGTTCTAGGAGTGTATTTATACGATTTTATTTGATCAAAAGATTATTTGCAACGCAAATTAATCCTACCTCGGCTGTTCCAGTTAGCGATGGATATTCAGAGAATTTTTAATTGCCAGAAAAAGTCGTTATCATTTGCTTTGTGTACTTCAAAGATTAATATTCTTCAGTTTTCGAGGAAGTGAATGTGCGTACGAAGTAGGCTGGGATACCTTTCAACATGAAAAGCCAGATGGAGCTGTAACTTTCTATAGTTTGTATTGAATGTGCTGCAACGTTGTATTTTTCACAGGGCATTATTCAAAATGATTCTTCAAGTTGTGCTGTTTAATGGACTCCCTTGTCAAAATCTTTTCTTTGTTACTTTTTTAACTTGTTCATTCCAAAGGAAACGCAAAGGCAAGAACGAAAGTGGCAACCCACATATGATTTCAGATTTTACACGAAATACACCTGAAGGTGACTCAGCGAACATGGGAAATGGCTGCACCGCTGAAACTAACTTAGCATACGACCCACACAGTTTTGATGCCTACGATGATCCACCTCCCGACTATGACGACGATCGAAGTATAAACGGCTTCCTTGCACCGGCACCCCGTATTTACGACAATAAAGAGCTGAGCCTCGATAGGAGGGATCCGTGTCCTACAAATGACTACGGTGACTTTTCAAGATCAGACGATGATGGCTTTGATGCTGCTTTATACTAATGTTTCCAGCCTGGTATTTTGCCTCCTGATATTGTACTGCCTGACATTGTACCACATTAAGCCACATTGTATACTTATCTTGAAAAAAGACTGTTTCTCTAATCATTCAGTTTCATGTTCTTGTAGAATGCAAAATTAGACCATTCTATGAGGAAGGTGTCATCCCCAACTTTTTGTGCTAAAATATTCTCTGATGCGAATGCCAGGCAATTTGCAGAGAAATATGCTAATTGGAACAAGTTTCAATAGCAGAAGAACATTTGATACTAGGAAGTTCTTTGTGTTAATGTTGTTGTACCTATTTGTAGTGATAATCACTGCCTTTCTTGAATGGGATTTGGTATTATTAGATATTGCTTGAAAACGGGTTTTATAAAAAAGACAAAATACAAGAAAAATATGGGTATAATAACTACATGCTCATATTTGAGTATGGTTATTAAGCCGTTTCAGAATTTACCTACATGATAACGCACTTTTTACTTTGCTTACGATTCACATACCAAAATCAATGATAAACGTGTGAAGTAGAGCGGCTGCTATAATTGCTGCAAACGCACACTTTGAGAAGGGCGAGTTCTCCAAATAGTCCTATGGAGATACCGGGCAATAGACTTCCACGAGATGTTTTCCTTATTTTATTTAGGTTTGTTGGCCATAAGGTTGGCTTGTGGTAGGTCAGAAGGAAAAATCCTAACATTTCTTCCAACCCGTCCCTCTTAACTAAGAATATGGAGGCGGCATTACAGATTTTGATCTGTAAGAATTAAGAAAGGATGTGTGAACAATATGTGAGCACCTTTAACCTTTAACTGGCTATTAGTAAGTGAATTTGATTCCTTCTCAGAACTTCAGACTCAAGATAGTGTTACTAAATGTACCAAGACAGGAATAAGTTATTTCAAACCTAAAGTCAGAAATATTTTAGAGATCGAATCAAGAACCACCTGGACTGGAAATAGAGAAAAGGCTAAAATCCACAACAAATTAAAGAATAAGGTAAGGAGATATCATTGATGGAGAGTTTCTACCACCACGGAAATGTAGTTTAAGACCGGGCACAGTTTTATCAGGTCCTCTACTCGGGAACAAACCGTAAGCTCTGCTTGATTGGTTGACCTTAAGAAACGGTTGGTGTAGGTAGCAAATCTAATTGCTGTTCACATGTAACGGGTAGGCCTGTTGGGTTTGGATGCAATGAGACTGATTAATTGTATCTTGCGCCCCAATCAAGTCACAACGGGGGCATTCCAGTTGTTTTGAGGGCCTTTTTATGATCGTTAATGACCATCCCTTCACACTCAATAGATCTTATTCACTGACGTCACAGACGTCATTTCGGAGGCAAAACACTGAAGCACACTGCACTCACGACGTAGACTGCAAACGCGCGCGTAGAAGCTTAACGTGTGTATCCGACCGGTACACAAACCAGCTCTGCATTTGTTGGTGTAAGTTGCAGTGATAGGAGCTTACCTTCATCGGGGACGCATTTTCTGTTCTATGACGTCATTTTCATAAGTCTATTTACTTTCGAATAGCTGAGAATATAAGATGTTACTGCCTACCTGAGCCTTTTAAAGTAATCGTCGGTACTTAGAAGGGGACAAATTCATGAACTGAAGTTGGGTTTAAAATGATAATATATTGTTGAGACTATATCTTTATATGGCATTGCATATGTCTTACTGGACAGGGCTGTATTTACATTTTGTGTTAGTTCTTACACTTTATAATGTTTTAATTTTGAATTTATGGAGCACACAAGAGTGGGAATTCTCAGAATTTGTAAAGTATCGTCTATGATTGAAACTGAAATCGTGTCTGCACATCTGCATATTAGTACTTTTAGCTGCAATTGGGAAATTTCGATTTCGGCACCTAACTACCTTTCAAGCAAGGGTAATTTACATAAGTTGAAAGAAGAAAATTATATACACTGATTTCATTGACAAACAGAAGAGTTATTTGGAGCCAAAGAGGACGCTCGGATAAGGCTCTCCAAAGTAAGTGTATTTTACACTCGATTTTTAACAACAGAATTCAAGAACCCCATTCATTATTACGCCATACGTTATTACATAAAGGATAATAAAAATGTATTTTTTAATGCCAAATGCTTTTGAATTTTGAATAAATTTTCACTAAAACCTCGGCATTGTTAATTAACATTCCCTGTCAGGCACGATGTACCATATGTACATATAACGTTATATAAAAAGGAAATATGATGCACGAATCAGAGCTTTGAATGAAAGTTGTGAAAAAGAAATCAGCATGTAAACAGTTTTGTTTTACCCGATTAGTAATAATTGCTACATTCCATCGTTGAGTAACGCCTCCTAAATACTCTAGTTAACCGAATAAGGAGCCACCCTTTATTCGGGCTGCCAACAAGACTTTTACTGTAGGGGCACTTTAATGAGGTGTTGAAACAGACCCAATTGAATCTGACAATGGGAATCGAATAATCCACGCTACTTTCTTTTGCTTCTGTTGGAGTGACAGTGTGCTATACACAGGCAAGGTACGTTTCCAACAAATTAAGTAAAAAAGTTTCTTTTCTCAAAGTCGTTGGCACCGAAGTCCCGGCAGCCAAACTCTTGGGTAGATTCTAAAATGTTCAATTAAATACAAATAATTGGTATCAAACACATGCAAGACTGAAGACAAGCATGAGTGAGTATGAAAATAGCTTTACATGGGGATTGGACGAGATACTGGGCCTGCACTAGCTGTATGAATTAAGTTTTTAGAGATTCACTATACTTGATGGAAAGATATCCGAAGAAAAGTGTCTGTTGAATGATGTTTCTTGCTTCTAAATAAAAACCCGACACGAACTGAAAATTAAACATCAGACAAGAAGTACTCGACGGTTCTCCTTTCCGTGCTGGAACAACGGCAGTTTTGAGTAAGACCTATTCGTCTGTTTCATTGCATTCTACGAATATTCAAAGTTTGTATCGCCATGTAAGAATAGGTTTGGTCCGGAAGAGTGAATATCAGATAGTGTAAGCAAGCGCTGACCTGAATTCACCAAAGTTTAGAAAATACCTTTTCTTAAGTTTCAACAATCGAAGGAGAAGGGAGAAAAATTGGAGAAGACTAGTCCCGGTCGTTATTTCCCTGGAAGAAACAGTATTTAACGAAAGCATCCTATCAGCCTTCAGAGTTTACAAAATCGATTTCGTTTTTTTTTAAGTCCCAATAATCGGAGCCAAAGAGTAACAGCCAAACAAACTCCCAAAGAACTGCCTTTCCTGACGATCTACCCTACTTCATGAAACCAACCTCTCAACCTTAAATCCTTCCCCCCATGGGTCTCCTGCGTAACCTCATTTTAAACTGGCTGAGATGAACACATACTACACATGATCACGGATCCTCCTGCGCCAAGTAACATGCCCTTCCCAATAAATCTGAAACACTCCATGCGGGCAATTCTATTTAATATAATATAACATAAGCTGAGCTTCTTAATTAACAAAATAACTCATGGCACCATTGAAAATGTAACCATTGTTAGCTATATACATAATATAAAGAATATCAATACAATGGTTGGTCATATTTTAAAACAAGGTAAAGAATTAGGAAATAAGTTCTAAAATAAAATCAATACAAATTTACAGAATGTAATGAAAGAATACTCATGTAAAGAAGAATATTTACAAAGTCCCTTTAACTAAAGCACAATGTTACATTACGTCAAAAGCCTTTACATTTTATTTGCTGTTCAATTGGCCCCATTTAAGTGTTTAAGCTTTGGCTCTGATTTAAAATTATTAGAGTTACAGTGCTTTCAAATTAGCACCTAATAGTTTTAAAACGTGTGAAAAACATTACCTGTGTGATGTTACTTCTTAAGAGCATATTTTTTTCATAGTAAATGTAAATTAGCATAACTGTCCAATGGTGGTGCAAATTTGCTTACAGCTGTGTTACTAGATTAAACATCAACAGAACGGTATGTTTCACAGCTCGAATATGTTTGTCAGGCTTTTTCAAGTCAATGTTAATGAACTGCTATTTTGAGTTACAAAAGTAAATGTTGTTGAAGTAACCTTACATTTAGGAAACAACTTCAAAAAAAAAAAAAAATCTGTAAATTTACAGATATTTTGAACAGAGTAATTCTGTGTGCTCCTACGCACGTACCATTGTACTTCGTGTCGCTCTAAGGAACCTCATCAGGAGATTGCTGTTCTAAACTTTTATTCTCTAAAATATGCTATTTTATTCGGACCCTGTCATCAATCTTCCTCTTAGTTCAACTTAAAACTAGTTAAAGTGTGGTTTAACTCACTGATCAATTTCTTGACAGCACACCCAGTGCTTTTTGCGGATATTTTAAAATAAAACAACGAAAGAGAACGATGTACGCTCATTCGAGCACCTAAAGACGTACGCTAATCAAATGCTGTCATTTGATCCCTTTTGCTTGATTCCTTCCACCTCTCCACCCATTAAGGATTCTGTTGAAAAAGATACTCTCTAAATGTAAAAGAGTGAATTTCACTCTTCTACCATTGCCTACAGTGACCACTCTTTCTTCTAGTGACAATTTCACTCTGCTGAGAGTGGTAATTCACTTTAAATGAGTGAATTACCACTCCAGGCAGTGTGGAATTCCACTCGAAACAGAGAGTGGTCACTGTAGGCAATCGTCGAAGAGTGAAATTCACTCTTTTACATTTAGAGAGTACGTACATTATCTTGTTCACGCAATTTGCTGTGACCTTACCGTTCCTTGCAACAGGTTAGCAGGGTGAAAGCTGCATAACTACTAACTCCATTCTCTCACATTTTCTGGATGGTGAAAAGCCAACACGGAGACGTCTAAACTGGTGGGTTTAAGTCTACATATTTTTGGTAGGGCTGTAAATCTCTATTGAAATTGTGACGAACATGCGTTAATGATCCAACGGCACCAGAGGGGCCGCAGGAGCGCGAAGCGTGGTGTACAAGATCCCACCTATAGGGCTCTTGAGGGGTCCAGCGGCAACGCCCTGGTGGTAAAGTTAAAGGAGAAACCACAAGAAGCTCCGTAGTACCTACAACATTATCGGCATTAGAGCAAAACACTAAGCCATCTAGAAGAAGCAATAATGGATGAGCGCGGAACGCGTGAAAAAGTACAACTCACAATACACTGCAAAAGTAATCCAGTGTATTTAAATCACCCCAATATAGCGACGTTTATTAGTACCGGTATAGTTTGGGGAATGATGTTTCTGTCCTATACTTTGGCTCTGGAGCAGGGCCCCTTGTCTCCTGTTATAGGCGCCCCTGATTCTAGGCCTACACATAAGGAGTAAGAGTGTTTCTACCATGTGTCAGCTTGTTGCTACTGTATTACCGACGATTAGTTGAGTTGTGGAATACGGCTACATATGGCTATGGATTCGATTTTTGAATCTGCTACAACTCGTTGGCGACGGATGAAAACTAGTCGGTAACACGTTTTGAGGTAGGACACACATGCGACTAATCGATCTTGATCGGGAACTTTACATCTCCGACCGTCGTGATTCGGCTGTTTTGCAGACTCGCGACAAATCGGTTGCGTGTGTAGCCGCTTCTTAAAGGCCGCTACACACCACCACGGCTACCTACGACCCGACAAGACTTCTCCCCTCGTAGACAATTTGCATAAATCGTAGACATTCTGGCGCTTTCCTAAACCTAAGAAACCACCATGCCACATCGCGCCGACTCTAACCGATGGAGCGACGCTGCACACTGCGCGCCACCAATCATTCCAGGTTTGACATGCACACTTAATTTGAAATGGTTCGTTTCTTGGCCTCTGGTTCCTTTCAGAAATTTTCAGCGTGTACAGGCTCATAAGTAAACCTTTAACACTGTCCAAAGTTTGGATATCATGTCCTTTAAAAGACTGAACTCAGTATGAGAGCTTCTCGTAGGGTGGTGATTTCCCCTTGACCCTTCACCAGATATGCAAAAACACAAAAAGTGCCCAAAATATCTTTGATTTCCTTCATTTTGCAGCATGGATATAGAGCCTACTTCAATTGCTCTTCTACAACATTCCCACAATAACTTAAGCAAAAACCCTTTTCATGAACTTGGTTTACACTGTCTCCTGCCCCTTCCATAGGAATTGTGCTATATGTCCTCTTGAGTGGTAGGCTAACTTGTAGTCCTAGCCTTTGAAAAGGAGACTTAACTTCCATCACACTAGCCTGCTAGCCAGATGCGGATCCATACATTTTGAAATGGGTGGGCTAGACTTAGAGAAAGCGGGTAATTCGAAATATTGTCAATTCAAGAAGCAAAACTCTAGAGTTGTAACGAGTCACTCAATTTTGTAGTCAAGTCGAGTCATTCACTAATTTTCATGTGACTCGAGTGAAGTCAGTGACTCGAGAAATTGTATTATTTTTATCAGTGAGGAAAATTATGATACAATTCCTCGAGTCATTTCCCTTTTGATGCTTAGTGACTCAAGTCATGACTCGCTACAACTCGGCAAAGCTCCTTATTCTAGGCTATTCCACTTAGAAGAAGTTATTTCTTCCTGGCGCGAAATTCCACATAAATGCGCTTAAAGATGAACGCACAAATACTGGTTTAAAGTTCATAGACTTGTTCATTGGTCAGTTTCTATGGTATCTTTAAGTGACGCACTTTTATATGCGCGTTCAATTTCTTACGTACCCACAACCCGACAACGGGAAAGTAATCAGCCAGTTCGTTTTCCGAGCACGCAGATCCGCGTGTGTATCAACTAGAATCCGCATAGCCTAATACACGGAGAAATATATTCTCTGCGTATAGAACGCGTTGTAAAAGAGTACGCACGCTATTGAACCACTTTTAACGATGGAATTTTCTCTGACGCGTTCTCAGTTTTTTACGCTGATCGCCGATTAAAACGGCGCGTAGTTCACACAAACACTCCCCCTCCCCGATATTTGCGCTCCATGAGGGGTCAATTTCCTACAGTATAGGTATAGGGAACTGGAATTTCATTCATACTTGGTAAAAAGCCTCAACTCCTGTGAAATATATGAGTGACAGACTGCCCTCTGATTGGACATACCACTGGAGGTCTGTTTGTCGCGTCGAAGAGGAGTCCACACCAACACAAGTACTGCTTGCATGAGACTACGATTGAACATGTTGAATCGGGCCGACGACTTACGACCCGACTGAAAATGGTGAAATCGTAGTCGTGACACTGTCCACATCGCCACGACTTTACCCGACGCGACGATTTGTCGCGCCCTGTCTTGTGAAGTCGTGGCGGTGTGTACCGGGCTTAAGACTTACTTTCGACAAGTAGTCGTAAGGAGTTTTGTTGCGTTGCAGTCGGGTCGATGCAGTGTGCGGTAGCGGCTTTACCTAGACCAGATGTAGGCCTTCTGAAATGTTATATGGCTCAGATTTTATCTGGACCAGATGTGGTTCCTATAAATTAACATAGGGAATTATCTGGGCCAGACATGGTCTATGTCTGGACCATATCTGTTTCAGTTATGAATCATAGATGGACTTTTAGGCCACACTCCTCATGGAGACATTAAACACCGGCAACAACTGTTTCCAGGAGCTTCATCAGAATTTACTTACTTCAGTACAGAAAGTTGACATCCTTCATAATAGCGAGCTGAAAATGCTTTAAAATTTCCTATTTATGTGATTACAGTGTTATGTGCTTCTTATTTATACTTTGTTACGTATCTGACTGTATGTGTTGTCCACTGATTGAATAATTTTACTTCTAACTTCCTAAAATCATGAAAAATGAAGTTTTAGATACTGGCTCTACCCAAATGTGCAAATCGTTTGCATAAATTTGCTTTAGAATACTGCAGTAAGAAAAGTGTACCCAGTAAATGACTGAAATGTCTAGGTAGATGCCGCTGTATCCAAGACATGTCTTAATGTTGAATAAGTATAATTCCAGCATGAAATAAAAAAAATAACAAAACACTCATTTGCATATCTAGCATGGATTTCTATGAAATTATATCTGGCTTGATATGGCCATATAAAACTTGATTTGCACATCTGGCATAAATCCGTATAATGTGTCAAATGACAAATAAGAATTGATTGAAAAATTTATGACAGTTATTTGAAATGATAATTAAGCTGTGTTGTACTTGCCTTATAGTCAAGCAGGAAAGTACAGTGTGTTCCAAGAAGCTCTCTTTGTCTTCTCTGCGAGGGAGAATGTCACTACTGAAACACCATCTATGCTGCTCAAGCTGTAAATTATGGACTGTGAGCTAAAACGCACTGGTAAAGTCGACAAAAGAAAAGATGATAGCATTTCCAAACAGTTTCATTGATTGATGGTTGAGTAATTGGAAAATGTTTGTTCAAACAGTGATAAGAGTTCTTTCCTTGATTCGTTTTGTATTAAGAAAACTATACTTTTTCCTACATCTCCCAGACTTTTGCGAAACTGGTCACATAAAGATAAAGCACTCAGTCGAGTACGGTACGTTTTGGTACAATTTGAAAGCTCATTTTTCATGCCCCAAAATTGAACTTGTATCTGCGGTAGGGGCCAATTTATCAATTTACTTAAAATGTTGTCAGCTTCTTGATGTAAACTTTTTCACCTTACGTTTGACGAGACCGTGCTTAAAATCCTTTGACTGGTTTTTAATAAAAATTAAGCTACTACGTTTACCTCTACTATGAAACTTTTAAAGGAACTTAAAAGGAAACATATGTTGAATGGAACATTATTCTCATTGTTGTATTCATTTACATCAACTCTTTTCTCCTATCTCTTGCATGTTAACCTATAATTTGTAAGCAACCTCTAAAACTTTAAACTCTTTTCTTCCGTTGCATCATTTTCATGGAATATGAAATGTGAGATATGGTTTATCGAGTCCGTAGCCCCTGGAGGCATAAGGGCTAAGCCAGTGCCCATGCAGACCTTAACTTTGCCCTCACATCTAAAGAATTGGTATACTATATGCCATAAACGGGGTATTTTTCTCATGTACACCATTAATTTTGCACTAAGCTTTTCGAGGCTTGCAGTTCAGTCTGTGAGCCATTTACGCCACTGCGTAAAATCATTCATGCAGGTATTTCGTTACATGATCTTATATGCGAATGAAATTGAACACTTGTTACAGACAACATTTCCATAAAAGGAAGAAGAATCCTTCCATTCCAATTAAGGCATTCCGTTAACAAAACTCCTAGGCAAATATAACTCATCTCGTTTTCAGTCAGAAAACGTATTTTGACAAGTCTTTCAAAACGTTTGTTTTCGATTGAAGGTTAATTTTTTTATCATATGACAAAAAGCTCCAAATAAAAATGACCCCATGATACTTTTGTGATTGTGCTCCCACTCGAATCAATTAATGAGAATACCATACGTCGTTATACAGAGATCTTCGTAGCGGAAGTATAGGATTAACAGAGTATTCTTCAGTAAATGTACTTTTAAAGTAAATTTTTCATAAATCGTGCAATCTTGTCCATATTACTGATTTAAACGGAGAGTAATTGGATGCTTGCATTAACAACACAACGACGAACTATTAACTGCGAGATTTTAGCCTGCAGCATTCATTTTTGTAAACTATTAAAGGTGGACTCTATCTTGAAGAGAGAGTGACAAGCTCTTAATATGAAGACGCCAGTGACTTTCTATTTTGGATGCATCGCATTGTTGCTATTGTTTGCCGTTGAAAATGTAGCTGGTCAAGGTAATTAAAGTACTCTTGATATTGACAAAGCATGCTGTTTGTCAATTTATATTACATACTGCTTTAAATTGGGAAGTAACACACTGTGGTAGCTTTAAACCAAACTGTAGGCTACCACGTGAAATAAAATGTGGTACTTATCGTCACACAAAGTATTTGAATTGACATTTTTTTTTATTGTAACCTTTTAATTAATACCCTCCATTAATCAGAACGCGTTAATAACCGAGATTTTGTAGGCGAGTCAAGACTCTTAACTTAGTCATTGCAGTTTAACTTGTACATGTGGAAATGAAAAGTGGGAAATAAGTGCAGACGCTTTTTTATTACAGTTAAAGGAAATAAACATTCTTCCCAAATCATTTTGAAATATCGGCTAAATGACAAGCCTTTTTATTCTTTTTTCTCTCTTTTTCCTCAACTTTCATCGTGTTTCAGGAAATACCTGTTGCACATTATAGCACCATTTATCTCATCCCACACACTCTAAAACGGTTACGTAAACGTTTACCCAAGTTGAGACTGTATGCCACCTAATTAAAATGTTAGAATCTACCCACATATGGTCAACAACTACCCATGTTTTGGGAATTTTAACCAAGTAAAGAGTGACTTTGTAACCAACATGGTAGTTTATTACCCAATAGTTCAACAGGTGGCATACGGAAACAACTTGGGTAAAAGTTTACCCAACTGCTTTAAGAGTATTCGATTAAACTTATCCCAACTAAGTTTACTTCTAACCCCTCACCCAACTTACATATACATATGTCCCCTGCACCTTCCGGACAAAGCCACAATAATCTACACTGGGTTTTAAGTTACTTAAGGTCATACCGTATTCTGCTGTGTGCACAAGTACTGTAATCTGAAGGATCTATGTCATGGGCTATACTACATTACATCAGTAGCGTAGCTACGGGGGGAATGAGGGGCAAGTTCCCCCCACGACAAAGCCGTGTCACTCCAGGTGCCCCCGTGGAAAATTTTGGAATGCACAGTTCTGTATATAAGCCCTATAGAGAGGGAGAGAATTCAGAAATTGTGTCCCCCTAGGAAAGGTTTGTGACCCCCAGTGCCCCCTGCTCAAAAAATCCTGGCTACGCCAATGCATTACATGTCACTGATCTGCACACCGTCACCACAGACAAGTCAGAGTGGCTTAAATATTTGAAGCTATTGTTTGAACTTATATCAAAGTGAAGTCATCGATTGCGAATATAGATGCCTCAGATTCTCAAATATGTTTGGTTTGATGCAACATGAACTTTGAAGTGAATAAACACATCAGTAAGATTAATGTCACATGACTATGGTAGGGTCATTCCCAAATCAGGACACTGGAATAAACTTATTCAAATTAGGGTTAATGCATTACCTTTATGGTCCAAATTCTTCTTAACGCATTGTATTTGTTGTCGTTTAAACGAAAAACAAATTTTGGGGTAGTGAAATGGAAATATTACGTAGGAATTATCATATCTGACACTTATAAATAGAAAAATAAATAAGTGGACAGAAATAAACACGTATATGACCCGCTGCGTGGTAAGAAACAACTTATAATTATTTAAACAGAATATGAATGTTGACCCAAATAACTTAACAGGTCGGCCAAATTGCTACCAACATACAACCTACATCACACAAATGGAATCTATAAAGTGCAGAGTTAATGTGGTGTATTCTTTGTAATGAGGACTTCTTCCCAAATCTTAAATATTTATTTCTTCCGGGCTGGCTTGAATTCCATCTTTTTGTTGGGGGCGGGGCGGGGCTCTACAGTCCTAATATCCAACAGAGCTAACAAATTTTAAAATGTTTGTTAAAAAGCGTTATACGGCGTTTCTTATCCGTCATCAAAAGTACCACCTTCGGAATAGTAGTATTAATGTTTAGAAAACAGATACCATTTCTGTAATGTCATCACTACACGGTGCTTTTTCCTCTTTTTGATGTAATATGGTCCAAATTCTTCTTAATTGCTTTGTATTTGTTGTCGTGAGAAGAACAAATTTTGGGGAAGTGAAATGTAAATATTACGTAGGAGTTATCATATCTGTCACTGTTATATATAGCGAAAATAAGTGAGTGGACAGGAATATAAGCGTATATAACGCACTGCATGGTGAGAAACAACTTAATATTATTTAAACAGAATATTAATGTAAACCCAAATAACTTTACAGGTCAGCTTAATTGCTACCAACATAGCCGACATCACACAAGTGGGATCTATAATGAAGTGCGGAGTGTATGTGGTGTATTCTTCGTAATGAGGACTTCTTCCCAAATCTTGGATATGTATTTCTTCCAGCTTGAATTTCGTCTTTTTTGTTGAGGGGAGGGGGCTCTACAGTCCTGATATCCAACAAAGCTAACAAGTTAAAAAATATCTGTCAAAAAGTATGGTACGGCGCTTTCTATGCGCCATTAAAAGTACCACTTTCGAAATAGTGGTAAGTATTCATTTTTAGAAAACAGATACCATTCTGTAATGCTATCACTAAACTGTACTTTTTTCCTCTTTTTATTGTAGCCTGCTCTTCGCGTCCTTGTCAGAATAGTGGATTTTGTATAGCGTTGGGCACGAGTGTTTTCTGCGTATGCACTGCTTGGTTTACTGGCGATACATGTGAAACAGGTTTGTAATATCTTTGTTTATAAAGATAGGATTTTGTTCCATCCATTTTAGAATAGTAGAGTTGGAGGGTGGGAAACTTAACGAAAAACGGTGGACACATAATACGATTGCACAGAACTTTGGGATGTAAAACTTATTTAAAGAAAGTTTAAAATTGTTATTTGCACCTGCTGATATCATCATCTTTAATTAAAAGTGAGTTAAACATTATGATGAAAATGTAAGCTTGAAATTTCCAATTAATTTGAATCATCGAGCTGAGTATTGAACGCAAGCTTACATTTTTTTTATATTGGCCGACATGGTACGTGGACCGATAATCCTAAAGAAGTTTTACTCACAGCTGTAAGTGAAATAGGTTTGGAATATCAGGGTTGATATCATAAACGACAGTCTTAAAGAATATTAATTGCAACTTGATCATTGCCAGAAGACAAACCTAAGATACTTTTGCTTCATTTCGTTCTGTGGCCCTTCCTGGAGGTCCTGTGATGTGTGGATTTAACACATGTGAAAACGGGGGACAATGCTTGGTAATCGATAATTTATTGCAAATGTACCACGGATTAAACTGACCCAACTTGTGAAAAACTAGCAAATGTCAGGGCATCTACAGGAAGGGCAAATGCTATTAATGATATAACAATTTGCCTGCAAGAACGTTGTCCTTTTTCAGTATATTTCAGGTCATAGTCCTGTTATAGTTCGAATTATTTATTAAAATACTCGGAATTGAACATAACAAGTTATTTCTTATCTTCGTAGAAATAGTCAATTTGCTCAGTTCAAAGACATCGAAAGCAACTGCATATCTTATAACACGGATGAGGACCTCCTCCCAGCTGGCCATATACAGCTCGCAAGACCTCATGAAACACATAAAATTTAATTAATATTCATTTTAATAAATATTTATCCGGGTTTTCATTTTGTGACACCTTTCGTAAATACGCTGCGAAGAACTTCTTCTGGTAGATTACGGTTTTTGGCGCTTATGGCACCGTTAGCCTCACAGTGGTGCTGTGACTATCAAAATGGTTTTTAAGAGGGAAAGATGTCCCACCTCTGTCTAAAGTTACCAAAATTATTATTCAGAAATACGCATTGCAGGGAAATTTAAAAGAATTTTTGAAACGATATTTTTTGGATCCAGTATATTTAGTTAAAATACAAAAAGTTTAGTTGTCGTCAGAACCGATTTTAACGACTTCATTTTACCCTTCTTCAATCAATCTATCCACATCTATTTGTTCCATTCTTATCGAGTACCACTAGATATTTGAAGGTACTCATTTTGTCCATTTTAAAGACTCACTTAGAACAGCACCTTTATAGATACACTTTTTGAGAAAATAGTCGTATTTTCATCTATTTAAAAGATTCGACTACATTTCATTTCAGCAACAACATCAGCACCACCAATTAAAGCGCAAAGAGCACGGCCATCCCAAACACTAACAACTAAAACAGCGGCTACGTCACAAACGATAAGGCAAACGACATCAAGCTCCATATCAGATCCAAGTAAGTAATGAAATAGATTAATTGTATTCAGATAGGTTTTGCTTATTGTTGTAACTATATTACAACTAAGAGAGTTTACTGATATCGGATATTTAACATCGCTCTATACTTAGCCTATATCAAATACTCATAATACGTCCACAAGGATACCGTGTATGGGTGTTACATGCAATGTGAGAAATAATGTGGCCTTATAAAAATGTAAGTGTTACATTTTAACAAAAATTAATAATGGATGAACAAAAGGATTGCTATTTATGGTAAAGTTGTCTCTGACAATTTAAGGACACATTAGGATATTCTAGTAAATTCTCACCCAGTGTGTATATTTTGCACCTTGCAAAATAGTACGAAATGTCAAGATGTCGATACGAAAAATAGTTTAAGATATTTAATTAACACTTTTTAGTTATTTAATGTCTTCTAAAGTAGAATGTTCATGTCTATTATATGACCAGATTTGCAAAGAAACTAAACACACATGACGTAGGTAATAATATAAAAGCATAACAAAAGGTTTTTCATAACACATTGAAATATGCAAGTATTCGCACAGTAGTTAGAAACGCTGTCAATAATCATTAAACTGTTAAAAGGCGCATTGCTAAACATACCATTTCCTCTGAATGTTTTTCAGGGTATATGTTAATCTAATGAAACAAATTATTTATTGGTATCAATGTAGAAAACCCCGTCATTACAAAAGTGCACAGAAAATTAACATGGCAATATATAATCGAAGAATCAGACACTTATTTGCCGAGTCCTTGCCGAAATGGTGGTTTGAGTCAGAAAGATAACAATGCTTTCAATGAATATGCATGTGGGGATTCAACGGTCAAATGTGCAAAACCATAAGGTAGTATACAACACGTTTATTAAGTTACTATTTTAAAGTAACTTTCTATTTGTAATGAAAAGAGTGGAGCAACAAAAGTTCTTCAGCATTTTTACATGCTGACCGTAAAATATTAACTCTTTCTCATATTTTTTCCCATCTCAATTCAAAACATATGCCATAAAAGCATTACTTGAGATAGATTTATTAGAAATATGAACAAGTTTAGTGTGTTTTGAATTTCAAGGCTTTGGCAAATAAGAAAGTGAGAAGTACTTAAATTTAACAATTTTACAAATTTAACGGTCTAAAGAGTTTCTTAGTCACATGACATGCTTATTGCATGGCGAATTTATTCACATAAAGTATTCTGCATTCTTTGCAAAATCTGCTCCCTACATAAACTTATTCTACGTGAGAAAATTCGATACATAGCTGTCAATTTAAGAACGATTTTGCAATGCATAATTCCTTTCAAACCATGAAAACAAAAATAATCGATGTTAATTTCAATTAGGACCCAAACAGACCCTTGCTCTTCGGATTCTTTTCAAAATAGTGTAAATTGCCAGAGTAATAATGAGGCGTTTACATGTACGTGTATATTGAACTATACTTAATATGCGAACCGGGAGGTAACCTCTCAGATCAGCTATTTATAGTCAGTTGCATGTACAAATCATAACAACTAGATCACCACGCTTATTTGATACTTTTAGCAAATTTAAAGATGGCATTTAATTTTATTTAACCTGCTTCAATACCACCTTTTTATTTTGGTACTGTTTGTATAAAAGTTATTCCATGTCTTGTGACTTCTTTTGGAAGACGTTTTAGCGTTAAATCTCGATTAACTTTCCTTACGACGAAATTTGCACCACACTTAGAGTAATATGCAGCAAAACATTTTTTGATGGGAACAATTTAGCCGTTACAATTTAACCAGGGGCGGATTTGGGGGGGGGGGGGCAGGGCCCCCCTTCCAAAAATTTTTGAAGTTTTTTTCACCTTCATAAAACAAATGACTAGGCCCTATTCCAATTAAATAGGCCTTTGTGATGCCAGACTGAAATTCATATTTGTTCATTATTTAAATTTCTACCTCAGAAAATAAGTCTTATGTTAATAATTCTGTTACTGACCTCCGCCTGATAACATTTTGTTTTATATTGGTCACAGTAACTTATTCCAGGCATTGCAAGGGGTTACCAATGAGCGCTGTGTTGGATTGCTAACTTCAGTCTATTACCGGCAAGGCCCACAGCATTGGCAACACTGCTTCTACTTTCAAGGGAATTTCAGAATTCTTTAATATTTAGAGGAATATTTTCAACAACCTCAGGTTTTTAACTATAACTTGCTGCAACATTAGCATCTTTTTTAAGCTTTGTAATTTACTTTAATGAACTGTACTTCGAATTTAGGGTAACATATGGGAAAAGAAGACTTCAATTTGGGAACTGCCATCCTAATATGTGGACAACAAAGGATACTCTCCTCTTTCATCCAACCAAAATTTAAATTTCACTAAATTATGAACATTTTCCAGTCATATATGATCAGTTTCAAAAATATACTAAAGACATCACCATTTTGCATCTAAGCAATCTTACATTAACAAAAATTTTCTTAAAGGGGAGGGGACAGACCCCTCCCCAGAAAAGCGTCTTCCACCCAACCAAAAATTAAAATTGACTGAATTATATGAACACTTTCCAGCCATGTATGATCAGTTAAAAAAATATACCAAAGACATCACCACTGTGCATCTGAGCAACCTTAAATTAACAAAAATTTCTCAAAGGGGAGGGGGACACCCCTTAGACCCTTCCCCCAGGACGGTGATCACTCATCACATACTTTACCCCTATCAAAATACCCTGGCACCACCCCTGGTGCACCGCTTCTCCCCTTAGATCCCTCCCCCAGATCGGAGTTTTATACAAACCACTATGACCTGGGCCACCCTTCTGCCAAATCCTGAATCCGCCACTGATTTAACCCCATATGAAGGAGAAAATATTGCAGGGTGTTGGTGCATGCTAAACATTTGAAATGACTGTATGTTGCCAAAAAGACGCTTACAATTGCCTTGGCTTTTAAAAATATGGTTTTGGCTTAAATTTAATTTTGAGTTGCTAGATGAGTTCTTTAACTAAATGTTCCGGAGTAATTTTCAATTTGTGTCAACAGTGCTCGTGATTTAAGCAGATGAATTTATCACATTAACAAAATTAAAACAAACACAAGTGACATCTAAACTTTGCAACAAATGTTCTTTACATAATGCCGTACTTGAGTGTTGTGAGTACATAGGAGAGTGATTAGACAAACTTGTAAACCATGTGTGAGGAAATTAATGTCCTTAGCTATTTCAAGGTCAAAATCATAGAGAGCAGAGGGCAAACAAATAAAGCATTTTAAATTATTGTGAAAAGCCGACATCACTCCTGCTTGCTTGAAGTACACATTATGTTACAAGTGTAGTTACTTTATCTGCTAACATTGAGAAAACCACACGTCGGGGTTGAATACAACTTTCATCAAATGTGTACATCTAACTATCCTTTCACAAAGCAAAATTATTTTCGTTAGACCATCTCTTTAACACTACCAAGGGCTTTGAAGACATACCTTGCTTTGGAAATAGGCTAGCTTAATAAACTTACCCTTCTTTGAGTTTTTAATGCGTATGACCCTAGATAATGGATACTTTCGTTCATTCCTCGTACGCCCATTGTACAGTAACTATATTATTCAAAACTGGTTTATAAGTTTCGATACGACGTTTTCATTACATGTTAGAGCCCCGTCATTCGAATTAAGTATCTTGGTCTTAAAATGGGTCGTAAAAATATGACGGAGGGTCGCAAAAATAATCTTTGCTACATAAGCCCCTCCCACTCGTCAAATGGTGAGATCGTCAAGAAGGACCAGTATAGAAGCAGGGCTCACTGAGTACCATACTACTCGCTTAGAATGTAACGTTGCCACGGTGCCGTTCATTAGGGCAAAATCAGGTGTGCATGCATCATTTCCGCGATCCCGTTCAATATGGACACAGCTAGTATTGACATGTTTACATAACAATTCTTTCCTTTTTTGATCGTCCTTCCAGTTGCTATTAAAAACGTTTAACCGAAAAAATAAAGGATAATTATTACTTACATAAGGTAACTACGAAGAGCAAAGTGTACCATTAAAAACGGGAAGTTCTTAAAAGATGTTTCCTCTTTTCCAATGTTATTCCTTCATGTTTTTACCTGCATATATGGTATTCCAAACCCAGAAGATCTCAAAGCGAGACAAAATTTGTGTTCTTCTGAGGGGATAAACGTTGGAACCTAGTATCTTCCTGTTACAAGACGACTCATCAGGAACACCAGATTGAATCCATCGACGAGCGAATGGAAAGTTCCAGAGAATTCAGCTTCAACGCAGCCTTTTTAGAACTGTCTAGAAGTGAGAACTGTTTACGTAATGTATCAATTATAGCTGCAGCCTGGCGATTCTTCTAAAAAAATATTGACGTTGTTTATCACGGTGCATACAAGGAACGTTCTCGTAATTGCTCGACTGTGTGCACTAGAAGTTTCTGTTAAATTCCGGAGAGTTCTCGATTAAAAGCTTGGCGTATAAAAGGCAGTTCAACAACTGTTATAGGGAGAGAGATATCATAATACTATGAGAAGTTATTCTCTGACCGAATCACCTGAAGCCAGCCACTGACACTGCACACTAGTGATAAATTGCCTTAAGCCGTTTCTACGCTGTGTATTGAGGTTGTTATCATCCATTGCCTACCTAGCCTTGTCATTATTCGCTCGTGGAACCAGTTCCTACACTACAGCACGCTGCAGGTCTACTACTGTATCATCGTCGACGTGCATGCACTACCAGCCCTTGGACCAGACCAGAATAACATTAAGTAAAGGATTGTGAGTAAATCTAATTAATTATTGTAAATTTAAGTAAGATAAGGAGATTGTAAATAATCATTAAGTTGTTGAACTTTAATCTCGTTCTTCTGTGACCTTTCGCTGTTATTGGTTTGACTTGCGACCACAAGCCGTAACACTTCCCAACAGAATTTGATATAAAATCTTTGACGTAGAACAACGAAATGGTAGATTGCTTATTCTCTTTCAAACACTAAATTATTTTGTGGCTTCACTTTAAAAACATGTAAAATGTGTTGTAATTTAAAACTTGAATTCAATAGAACTATCTATAATATATCAATCAGGTATTCACGTATGTGATATAAGAATTGGTAATACTTAGCATATAGCAATTTAACCCTATCTTCATTTATTTTCAGTCCCTACTGTTTCCGGTCCTAAATCATTAGCGATCTGGATCATCGTTTCAGCTGTCTCTGTGGTCGTTGGCCTATGTGCAGCTTTTCTATGTGGTGTCTTCGTCGGAAGGTTCGTGGTATTCTTATGCCCTTCATTTAATGCATTGTTTGCACTTTATTTCAATCTGATAAACAGAAAGCTCAGGCAGTATTATTACCTTTACTCTATTTTTCAATTAATTAAAATGTAGAACGTAAGCTGAATGTGCCGATCTTTCTTGACTCACACGCTTCAGGAATATCACGGATTAACCGTGTGAGTGTTTTTGGACGCTGTAGTATATTTGTTGACAACTTCTTTAACCTTAGCAGAAACGGAGGTCCCTTTCCTCACTCTCAAATTCATGAGCTACGTAGTCAAGTACATCACTGAAGTTATCACTAGTCCGGTTAGTTTGTCTTAAAATTTCAGAAATTTTATCATCGAACCAATTCGGATTTTAAAAGCCCCCCCCCCCCCCCCGCTGGATTTGAAACTGTTTCCGACACGTTGCCAAGCCTCCTGGTGGTCGAGAACCAGAATTGCCAGCTAAGCCCTCTGTAGACTCGATAGCCTTTTGGGGTGCTTCATATATAGCTTACGCAAAATTACGCAGAATTCTCAGGGGTGACACCAGCCGGAAACGGCTCTGACTCAACTTGCCCACTTGGTGCAAGATCCAGTTCATCCGAATAATCAGTTTCTTCTTCCATAGTTGCTATCTCTAACCGACATGTATGTTTAAATGTGCTATATCTGTATTGCGTGATTATGCAATACGGTAACCAATACGCAATCTTGATAAATGGTTACCTAACTCCGACAATTATGTTTAGTTCTGTGCGTATTTGTAAGGTGTAATTATACACAATTATTCAAGTTTTCAGCAATTATGCTGTTATTACCAATTTCAGTATATGTTCGAAACAATCATGCTATGGTTGTGTTAAAGAAAAGCTTTCTGAAAACTTCAACTAAGAAATATGGCTATAAATTTCAGTGTTCAGAAAGTTCAGCTTGTGTATTACCGTTGCAGTGCCTACCGCAGTAGGAACAAAAATACCTAAAGGATGGAAGACACTGTCAATTAGCGATGTGTGCTTTGTATGCAGACAATGCAAATTATTGCTTTGAGGCTGCATAAGAAGAACCGTAGGTAAGAAATCATATATGCAACTCATATCAAGCCGATTTCAGCTTTCCGGTGTAGCTCGGAGGAGAAACAACAGCACCACGAGGTCTACACAGCGGCACGGTCTGAAGTAATCCCTGGAATGAAATGAATAATTGATGAGATAAGGTAGGGTATGCCTCTGGGAGTTGCCGCTTTCTCTTCCTTATAAAACACACATTACAGTTCTGGAAGTTTACGAACCGCTTCGGCCAAACTTAGGTCTTTAGGACACTTATTTACTTTTTATATATCTCGTCTGTTTGCAGCAAACGTCGTGGAAACCGAAATGACAGTGATACTGAGAACAACTGTAAGAGCAACGAGTTAACTGCATGTTATTCATGGACAATAGAAAACATTGGAGATGTGGAAAAGGAAAATTCCAGGAAACAGCAATTCCAGACGTATGAGACAATGAACAATAACAAGGCAACGGTGGCAGGGGTTGCGAGTAACGCTGTAAAGCAAGAAGCTATGTCAAGTAATGCAACGCCACATCACATGTATAGTAGAACCATAGTGTGCGAAGATTCGCTCTAAAAGTTACACTAAACAGTGTTAATTAGTTGCAAAAGTCAAAACCGGATTTTGTGTACCTTAGCCATACAAACTCTAGAGTGAAACATGCTTCCCATTAGATCATTAATACATATTAAATGTGAATCATGTAAAATAAAACCCCTGAAGGCTGTAGCTTGTCAGCTACAGAATTTTTTCACAGTGAGTGGATAGTCCGGGAGATAGCCTGACTCAAAACATGAATATTTATGTGCACTCAGTGACTACCTCTTCACAGCCGTTGATCTGTTTAAATACATGAGTGTGTTCAGGCGGGGCCTACTCACAGTACAAAAATTTACACTAAAGGCGTTTAAAAAGGAGCTCTCGTTGTTTACGTTCTAGTTCTATCATAAACGAAGTTGCAAATAATTTACGGCGGAGAATGACGTGTTACATTTGCATCAAGTGTTTACCAGTTTAGAGGGGAAGAACTCACTGATCAGTGATTTAAACCACACTTTGATTAGATTTCAATTGAAGTAACACAACGATAGTTGACAGGGAATAACAGGGTTTACTTCAAAGAATAAAATTTTTGAACAGGAATTAGAGGTTCCTGAGAGCGACACGACGGACAATGGAATGTGCACTTACAGAATGCGGAATCATGCTGTTCAAATATCTGTAAATTTATAGACATTGTTACGGCTTGTGGTCGCAAGTCAAACCAATAACAGCGAAAGATCACAGAAGAACGAGATTAAAATTCAACAACTTAATGATTATTTACAATCTCCTTATCTTACTTAAATTTACAATAATTAATTAGATTTACTTACAATCCTTTACTTAATGGTATTCTGGTCTGGTCCAAGGGCTGGTAGTGCATGCACGTTGACGATGGCACAGTGGTAGACCTGCAGCGTGCTGTAGCGTAGGAACTGGTTCCACGAACGAATAATGACATGGCTAGATCTGTAGGCGATGGATGATAACAATCTCAATACACAGTGTAGAAACGGCGTCAGGCAATTTGTCACAAGTGTGAAGTGTCAGTGGCTGGCCTCATATGATTCGGTCAACAAACGGACAGTAGAATAACGTCTGGACTCGATGGTGTCTCTCGATGAAGTATTAGGGTGTCTCTCCTCGATAATAGTTGTTGAACTGCCTTTTATATGCAAGGCTTTTATTCGAGAACTCTCCAGAATTTAACAGAAACTTCTAGTGTACACAGTCCAGCAATTACGAGAACGTTCCTTAATAGAAACTTCTAGAACACACAGTAGTTGTAATTGCGACATAACGTAAACAGTTCTCACTTCTAGACAGTTCTAGAAAGGCTGCGTTGAAGTTGAATTCTCTGGAACTTTCCATTCGCTCGTCGATGGATTCAATCCGGTGTTTCTGACGGGTCGTCTTGTAACAACATGTTTTGCAGTTTTTTGAAGTCTTTTCCTTGAATGCACTGTTGTAAAATCAAAATTTTCTTTTCTAGCTTAAAATAACAGCAATAAGCATAAAGGCTCTGTTTTTGCAAGAATAAAAACAGATAAACATTTTCAAGCTGTAAAACATACCGTTCTATTGATGCTAAATGTTGTTACACAACTGTGGGCAGATTTACACCAGCATTGAACCGTTGTGTTTATTTACATTTGTTATAAAAAAATGCTCTTAAGAATTAACATCACATAAAGAATTTTTTTCACACGTTTAAACTTTAAGATGCTTATTTGAAAGCAGTGTTAATGTAATAATTTCAAATCAGCACCAAACTGCTTAATCACTCTAATGGAGCTAATTGAACAGCACAACAATCGTAAAACTTTTATGGCGTAATGGAACATTGTACTCAAACTTACCGAGTTAAGTCAAGTTTTGTAAATATTTTCCTTACAAGAATGTTTAGTTAAGGGCTGTATATTATGTTTGTTTTATATAAGAACTTACTACCAATTGTTTACCTTAAAATTCACATTGAGTAAAACCATATTACAACAAATAGAAAAGCGTGTATGATGGAGCGATTAGGCTGTATTGGGACGGTTTTCCTTGGCGCAGGAGTATCCGTGATCAAGGAGGAGGATTAAACTAAAGTGGGGTTACGCAGGAGACCTTGGCGTAGAAGCCTAAAGGTTACGAGCTTGGTTACAGTAAGTATTCACTAAAATCTCTCCAGTAACTAAAGAAGCTGTTATTTGTAAACTTTGGTGAATTCAGGACAGCTCTTGCTTACACGATCTAATATTTTTGAAACCGTTAACATCACTTCTTTCTTACTTGCACTGATAGGTGTAGGAAGCGGTGGGAAGCTTCGGACACTGAATTTTGGGGGTTTAACCATGCTTCCGCCCACTTTTTCAAGGAAGCAAAACCTTAATTTTTCTTCTATGAAATATATCAAACCTTGTCAATAAAAATAAAATCTTTTTAGTAAATTTCTTGAAAAATCACAAAAAAGATAACATTGCATCTAGGAGCGCTAAAATACTTACAAAATTTCTGAAAGGGGTGTCTCCTGCTTTTTGGGTGCCCCTTCCTAAATCAACATATCATTAGATTTCTTTAAGATAATTTACATAAATAAACTGTCACGGAAAACGTTTTTAGTCGTGTTATTTGGCTATTCAGTTTGATTTAAAAGCATATGTTGAATGTTAAACTGTTGCCATAAATTAAATGTTGATTTGCAGAAATTCTTTTACATTGAACTGGCTGTTCAAGAGATTGTGTATTGTGGGAAGTACGGAAAATACCGAAAAAGTGCAAAGGTTAAAGAAATTATGTGCAAGTAACATGCAGGTATTCCCGGGATCCCCACCAACCAACTCAGTTGGGACCATGTCTCATACAAATATGAAAAAAGATTACTGTAATCGACCAAATTTTCAGGGGGTCATATAGGAAGGAAGTTCTGCCTACAAACATACATCTAGGGAATAATTAATAATTGTTCATAATAAACACCAAGGATGAGACTACGGCGGGGTATCCCAAGCCACCCGGGGGGGGGGGGGGAGCGGAGGGAATCTGGATGAAATTCTCTTCGTGTAAAGGTCATTTCCCTGATCTTTACAATCATACCATAGTCAGTAATATGATATTTTAGTAACTTCATCAGCAAACAGGCCTGGGGAGGGAGGGGGTGAGGCTTTGGTTAGTTGAAACCCGATCAATGCTTGCAGGTCAAATCTTATCTTTTTGGTTTTACTATCCGCGACTAGTTGTAAAGTGTGGACAACTCAGATTTCCCAACTGATTAGTCTCCAATCTTCCACCACGGCGAGACGGCCTCGTCACAGTAAATCTCGTCGTGTAATGTAAGGGGCTGAACATGTTAAACATAAAAATACATTCTGCAACCTGCCAGGGATTGCATAAATAGATCAAACTCCAACAGCCACGTTTAGTGTTTGGCTGTAGCAATACAATTATATAGTGTTACTTTATTCTAAGCATCACTGGCCTTAGTGGCAATAAACGGTCCTTTTGTTATCAAAAACAATGAAAGATTCGTGCTTGACTGTCGACAACTATAGATACATGAGAGCTTTCTTCCTGGTGGTGTTAAGGTGGCGGAATGTACCAATATTGTGTAGGTACTATATTTAACATTGAATGCTGTCAGGATCAATGATCATTGATTAAAGGATTTTCTTCCAACACTTTCTTGGAGACGACCCACATTCAGCAATGCTGCCATCAGAAAAAGCAAGTGAACTCCTCCCATGCCAGTAGAATCCATCCGGCTGTTGATCTCATCAGTCATGTGTTCTTTCGATGGTTCAATTTCTTCAAGCCAGTGGCAGCAACATGGGAACAAAAACTTATCATATGTGAAATCTAATGAGGTCAATCGTCAGTATAAAGCTAAACAAATAACACATTGACGAATATACCAACAAGCATTCCTGGTAGTTTTGCATTACTTCAGTTTTGATATTTGCTCTTCATACCAAACTCATTCACGCATGGTGATACAAAGTATTACATATTCATGGAGTGCAATTAAGCAGACTAATAAAACTACCAAACTTTCCTTGTTGTAGCATGGAAACAGGAAATACCGAGTAGTTCTTTCATGGTGTCAATTTCCAATTCGTATAGAGTTCCATTAAAAAGTGTCAGTCAACGGAAACCTTTCTTTGGATATCTTTCTGTCAAGTTTGATAAATCAGTAATAAATCTTAATTGCAAAGCTGGTGCATGCGAGTGTCTCCTCTAATCCCCATTTGAAACTATTTTCTTACTCGCATTACTTATTTTCAGTCTTGCATGTTTTTGATCCTGAGAAAGATGAACCATTAGGTTACTTTGTATTTAAGTCAAAGATTTTTGAATCCTCCCTTGGGTCAGGTTGCTGTTTCTTCGGTGCCAATGGCTCTGTGATCACGTTTACGTAAGCATGTGTACTACGCATAACGAATCCAACAGAAGAACGAGAAAATGGCGTGGATAATCTGCTTTCCAAGATCAGACTTCTTGCTGTCTTATTTCAATAGCCTGACAAATTGCCCCTACAGTGTTAGTTATGATGACAGTTTAACTAAAGTCAGGCTTTTTAAATGACCTAATCATTCGGTACCCGATTTGACTACAGTGTTTAAGAAATTGTACTTAACGATGGAAAGGTGGCAATTACTGATTGAGTAAAAACTGTCATTACACGCTGATTTCTTTGTTACCGCTTTTAATTGAAAGTTCGAATTCATGCTTCATATTTTCTTTTTATACAAGGTTACACTGTCACATAAAGTACATTGTCTCTGAAAGGGAATAGAATGTTAATTACCAATGTTGCGGTCTTCGTGAAACTGCACTAACAATTTCAAAGCCTTTGACCTGAAAAATTACATTTGGACTGGCCTTCATTTAAAAATCGCGTGGCGTTATTGCATTCTGCTGTGGTTTTTCCAAGCGTCCTTCTTGACATTTGAGAATAGTTCCTCTGTTGATGAAGATGACATCAGTGTACATAATTATCTTGTTTCATGCCAACTAAATTGCCCTTGCTTAAAAGATTGTTAGATGCCGAGATTTTAATTTCCCAGTTACAGCCAGAAAAACCAATATACAGACATGCCGATACAATTTGGGGTTACAATCATAGATGATGTGACTGATGTATGAAATTTTTGAAAATTTCCTCTCGTTTGAACTCTGCGCGGTACCATTATTATTATATGACAGGTGTCTGTGCTTCCTACCTTGTAAAATTATGTTTACAAAGTTTCAGTTTTTGACCACTGGTGACCTCAAATGACGTCTGACCTAAATCAGAAACGATAAGGTTCCTTCTCTCAAAATGACAAATCTATGAACAAAGTATGAAAAGCGAATGTCATTCCCATCTCCACATATCATGTAAACAAGTTTTGCAGTTTTTGACCGCTGGTGACCTGAAATGACCTTTGACCTCCACCGAAGACAATGGGGTTCTATCTCAACAGTAAAAATTTATATAACAAATATGAAAAGTGTCCTTCATTGCTACCTTGAAACATCGAGTCGTGTTTACAAGCCATTTACAAGGTTTTGCAGTTTAACCTCTAGTGACCTTAAATGAATAATGATCTCCAGCAAAACAATAGGATTCTTTCTCTTAACATGGCAAGTCTTTATACTGAACATGAAAAGTGCGTCATTGCTCTCTTGAGACATCGTGTTTACAAGGTTTTCGATTTTTGATCTCTGGTAACTTCAAATGACGTTTGACCTCCATCAAAAACAATAGATGTTTTCTATCTCAACATGACAAATCTATATACAAAATATGAAAATTGTCCGTCTTGCTACCTTGAGATATCGTGTTGACAAGGCATTTTCAAGGTTTAACCTCCCCTGACCTCACGTGACCTTTGATCTCCACCAAAACAACAGCGTTTTTTCTCTCTCAACATGACAAATCTATATGCCAAATACGAAAAGTATCCTTCATTCCATTTGAAAAATCTTCCCCTTGAAACTGGTTGTCATGACTTGGCCGATTTTTTAACGATAGAAAACCGCATATAACAAACTGACCTTGGTATTTGTACCAGGTAACAAAGACTAGGGGTGCACCTCATTGCTGAAAATTTCAAGAAATAATACTTGTCTGTAATGATAAGGATGCTCTTTGTTAAGTTCGGAACATAAAGTACCTATTTTATATGTTTTTTGTCTCAAATATCAATAACTTGACAGATTTTTAATTTTTTTTGACAAATTGCTGAATTTTATTTTCGTACATAACTTTACTAAATCTGAACCGATTTTCATGGTTCAAGACTCATTTGGTAACTAATTTAGCTGCTGAATCCGATTCTAGTCGCATCATACGTGGAAATACAAATCGATCCTAAAAAGTCTTTTGAAGATAGATGTCCAGTCTCTTAAGGTTAACCACAAAAATACGTCACCACACCGCTGGATTCGGAAACCAAGGTCAAAGTGTAAATGTACAGAGTTCAAGCTGACCAAATCTGTAATGCCTATCCTGAGATATCGTGATTACGAGGTCTCAATCTTTGACCTCTAGTGACCTCAAATGACGTTTGACCGCTACCAAACACAATAAGCTTCATTCTCTTAAGATGGCAAATCTATATACCAAATATGAAAAATGTCCTTTATTCCCATCTTGAGATATCGTGATTACAAGGTTTTCAGTCTTTGTCTTTTGGTGACCTCAAATAGCCTTTGACACCCGCCAAAAACAATACGGTTTTTCCTCTCAACATGACAAATTTATATACAAAATACAAAAAGTACCCGTCATTTCTACCTTGAGATGCCGTGATTACAACAAGCGCACAAATACACACATACACACACCCAGACACAACACTACATCACCATCGCATAGATTCCTTGCCTGCCTTCGGCAAGGAATCAAAAACGTTTTTAATTACAAGCAATGAAACAAATAAAATACATTTAAAGCCCTGACCAGCAGGGTGTGGGCATACAAAGATAGTCTTTAGAATGAAAGATAATTTTGAATCGCTCCTTACTCTGCAATCGTCTGCTTCCGAATACCCAAATTAATTTGAAAGACTTTTGTTTCAATCGTCTGTAATTGATCCTGTGTGCTAAACCAGTTATGACCATGAACATCGGCAAAGTAGTCTCGAGGAGGCCAGACAACTTTCATTTCTGCTGTTCGAAAGTAAATTGTTTAAGGGTTGAACGTTAGCGATTATTGAAGGACCTCGCAACAACTGACATGAGCCCGCAATGACTTAATTAATTGTGCAAGATACAACAAAATACGTCTCATTGCATCCAAATTCAATGCCCTTTACAAGTATATAGCAAATAAATCCGAACCAACATCAACCGTTTCTTAATGTTTACTAAGCTCATTGGAACAGAGCTTACGATTAGTTCCCGGATTTGAGGGCGTTCTTAAACGACATTTTCAGGGTCGTAGGTACTCTTCATCAATCAAATGATTGTAGATTTCAGCTTTTTCTCCATTTTCAGCCCAGATGGTTCCTTTCCTCCTGTTTAAAACGTACGTGAAGGTTTTGTTTTTCTTTGCTAGTAGTCTGCTCTCTGAGTCCTTGCGGAACTTGATGATCGGAGTTGTTTGGAGTTGAATACGGATTTTGTCTGGTCATGCTGTTCTGATGTTACTTGCGATAAATGTGGAACAGGTTGAAATGTTGAAATATATTTGTGTTCTGTTGCTTTATGAAGATAGGATTTTGTTCCATCCATTGCCGCATAGTGGGGTTGGAGGTTCGACAACTTAACGAACCAGAAAGCCCAGAGGCTTAGTGATTCTTTTCTAAAAAGAACTGATATGTTGCACTGACTCGGTGGATCCCTCGGATTTACACTTCTTGACTTTTTCAATTTTAAGATGTTTTCACATCTTGAACTCTGCTGACACATATGACATTTGAACCCTTCCAAAAAGTGAATAACAACTAATGACAAAAGACGTGTCCTAGGAGCAAATCGTACCTGCGACCTTCTGCGTGAGAAACTGAGCTCTAATCCACTACGCCAAAACTCGTTCAACATATAATATGTGTAATTACACTTTGGTCACAACATCCTTTACACGTGTTCATAATTAGGTAATTCATATAAAAGTTAGTACTGTAATAGTTAAGCTTGTGAAAAAATAAATCTTTTCCTTTAAAATCTTTGGAATGGTACAAAATTCACCTTAACTTTTCGTTTGTAACCAAACGCCAGACAGAATTTGGAGGTTCACTGACTATTTAGTTTACGAGTTTTACGTAGTTTCACCAAAGGGTTCCCTCTCTCTTAAGAAAAAGCTTCTTTATACCTAATATGAAGAGGATCCGTCACCCCTGTCTTGAAATAATGTGTTTTTCGAGGTTTTCGGTTTTTGATCTCTGATGACCTCAAATGACCTATTACCTCCACTGAAAGCAATAGGGTTCTTCCATTAATATGACAAAGTTATATAAGAAAGTAAGAAGATTTTCCATCATTGTAATCTTAAGATATCGTGTTTACAAGCAGTTTTTAAGAATTTCGTATTTTCGCCTCCGCTGACCTCAGATAACCTTTGACCTTTACCAAAATCAATAGGGTTCATGTTTTGATATAACGCATCCACATGACAAGTATGAAAGCATCCATGCTTCCTACCTAGAGATACTGTGTTTACAGGGTTATCGGTTTTTGATTTCTGGTGACCTCACATGACTTTGACCCTCACCAATATCAATAAGGATCTTTCTCTTGATATGATAATTCTTTACCTCAAGTAAGAAAAGAACCCATCATTGCTATCTTGAGATATCGAGCTTACAAGCCAAGGGTCATAAACACATACATACACACGCATGTACGTTCTTTCTTTTTTTTTTCTTTGATGCTTTTTGCCATATATGAAGTATTTGTTCATGTATCACTACTTTTGTTAGTCTTTTGTGCCTCTTAAGGCGATATAGAGAATAAACTGAAACTGGAACACACAATCTCCCCCGTGACTGCATAGATTCCTTTTGCTTTCAGCAAGGAATCAAAAACACACAGTAGATTAAGGTGCGTTTTGGTACAATTTAGAAGTTTTTCGGGCCCAAGAATTGAACTTGGATCTGCCGTTTGGGCGAGACTGACTTCTTTTCCCATTTTATTTACAATTATGATGTTGTCAGCCTCTTGACGAAATCTTTTCTACCTTCCTTTTGATGAGACAGTCTTTTATGAAAATTACGCCCCTAAGTTTACGTCCATTATCACACTTTTAATGGAGATTTAAAGGAGACATATGTTGAATGGAATATTACTCTCATATAGCTCTATTATTTGCATCGGCAGTTTTACCTTTTTATTACAATCCATTGTATGTTAGCCTATTAATTTGTAAGCAGTTTCCAAAACATTAAATTGTTTTAATCTGTTGTATCATTTCCATGAAATATCAAATCGATATATGGTTAATCGAGTCCGTAGCCCCTTTGTGAGGGCGTTAATGTTACGCCAGTGCCCCTTCAAACCTTAAATTTGCCATTACATGTAGCGAAATTTCTATCCTATACGTCATAAACAGGGTATTTATTCTTATGTACATCATTGATTTTGCCCTAAGGCTTTTTGTGACTTACAGTTCAGCCTGGCGCAGGCCCGTAATCAGACTTGGATAGCAGGGAGACCAAGCCAAGCTGGGGGGGGGGGGGGTGGAGCTTTGAAAATTTGCTATTGTAAAGGGACCTGGCTATGTCCACAGAGCAGAGGGCAAAGACAAGGAGCAGGGGGGCTGTCCTCCAAATGCCCCCCTGGGTACAGACCTGCTCTGGCGAATGCTTAATGCCAGCCATTTACGCCACAGCGTAAAATCATTCACGCAGGTATTTCGTTACATGATCTTATCTGCGAATGAAATTGAACAGTTGTTACAGCAATACTTCGATAAAAGGAAGAAGAGTCCTTCCATTCCTAATAATTTGAACGATCACACACATTTCATTCGACACATCTATCGCTAACCGTATACACTGTGTATTATTGTCAATTAAGGCATTCTGTTAACAAAACTCCAAGGAAAATATGACTCACTTCATTCCCAGTCATATAAGGTATTTTGACAAGTCGTTCAAAAACGTGTTTACAATTGAAGGTTAGCTTTTTTCCAAATGACAAAAAAAGGCCAAATGAAAATGACCTCATGATACATTTGTGATTGTGCACCCATTCGAATCAGTCAGCGAGAATACCATACGGCATTGTACAGAGCTTTTCGTAGCAAACGTTGTACAGAATATCAATGGGCTGTATTGTATATGAATAACAGGGTAGTCTTCTACAATGAAAGTACTGCTGAAGTTACTTCCTCATACGTAGGGAAATCTTGTCAATATTACTGATTTAAACGAAGAGTAATAGGATACTTGTATTAACACACACGATGAGGAGCTATTGACTGTGTGATATTAGCCTGCAGCATTCATTCTTGTAAAAAAATAAGGGTGGACTTCATCTTGAAAAGAGAGTGACCAGGCTTTTAATATGAAGACGCCAGTGGCTTTCTATTTTGGATGCATCACATTGTTGCTATTGTTTGCCGTTGAAAATGTAGCTGGTCAAGGTAATTAAAGCATCTCCATATTATCAAAACATGCCTCCTTTTTGCACTTATATTACATACTGCTTAAAATTCAGTTCAATTCAAATTTATTTCACAACTGATTTAAAAAAAATTCAATAAATTTATATACATTACCAACAAATCATTTGAAGGACAATTGAAAAACAGAAAACTGTTAACTAGGCTAGTGACCCAAATAACAATAAATTGAGAAGTAACAAAATTAAATGATATCTTTCGACCAAAGTATTGGTTATCAAGTCTAAAAATAGTGGTGCTTATCGACGCACGATGTTTTTGTATTTTCAGCTCTTTTTGATTCTAACCATGAAAAAATACCTTCCATTAATTAGAAGGGGTTAATTTTTGTTCTTATGTCTACACATAGTATTGTGAAAACATCGAATGAGACTTCTTATGGTGGCTAGGATCCATTAAAGTCTTTGGTAAAGATGATTTGTAGGCGAGTCAAGGCTCTTAGGTTAGCCGTTCCAGTACAACTTGTACATGTGAAAGTGAAAGGGGAATAAAGAAGCAGATGCTTGAGTTAAAAGTTAGCATTATTCCCAACCGCATTTTAAAATATCAGCAAAATTAAAGAAACTTTTCTCATTTTTACCTCAAGTTTTATTGTTTCAGAAAATACATGTTGCACACTATAGGAACCACAATCTCATCCCATACCTCTAAACAGTTATGTAAACGTTTATCCGAGTTGGGTCCGTGTTCCACCTCCAACAATGTTGGGTAAAGAACTACCCAAAGATGGTGAAGAAATTAACCATTTTGGGTGAATTTTCACCAAGGATAGAGTGACCTTGTAACCAACTTGATAGTTCCTACACCCAATAGTTCAGGAGGTGGGATACGAAACCAACTTGGGTAAAATTTTACCCAACTGTGTTTAGAGTGTACGATTAAACTTCTTCCAACTTAGTTAACTCCTAAAACCTCACCCAATTTACATATACATATATCTCCTGCACCTTCCCTACTAAATCCACAATATTCTATATAGACTGGGTTTAAATTACCTAAGTCCATATTCAACTCTATTCTACTCTGTGCTCTAGTACTGTTATATCAACGATCTATGTCATGGGTTACATTGTATCACATTTCAATGATCTGCACAAACCACCATAGACCAATGAGAGTGGCTGAAGTATTTGAAGCTATTGTTTGACCTTATTTCAATCAAAATGAAGTCACCAATTGTAAATATAGATACCACAGGTTTCTCAAATATCTTTTGTTTGATGCAACATCACCTTTGAAGTGAATACACACATCAGTAAGATAAATGTCACATGATTATGGTAGGGTCATTCCCAAGTCAGGACACCGGAGTAAACGTACGCAAATTGGTCAACGCATTACCATTATGGCCCAAATTCTTCTTAATTGCATCGTATTTGCTCTCTTTAAAAACAGAACAAATTTGTGGGGAAGCGATATTGAAATAATACGTAGGAATTATCATATCTTTCACTGTTATACAAAGCGAAAATAAATAAGTAGGCTGGAATGAATGTATGACACACTGCATGGCGAGAAACAACTAAAGCATTATTTGAATAGAATATGATTTAAATTGAAAGGCCGGCAAAATTGTTCAAATTAGTTTATTATAATATCCAATAGCTACTGCTAACAACAAAGTCTACGTCACACAAATTGAAATGTGACGTTAGTGCGGATGGTACCGTAAGTAGTTTGCTCTTTGTAATGAGGACGTCTTCCTAAATGTTCCTACTTACATGTCGACATTTGATTTGTAAGCACTTACTAGATACTTATTCCTTTCAGCTTGAATTTTCTTTTTAGAAGGGGGGATGGACTCTACAGTCCTACTATCCAAAGGAGCTGAAAGTTTAAAAATGTCTGTAAAAAAGAGTGGTACAGCATTTCCTATACGCCATTAAAAGTACCACTTTCGAATAAGTGTTAAGTGGTAATAAGAGTATTGTTTAGAAAACAGAATGCTATCATTTAGTGATTTTTTCCTCTTTTTGATGTAGTCTGCTCTCCTAGTCCTTGTCTGAATGGTGGGAGTTGCTTGGAGTTGAGTACGGGTTTTTTCTGCTCATGCAGTTCTAATTTTACTGGCGATACATGTGAAACAGGTTTGTAATATCTTTGTTTTCTGTTGCTTTATGAAGATAGAATTTTTTTCCGTACATTACCGAATAGTGGGGTTGGAGGTTCGGTAACTTAACGAATAACGGTCTGGACACATAATACTATTGTACAGAACTGTGGGGTGTTAAATTTGTTTAAAAATTGAGTGTAAAGTTGTTATATACACATCCTTATATCATCATGTTCAATGAAAAGTGAGTTAAACTTTATGTTGAGAAAAGTAAGCGTAAAACTGCCACTAAATTTGAATCATCAAGCAGTGAGTGTTAAAACCAAGCCTACATTGTTCTGATATAGGCCTACAGGTACGTAAACCGATGTCATAATCTTAAAGTACTCTTATTTACAGTTCTAAGTAAAACAGGTTATGAAATAAAGTTAGGGTTCATATCATAAACGACAGTTGTCTTAAAAGTATGTCAACTGCAACTTGATCAATGTCAGCTGACAAACCTTAGATACGTTTGGTTCATTTCATTCTGTAGCCCTTCATGGAGGTCCTGTGATGTGTGTATTTAACACATGTGCAAACGGAGGAGACTGCTCGATAACCAACGGTACCATTGAGTGCACATGCACCATGGATTACACTGGCCCTAGATGTGATACACCAGTAGATATCATCCCATCTACAGGTAGGGCGAATGCTATTAATGATATTACAGTTTGCCTGTAATGACATTGTCCTTTTGACAGTATATTTCAGGTCATAGTCCTGTTGTAGTTCGGATTATTTATGAAAGTACTCTTGTTTGAACATGGCAAGTAATGTCTCGTTTTCGTAAAATAGTCAATTTGCTAAGTTCCAAGACACCGAAAGGAACTGCATATCTTTTTATATGGCTGAGGACCTCCGGACAGCTCGTAATACCTTATGACAAGCCCCCGAGGCATTTTATAATTATTTAAATTCAAAAACCTATGAAATGTAATTAATATTTATTTTAATCACCATTTATCCAGGTTTTCATTTCTGGAATATCTTTCGTAATACACTGCGTAGAACTACTACTGGTAGAGTACGGCCTTTGGTACTAATGGCACCGTTGCCCGTACAGTAGTGCCGGGTCTACCAAAATGGTCTTTAAGAGGGAAAGATGATCCATTTCTGTTGTAGAATTACCAGCACTATTATTCAGATTTATGCATTGTAGGGAAATATAAAAGTATCTCTTGAAATGATATTTTGTTGATCTAGTTTAATTAGTAAAAGTACAAGAAGAACAGTTGCCGTTGACAGAAACGATTATTTCTACTTCACTTAATGCCTCCTCCAATCAATGTATACACATCTCGGCCTATATGTTAGCTACCACATTTTTTCCGTTTTTATGATCTGGAACCACTCAATAATTGAAGACAACCATTTTGTCAATTTTATTTTAAAGACTTATTTAGACTCGCTCCTTTTTGTAGCTGTACTTACTGTAAAATGAACGTATCACCGTCTATAAGCCAGTTCAAAGGTAGCATCTGCAAAATGAAATATTTGTAGAACGATCTTTAAGGTCAATAAAACTTAGTCAAATAAGGGAGTAGGTGCAGATAGGGAACACCTTGTTTATCAGCTCTGCTTTATGACTAGATATACTTTAGGATGACGGGTATTTTATTGGATTGTACGATTGTTTTTTCTGTGGGAGTAACTTCTAATGTAAGCGTAAAACTTCCACTAAATTTGAATCATCAAGCAGTGAGTGTTAAAATCAAGCTTACATTGTTCTGATATAGGCCTACAGGTACGTAAACCGATGTCATAATCTTAAAGTACTCTTATTTACAGCTCTAAGTAAAACATGTTATGAAATAAATTTAGGGTTAATATCATAAATGACAGTTGTCTTAAAAGTATATCAACTGCAACTTGATCAATGTCAGCTGACAAACCTTAGATACGTTTGGTTCATTTCATTCTGTAGCTCCTGTGATGTGTGAATTTAACACTTGTGGAAACGGAGGAACCTGCTCGATAACCAGTGGTGCTATTGAGTGCACATGCACCACGGATTTTACTGGCCCAAAATGTGATACACCAGTAGATATCCCATCTACAGGTAGGGCGAATGCTATTAATGATATTACAGTTTGCCTGTAACGACATTGTCCTTTTGACAGTATATTTCAGGTCATAGTCCTGTTGTAGTTCGAATTATTTATGAAAGTACTCTTGCTTGAACATGGCAAGTAATGTCTCATTTTCGTAAAGTAGTCAATTTGCCAAGTTCCAAGACACCGAAAGCAACTGCATATCTTTTCATATGGCTGAGGACCTCCGGACAGCTCGTAATACCTTATGACAAGCCCCCGAGGCATCTTATAATTATTTAAATTCGAAAACCAATGAAATGTAATTCATATTTATTTTAATCACCATTTATCCAGGTTTTCCTTTTACGTTGGCCCTTCTGCTGTTCGCCAGACAGTCGAAGAGACTTTGGAAAAAGTATAGCTGTGGGGGCCAGAAATCTAGATGACTTAAACCTGTTTTACTGCAGGTTACCAGTTAACACAGTTCACATTTCGTATTTGTGAGAGCTAAAATTCAGGCATGTTTCTTAAAGGACGATTTTCTTTTACTGGATTTTTTCCCATATGATCAAGTGTACATTTCGAGTGAATACATGCTATTTTTGCCCCCAGTTTATCAGTCCCCTAGTAAGGTCTACAGGTCTTGCATTGCGGCAAACCAGTTTGCAAAAATTTCTGGCAGGTTTATACCCCTTCGAACAAGAAATATTTCAGATGATTATTTAACAGTTCAATATCAACTGTTAAGACAGAGAACCTAGAATCACCCTGGATAAAGTTACTGAAGTTCGTAACTCTATCGTCATGGAGATTTAGGTAGTAAAAATGCTACTTCGTACTCAAATTATTACAGATTAGACTTACGGTATGTCATGGTCGGTCGTTAATACACAGAAGAGCGCTATGGCCTGACCGTTTGACCTATTGCGCAATACTGCTCCTTGAACTTATCTCCGAACTCGCTTATTTGAAAGGTTCGACTACGTTTCATTTCAGCATTTACATCAGCACCACAGAATACAACGCAAAGAGCAGGGCCCTCCAAAAAAACTAACAACAAATACAGCAACCACGTCAAAAACGATCAGGCAAACGCTATCAGGGGCCACCTCTAATGTGGGTACGCCATGAAATGGATTTATTATTTTCAGTGCCTCATATCATAAGTTTTTTGTTTTGCCGGCGGAACGCGGAAATTTTTTCCCAAGACGAATAGGGGCAATTTTATTTCAATGAAAATTTAGAAAATATCCCCATTAGTTCTAATATAAAAAAATTCCCTTCCCGCCCCCAAAACGCAGCATAGCCTATTTCGGTTTTGGTGTGAACGCACCTTAAAGAAGCCAAAGGGGTGTACATATCCTAGTTGTCAATAAGCATTTCCGTCACTAGTGAGTTGTCTGTTGAAAATTTAGGGGGATTTGTTAAAAATTCAGGGGGAAACCAAGGGCAGCAATCCCGAGGAACCCAAAGAGAGGCCAAAAAAAGGGGAAAAAAGGAAAAAGAGGAAACAAATTCTCGGCACCTTCAGACCTTTACATCCAGTCTGTCTTCTCTTGTTCCATCTATTCTCGCTAAAATTTTCAGACTTCAGAGTAAAGGTGCGGGATATATGAATTCAGCTATAGCGCCAAACTTAAACTATTAATTCTTACTCAAATAATCAAGTAATAACCAAACAATATGTATGAAGAAAAATTGATCATGTCTTCCTCTATCTTTACATAATAAGTATTGACAACCTTCAAATTGCTTTGTGTCGAGTACTGAATTGTATCCATGGATACATTTCTCTCAATAGCAAAACAAATAACAAAGTTATGAAAGAAAACAAAAATTATAGGCCTTTAAGGTTAACGAAACTGAGAATCATAATCTTAAGGTAAACAGTCTTGAATTGTTTTAGTATCGATATAATGATATCACTTACAGTATTGCAACTACTCTACAATTGTTACGTTTCGCTATTATCAAGGAAGCACGAGATTCTTTTCTTACTTTTGTGATTTGAAGTTGTAGGACTATTTCTTTACCATAAAGATGCATTTTACCAAAAAGGATTTTAGTCTGATAAGCTAGCCATGCTAGCTCAATCTTTGAAAATTCTCCATAAAGGATATGTCAAGAATACACATTCTCCATTATATCGTTCTATATCGTTCTATCGTTCCTATTCCAGATTTGTGGATTATTATCGCTATCGCTGTAGCAGCTGCAGTTGTAGTTATTCTCGTCGTGATTCTTATAATTTGCGTAATACGTAAAGGGTAAGTTTGACAATTATGACAAAGTCCTGCTTTGAAAAACTCCATTTCCCACCTTTTAACTGCCTTAGCAAGTTTATTAGAGGTCTTATGGGGAAAAAACTTGTAAATACTGTAAGATCATAAATGTAATCTTGACGGATCTCATAGTTGGCACGTGGATGCCCAATAGGGAGCTTTCGATTTGCACGTCCACATAGTCGACTGCTGCGAGATTCCGTCATTTTAAGCCTCTGCGCATGCGTCACGTCGTCTCCTTCGTCCCTATCCAAATCGAGAACGTGTCCACCGTGGTTTTGCCGTTCGTCTCAAACTGCAACGCTGTTCACACGTGTGACGTCACAGCATTTCTGAAAATGGATAAAGCGGCAACAAGTGCTCTCAGCAACATGCTAGTTTCTCTCGCCATGATCTGTTTTGTACAATTACCTAAAATGTCGAGGCGGAGATGGTTCTGTTGGGGAATTTGTTTTGTTTTGGGCATGTATTCTTGCAGCAAGTTCAATTCGCCGCGAAGTTAGTCTATATATTGTTACTGTAGCATATATCGCCATGAAAACACCTACAGCTGCAGTGAAATTCATGTTGTTGACCAGCGCTATGCATGGTTGAGCGAATTCCCAAAATTACGCAAGTCTTAGACTGTTACACTTCCATGTTTTACACGACTCGTCTACGTCGACTCATGCACTGAAGTATCGAAACAGGCTACAACAGTTGACGTACGTAACCAGTCGACGCTTTCACTTAGACACGCTGATCGACGTGAACGCAGTCCACGTTCACTCAATCGAAAGCTCCTTACTATTTCGTTCAAGAAGTCGATTGTTTTTTTGGTGGAGGTCAAAGGTCATTTAAGCTCAAAAGAGGTCAAACTGTGAAAAGCTGGTATGTAACTGTGAGGGATCTATACGCAGCACGTGGTCAACCCATGTTGTTTACTGGAACCACGTTGTTTTTGGTGGCGTTCAAGGACGTGAGGTCACCAGAGGTCAGATTGTGAAAACAACATGATATCTCAAGAAGAATACGTTTGAGTTATAAACCCCATTTCGAAAGCATTTCCTTTCGGAAAGGAATCACATGACTAAACCATCGGGCATTCTGGTCATTTTAGCAAGAATGGAGGAGAGCTGTCCTAAGTATCAAACAATAGTATACTTTCCAAAAATTACAGGACTAACATGATACGATCATAAAGAGCTGGAGTCAATATGGGCTTCAATGGGTCGAAGAAAAGGGAGGATGGGGACATGCTACCTAATTATGAAGGTTGAAGACAAAATCCACATGTACCCCTACCCTTTTTCAGCCTCTTGTCAACACAAAATATTTAAGATTGGAGTTGATGCGCATGAAAGATAATGGTATGATATTGAATTTTTCCTGGAACTTTACCATCCCTATAGGAAGTGTTAATTTAACCAAACTTAATTTTAGTATGTGGTATAAGACAGAAATTTTCCCATTCTGGTAAAATTTTCGTCGATTCTCAATTGTGGTCAGGAATGTGTTAGCAGGTTCATAATACAGTTGCAAGCTAAAGTGAATTAAAAGAAAGTTTAAGTGATATCACCCCTTTTCATTGATGAGATATTTTTCATTTTCATTCTACTCTTTGGACTTTGAAATTGATAAAGTATCAAGTTTCGAATAAGGAACATAACGTTTGCAAAATTCACAATGCCTTTGCCAGTGCCATTACTAAAATATGAGTTTCTGCGAGAAGAAAGTTTTTTAACAGTAAAAAAAAAAAGAAAAAAAAAAGCAGGACAGAACAAGAAAACAAAAGAGACCGAGTTTATGACGTTATGTGTGCTTGATCCAGTTCTGCTTTACGGTGAAAATATTACAACTTCATCTGGTTATCTCTCGAGAACCATAAATGCGGTCTAAATGCAAATTTCAGCAGAATGCTTTCACTAAGTACCATTCTGACATATTGAAACTGAGTTTTAGCTTAAGTTCTTTTAAAACCAAGTGCACATATTGCTGGCAATTAGAAGTAACTTTACTTTAATGTAAACATGCTCTAACTTTTCAGTGTTAAAACGAGTGTAAGTGATGGATGTGATGATTTTACGTTACATTAATCATCATATTATGTGGGCATAATATGTAGGCATAATAAAACATCAAATGACAATTTCCATTGTTCGACCAAGCTGAAAAATTTATTTCAGGACTCTACCGCCTGAGTCCGTGAGTCCGGATTCGGACTCAGTTTCGGACTGGATTTCGTTCCCCGTGCTAGACTAGGCACCGATTCCGGCCGTCCCCAAAACTGAAAGTTACATAGAAGTTACTTAAGTCTGCATTTTTAGTGGTGAACAAATATAATCCATGAATGCGTCACACACAGTCAACTAAGTTGCAGGGGTTGGTCGCACTGTGACATTGAATCCTACAAATAACCCTTTAAATTAACTGTACTAGAAAAATAGTGTACAAAGCATTAGCGTGATATTTAACATTGTCAAATAGCCGAACTCTGAAATGGCCTGAAATTGAGGACACTGGAATCAGAGTTGGGTCGAAATATTTAGGTAATGGTCTCGGAATTGGCAGAAATGATGGCCACTGGTCGAAATGGGCAAGGTGGACTCGGATACAGCCTGATATTAGCCTACATGTACTCTTGTGTTCAGAAATGCAGACCACTCCTATCAAGTGACATTTGAGTTGTAAAATGAAGAATGACTATGTTTGTGGTTGTACTTTGTATGATCAATTTTTTGCTGACTAACTCATCTACATGTTTTGACAGTATTTGTTTTAAGTCCATACTATTTCCTTCATATTGATGATGTACTCCGTTCCTGCAACACTTTCTGAGTGGCAGGGAGGGGTCTTCTAAATTATTATCATTGTACCACTTATCTAGGTGAAGCAAAAACTTTGTATCGACTGTACTGAAAATAATTTTTCCCTTAGTTGCTCCATACCTTTGGTCGATAAATATTGTTCATAATGTTCTAGTATCGAGCTTTGGTAAAATATTAGAATACAATATGTATGCTCCCTAACAAGCATTTCGAACTTTTAAATATAAAGTTATATAGAGCTGCGGTGGGCGACAGGTTTGGACTATGACCCAATGAAAATCTTATACTTTTCATCCACGACCCAAGATGTTCTACATCCCCTGCGAATATTTACACTTGTTGGTGGCGGGTCTAGTATTTAGAGATAGGGAAAACTCATTCGTTTGAGGCCGTTCCCATCATGTGTCACTTCCGGGAATATACCCTAGCAGAATTTGGGAATCAAGAATTCCTTACATGCGACAAGGAAATCTCACCACCCCTGACAAATTCGTGCTGGGAAGATGGTGGTCTAAGCTCGAACTGTTTCAGTCCTATTCGAGACACTGCTACTGACCGCTGTCAAGATACTTCACCAGTTAGTTCTATGAGCCCTTTTCACCAGACTGGCTTTCCTACGGAGCAAAATCATTTTCTTGGAAAGGAGCACCATATCACAAAACAGACCAAAAATGCTCTCTTCTTTGAAATGTAATTTGACCTCATTACAGTTTCTACAAACACAAGAGATTATAGTCATGTTTAGTGATACTATTTCGATTTTTGCCAACTAATTGACCGTCCTGGCAATGTCCCCATGGAAACGTCCTGCTTCCAATTCCACTGTTCTTTCTTTTTGTTTGTGCCCCCTTTTTAGCGTATCTTGAATATTAAGGACATCTACTTTGCCATAGGCCTATTGTAAAATTCAATCCTGTCTAATTTTTGGTCGCTTTCACAGGAAGAGTAGCAGTGGTAAATCAAGGACAACTTCTACCCCACACATGATAGCTGACTTTACCCACCACGCTAATCGGGATAATAACACAACAAATCCTACCTACACAAATGATCAAAGTAATACAGGGTATGATGACGAAGAGCTGGATGACGATTATCCACCGCCTTCATACAATGAATCGAATATGAATGAAGATTATACATTTGAAGACAGTAACCAATTTTCACATGTAAATAACTTGGACTATGACAGAAATTCAGATGGTGATAGTCTAAACGCATTGAATACGGATTATAAATTTGATATGTATTAATAATTGACGTAATGATTGAAAAAAATATATAAGATGGTTTAACTAACATGCAAACCCACGTTCTCGATGAAAAGAGTTGCTTTACTTCAGTGGCGGAAGTATAAACCATCATGATTTATGCTAATACCTTGTTTGCAAAAAATAAAAGTTTTGCATCAATCGAGAAGAAAATTTCCCCTGCAAAAATTTTGCATTTCTCAAATAAGCGTTCTTGAGTCCTTTTAAGCATCACCGATAGTGAGTTGTTTAATCTTTGGAAGTAACAGCTTTAGTTTTAATTAAAATGTCGGTATCATCATACCTTTTACTAATTAAAAGGATTAATTAACGACAGCAGAATACTTCAAACATTGTTTGCTCCCTTGGAGATCGTCTCTTGCTATAATATTGCAAAGAGATTATGGGTATAACTTGATCCTAATCGAACGTCCATTCGATAACCACAGCAAGTCGAAAAAACCAGTAATGGGCTCTCAATAAATGTACTTTGTTGTAACAAGAAAAGGTTGCATTTTTTTTAATTGGTATATTATGTATAAACTTACTCTTTCTCCCTCCATATCTTTAGGTTTTATTTGAAAATCAAATAGGGGAGTATAGCATTGTTTTAAGGAGATGGTCTTGTTAACTATGCGTTTGTAAATTTAAAAACGATTACTTAATCCAAGCAAGCATTGTGGTGTGGAGTAGCTTTTAGAAGGGGGGGGGGATACCCACAAGACTGCAGGTTCACTAGATCAAAGTTCGCTAGACCGATCATCCGCTTGACCAAAAATATGCTCCAGGTTAGAGTTAGGATTAGAACTCGGTTAGTCAGAGATTAAGACTTAGGACTAAGATAAGAAAATGCCTCGGGTAAGTTTAAGGTTTGGGTTAGGATATAAGAGTTAATGTCAGGATTAAAGTTTACAGTTAGGATCTTTTGTCTAGAGGATCTTCGATCTAGTGAACCATGCCGGTCGAGAGCATTGCTAAGCCCTCTTCAGCTTCCCCCCACCGTCTAGTAGGGAACTGATTTGAATGGCGCCTTGGCTGATAGTGTAGCATGTTTTAATGTTTTAAATGAAATCATGGTAGCATTCTATTAAATAAAATCAATAATTAAATATCCTTCTAGATATTGTTACGTTCCTATATTAATGATCTTAGTGTGTGGTGAACCATTAGCTAAGGCGACGAAGAAGGACATGTGATCTAAGGATTGGGGGTTCGAGCCCCGCCAGGTTCATGGCGTTGCATCCTTGGGTTAAATGCGTTATCTCAATTGTCTCTCTTTACCCAGGGGGAAAAAGGTACCTATGAGATACCTTGTCATTGGGGCGTGCTATGTGTAAATTAAGAGGGAGGTTATGAGGATAGGTTACCAATGAAATCTTATGTACACTGTAAAGAAATGTCTACAGACGTTTGTAGGATTACAGAACAAAAAATAAAGAAATACGAAGAGGAAACGGGAAAAGTGCCGTCAATTTGTTGTAACAAAATGACAGCACTTTTCCGTTTTCTTTATGTATTTCTTTGTTTTTTGTTCTGTAAATCTACAGAATTTTTTACAGTGTGAAAATAGATTCTTATTACTATTTTTATGCATTCCAATGTGTGTTTCGACAATACCGTCAGTTTAATGAAGGGAAAGTTCGTCGTATACGATAAAATTGTATTCTATGAAGTTTTAATTGAAACTGAATTATAAAAGTTACTGTGGCATCTCGAGGCAAAAGTTAAACAAAGATGAATGTATTCCTATAGAGAGTTGTGAAGTTTTCATATTTTCAATATCGCATCCTTACCAACTCGAATGTGCCGGAAATATTTTAAATGAAAAGAAAACTGTGGCCAAGTTTAAAGCTTGCTTAAAACAGATTGTTTTTATATTTTGTGAATTGGTCACTAATACTGAGGTGGAGAGCAACCTTTTAAATTAGAACTCAACTTTGTACAAAATAATTTACGATTTTATTTATAATAATGAGAGCCAGTTTAAAAATTGGACCTTCTTGACACCCACCATTCGTTCTCTCTTAAGCAGGTATATACGTGTCAGATTTCCAGGCACCTGTGAAGTAGTTGTGGTAGGAACTGAAGAGATATATCATGTGCTGAAATCTAAAAGAGAGTAATACTTAACTCAAAAAGCTTTGAAATAAAGTACCCTTTAGTGGGTAAAGATGTGGGTAAAGTATGTAGCTTTTGTCTACAAGAAAGCTGTCGAAGTACGGCCGGATGAAATATTATGTATCTTTACTCGTCATACATTTTCCTGAAAATATCTTCATTTCATGTGTGCGTTTAGAAAAAGTATTTATTGTAAGGTATATATTTATGTTAACAAAGCACTCCCAAATGGGGGAATCTCCTCGCCTACCAACTTCTCCATCGTGGGGTCTTTTATGCAGTTCTCCTTTTCAGACTGGTTGAAAACTTTAAATCACATTCTTTCAATGTTCGGATAAGAAGGGCACCGACCTGGAAAAAGGATCGTTTACTTCACTTCACCACCATGTACGGTATTCTGTGACACCATATCACGGAGACCAGTCTACCGAAAGTTTGCTTGACTTTGCTCTCAAGGAAGGTAAATATCTATACCGTCAAATTTTAAATCTTCTTCAACAAAAGCTTCAAATTGTCTGCAATAAACATCAGAAACATCAAAGATTTGAAATTTTGTAATAAGATAGCCTAATTTTTTTTTTAAATAAAATCTCAGGCAAATTTTGGCTTTGCCGGTCTTCTGGAAACTCGTAGCTGTTGACAGGGCTTTGGTTACCGCCTCCTCCTTATTGGAAACACCGTTGCCTTTCAGTTGTTTTGAAGAGGGTAATGAATAACCTTAGTCTGATTTTATTTAGAACAATGACCTACTTTTTGTTATTCCAGAGGTCAGCTCTTCCGTCATTATTACTGTGACATTTGACTTGCTCTAAAGTAAAAGATCCATTACCTACCCCGGTACGGGGTCAAGTCGTAAAAAAACAAGCATGATCTCTTGTGCCTCTATTTTGTATGGCAGAAAACGTTATTATGACGATTGATTAATAAAGTGTTCTTCACTCTTTGTTTTCGTACACTGCCTTCTTATACATATATAATCAAATATAGGTAAGACCTTGTGGTACCTGCATTTTATTCATTTTCATGACTTTGTTAAGTTACAACAAGTAACCATAGCGGGAAAGAGAGGGGTCTTTCTAAGTCTCCCTAGAAAACATTAAGGAAACGACTGGTCGTAACGGTGCATAAACAACTAAGTTTGTGTTTCATTAAAGGTCTGTAAACGTCGAAAGGTCCCGATGTTTATCTGTGACGTACGAAGAGGAACTCACGAGATTTGTCTAATGTTATACTTCGTTTGCATTACCTTCATTCCTAGGTCAGCTGAAATATTAGTATGCCTGACGATTTATTTTGAAAACAGCGATAACCTATAGCTGGAAAATGTCCACATTTTACACCAAACCAGAATCTAAATGATGAGTGACTAACAGAAACTTTATAAAGGATTAACAAAAGAAATATACACACCGTGCAACACCCCACGTCATAATTTTCATTTAGCTAATGAAAAATATCTTAAAAGGTCAAACTTTGAAGAAGTGTAAACTTAAGAACGGCGAAACATATTTAAATATAATTCCAACGGATTTTTCATCAGAGGATCTTAGTTTATCACTCTTTAGGAAAACTTCTGTTGGTTTTATGACCACATTAAAAGTTCACTAAATGTAGCATAAGGTTCTGTCAGGAATTGTATGGTCTTTAATGTATGTTTCAGGTTCCTGCCTACAAACTCATTTCATGTTGTTTGAATTGGCGTTCTTTTAAATAGAAGAATAATGTATCTTTGCATTAAGATCACGAAAATACTTTGTCATATTTTAAATCAAATTGATATTTAATGGGCCGTACAAGCGCTTACAGTTACGATGCATAACGAAGTGACACATATCACCGAATACAATCATACGCGATATGTGAAAACTGAAGCACTTTCTTAAGATAAAACTTTTTTCGAAAGCCGCTTGTTACACCGCAGATATAATGTATGTATAATGTTAATTTGGAACAGCATTGCTTACTGTAGGTAACTTTTCACACATCAAATGATTTGGTACTAATTGGTACCGTATGTTACGAATAACAGCGGGCATGGAGAAAGATGTTAACTAATGATATGAAGTACAATTTGTAAGCATCAGGCAAAGGCATTGCATGCATAAGTTAACTTCAATATTCACTCATTTCAAGATGCCTCCTGTAGCAGAGTTGCATATGATATGATCAGTACAACTTAATGTTGAGATTTTTCTCTCGTACATATCCCGTCTCCCTGCAATCCCCCAGCAATATTTTTCATATAAAGCAAATTGAGAAATTTTCCATTGATTCGAATTGGTGCATGAGAGTCATAAAAATCAGTCACCCTCAAAAGTTACTACTAGTAACTGTTACTGACGGTGAGACTACTTTCGTAATTTTCACATAAACATTCCTGGCTAAAGGAGGGCAAAAACACCAAACTTGTGGAAGAATCATAGGTAATACATGCACTTAAACAAGAGCAACAGCGTTGCCGCAGCTCAGCTTATCCAAGGTCATGGAACAGTGTGCAGTCAATATTTAGGTTGAGTCTGTAACTCAAGTTGTCCTTAAGTACGTTAAAAAAAAACAAAGGGGTAAATACATGTGTAAGGAAACAAATATTTGTTGAACTATTGAAGCACTGAAAGACTAAATGTGGTGCACAATATTATTTTTATATACTGCACAGATTTTTGTAAAGACTGGACATCGTACTAGCATCGCAGCTATACTGGGGACGAAGCTGTCTTGAGTGACATTGACAGCAGTTGATCGGTAGCTTCACGTATGCCGATCGCACGTGACTTTTCTGCCCCGCCTTTATATCGCTTTGGTAGCTTCGTTGAGGCTCCAACAGGACCGTAACCTGCGGGAGGGGGTTACAGTCCTAGCAGGCTAAAATTTCCAAACCCTATATAATCAAAACTGAATGGTGAAATGTTTCCCGAAGGGTTTGTGGAATGATGATTGAGAACGAATTTTCCCCCAAGCTGCCAACATTACAGTTAAAGTTCGTCAGTCTCTCCCATACCACCGTACTTCTCGGCCTCCGTGTGAAGTACATCTCTTTTGAAACGCGATGTTTTCTTCTTGCGTAAAAAGTCATTTGAGTATTCTAGAATTGTGCACCAGAGCAAGCAAAATAACAGCTACTACGAAGTACAAACCGATACATGACCTCCTGACAGGCGCAGCGAAAAAAGGTTTTGTTCAGCTGGTCACTATGAAAGAACTATTGGCAACAGACCCGAATGGCGTAAGACGCTGTGAGCCAGGCACGGCGGAATGAAAATAGATTGGGGGGGGGGAGGGCTGAGTGCCAGTAAGACTTCTTAACGGAGCGCCACCATTAGTTGGGGTGGAGCGGACAAGAAAAGTTCTGGTTTGCAAACCCTCCAGATGGCCGGAAACAGCACTTACCGAGTGTTCTAAGCTGCATGTATCCAGCTCAACTTGGCAAATATTTCGGGGTTGGATGAACTTATGTTCAGACCCCTCACATTTTTCAATGGGGGCTGAGCCCCCTCAAGCCTCCCCGGTTCCGTCACCACTGATATGAGCCAATACGCAGACGAGAAGACTGCTGTGTTAAAATATGTCTTCGGGCTTCAAGTACTGTACAGGTTGGGAGAATATGTGCTGACCGGAATCACAGTAGACATTAAAATGCACGACCCTACAGTTGTTTTGCAAGGTCAACATCGGGCAACTACATAGGTATACCCCTTCGGGAAACCAAACCAAAATCTGGAAATGCTTACAACTTCAATTTCTACTTATGCTTTCAAGGCCCAGGCTCAGAGACAAGGAAATCGCACACGTAGGCTCTAGTTTCCTTTTTCCAAAATCTTCCCTCCGAGGTCCTCGGATCCACCAACGCTGAAGGGCACTTATGCGTAGAGCAGGGATCTCAGTTGCAACTCCCTGGTGCGAGTAACTCGCTCGGACGCATTAACCGTCCCTTTGATGCATGATGCACGCGACACAGCTAAACAATAAAAATTATATACGTATTGTTCTCACGCAGTACGGTATCCAACATGCTTAGCTTACGCAACTTTTCCTGTGATCACCTTTTGTCACACATTAAATTCTGTGTACCCATTAATCCCGTTTTCTCTTGTAAAATTATTTTACTGCATAACATTTTTATGATTGGGATCTACCAGATATAAACCGTTGGTCTGGACGATTTTTAGGGCCGGTGAATGTGTTGCAACAGGAGGCCTGGCCGTATGACTGTTCGTATAGGGAGGGAAAACATGCACGAGTAATAGCCGCAAAGGCTATCTCGCGTGGGCTTGAAGTAGCCTATCATCAACCATGGCTCCCCCATACAACTACTGGTGGGGCTTTCTGCAACGAAGAATAAGCTTGAATGGTGCCCCCTGAGGCGTCGACGCCCCCTGGTACTGCACACTAATTCCTGCCTTGTAGACTGACATACATACGCCTTCAAGAATGCACGTTTTCCTTTCCGAAAAATGTTTTGAAATGGTAACACCACCTTAAAGCTTAAACATGTAGCATTATATTTTCAATAAAACGCTATGTTCTTTTAAAAAAGAGGGAGGGAGTTCTTCTTCCCCTTAAACCCATTTCCTAAACAACATTCACCTTAACTTGAAGTAGTGACCCTGGCATCCTAATTCACGAGTATCTACCAACTTAATTTACACGCGATCCCAACAACCACATAACTAAATAAACACCCCCCTCGTTCATGTCCAGATTTCTCTACATTTATCATAACGGTGCGGCCTAACGTTAGGCCTCAAAATAAAACCATTCTTAATCGAGTAATCACTCACAGGTCAGAAAATCATTCAAGCAAGGGTCGGGCATTCATTCACAGGTCGGGGAACCAATAACATTTCACAGTACTGGCAATCATTCACACACAGGTCAGGCATTCATTGCACCGGCGAGCAATATCGGTCATTCATTAGTAGGACCCCGCTCGACATCATCGTTGTCGATATACTGCACTTTGCGTAAACACTGCCACACGATCAAGCACGAGGTGTCCTGTACATTTATGTGTGTACAGTAATATACTTTTCAGGCGCGGATCCAAGGGGGTTTCCCGCCTCAGCCCCCCATTTTTCGTCACATCAACAATAACAAGTACGAGGAAATTAGCATAGGCCTAATGTTATTATTCCAACTATCTATGTGAAACGTTTCAGCACCCTGAGTGCACAATTGAACGAAAAGAAAGGGATTTTTACGTTTTCAAACAAAACCTTCTCTCGAGGTCAAATAACGTTCACATTTATCAAAAATGGATGTGTCATTAAGATACTTTCCTCATCTATACACGCCGGCAAAATTTCAGTCAAATCTATGAAGAAATAGCGAAATGCCATGCATTCAAACACGATGTCGAAAAGTGACAGACATTTGCCGCGTACGATAGCTACAGCTCAGCTGAAGCTTTCAGCTGAGATAATCATGCAGAGGGCGACTAGGCGGTGTTATATGTCGAGACGCCCAACTACCAGTCCTCGCCCGAAATCGGTATGCTTCTGAAGAAGTTCTCTTATTACCCTACAATGGAATTTAAAGATTCAACACGCATTTTCAAGAATGCAACGTAAATAGACAGAATTTGGTGTAGGGACGAATTAATTCCTAAATTTTGCAAGAAACCGTCAACAACGCATGCACCAAGAATGATCGGGGTCCGTCCTGAAGGGGGCTATATGTAAATGTCCCAAGCTTGGTTCCTATCTGAAATCTAAGGACAGCGTTGGGATGTTCGGCATGGGGTACTGGCATGTTTGAGCTTTAGTAATGTTGTATAGTTAGCTATGTTAGTCCTTGAACAGGACCAATTACACGTAAACGGTTAACCTGTTCACGGTGCCACGTATCTAGCATATATTCCTGTTCAAAGACTAATATTATATGAACCAACTGACACTTGTTGAATGCGATGTACACTACAAATCAAAAGAGCTGGCAGGTTCCAACTCAGCAAGAACTCACTTGGAACTGTTCGACGGTGTCATCAGTGTCGGCCTGGGATAAGGGGGTCGGGGGAATGATAAAGATATGCTGCACAACACTTGCAGGATTCTAAGCATGGTGACCTTGGAATGCAAAGTGGTATCCCATAGTGGACAAGTAAATGAATTTATTGAATAACTCATTTCATTTCGCAACTGCAGTATAATTGTTATATTATTATCAGCACGTAACAAATCTCAGTCATTGTTGTACACTACAATTCTGTCCAAATGCCCATTTCGTGTGAACAGGCTGTCTTTCAAATTTCATTGGTGACAGCTTGGTTCATTCAGATTTTATCGGCCGGATCCTGTTAAGTTGGTGTCCTCAGCCTAATAACTGAATGTTTCTTTGGAATCCAAAACTAAACCAGTTTTCCTGAACTAAACCAAAATAATCGCTGTGCCTACTTTGTAGCGTGTGATATTCAGAGAAAAGCTTCTTGCTAGTTGTTAAGGGAGCATCTCCTTTTCTACCTGGCAGCAGTCCTCATGTAACTACTCTACCCATTGTGCTCCTTCTGAATATTCTTAACAGTTCAGTGATTACCAGCAGTTCACTGAGCAAGTTAATGAGGCAGCCTTCAGTAGAGACTGCAAGCAGGGAACAATAGCATTCATAGCAACCAGCTGTGAGTGACAGGAAGTCATGAACAGCAGCTTAGCGGCACGCCTAATTTTTTTCCCACGAGGTTATGGGCAAATCTGATTTTGAAATTTTTTTCAAATTTGTTTCTAAATCATGGTTGGGGTTATTTCTAAGGTTAGGGTTACGTGGACTGGGGTTACTTGGCCTGTTCTTTCATAATCTGGCGTCAGAATTACAAAAAAATGGTTCAAAAGCTGTCATTTTGGAATTAGGGGTGTGGCCTATTTCCAAGACGCTGATTGGTCCATTGGCGTGATTTGCCCATAACCTCGTGGGAAAAAAAATTGCGCTAGCGGCACACTTGACAGGCTCTTATGAATGGCCTATTGTTAGCATTGATGACCAGTTTATCTGCTCAAAACCACACAGCACAAAGCTCCTCCCACTCTGCAAAAAGCTCCAGCACAGCTGTGGAGCTCATTTTACACTGTATGCACACAGTTAAAAGTGGCCATTGTGCCCTAGTCTGGGGACTGCTGCCAGGTAGAAAAGGAGATGCTCCCTAACTGTGGTTCTTAACCTTTTTCGTCACCCCCCATTTCCAATCAGCCACCCCGTCCCATTCCCCCTTTTCCAATCAGCCACCCTATGTATTCCCTCCTAAAATATATCAAAAGTGGTTTCTTTGTAATTCACATTCACAGCAAAGAGAATGCCTGTGGATAATAACAATGACCTTATGGACCGCTTATGATCATAACCTTGTAATAACTTGATGACACTGAGAGAACATGCCCAACATCCCTGGAAAACAGACCCTAACCTGTTTTCCTAAAGTATCCTAACTTTAATTTGGCGACAATTTCGCAACATTTCACCCTTTAATTTTCCGTAAAGAGGTCCTAAATGGGTTTTAGTTAATCATCTTCCAAACAGGGTTGCCATGTTGTATCCCTGGCTGCCAAATTTGTCTGAATTTGGCATCCAATGGACTTGTTTGGCAAGGAAAATAAATGTTTGGCAACAAACCCCTATATTGGCATCCACGGGGGAAATTTTCTTCTTTCCTTCTGCCCCCAGGATTGACGCCCATGCCCCTCCAAGATCAATTCAAATAGCCGCTTGTTGGAGAAATCATCCAACATAAGCTGGAAATAGTCAAATTATAATTTTGTGGTCTGTTTAGTACATATCCAGTTTGGAAATAGTTCAAGGCTAACGCTTCAGTCTAGTGCACATTTTTTGTATTAAACCCAGAACTCCCTCTGGCCCCTACCTGGGTGTCACCCTAATAAGGAGGCTTTGGACCTACATCCCCAGGCTGAGAACGGAGAGGTCGCGCTCTTGCAGCACATTTTGATATCAATAATTTGTTACAATTAACCATCCAGGTTTCAGAAAAATATCCGACAGTACATGCTGGTGGTAAGCAAACTCAGTACTGCCGTAAATTGATGAGGAAATGGGGGGGGGGGGGGAACTCTGTGCGCTGTAGATAGTGTTGAACTCTACGATATCAGATAATATTACACTGTGTACCATACCAATGGGTAAAACATAACTAAAACCTTTACAACGAGTTCATTTGGCTTTCTATCCTTTGTTTTGAATCAAAATTGGCAATTTGGCAATTCTTTGCCCAAATTTTGGTAACGATGGAAGCTGCGCATCTGGCAACCCTGCTCCCAAATATGTGAGTACCCAAAATGGGTCTGGTACCATAATCGTACTATGGTTCAGTACTTACATTCACCACAGTGTCAGATCGTCAGACTCAGGAGTATTCTTACAGAACTGGAAAAATTAAATAAAAAGATACTGGACAGGATCATCGATCAATAATTACCCACCTGAGATACTAAATTACCCCCAGGGGGTACATACCCACCGGTTAAGAACCACTGTGCTAGTATCTCATTCTATCAAAGAACAGGTCATTCAACCTTCCTAAGATTGTTCAAAGGCACTAAAAGCTGAATGAAAGTCAGCAATTACTATACCCTGAATCAACAACTATTTACCATTAAGTCAAGAGCTATAGGCTACTTTCAAAAGAATATTTCTGGGAAGAACGTGTACTGTTCACAAGGTGAAACGACAAAATAAACCACACAACAAAAGCACCAACACACGATCAACAGGACTTTTCATATTGCGATCCTGTTTGTTTTCATACTTGGTCCTGTAGGTGCTTTCATTGTGACGTGTGTCTTCAACCGAAACATTTTGCTTAAAAGGCTGCCACAAGTATTACAAATACTTCGTTGGAAAAGCAACAATTTTATGGTGTCAGCTGCTTCATTAGGCAATACTGGATTCCTCGACGTGGTTGAAAGTAGTACTCCATGAGAACCTTTGGCCTTATTAATTTTACTTTCAAATCCTACATAACATCAGAATATGTAGTAGTACTGAGCGCCTCTTTTGTAGCTTGTTGAAGCAAAGTACTGAACTGTTTTATGAGATCGTCATGCACACATCTACGTTATATTCTTGGCACACGACCCTGCTATTTCTTGCAATGGAAGTTTTTGTCTATTGCCAAGGTAAGTTAAGCTCTCTGTAATAGTTTCCACTTTTATAGTGTTTGTATGAACCAGATTAAAGGTTAGCTTGCGTCGTCGTGTGCACATGATGGGTATATTCGATAATTTTGCAAATACCGGCATTATAACTAAGCACTTAACTTCCAAAGTCAGAGAATAAAAGCACAAGACTTATAACTACCAGTGCCCGAATACATACAATACCATAATGAAGGAACCTAATATGCGATACAATTCTGGCATAAACAAACATAAGCTAGATTGCATCAAAACGTCTCATGCAAATGTACAACTTAGCGGTTATTGACGTACGTATTCAGATCATTAATTCCAAGTGAAAACTTTAGTCATACCAAATTGAATTTGCATACTCCTATATCTAGGTATGGTCCGTTTTTTATTTTTTGCTGAAGGCAAAGCAATCCATGCAATCGGGCAGGTGTGTGGGTATGTCAGTGTGTGGGTTTGTGACGCTTTGCTTGTAAACACGATATATCAAAGTAGCAACAACGGATTGTTTTATGCTTGGTATATAGATTTTGTATATTAAGAGAAAGGTTTCATTTTTTGTATGAGGTCAAAGCTTACGTTAATTCATTAAAAGTCAAACACCAAAAGTCTTGTACAAGCCACATACTAAGATATGAATAATGGCTACTTTAATACTTGGCATTTAGACCTGTCAGTTTCAAAGAAAGAACAGTATTCTTGGTGGAAGTAAAGGTTCATCTGAGACTTCTTGTGGTGAAGCTACGATAACCTTGTAAACTGCTAAGCATTTGTGCGTTTATTAGAACACTAATTTTCATGAAAGGCAAAGATTATTTGAGGTCACCGGATTTCAGCACGATATCTGAAGTGGGTAACTTTAGGAAATCTCGTACTTAGCGGTAAGATTCCCTATTCCTGGTCAGGTACATATCTGTTTTAAGGGGAGGTCAGAGGTCATTTAGACCACCAGAAATCAAACAAGGCAAACAAACTCATAAAGATGAGGTCTTAATTACGATAAGGTCGATGGATCTCCTAATAAGGATAAAAATGCCCCATATTGAGTAAACAGGAGGTCATGCTGTAATTGGGCAACGTACCATGTTGAAAGCAAGAAAACTGTTTTAGGAGGATGTCAAAGATCCAGTAAGGTCACTAGGGGTGTATCTGTGGAAACCTTGTAAACAGGATATCTCCGAACTGGAAGCTTTAGGGGATCCCATACTTAACATATGGACGTTCCATGTTTCTTGAGAGAATGCTGTTTCAGAGGAAGTCAAATGTAGTTTGAGATCACCTTAGGGCAAACTATAAAAAATGTGTAATCACGATATCCCTCCAAGGATATTTTTGAGGATCTGGCAAATACCATGTGGAGGTCAGGGGTCAACGGAAGTCACCAGAGGGTAAGATCTAAACACCTCATAAACACAATATCCTAAGATAAGAATGACAGAGAGAGAAAGATCTTTAATATTTTTGGTACGTTAGAAAAGTCTGCCCCTTGAAACTGGGCGTCGCGACTTGGCCGCTTTTTTAACCATAGAAAATCGTAAACAACAACTGACCTTGGTTGTTCTACCAGTTATTCTCAGCCCTAACAAAGACTAGGGGTGTACCTCATTGCTGAAAATTTCAAGAAATAATGCTCGTGTGCAATGATAAGCACGCTTTTTGTTAATTTCTGAACATGTAGTACCTATTTGAGATGTTTGTTGTCTCAAATATCAATTATTTGGCATACCTATTATTTCCTTGCATAACTTCACTAAATCTGAACCGATTTTCATGGCTCAAGATTCATTGATAACTAATTCAGCAACTGAATCCGATTCTTTACACATCATACGTGGAAATACAAATCGATCTTAAAAATCTTTTGAAGATTGATGCCCAGTGTCTTGAGGTTAACCACAAAAATACGTCTCTGCACCGCTGGATTCGGAAACCAAGGTCAAAATGTAAATATCCAGAGTTCAAGCCGACGAAATCTGTAATGACAGGTCGGATGTCATATGAGATCACCAGAGGTCAAAAACCAAATTCATTTGATAACTAATTCAGCGACCGAATCCGATTCTAGCCACATCAAACGTGGAAATACAAATCGATCCTTAAATATCTTTTGAAGATTGATGCCCAGTGTCTTGAGGTCAAAAACCAAATTCATTTGATAACTAATTCAGCGACTGAATCCGATTCTAGCCACATCATACGTGAAAATACAAATCGGTCCTTAAAAGTCTTTTAAAGATTGATGCCCAGTGTCTTGAGGTTAACCACAAAAATACGTCTCTTCACCGCTGGATTCGGAAACCAAGGTCAAAGTGTAAATGTCCAGAGTTCAAGCTGAGGAAATCTGTAATAACAGGTCGGATATAATATGAGATCACCAGAGGTCAAAAACCAAAAACATTGTAAACATGAAATATAAAGGAGTACGGTTACTATTCATACTTGGCGTGTGGATGCGCTATAGTCAGCAAATAAACCATTTTACTTATGGCAGAGCTAGGTCAATGGTTATCTGATGTCACCCGAGGTGAAACAACGAGAACCTTTGAAAATTGCCTGTAAACGTTTTTGTAGCTCATAATACGAATGAAAGATACCTTTCATACTTGATACAGGTTTGTCAAAATCGTTACATAGCTGATGAAGTTGGTTGCACTCCTGGTCTGACACACCCTTGAGCAGGGCAGTTAAATAGCTGACTTTGCTTACTTTTGGTGGATCCATTTAAGTAAGTTCTTGCTCTCAATATTGCAAGACTCTCTGTGGCTTTTCATTAAGTGAAGTCTCAGTTCAGGGATGTAACTCTTTTGGGGAGAATTTTCAGCTTTCAAATTTGCCTGCAGTGGGAAGTAGCCAGCGGGACTTTTGTAAGAGATCACTTGGTGCTCAAATTGTTTCTGATGAAATTTCAAAAAGTGAAAGAAGTATTTAAAAATAATTTCAGGGGCAAGGAATAACTAAGCCTTTTGGCTTTCTGCTTACAATTTTAAGAACAAGCAAAGCCTGATTACACTCCTACTGTAACGTTTCATAGTGAAACTATTGGTCCTAAAACACTTTACTGCCAGTATCATCATCCAATCGCGTTTAAATGTGCCATAACGTTAGTTAAAAAGACTAACAGATGACCTCAACTTGGAACGTTGCAATGTGATCAAGAAAGAAAAAATCTACAATGTGGCATGAATCATTTAAAAGACTGTGCAATGTTTTCATTATTTTCATAGACATTCAGAAAACTGAGACAGCTGATCAGACAACGGTCCCTCCTTTTACAGGTAAATAAAAGTATTAAGTGCATCATGGTTGTCAAGTGTTGCAAATTTTAACCTCTCAATCCAACAAGTTGGTATGGCATAGAACATTCACATTGGTATTGTTGGGATCTCTTTCTCCCTGGAGCACTCCTTTCTTCCTCTTACCCTTTCTTTTCGTAAGTCAAGAGCCATAATCTTACTGAACCATCTTTGAAGCGTATCCCGGGACTGCTTCCCTTATCTTCGGTTCTGTTAGGGGAGGCGAAAGCTCCCTGTCGCTCCTGTGTGAATCAGTGAACTGCTTGTTCTTTTGTGCGGTACTACCTAGCTTTAATTCTTTAGTAATGTTAAGCTTCAACCCCTTTAGATAAATAGCAATTGTTTCTGATAGTGTACAATGTGGTAGACTACTGTTGCATCTTTGGGACTCATGAGACGTTGTGAAGCCATATAAGTCCAACGAAGATACTGCTTTTTGGCTTAAGGTAGAACTAACCCCTAACAGATGATTTTATTCACAATGCATTGTTTTAAAGTACTCATAATGACATGATGAAAGTCCGAGCAAATTAAAGTTGCAAAATATGTCGTAATTGCATACATTCAAAATAGCGCCATTTTGGTAGGTGTTTTTCAGTATCTCGAGATCTGAGAGTCGTAGAAGAATCATTTTGATGTTTAAATCCATTTTTTAAGGTCTAGGGATACAATTATAACAACGGCACTAACATCTGACATTTTGTTAAGGTCTAATTTGCATTCATTCAAAATGGCCTCCCTATTGACATATTTTTGCCCGTATCTCGAAAAGTGAGGCTCGTGTAAGAGTATCTTTGGTGACAATGCTTCCAAGGTCTACTTGTGGAAACATAATGAAATGGAATGTTTGGCCTGATTTGCCTAAATCCAGAATGGCTGTCATTTTGATGAACTTTTATCCATTTATTTTAAAGCCTGAGGTCCACAAAATCTCCTTTACTGTGTGAAGCGACCTTTGGGGGTCATAAATCACTTACTAATTTCATAATTTGAAATATAAAGGGCAATTTACTTCGGAAAGATAATTTGTAAAAATCCAAAATGACTCTGATGTTTAACTAAATAAGGAACTATGGGAGTCCTAAAACATAGTGGATATTGCAATTATAATAATTTAAATCCTGGAGTAAGGCATATAACAAGAACTACACCATAATGGATTTGACAGGAAACGCTAGTTATGGCTATTTATTTTCTGATATCGGAGCTTATATATGAAAATCTTCTACACCCATCCTTGTGTGTGGGAAATTAAAAATTGTCATCTGCTTCAAGATCAGGTTTAAGAAATCTCAAACTCTAATTACAGGTATCTTTAATTCAAATTGCTGCAGATATCTCTGATTCGAACTATGTATATTTCTCATTTGATTTCAGACACCTCTCACTCCAACTACTCGTCAGTAACCCAAATTACAGATATCTTCCACGCGAAATAAAGATATCTTCAGTTCAAATTACTGACTGTAATGAGAATTACAGATATGTGCTATTGTATGGTGAGATCCGGTGCGGTGTACCTACTACTACTTTAATACTATATATAAAACACTCTAAAAACGTCCGGTTCAAATTTAAACCGAATCCGTTCAAATGGGCACTGAATATTTGACTAGATTTGGTTTATTTTGAACAATAAATGGTTGGTTTGAACCAAAACTAGTCAAATATTTGATCCTTTCAGGTAAAGTGCCTATTTGATTCGTTTTCAGTTCAATTTAAACCAGAGGTTTTTAGAGCGCACTATGCACCGAATGTGGTGTTTGTTGAAATATAGAGTACCTAAAAGTAATTAGTACAGAGTATATACCCCGTCACCATACCCACATCGTCATATTAAATGATATCCTTCATTTGAATAAGGGATATCTTAAACTCGCATTCAAGATATTTGTAATTAGCATTTAGAAATAAAGATAACTGTAATTCGAAGGAGATATATCTGAAATTTAAAATTAACATATTTTAAATTCTACTGAAGATACCTTAAGTTTAATTGTATTCAAGAAATTTAAGATACTATGAAATAAATTTCTGCTTCCAATAATGGTGTCAATATAAGATACTTTAAAATTGCATTCGCATACCTTGAAAACGTGGGTATAGACAATGTTAAATGTTAGTGTCACTGCTGTATTTGTGTTCCTACATTGCGAAAACATGGGTGCATGCAGACACGAAAATAATTTTTCTTCTACAAGTTTCAGACAACGAAAGTTAACCAAAACGGACGCCATTTTGAATTTATGCAAATGAGACTTATTATGGCAACTTGGATTTGCTCAGACTTTTGGTACGTTATTATGGTTACCTTAAAGAAATGCACTGTGAGGAAAATGCTTTGTTCGCAAGTATTCAAGCCTTACATTCCTTGGACTTATTGTTTTTTTATGTGAAACAACAGCTGTGGTCAGTAAATTTATTGTAAATATAAAACTAAACATGTTCCTTCACATAAAGAGATTTATCTTTTTTCACTCTAAAAGGTCCAGAGTGCTACTTTTGTAAAGACAATGAAAACTGCTCGATGCCACTGGAAAACCTGGACTCTGTAATCTGTCCCATTGGTAGTATCTGCGCCTTCATCAACGTTACTGCAGAATTCCCAGGTGAATTACATTTCAACGTTTGTAGTCTTGTCGCAAGTGATTAAAACAACGGTGATAAACATTTGACATTGTGATAATGTCACTGTTTTTGTTTCTTGGCATAATAGTATTTCTTTGTAATTACAACTGCCAGATTGAACAACGAAAGTGCATATTTATAACATCGCAATTTGAGACGAAAAAGAAGCGTTGTACACAATTGATAATTTGTGTATAATCCTTTGATCTCGTTTGTAGATAAAACAATCGCAAAATTACAGCAAATAAGCAAATGTAGGGGAACATTTCTCTTATTACACAGTAACCCTCTGCTTTTAATACAGGAAAACTACCCTTTCCTGTACATGTTAGTCAAGTTAAATTAGAATCCAAGGGCTGTAACAGTCTGCTTAGGACTTAAATCCTAGTCAACCAGCCGTCTCTGTGGCCGCTGTCCTCTATTGTTATTACTTCGAGTTTATGCGATGAATATTTTATTTTTTCATCTGTTCAATCACAGAACTTATAAAACTATGTCTTATTTTATCGTCAAATTTCCATAGAATGGTCCGCCTTCGAATCTCTCCAGAATTTCTTCTTGAAACCATTTAGGACCTTTCTCACCCCATTAAAACCCAATTGTAACTCTTCCTTTTCAACCCTGACTGTTGGACCGATTATCCTGCTTGTTATCCACCATAACTCCAGTTTTGACCATATTTTTATGGTGTGTTCTGTTAAAAGCTGTTTACAGTCTTGGATAACAGGACACAGTTTATTAGTTATCAACAGTGTTTTGATACGCTATGTAATACTTGCAGGTTCAGGATCATCTGCTGACATAGCCCGAGGATGTGCCCCGGATACATTTGGTGTAGACATGTGCATCTCATCTGCTGAGTACATTGAAGATATTTTAATACCAAAAGTCCCAGAGGTGAAGGATACAGTCCTTAGTAACAGCGGTGCCGCTTGCTTCTGTTCTGAGGATTTTTGCAATGCTGAAATCCCTGAAGGTGATTCCTTTTCTTATCAATTCATTTAAAAACATATTTAGTTCATTTTCACTATTCGTAAAGAGTGGTAGCTGCTTTCTAAGTTGTCAATAAAATTTGGCAAGGTATCCCGTCATGTTAAGGATTTATTTGTTGTGTTTTTTTCTTCAAGTTCATCCACAGGAGTACTATGGCACTTCTCTTTGATTTAAGAATGCATTAAAACAGATTCTACCACCCAGAATATCTAGTTTATTAGATTAGATTAGATATCTAGTTTATTAAATTTGGTGGTATTCAATTGAAAATAACCTGCTGGTTGTCTTTTAAAATCTTGTGTTTTTGTTATCTACAGGAATATCGTGCTATACCTGCGATGGGGAAGATGAATGCTCACAACCATCGATATTATTGATAGTAGAAACATGCCCACTGAATTCCGTTTGTGGTATTGTGAACATTACAGCTGATCTGGGTGGTACGAACTGTTTCTTTGCCAGTTATTTCTCGGTGTCTGAAATCTTTGGATATTACAATCTTATGTTATAGACTGAAAAGATAGAGTAACACCATGTGTCACTTAGTCCCCATGTACAGTCATTGTTAAATCTGACTTAACTTTTTACTATCATTTTACTTATCATTTTACTCGTTCTTTGTATATCAATTTTAATATGTGTTAGTTTTCGACTTTAATCTGCTTCCTTTCGTACCTAGGTGGCCTGAACTATTAAACTAGCATTTTCAAATACTGCAAGGAACAAAACGTCACCCCCAAGAAGTTGCACGAATATACTCGGTCTAATGATAAGCTTCTTTTATCCTTTTTCTTCAAGAAGTTTTCATATCACTACATCACAATCAACAGTAAACTAAATCTAATTTGACTTTCCTTCTAATTACCCTACCTTTGCTTCTGAAGTTCCTGAACCTGTTAAGGACGTTAAAAAAGGATGTTTTAGCGCCATTCCTGCTACTGGCTGTATGACATCGGACGAGTACGTTCAGATAGCAACTGCACACGATGTTAACATCACTGACGTTATTATCAGCACAGAAGGAATGGCCTGTTTCTGCGATAAAGACTTTTGCAATACTGAAATTGAAGGTAAGAACTTTAACTCCTATCATTAACCACCGACTTCCTCTTTAATAATAGCATAATAGGGTATAGTTTTGCATATTATTTGATTTGAGACAAAATCCCTGTAGGCAAGTTTACGATACCCAGGGCCGGATCCAGTCTTATAAGAAAGGGGCACACGCCCACTATTTTCGGCAAAGCAATGAATTTTGTAACCAGAATTTTACATCTCCAAGCCCATTAAAAAAGGTATCATCAGAACTGCAGAAGGTTACGCCCCGCCTTTCTCATATTCCTGGATGCGGCACTGGATACCCTTTGTACTGTTTACTACCTAATAGATATTAATTGAATCTTTGTGTCCTTCCCCAGTTTCCTCAAACATCCCTTTTACCACTCTTGAAATACTTTGAGACTTAGACTTTCGGTATGTTTGAACCCCAGGGTAACAGCGAGTCAGAGATTCTCTGATGTGCAAGAGCAAAGATGAATTTTTCAGGTTTCCTCCGGTAAAGGAATTACTGTAGTCAATGGTTTAATAGTGGTCCATCTTTGAATTTCCAAGAAATTTTCAATACGTACACATTTAAACAATATGTTCCATTACTCTGAAACGTAAGTATGAGTGTTAAAGGGACATTTGAATAATCATATGGGTACGTTCAGTAACAAAACATATGATATAATAGACTATGGTGAATTATTGTCTCTAAAAGAGTAAAGACTTACGAAGTGTTTCTAATCACAACAAATTTTACTATGCTTGCCATTTTGAATTTAATTTAATTTACAGATCTGTCTGAAACTAGTAGTGTTCCTTCAGCTGCACCTGTAGTAACTACTTTGTTCGGTATGTGAAGAATTTTACAGTGTTTGATAACCCTTAGCAATTTTCCCACTCGTTGTGCATATACAAAAGGAATAGACAGATAATATTACCTCATTATTTAAAAGCGTCGTAGAGCTTCATGTACCTGGAGCTTTCTTCAGTGTCAAATGCCGGACTAAAATATATACACTTTCATAATTTTTTTTGCAACAATTTCTAAGTTTTAAAACATCACCATAAACGTCCCATTCTCAGTTTATTATTGATGTTACGATCTTGAATTGTCTTGAATAAGCCAGTTGGATAATTCGGTACTTCCGGTGGGGTCACAAGGTCAGCAGTACCGTGAGAATGTTTTGCTAAGGAAAGTGGTTCACTTGACCTTTGCCCCCATGATGCATTGCGTGGAAATCATTTTCCCAACTCATCTATTAAATTGAATTAAGTAGAAGGAACCGGATCAAACTGGACTGTGTTGAATGGATATGAAATTTATGTAATTCAATTAAGCACACATTGAAGTAAACCGTAAAGTAGGGGCATGTTTAGTAAAGTAAGTTACCGATACCTAAAGATTCATTAAAGAATAGAGCAGAGTAATAAATCCAGAAAAAGTACGGTAGGAGCTACAAGTTAGAGATGATAAATACCTGTAAATGGATCAAAATTGAAAACGATACACTGTCAAGATACAAGTTATAAAGCAGAAAATTTGAGTTAAAAGAAATCATTAGAGACAAACCTATTAAGGGGTGTGATATCAAAAGCAAAAAGTATAACTTCCAAATTCGAATCAAGTCAGATCATTTCAAATCAAATCAATTCCGTTTTCAAAAGTTCAAATATGTACCAACAAATGTTGATAGCTGCTTTCTCAACGAAGAATTTATTTGCGTGACAACTCATTGACACTAGAAACACCCCGCACTCTTTGCCAAAGCTAAAAAAATTCACAATAAATGGAAAAATAGTAAAAAACCACTCGCAAGGGTAGAAGGTATTGTGGTTTGTTATCTAGAGCCAAGAAACAAAAGAAATTATAGAGATCTAAGCAAAAAAGGCTCGAGTAAGCAAAAATACGCTCCCATGCGTGTCGCTGTAGGTCAAAATCATGCTTATAATGCAACTATAAAGACACCCAGTATACAGGTATATGATCGTCGTTTTGTGGTAAAGCGTGAATAACCACAAAATTCCATTTGCATGCTTCCGAAGAGAGCTTCCCGATCCCTGCACACCCAATCCTTGTCAGAATGGAGGAATTTGCAATGGAAATCCAGTGAAATTCCCCTGTACCTGCGTAATTGGATATATTAAAAATACATGCGAAAACGAAAGTAATGTCCTTTGTCTGTTGAAGTACAAGAACGAACAAATTTATGTCGTTATGTGGGACAATCATCAGGGCCTTTAAGTGTTTTTAAACGCACATCCAAACCTACATATTAAAACAGTTCTGTAGTAAACATGTTTATTTGACCGTGAATTAAAAAGGTCACATGTAACCATTCATCTTCGTATTGCTTAATTCAATACTCGTCCTGAAAAGCTTACATGCGTGACGCCTAAAAGAGAGCCAAGCCGTATTCGGCAGTAGCGAATTCTTGATCTAGCACATCTAAGAAAATGTAAGGTAAACAGGGGAAAATGCTTTGGCTACCCCTAATAATGTTCCCCATATTTTCCAACATCTGCTCATGATGTTGAAAATAAAAATGTTGATAATGACATTATAGTATCGGTATAGCCTACACTCACATAATGTCAGTGTAGGAGGACCATCTTCATCAAAGCGTAGTATCCTGTCAATTGAGCGAAAATTGTTAGGATGAAATTCCAACATTAACGGTACCATAATAACAGAAAGCTGTGGCAAACACGGAAAGACATATTATGGCAAATTCACAGCTAAGGGTAAAGGTTAGGCTGTGATAACAACAATACAAAGGTTTTAATCATGAAATTTTAAGACGTTACTCCCTAATTGCTGTAAAGGCCAAAAAAAAAAACTCTTATTAGCATAGACACTAAACTTAAGATGCCTGATTAAATTAACTGCTTAAGGGAGCGAAAAACCTGGGCGGAAGTGCCGATCACACTATAGTCTTTTTTGACAACAAAGAGACAGATCAGTATTTCTCCTACAACTCTTCCTGCTTGTTGCTTCGAAAAATTGGTTGTGAAATCTAAGAAGTCATTACTCCTTAATGTATTCCATTTGCAAGAAGTTGGTTTCTTCCCATCTCATTCTACACAAACACATAAACATGAAAGAAGCAAAAACTGATTTGAAGTTCATGGACTAATGCAAAGGTCAATTAACATAACATCTTCAAATAATGCAGTTTTGTGTCTCGTCGACCCCATACCCGTTTGTTAACGGGCGGTCTTACGTGCATTTGGGTCAAAAGGAAATGATGAAAAAAAACCTGGCCGGATTATGTTGATGTATACAGACGCGCAGTTTTGTATTCACAGGCTTTTCATTGTTTTTGGAGTAAAACAATGAACCACGCGTGCACTCACAGCGTAGATTTCGCACGCACCTGTAATAGACTTACGTGGGTATCCCCCGATGCACAAATCATCTGTCTGCATTTGTTGGTGTAACTTGCAATGATACGGGCTTATCCTCCAAAACGAGGGAGCACTTTCTGCCCTGTGACATCATATGCATAAGGTCCATTGCGACTAAATACAAAGAGATGTGCCTGCTGCCTTAAAATCAAGCTCACACAAGTCAAGCTATGCTAACAATGGTATTTAATTTTGTGCGTTCTTATTTTTATACGCCGATCGCCAAATGGAAGCCGAGCGACAGCGTCACATTCACACTTCCGCTCACACTTGCGTCTAAGCAAGCCCCTTTCCAAATGGGCGGGGGCCGCCGTGATTTCACAATCGCGTACCAACAGGTTTCGATGAAAACAAGGACTACGCGTATACACAGAGAACGAAATCCGGCCGGGTTTGCTTTCATCCTCAAAGCGACCTCTGAACCACCCGTCCGTATGACCGCTCCGACCCATTTTATTAAATGATAATAGAATAGAGGTTTGGTACCCGTCGTTTTTGGCTTCATAAAAGGGGCATTGAATAAAGTGGCGCACAAAACTCTATTCCATAACCTTAAGTAGTTCCCATTTGGAAAAGATTCTATGAGGAGTCACGTTCCATAGCAGTGTAGGTAAAGGAGTTTGGCATCAATGCTTATATCTTTGTATAAAGTATGCCAAGGCATCCTCTATGCAATTCCAAAGATAGACTACATGTGATCTTCACTTCATGATTACAAAACAGGTCCGATGTGCTAAAAATCCTTAAAAACGGAAGTTCTTATCATAGTAACGGTGTTCTCTTTTCGTGTGATCACAACCTATGAGCAGGGCATGAGAAACTCCCACTAATCAGTAATTAGCACAACTCGTTAACGTTACAAGAATTAAAATGGCAACCATGGAACTTTGAAATTGATTAAGAACAAATGTGAGGTACTTTCGAAAATTACGTAAACTGGCTCAGTTGTCCCCTTATATATAACTTTGCTTTACACTCAAAAATGATCTGTTTTTTTTTTTGTAGTTTTCATAAGGAAAATGTCACATTGGTTTATTTTGTTTGTGCAGAGGAAGCAACAGAACCATCAGTAAGAGAAACAAGTTCAGTGGCTTCAACTTCACAGCCAGGTAAAATAGGCACTTTTCCAAATCGCACTTACAAAGCATTGTAGGATAAAGTGTGTAGGATTTGGTGTGTATGTCGTTTTGTCAATGACATTTTTACTGTGGCCGAAAACAACGTGTGTCAAAACTGTATCCTACAGTCCTTTGTAATTGCTATTTGGAAAAGGTTCTATGACAATATCAAGTAAAAAATTACTTTATTTTTGGTAACTACGAAAGATCTAATCTTTCAGCATTCGCGATATACCCATGTGTCTTCGTTCTCAGTGTGCGTTTAGACGATCAAGAAAGGTGATTCTGAACTTAGCTAATAGGCTTAGTTTAAACTGTTTGCATGTTCTGTGATAATTTGGAAAAGTAACTGTCATACTGTAGGAGGGAGAGAATGTTGACGTCACTTCCTCGTAATAGTGAACTTGCCATCCAGTGATAATACATCATTAGTCAGAGGGTAAAATGTGGACTCACACTAATGTGGCGCACGCATATTTTACATTAGGTGGATATTACATTTGCACTGTCATAAGCCTTGTGGTTGCTGACTTTCGACCTAAATGGCGATATTATTCCCAAGCTTACCAATACCACGAAGCAAATGATTGGTCGGAAGTCCTGTGAAATCCTAAAAGGGAAATTACTAGACTACACAGCTGACTATCCGATAAGTATCATATTTATGGTGAGCATAGGGTAGCCTTTTCGTAACAATTAAATACGATGTGAGCTATCAACGTGTGTAAGAATCGCTTTCGCTTTCGACGAGAGGACTTTGCCGATTAATTTCTTCCCAATTAAATGTGAAGTGCCCCAAACCCTTTTGGAAAAAAGTATATTTTGTTATCCAGATCTTTTCGTGTTACCGCTCCCTACAAGGGCAAAAAGCCGCGAGCAAGGAATGTGACTATGAGTTAACGGATTCTCTGTACAATTCCACAAAAAACATGTCTCAGAGCAGCATCGTGACAGATTAACAGTGTGTTATAGATACCCTTACTGCGTGTGTTTGCCCTTCAGTGCCTGGTAATACCAACCGCGCGACGTCACATGACAGCCCTCTATACACTTATTACAAATAAAAGAAGGGCCTATGGGTGCGTAAAGAAAAGTGATGCCTGCTTGTATTACTTACGTTGAACTAACAGATCTGTACTTCATAGTAATTTATCCTTCATGGTTACAGTATTGTGAGACCATATACTTTGTTCTTTCAGAATCATCCGGCAAAGTTGTTTTATGGACGGTGATTCCGATATTCGTTCTTATCCTTATCCTGTTTGTAATCACAGTTCTTTTATTTCGGTATGTTTGAGTCCCTTTTTCAGACGGAAGCACTTTGTAATAACATTTTAGTATCGAAGTTATGAAATACAAATAGGCTTGTTAGCTTTCATACACCTCAGGTATCTAGCGTGAATAGCAGCCAACAGAATCGCGATTTCGAATAAGAACCTGTGACATGGTTAGGGCCTATCTTGATCCATTCAGTCACCACAATTTGACTATATTTAACCCTATGCTAATGCATGTAGCCCTTTTTTATGTCATGTTACAAAGTTAAGCAATTGGTTTGTTAGGATAATGCCGGAGAGAGCGAACAAGGAATTTGCAACCTTTCTCTTCAGCTGGCCACTGAAATCTGTTACAGGTGGGGTGGGGTGAGGAGGAAGCCTCAAACGTTTTCCCGTAAAACGCTTAAATACAACATTGTAATCTACTCTATAAACTTGTGAAATTAATTATTGTTTATTATTAATTATCGTAGAAAATTTCGAATTTGTTGATTTTAATATTTTAGAGCTCAAAAGGAATAGACTAAACTTCAACCCTAAAATGAAGTAAAAAATCACGCCAAGAGCCGCAAAGAGGACCAATTTGATAAGGCGTTTCCTGGCGACTAGAGAAGGACTCGTGAGCAGCAGGTTGCACATGTCTGACCGGGCTTCATCCTTTGGTTTACTTTTCATAATTAGCATGCAATATTTGTGTTCAGAGCCATCATTAAAGATCCTTGTAAGACAAACAGGAGAAAATTTGAAAGAGCACAAAACAAATCAAATGTTTTGATCTGCAGGAAATCCAAACGTATTGTAGGAAAGAATGCTCCATTTAGTAACTCATACATATTTATGGCGTTTAGTACTGATTTTTTCTTCTCTTTGCTTGAGGGAAAGAAGAGAAATACACTATAGACAGAACCACCTTGCCATATATTAACAATTATATGTAACAGTTACATTAAGCACCCAACGGATTTGAAAATACAGCTCAATAAATTATATTCTATGTAATAAGTATTATCACTGGGTCACTCTTCATTTTTATTGCAAACTCCTGGTGTTAGGGTAGAGTAGGGGCTTGTACAGTATATTTATCCACATTGAATAAAATCACGAAATAAGAGCAATGAAATTTTAAACAGCACGAAGATCGCCGAAGACTTTTGATTTTGGCATTAAAGAATCTGTCCACACTGAGGGCAAAACAGGTAGCTTAAACCTTTGAGATGACTGGTCATCGTTGGGTGTACATACCTCATCGTAGCCGCTATTCAGCGCAATAAGAAATGAAAAATGGCCCTCGTGACAGCCTCCTCTGACGCCATACCTGTAGTGATGCTTTGCCGTTGACTGTTCGGAATGGGCAAATAAGCAGGCAATTTAGAGAAAAACTTTCAAACAACTCTCAGTTTTCAGTTCGGCTTCACAGAGAAATGATAAAGAAGCCTCGGATTTTGAGAAACTTTAAATATCTTTTGCTGGCCACAGAAAATTTAAAATGATGGTAGGATTGTACTTAAAAACTAAGAAAACTATTTCAACTCTTTAACCCGTTTTAATGGTAAAACAATTTTTCCCATTCTGTATTGAATCCACGCAAGATTTTTTTCAAACTTTAACTTTCAATTGCTCTGCAGGAGTATTATCATGTTGTTAAACCCATCATCTAAGTCTATTTGTTACTGCACCAAGAGTATTCTTTTTCGCTCAGGTTAAAGACAATAACACAGAGGTGTCCACTCTTACTTACTTGGTCATAGTCATCCGCTAACTCAAAATACAGGCCCTCCTTTTGTATCCCCATATACAATTGCAAGAGGCACAGAACTGGATGTAATTTTCCCAATAGACTTTAGCTCTATTGCATTGCATTACTAGGGTTAGAATTGTCCAAATCTAGACATTCCTTGTAATGGAAAAGGGTAGTAAAAGCTGGCAATTTTAAGGAGATCAATTCGTTATGAAACCACAGTGGTGCCTATGAATGGTGTCCATGACGACGAATATTCCCAAAATATATTATTTACCATGAAAAGTTTAACTAAAGACGGTATGCATATGACGTCACAAAACATAAAGCGTGCCATAGGCAGAGATAAGCTAGTAGCATTACAACTTTCACCAACACAAATGCAGGCAGCTAATTTATATACAGGTCGAATACGTGCGTAAGTCTCCTATGTGCGCGGGCAAAGTCACCGTCTTGCGTACAGTGTACTTCATTGTTTGCCCTCTAAAACGTTTTCGGCGTGGCGTCAATGCGTAAGGTCTAAACTTAATTTTACTATTTTAAAAGTAAAAGTAAAAGATGACTGGAACGTGCTTCTGCAGCTTTCACAAAACTGTTTTAAATCAAACTAGAAAATTTTACATTTGTTCATATTAACAAATTTCTTTTCCCCACACTCTTCAGAGATTTCACCACTTGGAAAGGATCTCAACGCGGTAGCACCACTAGAAAACAAGGCGACTTTTGCACCTACTTAAGTAAAACGCTCCGGAGGATACTGCCACGTATGAAGAGCCCAACGAATATAGAGGGATTGACTATTCAAAGTTTAACGCAACCTGATCGGGAATCTAAATGTTAGCGTTGCTTTTGAAGTGGTATCAGTTCTATGGAAACAAGTGGAGTAGCTACGATTCCAGTGATATCTACGACAAAAGTGGCTCCTCCTTCCTCCATCTGAGAGTTTCTTATCTGACATCGGAAGAGTTTTCCTGCAGCGTAGTTTCTTTCTCCATGTTACAGCATTCACAGTCCTGAAATGTATAGGCCTACAAAACGGGACGTGCTCAGGAACTCACTGGGATATGATACATTATATATAGGCCTTATCATTTGCGTCATTTTGTAATCATCAATTTTCGAGAGGAAGTTGCATGCATTTCACATTTTCAGATTCCGTGTTAAACTTTTATCCTCGTTCCCCACCTCCACCCCATGCCTGTTTTAATTGACCGCGGTAAAACTGCTTAAACTGGATTAAGGAAAACAGCACAGGCTGGAGAAAATGAAAAGAACAACCACATCAGACGAAGGGTCAATGACGCAGACAGTTTTGTCTGGGAGGAGAGAACGGTAGCACCTATTTAATGGGGGAGGGAGACGGAGAGAACACTCGCGGGCGATAAGCGCGGTCTGTTTTGGTACTTTTGTTGTTTATCTTTTTTCCATGATAGCGCAGGATACTTAAAGGATTATCAGGCCAAAAGGAAGGGTAGTAACAAGAATTTGTAAGCAATTTTATATTTTCATCTCAAAAATAGGTAGAGATATTAACTTACGTATAAATTTCCGTGTTTCTTCCTCTTTGGTTATTTGGTTTAGTCAGATTTGTTAGCTCAAGCCTCGATGATGAATGAGAGGAATAAGTTTAATGCAAATACGTACTCTTACACCTATCATATTCTGCTAATACGTTGGGCACCATTCCATAAAGAGTTGAGGTTACTCTTAAGTTTGATCCATAATGCAATAGTTCTATACCAAGATCAAACTTAAGATCAGGCAAACCTGGCCAGCTTTTAATTTAGTCTGAAGCATTTTCACACTGTATGGAACATAGAAAATAAAAACAGAAGACTGAGACGCTCTCTTAATTATATCTCATCACTCTTCAGATTGGTTCATGCTATGGCATGAGTATAAAGAACTTACAACAGCTTACCCATTTTGCTAACATTTCACGAAGTATCTCTGTGCATTCGCAGAATGAACTGTGCACCCGTCGATAATGCTTGGACCAAGCTCATAACCGGGGGTGTATCAGAGGGTTCGGGTAAACCCCTCCCAGCGAGACCCCTTTGTCCTTAGCGAACTCCCTCTTACATAGGACCTAACACCTAACTGTGTTAGAACTGAACGCTCTCTTCGTAGGGATGTGTGTAGGGGTTGTAATCTAAAAAGGGAGCAGATGAATTGTTCACAAGGAGAAGAAATATGAGATAAACAACTTGTATTATCGGGCCTATATGCGGAAACATGGGCAATGAACTGCTACGTTAAGCAAAAGAAAACACAATAAACAAAACGAGCCTTTATTTGTATTTCGCCTAACGACATGTATTGAAAATCTTAATCAAAATAAATAAAATCTATTCTCTTTCCAGTCTTAAAAAGAAACTTGATTCGAAGGTGGATCAGGGTTCAGGCGAACCGCTTCTTTCCGGCAAACTTCTGTGCGCTGTCATGAGCGAACCCCCCACCCTCTATCAACCTTACTACCCACCTTTTCTGGAAATATAGAATATCCTTTAGGAAAGGTCGTTTACAGACGTTCTCCTTAAAAGAGCGGAGAGCAACATCAATGAACAAACTACTGCCTGTACTTTGCTTTGAATTGCACCTATTTAAGTACTACATATGTAAAAGCCTGATTGAAACTTGTCATCTTCCCTGCAAATTTGCATTGGTGAAGATTCCTTAAAAGTTCCACCCCCGGGAGTCGGAACAAGACAGCCCCTGCTGGTAACATTTTCTCAGCCACCGTTTTCAAGGCCGAAATTATTAGCAATAACTTAACACCCACACACACCCACACATAGGTATGTCTAGCGGCCTCTTCAAGGAGAGGTATAACAACCACAAGAAATCGTTTAACCCAGCACATCATGAAAAAGAGAGCTCCCCAAATTTGCCTGGTCTCTCAAGCGGCGCGGTAGTGATATCGCTATACGTTGGTGCATACTGGCACGATCAAACACCCACAGGAACATCTCTGGGTTTTGAAATCTTTGTCAAGCCGAAAAGCTTGTAACAGTGGACCCAACCAGGGAGTTGTTTTACGAATGGAGATAGCACGAGAAGTGCTATCACTATTCGGATAACAACTCCCTGCTCTCACAATGCCGATATCACAGCTCAGGCAAGAAAACCAATCAAGCTAATAAGGGTTAAAACGGACATAGACAAGACTCAAAAATCAGTATTCATCTGGACCTCCTGACGATCGAACTCTGAGTAGAGATAGTTGTAGATGTGCGTATGTAATAGGTGTAAATCGGGGACATAAGTGTCTTTTTCCCCTAGTCAAGTGTGGATATACCGGTAAGTGGGGATATCCCCAATTGCCAAATGCAAAAATTGCCATGAAATTTGATTTCGTACCTTTCAAAGATGTGCCTCATTAATTTTGAAGCATTTTGACTTTTCCCCCATTTTTCATGTAGTGAACTATTATTAGGAAACACAGCATGTGTTGGTGGGTTTGGTTGCCATTCAGACTGAGGACCTAAGCAATGGATTTCAGGTCGTCAGAAGGAAATTCAATAGATTTCTCACATTCTAAGAAGTTTAACAATAGATAGTTTAGTGTTAAAGTTAGGGTTAAGGAAGCAAACACACAGGAAATAGCAATGAGGTCCTCGGAAGGCCTGTACTCCTGTGTGCATGTGTGTGTATGCGTGTAATAGATGTAAATCGGGGACATAAGCTTTTCTTGTTCCTAGTCAAGTGTGGATATACATCCAAGTGGGGATATCCCCATCTTCTCGGCTAAAAACGTGTATCCCAGATTGGCGCCTATTGCATGTATGTGCGTGTGTGTGTAACCTTTAAGATGAAATTCCTCCTAAGCCTTAAAACTCGGCCTAGCAAACCCCGTCCCGTCTTGAAAATCATGGTTCCGAGCCTGTAGGCACCCGAAACGTGCGTGTCAATTAGTGTAATATGTTTCCTATCTTTCCTACGGTTAATTCCTGTTTCCTAGTTTTGGTTACTGACCACCCTGCTCTGTGTAGAAGTAGTAGTTCGTTGTTAACTCTTTGCGTTGTGTAGCGTTGTGTAGTTTGAATTCTTACTTTAAATTTGTATAGTTGCTTTAACATTTAAAACTATATTCGCCATTTTATTCAGTAAATTTATATATAATAACAGATGTATGTGTTAGTTAGTATTCTTGGTCTCAAACATTTCCGTGCATGAGGGACTGGTGTGCTTAGCTTTCTTTACTATCTCTGGCATTACACCGTATCTGTTGGTCTACCTCTACCACTTCAGCTTTCGAATGAAAAATAAATCCCACCCCTTTTTCACAAATTATGTATTGTCTTATTGTACTAGTTCTCATTAATTTGAGACCATGGACACCTTGAGTCTGACTTATGGCAATTTAACGAAGACCCTTTGTTAACTAGGGATGAGAATACATTATGAGCGCTATAGTTTTTCGGACTGCGTCTTCTTTCTTTTCCAGATAAGACGACCTCCATAAGCAGCCTGGCTGCAAATAGGCCTAATTCTTTTCACATAGAGCAAAATAACTACCCTCATTTGAAAAGCGATTGGTAACTGCAGTATGTACAACATAAAGTTTACAATTTTATCTAAATTAGGTAATGATAATCGAGAACGCTATGATGAAAACGATGATGTTAGGGAAAGGGATAAAACCATAAAGACGGAAACGTAAGATGAAGGTTAATAAGACTACTTAGCAGTTGTCTTAGCAGTTGTCTTAGTAGTAAGGTTTTGCAAGGTCTTGACAAAGGCAAGAAATGCGAAACTGTAGAAGATCAACTTACCTTGTATGCGATACATTCCTTTTGCTTAGTGTTATATTCATTGGAATTTTTTAATTCATTGATGCAAAATATTCAAGAGAGGACAGGAATAACGGTGTCATTTTCCTTTCCTCCCATCTTCTCTTTCCTAGTCAAAGGCCCATGGCCTTTCAAAAGAGGAAAATCAGAAAAAAATCGTTTAGTGTCTCTGCCAAGAATTCAGTCAGGAGCTTCTCGACTGCGAGGCTAACATTTTAGTTTGTAACTGAACTCCTACGTTTTCTTACAAGGAAGTTGCAATGATAGTATAGTGCATTTCTTTCGTCCAAGAAGTCACCGCGCAAATGCCTTACATTGTATTGAAGGACCAGTATAAGTTGATTGCTGGATTTAATCAGGGAGCTGTCATTTAATCAATGGCCACAGGTATTACTGCTGAACTGAGGATAAGCCATGTACTTCTTATATATATGGACAGAGGTCACGTGACCACAAACGTTGCCACCGAACGAACGAAATGAGGCTTACCAAGATGAAGGCCGCACTACTATCGCTGCGTAGTTTGATGATGAATCTACAACATTTTAGATAAAATAAAAACATGAATGATAGGAAAATACTAAAAGACAGACAGTCATCACCCCAAAGTATATTTTTAGTGTATGTATATGAAAATTCTCAGTTGGTGACTGCTCTTTGATTGACATCAAAGTTTGAAAATTTGAAAGATGCAGAGTAGCTCACATTCCACACAAGGCAGAGAGAGTACTTTTATTACATTTTATAGCCTTGTATGCTCACCAGGACATGGTCTTAAGCAATAAAACAGGTTTATTCTTGCACAAGGAAGAGCCTCATACAGTTATGGGAGGAGCTAGAAGATGCATAGTTGGGAGAATTGGAACTGTCTGGGATCATGAAAATTCCCCTTTAAGTCCTTCATTCTGTTTGTAAGTTCTGACCAAAACGTGCATTTTTTCCAAAAATAATCTAAATTTCTCTCCATCTGTCGATACTGAACCATATTAAGTGCAAACATTACACACAAGACATGGCAAGCAGCCATATTGGTAAGCATTTTTTTTTTTTGGTAAGACGTTTTACGTACGAGTTAGAGATAGATGAGGTTTAACGGCCCAGTTTCTAACCAATTGGTTCAAGTCGAGCCGGTCACGGCCTTTTTTCCAGTTGTGGCTCACTTGCTTGTTTTCCCTTTCTCCATTGCTTATGCGGAACATCACGCACAACGGCAGAAGATTCCATTTTTAAAGTCTTTGGTATGACTCGACCTGGAAATAGAACCCGGGACTCCCGCGTGAAAGGCGGATGCTCTACCACTAGACCAAACACGGGGTTTTACTTACGGTTTCGAAACTCTACGCATAGGACGTTAGTGCAGGATGCTCTGTCCATATATCATGAGAAGTTCCTGGGAGTAGCTAAGAACCACAGATGATTTTTAGACAGAAATCGAAACTATCTCCAACAATTAGGGCATTCTTCAATAAACAATTTTCTAAATAGCAATTACAAAGGATTGTGGGACAGACTTTTGGTACATGCCATTTCCTTCAATGGCATTTTACTGTGGCCAAAAACGACGTACACCAAAAGTCTGTTCCACAATCCTTTGTAATTGCTATTTGGAAAATGGTCTATGCCATGTTTCACCAACAAATTTTTGGATGGGCTCATTCTGGCAAAAAGTGCCTTGTCAGATATCAGTAGAGAATGGCTAGATTTGAAGATTTATAAAAACTGATCTTTTCACTTAATAAACATGCTAAAGGCAGAATTATTAGACAAAACAACGAGAAAATTAATATGGAAGACACTGCCCATTATAAACAAGACTGGTCAGAAATGTTTAAAACTTTTTGAATTGCAAATGATCTATGTCCTGCATTTCATCAGAAATCAAACTTAAAAGAAGGCGTTACTTTAGTTCCTCAAAGGTTGACGGAAACATTGTTTGGGTAAAACTTGTAATTGCTAAGATTTGAGCTTTACATTCATGTTATAGGCTAGCAGAGTTACTCCACGTATGTAATCTCCACTAATACAAACCACACTGACATTTTAGTCATATTAAATTACAAAAAACAAAACGGAAGTCAGTTAAACAAAATGGCACAGGGTGTCAATATAACATTTCTTCAAAATAGAAATGTCATGTCAAGGGACTATTTTTCTCTGATTAATTTCTTAAGGGTTTCAGCAAATAATTTATTTCTATATGTGAAAGATGAGTTAAATCTACGCAGTTTGGTGAAACTTTCATTCAACATGTTGTACTCGAGGTATCAGCAAGCTAAGTTATTAATTTGTGACCTAAAGTGTGCTTGAGGCAAGCAGGGGTTATATTACTTCCTCACATTTATGAGAAATGCTTTGTTTCCTTTGTATTTTAGTCTGTTGTGTTGACCTTGAAGTTTATAGGGTTAGAACCTCCCCCATGGGCAATTTAAACTTTGTAAAATTCCCGTGCCTCCCATGCATTCACATTCCCATAACATGGGATTATCAGAAAACTGGTTGTAAAGTTTAAAGAAAAACAAGAGTGCTCATTATTGTGACGTTATGACGTCATATTTGCTTGCTTCAAGTTCACTTTGTGTTGAAAATGTGCCAGTTTTAACTGCTGATATCTTGAAAACCACACATCGGATTTCAATGCAAATCTCACCAGATTGCTCAGAATACGTACCATTTTAACATATAAAAATTTAAAACTAGCTTAGACCGTTTTTTAAAAAGTGAAGTCGGTTTAACGGGGACTACCTTTCATACGACTTCATTTCCAACAGGTAATTGTTTCCCTGGGATCTTACATCGGACATTCTCCAAACATTTCAAGCTATTTAGAAGCTCATAGGGAATCAGCTTTACACATTCATTACTAAGATTCAGTGGCGTCGCCAAGGGGTCCAGGGGGCACGTGCCCCCTGGAAAAACTTGTGCTCCCCGTGTGCCCCCTCCCCCCAACTGAGATTTGAGATTTTGAAAAAATATACATCTCCTGCAAGTTCTGTAGTCAGAATATTTGACTACCATGTTTCATATGATTTGATTCTTCTTAGGACAAGAAAAGGCAGCAATTTGTATTTTTTTCGAATAAAAAAAATCGCCCATCTCATAAAACACATGGTGTTCTCTGTGTCGGAGGCTGAGCGTCGGTCTTGGTAATCTATCCATAATCTTTGCCGCCTCAACAGGTGTGAATATACGTCTTGATAAAGTGTAGCGGAAATGTCATCCTCGCGAATTCATTGACCAAAACAGTGAATGATGTTGTTTCGTACGTGCCATGGAGCTTGCCATTGCGAATTGTAATGCAAGCTCAGTGCCAGCAATGAGACTTTTATTTTGCATTTTCTTCTTCGAAAAAATAATTCCAATAAATTTTAAAAGGGAAATATATGATACAAAATTCTATGATCCCTTTAATCCCGTTAATTGACTCCAATCACTCAGTTTGTGGATCATGAAAGTTTCACGTTAATTGAAAAGTCCACAATCGAACGAATATTTGATCGTTGATTCGGCAATTACACATGCACGTAGTAACAAATATTCCACCGAAATTTACCAAAATTCGTTGGTAATAACCCACCAAAAAGTTGGTATTTTTGGAAAGATCTATCCTTTCTGAGTCGTTTGATAGTAACTTTATGTTTGTAGGATGTATGGTTTGAATTTTATAGAATTTCAAAATTTATAAGTCCCAAGGGGGTGGATATTAACCCCCTGGGCGCTAAAGGGTTCACTTTTATGAGAATTTCTCAATCCATGCATAATTTTGTTTTTAGTTCCTAAAAATTCGTTATTTTTTGACACAAATTTTACTTCAAAAAGGTAGCGTATGTGGCACCAGATTGCATCTAAGGACACCTAATTTCTCAAAAATTTTCAAAGGGGAGGGCCCCTCCCCTTAGACCCCTCCCCCAGGCCGGCGTTCACACAACATACTGCATACGCCACTATCTATTTGTGCCCCCTCATCGAACTGTTGTGCCCCCTTGTGCCCCCCAGAATGAAAAGTCTGGTGACGCCACTGCTAAGATTCTAGTGCCGTATACACTTATAATACCAAAAATTATTTGTTACGTGGAGAATACTCCAATATAACACCCTGCTCCACTGACCTGCAATCCTCATTACTGTACAAAGAGACAACCAGAGGAGGGTCACTGAATCTCTGGGCCCATTTAGAAGGGGTTCCGCCTTTTGGCAGTTCCTCTGACTTCACTTGGGTTAGAATGTTCTCGACAACCCCCTTCCTGAAAAAAATCCATGCAAAGCGCCCAGTCACAACTTTATATGATTCTGTCGAACTCAAAACAATCATCAGTGCCAAACAAAGGTTCTGTCGCAAGAGTATTTCTATGAATGACGGTACTCGTTTACAAAGCAAAACGAAAACGAAACCAAAAACCAAATGAACCATGACAGGAGACTAAATATTTTCACTTTGTGTCCATTTTTTGTCTTAAACTTGGTCCCAGAGCCTGTGTGTTTTGAGTTGGGTCTTCAACCGAAACGTCTATTATTTGTATCTAAAGGTCTCCTTTAGTTTAAGGCATACCGTACATCACTGGAACCGTAACGCTTTACAGATATTGGATTCTTCGATGGGCAATACTGAAATCCTTAACGTTATTCTACTCTACATGTTGAAGCTGGGTAGTAAACAGACAAATCATCTGCGTAATAAGATCACATTAGAGTCTAAGCTAAACTAATTTATTTAGAAGTGTTGAGAGACCCTTACGTTGATGAAAAATTCACTGAAAACTTGGTGGATAGTACCTTAATTGTGTTAAATACCAGTCTGGAAAATCGAGAGACCAAGTTTGGATAAATGCGGTTCTACTGCATTGACTTAAGCAGTCCATCATGCATTCATTGACGTTACGCTCATGGTTTGTAGCTCTAGTCTTCTTATCAACAGAAAGTGTTGTCCACTGTCAGGGTAAGTAAAATCTCCCGTCATGCATCTTATCATCTGTGAACAGGTTTGTGTTAACCATACAGACTCGTGTTTCGAAGACATCGTCGTTTACACGGCACTAGTAGGCCTACACTCCATTCAATACGAGGACACGACGACGACGATTAGTTAGTTAGATGAGATTTAACGACACACCAACACGAATTTGTTATATAGTGTTAACTAGATAAAAACTTAAAGTTTAAATACAGTTTCAAATAAAGTTCAAGTTTGGTTTCAAATACAGCAAGTCTTTCCCCTTAGTGGTCTCTTACGACAGGCGGGAAATACCGTGGTCATATTCTACATCCCCCAGCCCACAGGAGACACGACAAGGACGAGTACTATATATATATATATATATATATATATATATATATATATATATATATATAGCAGAAAAGTTAAGTTCCACGTATATTCCAAGATTAAAATAGAATATGAGAACGAATGCAATAAAGAGCATAACGGGTTTTATAGGAGTACAAAATCTACAATTTATTTCGAAATTTTCGGTCCCCCTGGAACCTTCGTCAGTGAAATCTTACAACGAAGTGAGTATTTTAATCAAGAAAATAACAAGCAACGAACAAAGCCCTGGAAGTTAGATAAACAAACATAATAGGATCAAAGCGTTTGATGAAAGGTGTATTGATTAAGAAGACCGAGGTCTTTGTTAAGTCCAGTGAGATGTGATTAAAGCTTCATTATCCAAATGAATTCCGTACGTTTACGGTTTTCTGTGCAAACAAAGTTACTGGCTATGAGAGTTACTTTTAGATTATCAAGGGCGTAACCGGGGAGATTGAAGTGTTCTGCTACCGGGAATCCAATAGAATTGTCTCGAATAGACTTTTTGTGGTTATTAAGCCTAAGACGGAAGGAAGTCCGGGTTTCTCCAACATAGAGTCCGTGTTTACACAGATTACAATGAAATATGTAAACACCATTTCAAGAATCGCAACTGAGGATTGGGGGTTTTAACGGAAATTTTATATTAGGGATGGTGACCCGCTCTCCCGTGTTGTTATGTTTGCAGATTTGTCAGCGTTGTTTGTTACAACATGTATTACCCCTAGTGGCCTGGTCAGAGGTCGGTAATTTGGACGGAGCGATTAGTCTCCTAAGATTAGGGGGTTGGCGTAGCGCAAGGAGAGGGGGATCAGCAAATAGGTCAGAAAGGGTAAAGTCGTCTTTGAGGGATGGAAAGGTTTGTTTTAAGATACGTGCCAGACTGGGGATAAGGAGGTGGAATTCAAAAACAAGGGGGATGCGTCTGTTGGGGGTCTTGTTTTTATAGGTCAGAAGGTCATGGCGATTGATTAGAGCGGTTTTACGTATACCCTGTTTAATGATATGGATAGGGTAGCCGCACGAAAGAAAGTACCCGGTAAGAGAGGAAATCGAAGGGTCGTAGTCAGCCGGGTCGGAGGAGATACGTTTGGTGCGAAGGCATTAGCTGTAAACGATCGATTTTTTGAGATTGGTAGGGTGGGCACTGTCGAAATGTAGTAAAAGGTGCTTGTCGGTGGGTTTGTGATAGAGGGAAGTTGAAATGGCGCCAGTGTTCACTGTCATCAGTATGTCAAGGATCGCTATTTGAGTACTGGAAACCTCGAAAGTGAATCTAATGCTTTCATGACATGAGTTTTAAAGCTTTCGAGGGCATGTTTGCCGTGGGTCCAAATGAAAAAATATCGTCAATGTAGCGATAGTAGTATAATGGTTTCAAAGGAAAACTAGATAACATAACAACTTCAAATTTATGCATGAAAATATTTGCATAACTGGGTGCCATCTTTGTGCCCATGTCGGTCCCTTTGATTTGGGTGGAAAAAGTTACCATTAAAAGTAAAAAAGTTATTCTTAAGGATAAAGTAAATCAGTTTGGATATATCACATGAAAGTGTTCCATTGGAGGTGTGATCATGAATAAATTCCTTACAAGCACGGACGACCTCCTCTTAGGTTTAATAACCACAAAAAGTCTATTCGAGACAATGTAATTGGATTCCAAGTAGCAGAACACTTCAGTCTCCCGGGTCATGCCCTTGATACTCTTAAAGTAACTCTCATAGCCAGTAACTTTGTTTGCACAAAAAACCGTACACGTGCGGAACTAATTTGGATAATGAAGGTTCAATCACATCTCTCTGGACTTAACAGAGACCTCGGTCTTCTTAATCAATACACCTTTCATTCAACACTTTAATCCTGTTATGTTTGTTTATCTAACTTCCAGCGCTTTGTTCGCTGCTTGTTATATTCTTGATTAAGTTACTCACTTCGTTGTAAGATTTCGCTGAAGGCGGTTTCAGGGGGACCGAAAATTTCGAAATAAATTGTAGATTTTGTACTCCTATAATCAACCAGTTATGCTCTTTATTGCATTCGTTCTCATATTCTATAATATATATATATATATATATATATATATAAGGAAGTATTGGTGTGACGTTGCGACTTCTTGTGTATAGAAACTGAAGAATGAGAATGGTTGGTAGCGGATAAAGGCCATCATTAGAAGTATCATCTTTCATAAAAAGGCAAAGGTTGCCAATGTTAGATGTCAATTCTACAGGTTTCAAAATTATGCGACTTTATCCGCTACCAACAATTCTTATCCTTCAGTTTCTATATATATATATATATATATATATATATATATATATGTGTGTGTGTGTGTGTGTGTGTGTGTGTGTGAGTAAATTATATGGAATACACATATTGGTAGCGCCAACGACATTCTTAGATACCGGAAGGATCCATTACGGATTCACAGGAACCCTTAATGAATCACTCTTACCAGAATCCGTAATGACACTATATAAACGCAGTTTCAGTGATTCTGCTTAATTTCCTTCTTTTTACTCAACCTTTTGACTACTTTTTATCTTCCTTAATTCGCCTTTTAGGTTGTTCCTTGCTATTTAGGACTGTTTAAATCCTCTTTTTACTAGCTGTTTGTATTAAATTAAGTCACTGGGTTATCTTCAGATGCACTTGGTGTTTTAAATTGTGCTTGTTGAATCCCATCTTTCGCCATTGGTACTTAAACCTTTTGTCTACTTCTTGTGTCATTCCACTGAAGAAGGTTGAATAGATAACCGAAAGATTTGACAAATCTGTGTACGTTCCATCTTTTGCCTAGTAGTTGGAAACCACCAATTCCTATACACTCGGTATATATATATATATATATATATATATATATTATATATATAGATATAGATATAGATAAGCTTGAAAAACCCAATTAACGTGACGAGCTGAAGAACTCCATAACGGAAAGTCTTAAAAATAAAAAATAATACATTTATATATATATATATATATATATATATATATAGACATACTAGGATGACTTGTTCAAGTCATTAAATTGTAGTTGGAAATGAAAGTATCGTTTTTTGCTTCGCATTTTGTTTTGATATATATATATATATATATATATATATATATATATATATATATGTATATATATATATATATATATATATATATATAAAGACATGATAGTTGGCGTGTGTTGGAAAAAAGGATATAGGAAGCAAAAAACGAGAAAAAACGATACTTTCGTGTTATAAAGTTGGAAAGGAAAGTATCGTTTTTTCTCGTTTTTTGCTTCCTATATATATATATATATATATATATATATATATATATATATATATATATATATATATATATATATATATATATATATATATATATATATATATAAATTTTAAAATGATAAAACTAGAACAGCAACTTAACACACAAAGATAAAAAGACACCCTGCGTCGAGAAGCTTTCGGCTGTTTTATTCAGCCTTCATCAGCTCGAATGAAGCAGAAAATTAGAAATAAAAAATAAAAAATGTTATCTTTGTGCGTTCAGTTGCTGTTCTAGTTTTATCATTTTAAAGTTTTGCGTAACTTTTAACTAGAATGCTGTGAATCCTCAGGATCCTGGACATACACCGGAACATCGTTGTTATTCAAGCTTCTTATTTACCTATATATATATATATATATATATATATATATATATATATATATATATATATCTATATATATATATAAGAAAAACAAGTTGGGTGTAGTACTGGCTCTATATTTCGGCAGCAAGCTGCCTTCGTCAGGAACGTACTTAATGATAAGATAGAATATACTATGTGTATTGGGTAGATAGACAAAAGAGCACAGACTCAATATACGAGGAAGGAATTTACAATGCGAGAATAAAAAGATAAAACAAGTGGGTACAAAGCTATAGACACTAAACAGAAAGGAATGTAAACCATTCAAGGCCAAGAGGAGACAAAGAGGCAGCCGACATGCCTAACACAGGCACAAAAATAACCGAGAACCACAAGCAAACAAACCAGAAGACCTAACCCATCAAGCGAAAAAAAATTACAAGATCCTACATCTTTTATTTTGACTAAAAAATAATCTTGGTTTAAGCCATACCGACTGACCGAGTAATGGTGCCCAGATTCCAAATCCATTTTCTCTCCTTTATCCCGAAATATAGAGCTAGTAGTACACCTAACTTGTTTTTCTTTTATATTCTGTGTTATGGTGTGATTCTTCTTTTACCGTGTATATATATATATATATATATATATATATATATATATATATATATTATATATATATATATATATATATATATATATATATATATATATATACATTGCCTAATCGACTTATCGGTGAGACATTTGTCTACCCAATTGAGAACTCTGTGCTTCTCTACACTCCTTGTCACTCTAATGATCAAGACTGAAGACGACATTGTAGGCTTTTGCTTGAAAGCCCAGCGAAATCCTTTTATGGCTGTTTTATTTAACAAAGTTTAAGCCTATACTGCTATCACTTATCTCTTTCGAGATCCCGTCATTCATTTTTGTAGCAATTGCTATACTGCATTTCCTTCAAGAGATATATTTATATATGTATAAACACCAATATATTTTTTAAAAAAAGCACAGACTAAATATATCCACCATAAAACTTTCATAAAAAATATAAAATACAATATTTCGAATAGATCAACTACCCAGGGAAACTATAGGGCGAAAGCTACCCCAAGTAAAGATATTTAAAATGCCCTAGCCAACTAAAGAGTTATGTTTCGCTAGAGAAGTGTTAGCTTTTTCAGTTTTTGCTATGGCTCCGTTGTTTCTGTTGTAACTGCCCCCGTATCCCCTCTCCACTGTTCCCCACAATCATAACAATTGTTAAGGAAAAGAAACCCAACTTAACTACAGTCAAAAGTACCGAGTATTGAAAAACAAATTCCCGTAGAGAACTTCTTAAGGAATCCGTAACTAGCTTCGTCTTACACGTAACGATGTTTTACCGTGTAGCCTGTAATTACCCAAATTTTACGGTGTGTTTCTGGGAATCCAGCTCGTACAAGCAAATCTTTTATATTGGGAGGTTACCTGTAAATGACTTTTGATGGCTACTAGAAAATCTTGCTCATTTTATTGGACAATAAAAACTATGGAAATGTTTATTGGTAATTTGCTGTGAGGGGGGTATGCGAGGATTTCGAGTAACAGCAAAGGGAGCTTTGGGTGATGTCGAGGCGCTCTTAGTTTTGCTAGTTTTCAGTAAAGAAGTACGGGAGAATGTTTTAGCCTTCTCGGTCTTAATCTTGATAACCTCTGTAGGATAACCCCTTTAATTAAATTGTTTTACGAAGAGCCCGACAAAAAGGAATGACGTCCCTAACAGACTTCTTATAAAAGATCAAATAATGTAAGGATCCTTGCAAGAGGGTTCGGCAAAGAGGTTAGTATTAATACCGCCTCCTTTAAGGGTTATTTCCAAAACAGGTAAACCACTTTGGAGAAATCGAACTCATACGTAAACATTAATTCATTTGGAAATTAAATTAAGTTCTTCCATAAAATTCCAAAAGAAATGTTTTCCTTTAGGAGTCCCCAGTTATCATTTGTATATTCTTTCTGAATAAAAGGTTTTTCTGTATCTCGTTTCCTCAAAATCACCCATTCCAAGGCAGGTAAATCATTTACCTTAATACTTGTAGTTGTAGAAAACGGTACGTGAAGGAGATGGGCGGCCAGTTACAACAAAGAAACCGGTGCCAAAGTTTGGAATTGAAAACGCTAACACTCCCTTAGAAAAAACATTTTTTAATACGGTATTTAAGCATTTCAATAGAACCGTCATTCCATCGGAAACTGAAACTGAGTGCCTTAACAAAACACAGAGGAAACAAAAAGAAGTTTTTTTTTGGAAAAACCAACTCCACACTTTTGAGAGAGACCAGGTTTCTGGTGGTTGTTAAACCTATCCTTGAAGGGGCCGAAGGACATGCCTATGTATATGTGTGTTACGTTATTGCATAACTTCAGCCTGGTAAACGGTGGCTGGTGTCTGGCATTTTTCTTCAAGGGGGACAAAGCTCTTATAACCACCAATTACAGCCATGATTGGGGCTCAGGTAGATCTTTCAGACAGCACCTTGGAGGTCTGACACTCTTTGACGGATATATGATATATATATATATATATATATATATATATATATATATATATATATATATATATATATATATATATATATATATATTAATAAAATTCGTTGTGACATTTGTGCAAACTTTTTGGATGAATGCGCCAATTTTTTTAGCTCAAGTACGGGTATAAAATACCAAAGTTAATCTTACTTGTTCTAGTTGCAATGCTATTTATCTTGCTAATTGCCTAGATTGTAATTTGCAATATGTAGGATCTACATCAACTCTTGTTAAGGTTCGTTTACGTAATCATAAATCCGATATGGTTAATAATAAAGGAAGGTGCGAGTTAGCCGTTCATTTTAATTCCAAACCACATATTCTCGGGAAAGTTCGTATTGTTGTTATCTGGCAAATTCGTGGCACCGTTAATTTCGATCATTTGTTAAACATACTGTAATCATTTTGGATGACCCAACTTTGTTCCACCCACCCTTTTGGGCTTAACAAAAGGAAGGAATTTAACTCTATGAAGAGGATTAGCTGCTAATTGTTTGCCCGCCCTCCCTTTTAGTCTATCTTGTAAGCCTTTAGCCTACCTTTTATTCCTTTCATCGACTGCTTTTATTCCTCTCGTCTATTTTATTGTTCTATTGCTTAACATTTCATTTTACCAGATGTAGGTCATCTTTTGCCCACCGATTTACCCTGTATTTTCGAAATTTTGACCTTTTAATGCCTCTTTTACGTTTGCTTCTTTTTGGGGGGTTGTAGGCTTTGTTTATTTAAAGGATGAGAAAGGTTGTTTAAAAAACCGAAAGCTTCTACTTGGTGCTGTTTTTTCCCTCTTTTTGCCGATAGTTGACTCCCACCATATTTTCTGTTGATTATATATATATATATATATATATATATATATATATATATATATATATATATAATGTTTTAGCACCATTTTGATTTTCTTTTTCTCTTTAAACATGTTACTGGTAACACTGACGAACGTGCAGTACATAGGTATAATTAAACAGAGGCTAGAATCTTTGACTTATTATAAGTTGAAAGGAAGACATTGTTGCGAACATAACTGGTCTCAACGCATCTATATCTGTTGTGTTTTGAACCGTGTAATAGGTAGTTCACTAACCTAACTTGTATAAAGTTTCAACGTGGAAGTAATGTTGAGACAATACTAAGCTGCTTCAGCACATCAGTTAACGACGTTTAGGTCCAACAATATCAATAACAGGGAGTAGGCCTGTCCAATTATAAGATCAAATTAAGTTCAAATTCTTTGGTCGTATCGCCACTGTTAATTGTTTTCTATAAACCTGGGCTTATTCCTCAGTCCATGTAAAATCGTTGCCAAGTTGGAAGTATATACTGCAAAACTTCAAAGGAAAGAATAGAGAAAATGTCACAAAATCACTGCTTTTGCCATAAGCATCGAAAGAAATGACGATTCCTAATAATTATGTAATTAATGTTTAATGCCGACTTCAATATTTAAGAGTCAGGTAAGGTTTTAAAGCTAAAATACCCTAATTTGGTAGGCTAATGAGTATTACCGGTCAGCAACCCTTGGTATAGCAATACTAGTTGAATATTCATATTACTGTCATAATTAAAGTAACTTCTACTACAGGTGTAGGCTCAATAGGGATAATGAAATCGACTATTTACTATAAGAAAATTCTTTACTATTTAAACAGTGTGCAGCCCAAGTCCTTGTGAAAACGGTGGAGCTTGTTTTGAGGTACAGAATACGTTTGTGTGTTTGTGTGAAGATGGCTTCATTGGCCGAAGATGTGAAATGGGTAAGAAAGCTTTAACAAACCGATTTTTGTTCTTCTATAAAGCCGAAAGAACGTCGAGACTTTACACACATAATAAGTATAGGAATACGATGACTCTATAAAGCGAGTTTTTAAAACCTGACAATTTTACCCATTTGTCTAGTTCTGAATAGTGTGAGAAAGATTTATAAAATTATGACATGGATATTAATAATTTCTTTCATAAATATAACGCCATCAGCAAACAGCGAACTTAGGGTTCCCCATCGTGTTTCACATTCTTTCTTATTTAGGTCTGTATGCGCTCAACCTATTATCAGTAGGGCTTAGGTATAAAAAATTGAGAAGACTATGCTTATGTTTTCTTCCAAGATTATTTTTAAATAATTGCCAAATTCTCTCCCCCTTTACTTACAAAACTTAGAAACTTTCAACTATGAATGTTCAGGTAATGTGGTCCTCACTTCGTGTGTGATCCAAGACAGTGTGTATGTGAGCAGGGAGTTCTAGTAGCAACTCTCTGATGCTCGGTAGGAACCACTTAACACCAGGGCTGCCATTTCTGGCTTTCACATTAATGGCAAATTCTTGCCAAAAATGCCAAGCCAGAGGTGTCAGCCAATTTAAAAAGGTCACAGAAACACTGTCATAGATGAAGAAAACACTGATACATATTTACATTTGCTTTGTTTACTATTATAAACCCCCCTTCCCCCATAAAATGAAAACATTCAATGTCAAACGAGCTTTTTAGAATTTGGAGGCAACAGCGAAATCCTCATTCAATTTAGTGCATTTTACTCATGGCGAACTCTTTGTCCTTTTTGTTCGATTCAAATGTTAAGTTTAACGCAGCGCGTTTCATAGAGCTAATATTCTATAGACAGCGTGCATAAGGCAATCTTTTTGGAGCGTGAATGTTGTATTGATAAATTGTGTTGTGTTATGATTACTCGGAATTGGAATTAAGTGTAATTTACACGGAGCTTTAAGCTACCTTTTTACAGATAAACGTCTTCATTGCATTAGTGATTTACTGACGTCTCACTTGCAATAGGTTCCAATCACACGTCAACGTGTGCGTGCACGAGTAGCCTATCTTATGGACTAAAATAATACAATATTGTCAAAAACAGCTGAATGTTATTACAGGTTAGCTGAAGCAGCGCTCGTTATTAGCGTGCGTCAGTGACCTCGGAGAGGAACTCTAATCACTGTACAACGCCTTGAATGGTGCAAGTAATTGAAATCTAACACATCAGTTCACTGCTGTGTCTTTTCGTTATTTGTTTAACGATGGGCATTAACCCATTCAGTAGTAACCCTTGTATTTGCACCTGAAGAATGTTTAGAAAAGACAATTTCACGTCTGTGAGGTTCTCTTTGACTTCTGTGTGTTCTCCCCTAATGCAGACGTCTGACCCGATACAGTTACAATCAAGGTCAATTATGGGCCTATTAACATGTTTGAGATATATGTCGACCCTCAGGGGCGTAGCCAGGTTTTTGGTGTGAGGGGGCAAAGTCGACTAATCGTCCCCATTCTTGACCGCAGTCCTGGGGGAGGGGAAATTTTTTGCTGCCCCAAAGGGCTTAGATGCAAAATTTTGCTTCTTTTTATACTAGATCCCAGTGTTCTCCACAGGGGTTTTTTAGACGGACGCAATTGTGGCGCCAGGATTTGCCCGAAGGGGGCCAGACTCCCCAACGGGGAGGCCAGCGACCTGAATCCCCGACAGCCCCGATGACGTCGAGGGATTGGTGAGGAGGGATTTGAAGAAAACCTGTGTACTATACCATGTCATTGCGGGGCATATATATTACATAAAATGAGTATATACTACAGGAACATAGATTTACCGTTTTTATCCGGAATCTAAATTGTGAAATTGCAAAGCGCGCGAAATTTTTTTGGGTAAGCCTACACTAAAGAGAATCTTATTTAAAACTTACATAGGCCAATTGTTCGGACAGTTGGGCCCTACCAGACATAACTTCCATTTTACTTCCCTCCTCGGGTCACTAGTCGTTCCTCACGACAGACATAAGAGAACATTAACTAGGTTTACGGAAATGAAATGACATTGGACTATATTTAGCTATAAATAACGGAACTGAGGAAGAGTGGGCGAAGCGTACCAAAAATTGTAGGTTTTATCTCAGAAATGATCCTTTTGAAAGCCAAAATAAGTAAACCGACCAATGATGGGTGGCGACAGAATTTTCCCGAACGGGGGCCATGCCCTCGAACCCAAGTTCCGACAACCCACTATACGTCATGGTGAGAAAGGGATTTAAAGGAGCTTAACTATCCCATGCCATTGCAGGGTAAATTTTGCATAATATCACATTATCACTTAATACTTCAAGAGCCAAGTTGCGCACTGATATCGTTCTTTTGAATCTGAATCATCAAACTGCAAAGAGGGGCGATGCGCGCGAAAGTTTTTGGTAGACTTCCACAAAAAACATATGCAATCATTAAGAATAAAAAGAAAGAAAGAAAACTGTAGGGGTTGAAGACCGTATCGGGGATAACATACATTGTATCGAAACCACCTGGACTCGCTCACCAACTGACCGCACAGTATGACACATTAGAGAACAGCAACTATAGGCATTGCGATATGGGATGAAATTTACGACCTGTACACAAGCTGTGTACTCTGCCTACATGTTACTTGGTAATTAAGTGGACAGGACTTGTGCTATCTAGCTATGTGGAATGGAAATATTGAAGAAAATGGAGTGACCCTACAGCGCGCGTAGAGCGCCGAAAATTTTGGGTTCTTATTAGAGAAGTTGTCCTCTTGAGAGCAAAAAACAGGTAAACCGTTGGGGCGACTGACGCCTTCGAGGACTGCATGCTGTATCGTATCGACTTCCCCGACGAAACTGTAAACATTCCCCCTTCCCCCACCTGGCGCCACCCGTGAAGGGACGACCTGCCCTCCGAGTGAAAATGACATTGATAAACAATACTTTTTCGGGATTTATTTTGTTTCAAAATCAAGGCATAATCTGTTGAAAAAGTCCTGAACACTGTAAGTTCCAGACGAGATGACATCATTAATATCCAGGGTTTTGATTGACTTTTCGGGGGCCTATTGCCAATGCGTCCTGCAAAAAATAAATATGCCGTACGTCTTGCTGCGGATTCCACCGTCATTACTCCTCCCCGGACCTAGATCCCTACCACTCCTACTCCGCCCTACCAACTCCCCATCCCTCCCTGCTCTCGCCGATTTTTCTTTTTTCTTTTTTTTTTTTTTGCTTTCCTTCATTTTTCAACATCGCCATTGCGTCCCCAAAATTTCTGTGGGGGGGCACTCTGCCCCCCCTGCCCCCCCCCTCTGGCTACGCCACTGTCGACCCTAAAACAGGTGCAAATAAAATTAAGGTAGATAATTATGTAAAAGAGTAAGTATTCCAGCCATAATGTTTCTTTCGTTCCTGTAATCGACTCTCAAAATTAGAATCTTAAGTTGTAACATTTCCTACTTACGCAAACCTGAAGCAAGCAGGTAAAATATCATAGCTCCATATTGTTGATCAATATTGTTTTTCTTTAGTTTTGTAACACCTTGGACTGGTAATTGGTAGAATACTAAAATGTAAAGAGTTTGCAAAATAGGAAAGTCAAGGAGTATATGTATGCATCAGATTTTGTACTGTGGAAAAAGCTAAATAATGATCATCAATAAAGTGAAAAACGATTTTTTCTATTGTCACTGTTAAAGCTGTCATATTAGTTCCTAAAGATGTGTTTATTATTTCATTTAAGCTGGTATGGCCATGGTGTGTGAACATAACACGTGCGGTAATGGTGGAACCTGCACCAGTTCTTATGGTTTAATTTCGTGTAATTGTCGTCCGGAATATACTGGCAGTAGGTGTGACACATTGGGTAAGTTACGTCTCATACACTCAACAATGTTAATGCTATATAGGCTAGCAGAGGGAATCATGTCATACCTTACAAAATTTCTAGACGACTGCAAAGATATTTCATCTACTGGACTTTAAAGATATTGTAAAGTTGAAGTGCAAGAGCGGTGATGATGCACCCAATAATTTGTCAAAAAAAAAAAAAATAAATAAATAAATAAAATAAAATAAAACGACCCTCATATTGACATTTCTGAGTGTAAGACATTGTTCCCGATAATTTGGTTTAGGAGGACAAAATACTTTTGTCCTCTCCATATTTTGTCAAGGACAGTAATATTTGGCTCTATTACTCATGTGACGTCATTACTTCCGGGGTGCTTCACTCTCATCCCACACTACATACTTGTGTAACGATTAATACGGCATTTGTAGAAACAGACGGCGAATATACGAGCACATTTACAACTTTTATTCGCACCAAATAAGGATGTCCCCAGGCAGCAATGCAAGTTTTCCCCAGTCATGACTATTTCCCTTGGAAAACAGCCTGTTGTGGAGCAAGTCATCTTTTTATGTCCCTCGTTCATAACCCCTGTGATAAAATTGTTAAAAATTGTTTTAAGTTGAATTTTCTACGCCAGCAGTTATCATCGGTAGGTGTCTGAAGAGGCTCATTAGACGGCTGAGAATGGTATCGAAAGTTAAAATGTTATTTCTCACTTTTCGTTAAGTCTCTTTGACCCCTCTTGTTGCCAGTTTTCTATTGCTTCCTTTTCTTGCACTTTAAAAACATAAAAAGAAAAAACTTTTTAAACTTTTCTTCAAAACTCAAAGTTTGTCGGTCAACGCCACATTTGCCAACCCATCAGCGTTCTACTCTGTAGGTGGCTTTGGAACTGCATTCGCTCAACGCACTAGGGGAGCCCATTGATAATACGTAACAGCATTGATGAAAATCTCAAACATTATTTTTTTCAAATCTAATTAAAGGCAATACTATAGGCAGTCACCCCAATCAGAGTTAGTATGCCCTGTCACTCTAGTTCATGAATGGCCTATTTTGATCATGCGACAATGTTTTTGCTAGCGAATTGTGAAATTCAAGGAGAATTTTTCCTTGCTTAACCTATTGTCTGTAATAGTTAAGTTCAAAACGTCTTCAGAGGTGCTTGTAATGCAATAAGAGGAGATTTGCAAGAATTTGCTGATTTTTCAAAGCAAATTTTGGGGCGACTGCCTACTACCTTTAAGCTCCATGTGGGGCCCTCTGAACACTCTGTTCCCCCCATTTGACACCCCTAGTTTCCGACGAGATGTTACTCTGACCTTTCTATAAAACAGACAAGATTACTCAGTTTTTCAGGCAGCCTATGCCGCTTGATGAAATTTAGGAAACTTCATTCTAAAGTCTTTTTAGTGAAGTTTACTGCCTGAGGATTTCACCCTCGCCAGTCAGTGGCCCAGAGGTTGTGATATAATATTTTTCTAATAACATGTAAAATGTTTTTTTTTTCTTCTTTTAAGATAGTGTCATATCCATACATGCATGACAAAGGTAGAAGAGATAGATTTTTAAGCATTTCTTGGGGAATTCTTTACTCTACAATTTCACAAATCCCCACACATCATCTCTTCCAAAAGAATCAATAACTCTTTGCAAGCTATTGGGTTGGCCAGCTCCTCGAATCTCACCATGGTGAATTTACCATCAAAGCAGTGACGCAGCCACACATTGTATGTTGGGGGAGGAGACCAAACTTTTTAGTTTCTTCAAAGAACAATTTTGTTACATGCTAACTCGTCTGTAACAGCCGGCCGTCAGTTTTGCTCTTTTGGGATTTAGGCTAAAACTTCCCGTGCTGTGTTGGGGAGGGGTGTGAGGGAACGTTACCCCCTTTGGAAAATTTTAAGAAAAATTTAGTTCTTAAAAGCAAAATGGTGCTATTTTCAATATTCTAGAGTACTATGAATCTTGAAAAAAAAAGTTTTTAACACTTTTTGAGGGTCAGGTATACTTAAATTTTGAAATGATATTGTGGTTAGTGTACACTTAATATGGGCGTCCGTAGGAAACAAATCATTGAGAAGCGACTTTCAGGGGAGGCTGTATTCTAGTAAAGTGTTAATTGACGATGCTTTTCAACACGAACTCCAAAGTTTCGAAGCGCGAATCGGGGTTTGGTCTCACCCCAGAACCTACTATAAATTAAATAGCTTTGCGACTATTCTGGTCCAGTGTTAGAAAAAATCTTGCTTTCAGTCGACCAACAATGATTGCACATCATTCTGTTAGACGCACGGTACACCAACACGTGTGAAAGTGTTCTGCAAATTGGTATAGGTAACTACCGAAAACCTACATTGATTTGTAAAGGTTCTGCCGGAGGACTCTTTCTCCATACCAGTGTGACCAAGGGTCCATCGTCCATCTTTAGCCAGGTGAACGAGTCTTGTGACGTCCTTTGGCAAAGCCCTGCACCCTCTGGAGTTTTGACAAAATTGGGGTCATTACGAACGAAGCTTTCAACTGTATAAAAATGACACAGGCAGTAAACAAGCCACAACGATTGAAACTGATGATGACCTTTTTAATTTAAATGACAGCTCAGACTAACCGTTGGTCAGGTTCATATAGGGGTAGGAGTTGGTATACACATTTGCAGTTAAGTTTCCACTGGGCGCACCGTCGACGAATTTGCTTTCATAGGACCAATATTAATGGGACCAACAATGATTTTCCGACTTAAAATGAACTTTGAACCTGACCAGAGCATTATTTTTCATTTATCATGATTTCTATAATTGCAATTTTTGAAAACTTCATCGATTGGTCGTGTGGAAAATTCTGCGAACTTCCCTCTTAATGATCTGCCGTGTTGAAATTGAAGATCGTATTGCTATGAATAGAGATAATTTTGATGGTGCTGATAAATGTGATTAATAATGTATTATATTATGTACATACAGTGGAGGAAGACCCTTGCTCATCAAATCCTTGTGAAAACGGAGGATCTTGTCAAAATAGCGAAGACGGCTTTACTTGTGATTGCGCGGAGGGTTATACCGGTAGTCAATGCACAGGTAATGGACACTAAAAGGTATGGTGATATGCAACCAAAAAGAGATTTCTTTCATTGGCAAGAAAATAACCCCCGAATGGAAAATTCTTTGGAGTGATTGTAATATCTTTTACCGTTCTCAAGATATACCCCTTCAAAGTTTGAGAGTTTCTGAAGCATGTCATTGCCCATACAAAATAATGATGTGAAGTGCTTTACAGTCTTAGCGTTGCTTTTGTTAACCTGTTATAAATTTAAAAATTATCTCATAATTGCTCATTAGATAGTCTTTAGTATGACAGGTGATATTTATTTTTGAAGAACACAAGTTTAAATCCCCCCCCCCCCCCAAAAAAGAAAGAATATCCCTCAGGCATACCGACGCCACAACTGCCTTAAAACGAAGTTTGAAAAACAAAGGAGAACATAACTTGGTACATTTGTGACTTCAGGGCTGAGACACTTGATGTTTGGTAGAGCCCTTACTGAACAAATATTATTTAAACGGTACACCGAAGTCATTTCAGACTCAAATTAATTTTGAAGAACATAAGCCGTATTTGAAAAGTCCATCTTTCGACATTACAAATTTGCATATTTAGATCATGTTTGTTCGTTATATAAACTGTAAAATATAATTTAATCTGTAAAATAGTCAAGTCTGATTTACTTTGACGTGCATCGCACACGGGGTACGATTCTTTACATTACGTGTCGGGCGTACCAAGTCATAATCGTTTAGCTTTCGTAGACTGCTGCATTCTCCATCAATATTAAATTTCGCGCCATTTCGGATGTAACTGTTTATGAATTGTTAATGAATATGCCTAAACAAAATTCAATTTTGGTGTATAACTGGGTCACAATTTGTGGTTTGGAAGGTACGTAAACCTATCCACCTGGCGTGGGACACTTCAACCAATCCCTACCTACTCCGACTTTTGTAAACAACACATTTCACAGGAAAAGCTGATTGCTGTGAGAGTCATTGTGGATGATTCGGTTCTAAGTGCCTATTCATTAAAGTATATTTAGACTTATATTACTCAACAATGTTAAATAAGACAAAAAATGTCGATCGAGCTCAGAGCAATAACAGTGCTTACAAAAAGAGTATTTTCAAAGATGCACTTTCGAAATATTTTTCCAAGATACTGGTCATTCATGTGATAAGTTATATGCAATGACCATGGGTACACTATGAGGAACGTTGGGTTCAAAAATGAAAGGAGAACCGTTAAAAGCGAGTAAGAATTAAGGGCACCGGCGAAAATATTCTCATGCCTTTCCCAGGATAATGCTTAAAATGAAAAAAAAAAAAAAGTACACGCTGGTTAAAATAAGGTCGCTTATTATTTCATCTAAATACATGTAATATACAGGGAAATGAGATACTGTACTTCCCATAACATCAGAAATTTAAAGCTGTGTGTGAGTGTCTGGGTATTCGTGTGCGGCCAAAATAGTTTGTCTCCTCCTAAGCCATGAGCTGATGAACTTCAAACTTAGTGGGTACATGACCATGAAAACTTGTACTTGCGTAATTGATGGCGTCATGGATCAAAGGTCTAGTTTGCCACAAATTGGTGTTTCGATATTTGAGAAAAAATAATAAAACCAGCTGGTGTGTTTTGTGGCAGAGGGTGGGGTCAGAGGTCAAAATGTAGGTCATAGGTCAAATTTGCCTAAATTTTGCCAAAAAGTATGTCGCAAAACTCTCCGCGTGAGTCCGATGAAGTTCAAACTTGGTGGATAGGTACCTGACCAAGAAACTTCCGCATGCGTAACTAATGACATCAAAGATCAGAGGTTAAAGGTCAAAATGCTAAAATTGTTTGGTGGTCTTATATTTACCAATCAGTTTATTAGAAAAACTAACATATGATATGTTATGACTGATAAGAAACGTTTCAAAAGTATTTTTGCAGAGGGTGGAGTCAGAGGTCACAATGTAGGTCAAAGGTCAAATCTGCCTAAGTTTTGCAAAAATCAAGCGGTCAAAGTTCAAATTAGGTAAATTGACTCTTAACCATAATTTGCATAATTACTAGTATAGAAGGAACGATAAAACACCAAAGGATATTTAAAGAGTGGTGCTAATGTTTGAGTTTAAGTGACCTACAGCGGTCTTCTGTCATTATTTGCTTGTATGAAGGTACATTTGTTTAACCCTGAATGTATGTAGAGAATATGGGCTCGATGAGGTTTGCAACCCTATGGATTGCCGTTAAAATTGTTGCTTGTTAAAATTGCCAGACTTCAAGATTTCCTCTTCTTTTTTCTGTTCTCGAGAGTCGAGGTGCAGACTGGCCGTCCGGTCTGTGGGAGGGGTGGTGGTGTCGCATCCCCTCTTTGCAGGAGTATACTACATACTCACATCTGCCCCCTCCACTTGCCGGTTTGTGTCCTCACTTTGCAACCTGTGTCACCGTCAATTCAACACTCTCTCAAGGCAGCATAACACAATAATTTTTCAAAGATTGGAACAGCGCACCCTTTATTCATTTTACAATCTGTAGAAACGTGCTAAAATAAGTTTATAATTCCTATTATCCTAATATCCTAATAATATTTTGATGCATTCTTTCTATGTAAACTCTGTTGGAAATATTTTCACGTATTATTAAACCTATATAACACTCATTATTTACTACATTATATATGTACCAAATTGCAGAGGAGGTAGACCCATGTTTATCAACTCCCTGCGACAATGGAGGATCTTGTCAGAGAAATAAGTCATCGTTTACCTGTCAGTGTCTAGAAGGATATGCTGGTGACAGATGTGAGGTAGCAGGTAAGTGGTCAGATGGATATGACATACTCAATTTCAGTCAATCCCAGTACAGGTTACCAAACGATTACAAATACATAGCCACAGAAAGGCATATAAATACCATAAAATTTGTAGGTATATTATAAGGCGGGAACCCAGCCCCACCCCAAACATCTCACATCTGCCCACGCTGTCCTCGCCCCACCTCCAACCCCCGGCCTCACATCTGCCCACTTTGTCCTCGAATGTAATTGTTTGAAGTAATTATACAACTACGGCAGTGTTTGTAACAACAGTTGAACGTATTATACTTCCGTTTAGCATTTCACTTTGCAAATGATTCTCGTGCTTCTACCTTTCTTTCAAAAGTCTAGACGGCCCCACTGAGGCCGACAGGCGAAAACAATCTCCGAAGATAAACGCCCTAAAAGTCTTTGCTCTGTGCTCTCCGGTTTCACATGGCACTGTGTGAGGCCACTGCATGCATCCTTTAGTAGTGATAATCTCAGTAATAATAACGCAGTTTTACTATCTGGTGTCTTAAATTTTTAACATCTGTGAAACTTTATTGAAGCAAATTAAGACAGGTCTTGTAGGCACTATCCTAAAGTTCGGAGGCTTTTCGTTATGTCTCTTGTCCTGTTGGACAAATGAGGTCGTAATTACCTTTGGGGAAAAGTTCAGGTTTTCGGCAGCAGTGAGAGAGAGAAAGCCCGCAGAATTTTTTTACAAGCAATTTTTGTCTGTGCAGCCTGTCTCCATCAATAAAAGCTTTTAAAAGGAAATATAGCAAAGAAATGATACTGTCACCGACGTACCCACGGTGAATAGCGACGATTAAAGTTTTTATATGAACTTGGCTCCTTTGTCCCATTCCATCAAGGAAAGTGGAATACACCCTGTAAGTATCTTGCTTGACTTAAACTAGTTAATTGCCTTACAGTTAAACTAGCTGACTATTCGAAAAATGAGAGTTTGGCTATTTGTTCAGTAGGATGATTTAGCTAAAATGATATAGTCATTACCGCTAACTGTCTCACTTCTTAATTTTTAGTATAACTGCTTTTCATGGTATATAGTCTTTTAGTTTAGAATGATTTCCATGTGGGATGAGGTAGTACTGTTAATCTTGTTTATACTATTTCAATATTGCTATTTGCAATGAACAGCTGTTACAGAAGTCAAGGCAATAATTCTGACGAAACACAAGTTACAATAGCTGAACATGAACCAGTCGCACAGTGTGTACGTTGACTTACCAACAATTGCAACAAACCTTCATTTCCCTTTTCTAAAAGAATTATCCCAAGGTGGTTAATTCCCACATTGAATTAAACAGATGCGTCCAGTTACGTTAGGGAGGTGACACTAGATTACAGCTCAAGAGATACAAATTAAATGAGCCATAAAGAGCTTAAATAGTAATACATGAAGACTGTAACGTAACCAGGTTGAAAACAAACACGGATCACGCCAGAAAAGGCTGTAAGAACTTTTGCTGTGAAGGGGGGAGGAATTTCTTGAAGCCACGACGCCTTGCACAGTATTAGTCCATATGACCAGTGGTCAAGGAGGCCCATAAAAATGTATGACTTTTATGAAGTAGAAGGTATGCTGTAGTCCAGAATCACATAATTATCTGTAATATGCTGTTTTAAGAATCTGCCCATGATTAGCATATTTTGGGAGCGGTACAAGTTTCCCCTGCGTTCCTTAGGACGAGCCGCTTATGGCCATGCGCATAACTGTAATATGATCTTTGAAATGCCATGATAAAGATATGGGTGAGGCTGGTGGTTTGAGCAATTGCAATAGTTAGAAAAAGTCCTAACTTACCTAGCCCATATGTATGGTAACTCGAGTTTGCTAAGTTGTAGAGAGTATTATAGATAAAGTAGACACAATAAGTATCATGCTTTCATATTCATTGCAACTGTTTGCTAATTGTTTTCACCTCTCTATTAACACTATACAACCTCTGCAGCTTTGACCGATCTTTGTGTACCAAACCCTTGTCAGAATGGTGGAAGTTGTAATAGAGTCACAGGAGAGTTTTCATGCATCTGTACGGAGGAATACACTGGCAAAATGTGCGAAAGCAGAAAACAGAGAGGTAATCTTGAGCGTCTTCGATGAATTAAACGATCGAATAGTTCTGATGGAAACGTGGATCACACTGACCTTAAATTAATTTAGGTCAACGATCACAGACTGAAAGTGGTTGAGTTATCATATTGATACACACATGAAACAACTTTGGGAGCAAGGGCTCAATAGCCTCACTGGTAGAACAGATCACGTTAAAGGCTTCGAATTGCCCTGAATTCCAATTGGAGGGGGTGGGGTAGGGCTTATATGGTAGAAGTTGTTCATACCTGATATAACACTGGAAATGTAATTAAAGGGGAGGGAAGGTCTAAAACTAAGAAAAGGTCTGTTGAAAAAGCTGCAAACATGAGGTTCAAGGTCCAATTTCTTTGATGTGTTATAGAGAAATGGTTATACCGTCCCCTTGTAAGAAAAGATTTGCCAAAATTTTGTTTCTTCTGTCTTTTGGATTACTAATTTTAAAGGAGAACACAAGAAGAAGCAGGTAATATGAGGCATGCAAAAAAGATATGAGAAATATTAAAATGAAGCAGTTAAATTTAGTTCTTTTTAAATTGGGTGATGTAAGAATGAACAGTTTTATTGTTAATGTACTTTATATTTTCTGTTCTGTTGAAGATCGTCTAGGTGTGAAAATGCGGCTAGTTGCCCTTTCATTTTACTGACATACCCTCATCGTTTATTCGCTGAAATGAAATAGTTGATTATGCGTTACTTCCTGATGGCACTCTTGCTTTAACTGGATTATGTGTCTCTAGCTGTCTTTGTTTCTCTTGAGGCCCTTCCTATATCTTGAAGAAGTCGGATCGCTTTCTCATTTTTTAAGAGTGGCATAACTGTACCATCAACCCTCTTTCAAAACTGTTTCCCTAAAATGTGTCATTTTCTTATTGCGTCTCAGATTTTGCTCCTTTTTGAAGCAATTGAAGGAGTCGATAAAAGAAGTAAATGATAACAGAAACTTTTACTACATCCACTATATTCAATCTATGTTGATCAGCTGCTTTATTTCTCAACAACGAATCAAAAGTTTTTTTTTCATGGGAATTGAATTTAATGATTTTCAAACTTTTGATTAAAATTCATAATATATAATGTTTAAGTCTAAGAATTCAGTTCGCATACCCCCACACACATACACATCCCTACCCTACCACACTCATACACACTTTTTGTACCATACAACAGGCTGGAAAATATTAGAGACACATGTGGCTCAGCCAACTGGGTCCTCCAAGGCATGTGAATATAATTTATTTTCATATCACAGTTTTTTTGACGGAATACTTTTCAATTGAAATTCGCTTCCACTTCCATCATGCATTAAAGATTATTTCACAAGAAGAAATACGAAAGGGTATGAAAACTTTGAACTTTTGTAGAAAAGCAATTTCAAAATCATTCGTCAAGCTTGCACACTTTTGATACGTAATACAACTTAGTAGTTAAAGTACCTTACATAATGAGGTAACACTTTTCTCCCAGATTTGACGACCGAAGACACCGTAGAAGGTACAACCCGACCCGATTTTAATTCAACCACAGGTAATTAAAACGAATTCACTGTTAACATTTAGAGCATCGAAAAATAAAATGGATTGATTAAGTATGACGTTAATGGACTATGTAATATTTACAAATGCATTTGAAATAATTTTTAGGTTTAGTAATTTAAGTCTTTTAAAGGCTTATTAAATTACTACGCAACTTTTCCAAACAGTTTTGCTTTCCAAGTTGTCGTAGTTGTCGTAAACACTGTTAGCCTATCATTCCAAACATTTCCAAAGGGGGTTCCTCTCCGCTTAATCCTTTCACCTTAAATCCCTCCGCAACAGCACTATAAAGTTTTACGGCAAACTTCAAAACACTTGCAAAGCAACTCGGGGGCACCCTAATACAACTGAACCAGTAGCAGAATTGTTATTTGAAGATTGTATACAGTAGTCTGTCGGAAAGGTTGATCTTTGTAAGCACTGTTTTTCCAAAGACTTGCAAAGTAGCGTTTCACTTCTCTTAATCCCCTCCACTTAAATCCCTCCGAAAGACTTTCAGCACTTAAGTTTTGAGACAAACTTCTAAGCACTTGCAAAGCAACTTGGACGCACTGTTATACAACTGAACTGATAGCAGAACTATTTTTCAAAGCTAGTAGATCTATCGGCAAGTTTTTGTCTTTGTCCTCGTCAGGCCCACACAAATACATCTCGCAACACCACTAGATAGTGTGGTGACCTCCCTCCCCAGGACTCAAATCAACTTGCATCCAGGCCCTTTCAACTGTGATTCTGCCAACGTTGGCTATCTCATATTTGAAATAATTGTTCTCATGGTATTTACACTGGGGAAACAAAAAAATCTCTTGCTTCGTTTTAATAACCACAAACAAACCATACCTAGTAACTTTAAGGCCCACCGTGACCTGGATGCTGTTTATTTGAACCTGCCAGCCCATGACCTTAAAGGGCGGGTCACACTGCAGCTATTTTCAATCCGAAATCCGATCCGAATTTTTCTAAATCCGACCAACAGTTTTTATTCAGACTTTGTTCTAAGGATGGCACGCTATATCGATAACTGATCCTAGTCTGTCGCACGATAAAGTGTGCTGCTACCATTATATAACTTATACCGCTCAACACAGCGGTATTTGTTTGAAAATCAATCCGATTATTTACACGCGTGTCCGATAAACGATGTCTGCCGATGTGACGTCACGAAATAATTGGTTTACATTTCATTTTCGTAGTCCTCAGATGCAAATCATATATTTACACAGGTTGGCAAATTTTTGGCTCTTTCCGACCAGGGAGGGAAAAGATCAGTTTAACTAATGCTCACAAAAATCGGACTACAATCCTATTTGAAATCGCTCTAGTGTGACCTGCGCTTAATAACATAACATAACATAACAGGTTAAAGGGCAAAGGAGGGCTAAGGCCCCATAAGATGCCCTGAAGTCCATACAACCTTAACTGAAAACAAACAACCAACCAACACCAAACGAGCCCAGCACAATTAGATCCTACCACAGTTATGGAAGAACTTGTCAATGTTAACCTTATAGCAGTGAACAGATGTAGAGTTAACTACCCACTCAGGCAGACTATTCCACTCGTTAAAAACTCTATGAGAGAAGCTTAACTTCCTAATGTCGAGCCTTGCAAAACACTTAACTAGCTTCTTACCATGGCCTCGAACCCGAGAATTACTTTGAACCTTTAAATAATTGCAAGATGACAAAGGATTCCCTTCAGAGAGAAATTTGCACACCTGAAGCATGTCCCCCCTAATCCTTCTCAACTCCAGGGTGGTAAGCCCAAGATGCTTAAGTCTAACATGATAAGGCAGGTGTTTCACCTCGGGTATAAGGCGAGTGGCTCTCCTCTGAACCTGCTCTAAAAGAAACTTGTCCTTTTCATAGAAGGGACTCCACACCTGGGCTGCATAGTCGAGGTGGGGTCTTACAAACTGCTTATACAGATTTAGTACAATTTCTTTACTAAAACTACTGAAATGACATCAGAGGTTGTCTACTCGAAGGAAAAGGCTTCCAAACCGACTCAATGGTGTAGGGAAAACAAGCCAGTAAGCCATAACTGGAAAAAAAGGCCGTGGCCGGCCCGACTTAAACCAATGGGTTAGAAACTGAGCCGTAAAACCTCATCTAACTCCCAACCGACTCTGAACGCAAATCCCATGAACTAAAACTAATCCATAAAGTAGATAGCTTCAACAAAGGAGTGAATAAAGAACTTTCACACCTCGGCTGCTTTCTCCTGTTTGCTATAGACCCTTTTTCGAATAGCCATTACAAAGGATTATGAGATAGTTTTGGGGCGCTTCCATTTTGTCAATTGTAATTTAACGACGCGTACAAGAACTCTGTCCCATAATCCTTTGTAACTGTTATTTGAAAAAGACTCTATAAACTTTATTGGTCACCGACGGGGCAGTAAGTAGTGTAACAACGAAGAAGCAGGACTTTGCAAATTTGTGGTATCATGTACTTAAAATGAAGTTGGCAATAAAGGCATTAATTACACGTTTGGGGGTTCTCTCATCTTTATATTCGCTATATTTAGTAAAAATTTAGACATTTTGTCTTACACTATTGTCACATATTTCAAATGTGTAATCTTGCGATATTCATCTTGAAATAACATAAGACATGTCTCATTATATACTAAAATTTCTATATTGCACCCAGTCGATTACACATTATTTGAAGGTTCTACAATCTTGCCCCAAACATTAAAAATTCTCCCTACTAAGTTTACTTATAGTCTCTCTGCTAATTTAAACAAAAACACCTGTCTAGTACACCTACAAACAAGCCACAGTAGCCTGCACTGAATTTAAAGTGCTTGAGGTCATGTTGACAGACAACTATGTGCGCGCTTCATTGGGAAGACATCTGACTGTACTAGTAATCATTGGCCAACCAGAATGGAGCTTTTGTCGGAATGAATGTCAAAGTGCAATCACCAATTGTATTAGAACTATATGTACAAGTTCAAGTTCAGTTTATTTCTTTTTGTCCTCCGGAGAGTTATCAGAACTGCATATGAAATGTACATACCTGTCAAAAAAAGAAAGAAAAAAAGAAAAGAAAGTACAGTTTAATACAATAACGTAATTTACTGTCGCGTGACTAAAATACTGGCACCAGACACTGAAAAGAAAGAAAATAAGTAATGCAATGTTCGCAAGTAATGAAACTTTTCCATAATTTTCCAACAGAAATTACTCAAATTTCTAAGGACAACTTTATTTCTAGAATGAAATAGGGATTCTTTTTGGATGGCACTTGACTGGTCCTAATTATTTTTTTCAAATACCTACAAAGCTCATTAGAAAAGAAGGGGCACTTAAAAAATATAGTAAAATTCATCTCCGATTTGGTTCTTAGGACACAGAATACATACTCTTTAATGTAAATCAAAACCTTGGTATCTACCAGAAATGGAAGTAATGTTGGTATTGCTACATCGATATTTGCAAAAATTTGTAGGGCTTTTCCTAAATATGTTTAGGGATGCCAAAGCCTCTTTACGCCAAAACTTAGAGATGTTTTTTTTTCCAGAACTGATTTATATTCAAAAGCAAGAATATGACTGTATGTTTTCTTAAACCTTGCTTTTTATGCTACACTACCTAAATATGTCTCGTTATACTTTCTATTCCTACAGAGTCTCTTGGTAGTAAAGCATCTGGGGATACAATAATAGCATTCTTTGCCGTTCTGGCAGTATTTGTTCTACTTATAACATTGTTCTGCGTTTACCTGTATAGGTAAGTTGAAGCCCATCCAATTATTTTTCATTTGCTTTTGGCTTTATCTTACTCTCGTAATTTATTCTTGCGAGTAGTTGTGTCAACGTTTTTTGTTCCCTTTGTCAAGGATGACTTATTTCTACAAACAGCTTTTTGTTTTTTTTTTTTGTTTTGTTTTGTTTTTTGTTTTTTTTTATCGGAAGTTATCCTTAGTGTACTTACTTTGACGTACTTTCTAAATCTTGTTTGTTGACTTAGAGGGCTGAAATTAATGTCTTCAAATAAAATGAATGAATGATGAGTTTGATAAACACCAACTTCAAGTTTCTTGAAGTCAAACAACCCAAGCACTATGCTACGGTACATGTTGTACTTAATAAGTTGAAAGGAGTTTATGAAAGCTATTCAATTACGATCTGTATCCCTTGGACTGTCTACAATGAGACAAATGAAAGATTAAAATTTGAATGTTTTTTCAACGCCGTAGCCAAAGGAGGGGGATGGAGACGGACCCCCTTGAAGCCCGCAAAAATGTACAAAAAAAATTACCATTGACTTAATGCAGTTCAGTATATGTCGCTCCATATAAATATATCCCCCCTCCCCAGCTGTGTCGCACGTTAAATACCTTGCCTGCGTACAGATAGGCCTAAGGGACTTTTCATTGCCAGGCTTTTTTGAAGTTAATTTTCAATGGTTGAAAAGGCGATGTTTGTAAAGATCATGGTCTGCTCTTCCCTTCTTTATTTCAGATATCGGTACGATAATTGGAAACGAGGACTGAAAACAGAGGTAGGCCAAGGCAAGAGCAAAGAAGATATGACCTTCTATAGTTACCTTACACAAATTCTGCAACGCGGTAAGGGAACTAACAGTGGTCAAGATGACTCAAACACTGAAATGACAGAAGCTCATGGAAAGATACCTAGCATCGACAATAAACTGGCAAATACAGCTTAGTGCTGTGTAAATTGGCAACTTAAACCAACACTGCTCTAGTGTAGAAGTCACTAGTTTCTCAAAAGTAGGCGGAAACATGAGGCCTGACCTTGAACAGAAGCAATGCAAGTCCGAATTGTGAAGTCCAGTAGCAACTTGAGGTCAGGATCTGCTTTGGATTTTGGATTCTAAGTATTCCATGGAGTAATCTAATCAGGCATTTTACTTCATTTTCATGGGTTTTGAGAGATTACTTTCATGTTCGAATAGGTGCTACTTTTATCGTTCTGGAAAAAGTTTAGGGAGTATGTAGTACTTTCAAAAGTACAAGTACATGTTCCCTGATCTAGGCTTGTTTAAGTCCATGCCTCTAGTTGCATTCCAAAATTTTCACTAGCCTGTTTCAGCCTTGAACTTTTCTACTGTAAGTAAATTGAAGTCTTTCAAACCCCCCAAAAAGAATCTCAATCCATGCATTTAGTTGTTTACCTTTTACAACATATATTTCCAGACACTATTCATGAGATTAGTCATCATCAGTAATGTTGTCATGCTTGTAAATAAGGCAGTAGTACATGAAACCGAATTTTTGACAAAAGACTACTACCAGACATTTGTGTGGCCCTGGAAACTTTCCAAACATATCGGCAGATTTTGACACGGCCTGATGTGGGGTTCTCTTATAACATAACTTTACCCATATTTTCATAGACCTATATAAAGAGCTCCTCTACCATTTAGAGGGATTGCTTGAGGATTTTTAAAAAAGAGTCAGTTAATTGAGGTTACACACAAATACATCAAGAAGTGGCATGCCAACTGTGAGAACAACAGTTACCCACTATATTTATAGTAATTGCAGAAGTAGTCTTGTTTATCGGAACAATATTTTTCAAAGGGAGAGAACTTGATACCGTAAATTCTTTCTCCATTTATAGCATGTTGGTAAAAATATGGAGACAATTTATTAACGGCCCAAGTGCTGTACAAATCATACTACATCTTATTGGTATATAAGTCAGAGGGAAAAAGTTGCAGGATTTAGTTGATGGAATCTCCAGATGTAGAATAAGCAAATTACAGCCACTTTTGAGAAATTTTATTTATGATTTTATGCCATTTTCATTGCGATTTTATACATTTTAATGCCAGTCTGTGCATTTTTTTACTATTTTATGCCATCATCTATGATTATTACACTTTGGGATATTATCTTTATCCACCTTTCATTGCCTATTCCCTCTGTTATAATAATGCAATAAGTCTCATAACATATCCCAAAACAGAGTAATGTTACAGGGTAAACCCCCCATCCTCCATAAGTACCATACTATTACTCAAGGCAGCAAAGCAGCTATCACGAAGTCTTCCTAATTCATTTTAAATGCACTAGTGCCCAAAAGTTTAGAGGTTATAAAATCTTTTCTCAACCTACGCCGGATTGGATAAATTCGTGTTGATAACCAAAAAGTAACTATGATGTGACTTAGGTGGCAATCCCGCCAGAGTTTGATCAGTTTGAAATTTCACATTCTAGGAATAATATAAGATGTCTTGGTACAGGTGCCAAATGTCTAAAACACACATGGGAGATCTGAGTTGTATTACCAGAGAATGTAAACAATGATGTTCCTAAAAATAACAAGTGCCACTGTTTCAGCTTTAAATTAAGACAATGGGTGCATATCTGGCCAAAACTTCTGCTGGGCTAAGTAGGCTGTCAAGGGGGTTAACTTTGTATTGCAAGCCAATGGAACAGTTCATGCTGATGCATCAACCAAGGTGCCAAAAGATAAACCAAATGAATGAAGATCTGTACCACTATTGGCATTTTACTACTGCGAGAGGAATGTGAACAGTTTGCATTCTGAAGGGGGATATTGCATACTCTAGACTGTTTCTCAAGAAAATCCAGTCACGAAAATGGGATAATAGTAGGATCAACACTCAAAGCCGAAATAGAATTTTGCGTAGACTAAAGGTGCTAAGGCGAGCTGTTCAAATTTCTAGAGTCCATGGGCAGACAGACACAGTCCACCTCAGCCCCATGCACTACTATGGTTGGAGCTGAGGTGAGAATATTTAATTCGAAGGGGGGGGGTGCTTAAATAGCAGGAAATGATCTCTTGAGACAAAACTTCCCATACTTATTTCCATATATTCCTATTGGAAAATGCCCTTTCTGGGTATACAGAAAAAAAATCATATATCCCAGGATTTCTTTGAGGTACAGAAGTGACTTATTACAATGCTCGTGCTAAATTTTCGAATGTTTGATAATGATTCTGGGACATTTGGGGGATTTCCAAGAAAAAGTAAGATTGGTATTCGTCCCGATACACACAGAGGATCTGTGAGACAAGGCAGATTTGTCAGTTTGTGTAAGGGGAGAATAACATATGTTTTTTTTTAAGGTTGGCAAGTCAAAAGTAGGATAAGGTAGGACTTTCAAAAAAGAAAGGAAAAGTGGGAAGAAGGTTCAAACAGTAGGATAAAGAAGAAAACTGGGAATAACTAGAAAACCTGCATTTTACTTATACTTGAACTAAGGAAACAATAGGTATATTTGGAAGAATGTAACAACTGCTTATATGCAAGGTGCAAGGACGCATGATTTGAGCATACTTTTGGACAAACAGACGTATATGACATTTCTTATTATTCTTATTGGATAACTTGTACTGGAAAGTTTAATATATCAGTTGCAGATACTGTACCGTACAAGCCCACTCACTTTTGACCAAATATGAATAGATATGCATTTACAAAGACTATTTCTATAGAGGGATTTCATGTGACGTCACGCGAGTGGGGTTCCTAGGCACTGACGGGCAAAACACACACGCAGTAAGCGTATTTACAGCACACTCGTAAGGCATAACCATAGATACTATTGTGACACAATGGACGCGTGCCTTTTAAAACCACTAGAGACGCGCGATCTTGCCCTTCAAAACCGAAAAGACACTCGATCACGTGACGCAGTGAAACCCCTCTATATACATATATATAGATGTAGTCAAGCACTGTAGGACATGTACAACAGTTTTGGATAACACAAGTGCTTCTTCACCACAAACATGTGATATCACACTTTAATCACAAAAATTATGATTTTTATTTATTTTTTCCCTCATATTGAGCTTTCTATGCTTGAACCCATTTTCATCCAAATTTTATGATTTTTATGATTTTATGCCTCCGGTCTGAGAAGCTGCCAATTCGGTCATCCCCTCCGAACCAAACACGTTACTAGCCAAGAAAAGCGATGTTTAAATTAACGGGAACTTTGAGGGGCCATGGCCTAATTTTTCTCCCTCCCTACCCCCTTCGTATTTCAGTGAGTCGAAATTCACAAAGAAAAGATCTTACGTTTATGATTCCTTGCCGAGGGCAAAAGGAACCCATGCCATCACGCCCGAGTGTGCGTGTGTGGGTGTGCGTGTTTGTGACGCTTAACTTGTAAACACGATATCTCAAGACAGGAATGATAAATACTCCTCATACTTAGTATATGAATTTATAAAATCACTAGAAAGCTTTCAATTTTTGGTTGGAGATCAGAGGTCATGTGAGGTCACCAAAAGGTGAAATACCGAAAACCTTGTAAGCACGATAGCTCAAGGTAGGCAGCGTGGGTACTTTTCATACTTGGTATGTGGATGCGTAATAGTCAGAAAATGAACTGAACTCAGTTGTCTTAGGTAGAGGTCAAAGGTTATTTGAGGTCAAGGTGAAAATACAAAAAAAAACCTTGAAAAGTGCTTTTAATACGGTGGCTCAAGATAGGAATGACACTTTCGTACTTGGTATAAGTTTATCATATTAAGAGGAAGGAACCTATTAGTTTGGTGGGGGACAGTGGTCATTTGAGGTGACCAGAGGTCTAAAACTAAAACGTTGTAAACATGTTATTTCAAAACAGGGATGATGGACACGTTTTCTGATACTTGGTAGGTAGATTTGTCATATTAAGAGAGAGAACCCTACCGGTTTTGGTGGCGGTCAAAGGTCTTTTGAGGTCACAAGAGTTGAAACTTTGAAAAGCTCGTAAGCTGATTAACAGTGGGCCGTACCTCCACGTTGTGTCTTTTCGTGAGCACCCAAAAGACAGGGCTGACTTTTTGTACCATGTCAAAGATAAAATTATAGAGGACAACATCGTACTATATCTTTTCACAAGCATAACTCCGATACAGTACACTAATTAGAAATTCTAATTTTAATAACCTAATAATGAACACGTGTGAAGGATGCTGTAACTATTAGGATGATTAGAAGTACCTTCTAATGAGTGTGTATTGGTGGTTTAAAGGAAAATGCTCGGTTTCTCATTCTGACGGCACGGATTCGAACCCTATCCCAGGCATTCATTTCTTCAAGTTTTGTTGTTCAATGTTTGTCGTCTGTCACATACTTGGGATGTAGATTATTCTAGTGATAGGAAGGATTGTACTGTTATTGGTTGAGGTCAGAGGTCATTTTGAGGTCAAAGCACGATGTTTCAAGATAGGAGTGATGGACACCCCGCACTTCCTAGCAAAACTCGAGACCGCCCTGCACAATACGGCACCGCCGGCACCGCCAGCCCATACAGAATGAAGAAAACTTGACAAGGACTACTCTTTTGGCACGGAAGTTTAGAAACGGACGGTGGGGTTCATTGATGCTTTACCTTGAAGTTTCATACTGGTGCTTCAAAATTTGTATGCGTGTACTGCGTAAGGCTATGTTTTTTGATTTTATAAAACAGGTCAAGGCCAGCGGCATATTTGAAAACTAAGACTTACTAATCACTGGTGGTCAATTCCCCAGATGTGACTTATTCATCAACGTAGAGTAGTACTCTCGATTACTGGACGTTAAATACTCCCATGTTAGTCACAAATCGATGCAAATTTATCATTTTTATTACGCTATTTAATAAACATGGGCCCTATACTGAAAACAGAGTATATTAGTTTACAGCGTGTATGTGTATTCTTTTAATTTCTCGTTGTAATTTTGTTCAGTCGTTAGTACGTTGCTCATTTGTGGAATGTAGAGGAGCACTTTTTTAACTTTGAGGTCAGACATCGTGATTCTGTGAAAACCGACAGCAATTATGGAAGGAGAGCGTTCGAATAGCGTTGCTCCCCACATGTAATGTACTATTCCTTTATCAGTCCAATACTCAAGAAATTTCGCTTTCTTTAAACGTAATTTTATACACTCATCCCTTTAGGACTCAATTCAATTAATGATCCATCTCTTACATATTAACTTTACTGTCTACTGATCTGATGTCTTTTTATCTCACGTTTCTTAAGTTTTACGACATGTATTGTACGTATATATTGTATTTTCTCAGACTGTTTTCTACCATTCATTTCTAGCAACTGTTTCCATATTCATATTCCACTTTTGCTGCTAGGTAATTTTTTAAGTGCCATATAAATACGTTATGCTATTATTTTTATAATTTTTATATATTGAATTAACCGTAGCTGTACATACATGACAATATTTCGAGTATGTCGAATGTTATGCTACATAAGGCTAAGCAAACCCACCAGTCTATCAGTTATTCGTCTTGTGCTAATTTCCTTTCTTATCTTGGATTAATATGCCAAGTTTAATAGATGGAAATAATTTTATGACTTTGGAAAGTTAAAGCTGCAGATTTAAAACAAAATGGAGAAAGAAGTTGTTATGTTGCAGATTCACAAATAAAATGGTTTAGATTTCATTTATTTCACTTCAGTTGTCTATTCACCTTCGTTTTTTGTACGATTAGCCTACATAAAGTATCTCCCCAAAACTCCCTTTCAAGAAGTCACCCAGGGGCTATGCAGGATTTTTCTACCAGGGGCGCAACTTGGAAAGCTAATACTGAGATTTTGACATTATGCAGAGATCCAGTACCAGTTGGGCAAAGCGTAAATTTCTGAAACAAAGATGGTCAGAAGTGGCACTTCCCTGGGGAGATGGTACGCCTGTCCATCCCTTTTGGAATTTTTTGTTCATTTAAGGATTCTCAATTTGGAGAATGTTGCAACTATCTGTGGGGAAGTTTTGAACTAATCATTTGTGTTAGAAATTTTTTCAACATTTAGTGAAATGTTCCCACTTGACTCTGTGTTAGGGTAGAAATTTATCTAATGGAAGGGTTTCATTTCAGTTACATGATTTCAGATGTTAAAATGTCAAGACACCAACAGAAAAAAATCTGTGGACATGTAAGCACAGTTATTCGCCTAAATATATGAACTCCCATACCCTTACATCACAGGTTTGACAAGACGGAGACCAGTAGACGTTTTTGGCAAATTCGGTACTTATGGCCGGGTCACAACATCAAGTACACCATGACAACGGCAACGTGTTAAGCTCTGGATGCTCAGCATGTAACGCCCGCGCTGGGACACTGTAAGCGTGGTACACTTCAGCTTTGACCCATTCCTATATTGCATTGCGTGAAAACATTTCCCAACTCGTCTATTGAAATAATGAGGGTGGTTGTGTAGAGAAAGTTAATTTGAAATAGCACCAAGAGAGGTGAAAATTTTGAAGTTATGATACATTTCACACTTAAATATACAGAATGTGGTATCCTCAAATTCAGCAGTCATACTTCACCTAACACTAAACGATTTTAACTTTTTGACACCCTGAAAAGTGGGGGTGTATCCTCCATTTCCATGTGGTGCTGTCAATCATGTGGTCCTGGAAGCAAAGCCTCTGGAGGCTTTGTGAATAATTAAAAATGGTGACACTTGATGAAACTTTTATATCTGACCCATAACACTGGGCGCTCACCAAGAACTTTATAAATATCGTCACAATTTGCCCGAGAATTTATACAAAGAGCTAGTTACAAGCGCTGATATAAGCGAGGAGGTACCAGTAGTAAAAAAAGTCATCATCGGGATAATGATAAAGGGGGAAGAGAACCGAAGCAAAAACCATGTTTGTAATTGCGTAATCAGGAATTTTGCACAAGGAATTATTTTCAATCATGCAAATTGCATACAGTCTCTCAAGCACTTCTATTTTCCTAACTAAATGGGTTAGCTACGAAAGCAAGTCTGAGTTATGAATGTTCAGTAGTCCTCTGTGCTTTCACTTTTTGCTTAAGATGTCTTCCCAGAAGAAGGAAAACCCAGAAAACAGATCCACTTCAAATCCTTCCAATAAAACCTGTGATATCTAGTGATCAAGCCTACTTACACCAACCATAGGTCGCGCTATATAACTGATGGTCTAAGGGTGCGAATGGAGCAAAATGTCGGTACTGTGCGAAAGATTAGTGATAGGAAACCATTTAATATGCTACATCCGTCATTCATTCGAAAAGACCTCAGCCTTTGCCCTGCAAATATATATATATATATATATATATATATATATATATATATATATATATATATAGGTCGAAGTACTGCGTTGCATAGGGTGGAAACACAAAGATGTAGAAAACATGGTAAATACTATGCAAAATGTAGTTTTATTAAATTACGACGTTTCGGGTTTAAACCCTTCAACAAGGTAAGAAAACGTACAACTGAAAAGGCAAGAAAGATAACACAATTCTTAAGGATACGCTCCACCGAACATGGGAACCAAACAGACCTGGACGTAGACAAAGTGCAATGAACCTAGGACGGGCGTAAACAAAATACATACACACGAAAAAAGCCGTCAACCGGGAAGAAAGGGTGGATTAAAGTAAATCGAATTTGGAATTGAGGCCTTTTGGAGTGAGGGTGCCAAGAGAGAAAATAAGTCTATTCTCTGCAACAAGACGTTGGTAATTTGATCCTCTGCAAGCAATAGCTGCAGTGACAGAAAAGTGGCCAATGTTGCAATGAGAAGGGGGATTGAAATGGGCAGCTATGGGAAAACCGGTAAAATTCTTGTGAATGGAGCGTAAGTGTTCAGTTATACGGTCAGCAAGTCTGCGTTTTGTTTCCCCCACATAAAGAATTTTACAATTTCTACAAAAAACAATATAAACAACATTAGTTGAAATGCATGTGAAGTGATTGGTGATCTGAAAAGTACTCGAGGGGACGACAACCCTGGTCAGTTGGTCTCTGGTAACGTAGGGACAGGTGTTGCATCTCCTTCGTTTACATGGGTAGGTACCAGGGTTTTGACTAGTGGGTGGGAGGGGGTGGGCGGCCCGAACAAGGTGATCCGAAATGTTCCTTTCCCGAGTATATGACGTGATTGGGAGGTGGGTAAATATATCTTTGGTGGAAGGGTCGGATAACAGGGTTTTGTAATGTTTGTAAATAACACGACGAATGGGATGAACCGACGGGTGAAAAGGTAGAACCAACGGAATACGGTTGGACTGGTTACTTTTGGTTTTGGATTTGAGGGCATTGTTTCTATCGATGTTGGATATGCGTTGACAAGCTTGAATGGTGGCATTGGGTGGATAACCACGGGCCTCAAAGAACCCAAGATCACCAATCACTTCACTGATACTTTTCAGATCACCAATCACTTCACACGCATTTCAACTAATGTTGTTTATATTGTTTTTTGTAGAAATTGTAAAATTCTTTATGTGGGGGAAACAAAACGCAGACTTGCTGACCGTATAACTGAACACTTACGCTCCATTCACAAGAATTTTACCGGTTTTCCCATAGCTGCCCATTTCAATCCCCCTTCTCATTGCAACATTGGCCACTTTTCTGTCACTGCAGCTATTGCTTGCAGAGGATCAAATTACCAACGTCTTGTTGCAGAGAATAGACTTATTTTCTCTCTTGGCACCCTCACTCCAAAAGGCCTCAATTCCAAATTCGATTTACTTTAATCCACCCTTTCTTCCCGGTTGACGGCTTTTTTCGAAGAAAAGAATTGTGTTATCTTTCTTGCCTTTTCAGTTGTACGTTTTCTTACCTTGTTGAAGGGTTTAAACCCGAAACGTCGTAATTTAATAAAACTACATTTTGCATAGTATTTACCATGTTTTCTACATCTATATATATATATATGTATATATGTATATATATATATATAAATATATATATATATATATATATATATGTATAAGTTACACGCCTTTGGCCGTGTACATTGTTGGTTAAAAATCATTTAGGGGCAAGAAATACTTCTCTGCTCTTCCATGCAATAAATTCATGCAAAAGATACGTATTTTATGCAAAGATATTCTATCATGGATGTCAGATACTACTATTTACACGATCACGGTCTTGTATATAGATGCTTACTATACACGTTGGGAAATTTTAACCTTTTGTCGATTTCCTTCAAATTCAATTCTACTCTGCCCTTACTTTTCATCCTTTACGTTTTTCGTTTTCGTTTTTTTCGTCTCTTTATCTTTTTTCTTCTTTTTTTTTTCGTTCTTCCCTTTTGTTTCCGATTTCTTTGTTTTTCTTTTCTGGTTTTGAACTTAAGGGCGCGCTCCCCAACTCCCCTGATACGGGCTTGACATAACGCCTGCATTCTTCCTACTTCTTCATTCTTCCTTCGTATAATTTGTAGACGTAACATGATTTACATCGCAATCGAGCTCAAAGTCAATATCTATTTTCTCATTAAAATGCTAATTCCTCATCTTTTATATCCGAGAACTGGCACCGGTACTTTAAGGTACTAGCTTCCAATTCATAAAGCGTTAGCCTGTTTGGTTAGTTACAATACCACAATTAAAGCCCGTTCTATTAGAGAACTTAACTATCCTTTCAAAGTGCAATGCAATAGACATACATTGCCCTGGCCTGCATAGGCAACATCCCTAGGGAAGCCATTCATGAAACACTAAATAAGCACCGTGCCCAAGGATAGTGACTGGACATTTAGGTGAGGTGGCTGAAGTACAAAATAAATGATGCTATCGTTGGCGTGGTCTTTCTGCTGTGGCATGGCACCTCTCCGAGGATGGTGCACTCGCATTTAGTATGCCACTGGGAGAGCCACCATCTCCTGGCATCGAAGGTAAGACAAAATGGAATATTTTTTATCAAAACAACTCCAGGTTTGGCCAAAATGATATTCTAGACCTTGTAAGTTAATTCGCGTCTTAAAATTCATTATTTTCAGAAATTCCCTGCTTTAGTTAATTTACAGTTCAAGAGGAAAAGGTCAAGTGATAAAGTTATTCAGTGAAACCAATTTGGACTGAAAGGTTCTTTTACAAGTTTAATGATTGTAACATGTTATTAAATGTAATAGTAGGTTACTGTGAATAGGAACGCAGTGGCTAGGAGAAACAACACCCAAGATCAACAGAGTCGTCGTCATCTAGTTTAGTTAGGGAGGTTCTACTTTGAAGCTAGTCCATCTCTGGCTAGGGCAACACAATTCTTAACCGGTCATCAAAGGATGCAGTAGTTGGAGAAAAGAAATCCATATTTCAGAGCGAGTAATCCATATGTAAGAGCGCGTCTATGGAGGGCGTCTGTGGTCATCCCGGGAAAGTTTTTGAGAAAAATACCCCTAATTGCAATTTTTCAGGTTCTGAGGGCTTTAAAATCATAGTCAGGTCAATGAGTTTAAAGCATATTTAATTCTTTAAGGTAGGTCTGCTTTCATCTTGTGTTTGGAAATGTCAGGGGGAAGTCACCCCCCTCGTCCCCCACCTAGCAGGCAACACCACTGCAAATGAGCTACGAATGGTTTGGTTTAATCTGTTCCACGGTATTGTGGATAAGCCTATAAAATGCATTGGATAAGGCTGTAACAGCATTAAAACGAAGCAGGGCTACAGCCCCCTCCATCATTCTGGCAGACTTTTCTTTTCCGAGAAGTGCTCATTCCCTACTCTATCCCAGTTGAACGTAGTCCCGTACGCTCATGACTTTACCCCATTTATATACATTTTGAAATTTTCAGAGCCGCACTGAGGTGCTACCATCATCAGAGCCCTACGAAAACACCTGCATGGCTTCGCATCTGCACAGAAGATCGCAATTATAGGTCACTGGGACTGGGCAAAGGAAAGTTATAGATATCTTTTTGCACACGTCCCGCTTGATGAAATCAAGGTACAGGAACATTGTCTACTGGTAAAGCACAGGAAATGACCAGAAAATTAGGTTGTAAAGACCGGTTAAAGTTGCTTGCAATAATTAGAGTTGCTGTTTTGTGTTAATCAGTAAATCAAAGTAGTTGGCTGAGATTGGGTGTTTCTGGTGCTCCCTGCGTTTTAAATGCGCAGAGAGCAACAACGATGAACAAAGTACGGTCCAACAACGATGAAAAAAGTACGGCCCTCACTTTGCTCCGAAATGCACCTTTATTAGTACTAGATACGTTAAAACCTGATGTAAATTTGTCCTCTTCCTTGCAATTTCCATTGGTAAAGATCCATTAAAATCCTATCGCTGGGAGACAGGACATGACTGTGCCTTCGGGTAACATTTCCTCAGCCACCGTTTTCAAGGCCGAAGGTTCTAGCAATAACTTAAGACACACATACATAGGCATGTCCGGCGGCCCCTTCAAGAAGAGGTATAACAACTGCAAGAGATCGTTTACCTAGCAGGTCATGAAAAGGAAACAGAGGTCCCCAAACTTGCCTGGTCTCTCGAACGGAACGGCAGTAAATTCTCCATACGCTGGTGCATATGGTAAAACACCCACAGTACCATCCCTGGGTTTTGCAACCTTTGTCAAGCCGAAAAGCTTGTAATAGTCGATCACCGGTCTCCCAACCAAGGAGTTGTTATCCGAATGGAAATAGCACTCGTGCTATCTCCATGCTATCATCATTCGGATAACAACTCCCTGCTCTCACAATGCCGATATCACAGCCCACCCAAGAAAACCAATCAAGTGAATAAGGGTTAAAAACGGACATAGCAAAGACTCGAAAATCATTATTCGTATGGCCCTCCTGACGAACGCATTTGCGAGAAACTCTGAGTCGAGATGTGTGTGTGCGTGTGTGTGTGGTTTGTGCGTAACGCTTAAGATGAAATTCCTCCTTAGCCTTAGAGCTCGGCCTAGCGAGCCCCTCCCGCCCCCCACCCAGAAAATCCTGGTTACGTACCTGTAGACACCCCCAAACCGTGCGTGAAAAATAGCTGTTATGTATTCTATCTTTCTTACGTTTAAGTCATGTGTTTCCTGCTTTTAGTTACTGTCCACTCTGCCCTGTGTAAAAGTAAGTTCGTTAGCGCTTTGCGTTGAATAATAGCGACGCCTTACATTAAATTTGTATAGTTACGTTAACATTAAAACCTATATTTGCCAATTTAAATTTTATATATCGTAACAGATGTATGTGTGCTACTTAGTAATCTTTGTCGCAAACACGTCCGTGATGAGGGACTGGTGTGCGTAGCTTTCTTTACTGTCTCTAGCAGTTTTCGAATAAGAAACAAATCCCACCCCTTTGTCACGTCACAAATTACCTATTCTCTTCATAATTATACTATATCTCATTAAGTTGAGACCATGGACACTTTGATTTTGACTTATGGTAATGTTAAGAAATCTCTTTTTGCTAACTAGGTATGAGAATAAACTATGGGTGCAATAGTTTTTCGCACTGCGTCTTCTTTTCTTTTTTACAAGATACCTCCATAAGCAACCAGGCTTGAAATAATTCTTTTTAAACATAGCAAAAATAATTGCCCTCAAATGAAAAGCGATCGGTGAATGCAATATTTACAGCACAAAAGTTTACAATTTTATCTAAATTAGGAAATGATAACCGAGAACACTATGATGAAAATGATGATGTAAGGGAAAGGGATAAAACCATAAAGACGGAAAGGTAAGATGAAGGTTAATAAAACTACTTAACAGTTCTCTTAGTTGTAATGTTTCCAAGGTCTTGAAATAGGCAAGTGCAGCGACACTGTAGAAGATCAACTTGCCTTGTATGAGATACATTTCTTTTGCTTAGTATTATATTCATGGGCAGTTTATAAATTCATTGATGCAAAATAAACAAGAGAAGGGCGGAATAACCGTGTCATTTTCCTTCCTCCTATCTTCTCTTTCCTAGTTAAAGGCCCATGGCCTCTCAAAAGAGGAAAATCAGAAAAATTCATGTAGTGGCTCTGCCAGAAAATCATTCTGGAGCTTCTCGACTGCAAGGCTAACATATTAGTCTGTAACTGAACTCCTTACGTTTTCTTACAAGGAGGTATACAATGATAATATAGTGCATTTCTTTTGTCCAAGAAGTCACCGCGCAAATGCCTCACATTGTATTGAAGGACCAGTATAAGTTTATCGCTGGATTTAATCAGGGAGCTGCCATTTGATTAATGGCCACAGGTATTACTGCCGAACTGAGGATGAGCCATAGACTTCTTATATATATGGACAGAGGGTCACGTGACCACAGACGTTGCCACCGAACGAACAAAATGAACAAGATGACCGCCGCGCTACTGTCGTTTGCGTATATAGTTTGATGATGAATCTGTAACATTTCAGATAAAATAAAAATATACATGACAAGAAAATATTACAGTTCTTAATTTTCAGTTTGCTGGCTCTGATTAAACGTGCATTTATACGAAAATAATCCAAATTTCTCTCGATCTGTCGATACTGAACCATAGCAAGTTCAAACATTACACACAAGACATAGCAGGCAGCCATATTGGTAAGAATAAAGGTTTACGTACGGTGTCTAATCTCTACTCATAGGACGTTAGTGCACGATGCTCTTTCCATATATATATTAGAAGTTCGGGGATAAGCTTACAACCCACTTAGAACCACGGATGACTTTAAGGCAGAAATCGGAACTAGCTCCAACAATTAGGGTATTCTTCAATAGACCAGTTTCCAAATAACAATTACAAAGGATTGTGAGACAGAGTTTTGGTACATGCCATTTTCTACAATGGCATTTTACTGTGGCCAAAAACGTACACCAAAAATCTATACCACAATCCTTTGTAATTGCTCTTTGGAAAAGGGTCTATGCCATGTTTCACCAACAACTTTTTGGATGGAGTCATTCTGGCAAAAAGTGCCTTGTCAGATTTAAGTAGAGAATGGCTAGATTTGAAACTTAGAACTGATCTTTCCACTTGATAAACATGCTTAAGGCAGGCTAATTGGGCAAAACGACGAGAAAATTAATATGGAAGACATTTTGCACATTAGAAACATGACTGGTCATAAACGTTTAAAACTATGAAAACTCAATGCATGCCATGTCAATTGCGAATGATCTATGCCCTGCATTTTATCGTAACTAAAACTTTACAGAAGGCGGTACTTTAGTCCATTTAGTTGACGGAAATATTTTATTGGAACAATTTTTATTCTCCACGATTCGAGCTTTACATTCACATATTTTAGCAGATTTACTGCACGTTTGTAATCTCCACTAATACAAACCACAGCTGACGTTTCAGTAACATTAAAGTACAAACGAAAAACCGGAAGTCAGTGAAACATAATGGCACAGAGTGACAATACAACATTTCTTCAAAATGCGAATATCATATCAGGTGGCTGGTTTTCTCTGATTAATTCTTCAAAAGTGGAGTTGGTGTAACTGAGACTGCCTTTCATGCGACTTCATTTCAAGCAGGTAATAGTTTCTCGCAACCGTTTAAAAGTATCCATGGGATCTTACATCGGACATTCTCCAAACATTTCAAGGTCTTTGAAAATTCATCGGGAACCAGGTTTAGATATTCATCACAACCATCTACGGAGGGAGGGGTTGCGGGTTAAAACCCAACGATTCTAGTGCCATATACAATTACAATACTCCAAATTATCTGCTTCGTAGAGAATACTCTATTGTGAAACCCACTCCGCTGACCTGCAATCCTCATTAATATACAAAGAAAGGTCCTGAGGAAGGTCACTGAATCTCTGGGCCCATTAGGAAGGAGCTCAGCTGTTTAGCAGTACCTCTGAAGTCACTTGATCTGGACAACCCCCTCCCCCGAAAAATCCAGACAACGCGCCCAATCACAACTATATATGATTCTGTCGAACTCAATACAACCATCAGTGTCAAACAAAGGTTCTTTCGCAAGTGTATTTCTATGAAAGACGATACGCGTTTACAAAGCGAAACGAAAACGAAACCAAAAAACATATGAACCATGACAGGCACTAAATATTTCCACTGTGTGTCCATGTTTTTTATTACCCCAGATCCTGTGTGTTTCGGATTGGGCCTTCAACCGAAACATCTATTATTGGGATATAAAGGTCTCCTTTAGTTTTAGGCATATTCACTGGAAACGTATTAACGCTTCACAGATATTGAATTCTTCAATGGGCAATGCTGGGATCCTCAGCGTTATTCTACTCTACATGTTGAAGCTGGGTGGTAAACAGACAATTCGTCTGCGTAATAAGATCACATATAGAGCTTAAGCTATACCAATATATTAAGTGTTGAGGGACTCTTACGTTGTTGAAACATTCACTGGAAACTTGGTGGATAGTACCTTAATTGTGTTTAATATCAGTCTGGTAAAATCGCGAGACCAGTTCGGATATATGCGGTTCTACTGTACTGACTTTACCAGTTCATCATGCCATCATTGACGTTACGCTGGTGGTTTGTAGCTCTAGTCTTCTTATTAAAAGAAAGTGTTGTCCACTGTCAAGGTAAGTAAAGTTTCCTGTCATCTTTTCATCTGGTTTGTGTTAAGCAGACTTGTGTTTAGAAGACATCGTCGTTGACACGGCACTAGTAGGCTTACACCCCATTATATACGAGGACGCAACGAGGACGAGTACTTTATGTACGTATATATATATATATATATATATGAGAAAAATCCACGTATGCTCCATGTAATATAACAAATAATAAAACACATTCCAAAGATGACATAATAAGAGCACAGATATGATAAAACAGCGTATATTTCGGACACTCCTGTGTCCTTCCTCAGTGAAAAATTACAGCATTTTTCAAACTTAAATGCATAAAATCTAGAAGAATCAAGAATATAGAAGAATATAGAAGAATTCTTAAGTCTGATTCTTCTATATCTGAGTTATTCAATGACCCCCCTTTAACTGCCAGACGTCAACCCCCCAGTCTCAAAACATTACTCACATCTTCCCGACTGCTTGGTGCCCGTAACATAGGCAACGCAAAATGTAGCAAACCGAGGTGTCAGGTCTGTCATTTTATTATTACAGACAAAGAATTTACCCCTCCCGGCACAAAGTGCATTGTTCGTCCTCCTCCCCTTGACTGCGATACACCCAATGTGGTTTACTTACTCTTTTGTAATATATGCGACAAAGGCAACTATGTCGGGCAGACAAGCAATAAATTCAGATTTAGATTCAATAACCATAAGAAGACTATTCAGGATATATCTGTTAATTTCCCCGTTGCTAAACATTTCTGTGGTAAACCGAATCATTCCATTTCAAATCTAAAGTGTATTTTGCTCGGTTCAAATTACCAATCTGTCAACGAACGCCTCAAATCTGAGAGCAAGTGGGTCGTTAAACTGTCAACTCATATTAGGGGCCTGAACAAGGACCTTGGCATCTTAAGTGACTTCCCCTTTGTAATTAATAACCCTTCCCAAGCTGCCAAGTTCAACTAAACCTGCTTGTCTATCATTTATTTTGGTTTGCACTTGTTTTACCGTTAAGTTTGAAAAATGCTGTAATTTTTCACTTGCCATTTTGCGCTGAGGAAGGACACAGGAGTGTCCGAAATATACGCTGTTTTATCATATCTGTGCTCTTATTATGTCATCTTTGGAATGTGTTTTATTATTTGTTATATATATATATATATATATAGATATATGTATATATATATGTATATATATATATATATATATATATATATATATAAGGTCAAAGTACTGCGTAGCACTTATGAAGTAAGTAGGTAACAAAGAAGTAGTAAATAGTGCTAAAAGTTTGTGAAAAGTTCCACGACGTTTCGGGTTTAAACCCTTCATCAGGTGACAAAATGCAACTGATCGTTGACACGGCTAAACGTACAATTAAAAAAAACACAAAAATGGGCACGGTAAAACCGGCTAGGAAGACAGACAGTGTTACCACAAGTCAAAACAATGCAGGAATTGCTGCGTTATAACAGTTCAAGCCTAACGTTCAGACCATGTGGGGACAGGGTTCCAAGTTTCATGATTAGGCGGCTAGGCGGTCATGATCGGAACCTCGACACGAGATGGCCGCCGAAACCATCAAGTCACGGATCGAGCATGTTGACGGGAGATTGAAGTGTGTGGCTACAGGGAACCCTGGGAGGTTCTGTTTGATTGACCTCAGGTGCCCAGTGACTCGGTCAGCAAGACGACATTTTGTTTCTCCCACGTACAGTATATTACAGCGTTTACATACGAGAACGTAAACAACATTGGCTGAAGTACAGGTAAAATGCTGATGAACGTTAAGCCGGTTGTTGTTGGGACCTACAATGGAAAGGTTTTTGTCATAACTGACCACCGGGCAAGTATTGCATCTTCCACGGTTGCAAGGAAAAGTTCCTGGGGTGTTAGGCACTACTGCTTGAGGTTGAGAGGCACGGACCAAGTGCTTAGATATGTTCTTTTCAATTCTGAAAGCGGTGATGGGGGGTTAAGGGAAATGGTCACGGGTGGATGGGTCATGACGGAGGGTCTCTACATTCCTATAAATGGCACGTACAATAGGAGTTACAGATGGGTGAAAGGATAGGACCAACGGGATACGTCTGGTGGGTGTATGGTCAGTTTTGGGGGCAAGGGCAGAGGCTCTTTCAATTCCTTGTATGCGTTTCAGGGCATTAGAGAGCACTCTTTGTGGATACTGGCGTATATATATATATATATATATATATATATATATATATATATATATAAGTAACAATTAAAGAAGTAGTAAATAGTGCTAAAAGTTTGTGAAAAAGGCCACGACTTTTCGGGTTTAAACCCTTCACCAGATGGCAAAAATGCAACTGATCGTTGACACAGCCAAACGTACAAATTAGAAAACACACAATATAATTGGGCACGGCCAAACCGGCTAGGAAAACAGACAGTGTTAAGTGGTTAGCAAAGGTAGCAACAATGCAGGAACTGCTGATTTATAAAAGTTCAAGCCTAACGTTCAGACCATGTGGGGAAAGGCAGTGGCGTAGCCAGGGGGGACAAGGGGGCGAGTTGCCCCCTCTGGAAAAATCTTGGGGGAAATTTTGAAAGTGAATATATGGTGAAATTTGCACATGATGTGGTAAAATTTTAAATTTCTCATCCAGTACACTTTACTTATTTAAATGTATATCCCACACTGGCACAACCAGTCCTCATTAAGGTTTTCAGAGATGGAATGATGAAACCATGCTTATAGTTGTACTAGTTATGTTTTACTATCTGTTTTATACAGCATGGGATCTCTGGACCTCTGACAAGAGACTCTGTCCTTTTACTGTATACTTCCAGTGTTTCTTGATAATTAAAGCAGCAGCATTGTGGTATATGCAGTTTGTTAGGATGGGTCAGTGGTCAAGTGCTACACTCTGATACTAGGGCAGGTCCTCGTAAAATTTGGACTGACTGTGGTGAATGTGGCGAACTGATGAAGGGAAAGGTGTACCAGGGTTCACTTAATTACTGTGCTTCACCCATTGTGATTCTGAACTACCAGTAGGACTCAAGAAAAATTCACCAAGACAAGCAAGATAAAAAAGAGCTTCCTAAAAAATAGGAATTCTTGGTGATGTATTCAATTTACATTTAGCACCAAATGTGGCACCATTTTGCATCTAGCCCACCTTACATGAGCAAAAATTTTCCAAAGGGGAGGGGGACACCCCCTCCCCTTAGACCCCTCCCCCAGGACGGCGATCAGTCACATCAACCGGGTCAGAGGAAAGCACCCGGACAAAATTGGGACCTGCGGAGAACACTGATTATTAGGAAGAAGATCACTAATTGGGGGGGATTTTGGTGCTCTTGCCCCCCTTGACTAAAAACCTGGCTACGCCACTGGGGAAAGGGTTCCAAGTTTCATAATGAGACGGTTTTCGGCAGCCAGGCGATCATGATGGGAACCTCGACACGAGATGGCCGCCGAAACCATCAAGTCAAGGATCGAGGGGGATTGAAGTGTGTGGCTGCAGGGAACCCTGGGAAGTTCTGTTTGATTGACCTCAGGTACTCAGTGACTCGGTCAGCAAGACGTTTTGTTTCTCCCACATACAGTATATTACAGCGTTTACATGCGAGAACGTAAACAACATTGGCTGAAGTACAGGTAAAATGCTGATGAATGTTAAACCGATTATTTTTGGGACCTACAGTGGAAAGGATTTTGTCATGATTGACCACCGGGCAAGTACTGCATCTCCCACATGGAACAGTTTCTGGGGTGTTAGGCACTACTGTTTGAGGTTGGGAGGCACGGACCAAGTGCTTAAATATGTTCTTTTTAATTCTAAATGCTGTGATGGGGGTTCAGGGAAATGGTCACGTGTGGATGGGTCATGACGGAGGGTCTCTATATTCCTGTAAATGGCACGTACAGTTGGAGTTACAGATGGGTGAAAGGATAGGACCCATCGGTGATTGGTCAGTTTTGGGGGCAAGGACAGAAACTCTATCAATTCCTTGTATGCGTTCAGGGCAATAGAGAACACTCTTTGTGGATACTATCGTTGTTCAAAGAAAGACATTATCTGCTTGAAAACTTAAGCGAAATCCTGGTCGTCGGAAGAAATCAGTCTGGCCAGTAAAAACTGTGAGTAAGGAATCGAATTGGTTCAAGATTTGGGTTGGTTGGAAGGGTACATGAGGTAGTTGTGAGAGTCATTGAGTTTAAAGTGGACATTAGACTTGATTTAACTGTCGGAGATGGATAATTCCGTTTCTAAAACACTACTGAGGAGTTGGAAATACAGTGAGTGAATTTCAAAAACGGGCAAAACGTTTCAGCAAAGTAAATGAACATTTCCAAATCGTTTCGAGGAACCACTGGAATCCCAACAATATCGTCAATATAAAGTGTGGGTTTGATCCCGGTGAAACGAGAGAACATCTGTCCCTCAAAGTGGCCAATGGTGAGGCAGGCCATAGAAGGTCCCAGTTTATATATCTATATATATATATATATATACATATATATGTATATATTATATATAAAGATATATATATATATATATATATATATATATATATATATATATATATATATATACATATATTGAAAGGTTGTAACTGGGTTACTACAAGACAGCTTTACAGAACTGTTTCGTAAGGGCCAATTTGAACAGGTCCTCACTCTTCAGAAGCCAGATGTAGAATGGTGTCAACAACGTTGAATACGCCGTGCCCGTTGAACCGTACTGTGGACGTGTTCGTTTTTGAAAACGTGTTCGTTTTTGAAAACAGGCACGAGTGATTAGGTCGAGTCAAGATACCTTACCTATTGGAATAATTACACAGCAGATGTTTATTTCTGTGTCTGCAAGAGCTGATGAGTTCGTTTCTTTTGTTTAAAGTGGCTAAGGAAGGTTTGAGTATGATGAAGTGGTTGTGGAAAACGGTACGTGGGGGAGACGGAGGCCAGTTACGACAGAGACAACGCGGCCATAGGCAGAATTTAAAAAGCCAACAGCCCCTTAGCAAACATTTAACACGGGCTGCAAGCATTTCAATTTAATCGCCATTCAATCGGAAACTGAAACTGAATGCCTTAACAAAACGCAGAGGAAACAAAGAGAACATTTTTGGATATACCAAGTCCACACTTTTAAGAAAGACCAGAAGCGTTTGGAGCTCTGTTTCTTTTTCGTGGCGTGTTAGGTTAAAAGATTCTGGTGGTTGTTATACCTCTCCTTGGCCGCCGGACATGCCTATGTATGTGTGTTACGTTATTGCATAACTTCTGCCATGTAAACGGTGGCTGGTCTTAGGCATTTCCCTTCAAGGGGGACAAGGCGATTTGACCCAGCAATAACAGTCAGGATTTGGGCTGGTAGAGCTATTTCAGAGAGCACCTTGGAGGTTTGACACTTCTGACGGATAAATGATATATGTGTTCCATGTATATTATATATAAATGTATTATGTAAATATGTATATATATATATATATATTATACTAACCCTAAATTGTATGTTGGGAGAGATTTCCATTGACACACAAATTTCTAACCTAACTCTCTAACCCCTAACCCTGAAACTATCAAAATGTGATATTTAGAGTCCAAAGAACATTCTAAAACTATTCTCGACAGTAAACAAACGTCTAGAAATAGTACCTAATTATTAGGGAGGCACAGAATGTCTCCCAAATAGCATCCTCTCTAAAATAACGAAGAAAATTGTGTCTCCCTAAGGTCTAATACAAATGTATATTTATATATATATATATATATATAGATATAGGCCTACATATATATATATATATATATATATATATATATATACTGTTGTTTATGTCCTTGTATGTATACGCTGTAATACACTGTATGTGGGAGAAATAAAACGTCGTCTTGATGACCGAGTCACCGAGCACCTAAGGTCGATCGATAAAATAGAACCTCCCAGGGTTTCCTGCAGCCACGCAATTCCATTTCCCGTCAACATGCTCTACCGTGCCTTAATGGTTTCGGCGGCCCTCTCATGTCAAGATTCCGATCATGATCGCCTGGCTGCTGAAAACCGTCTCATCATGAAACTTGGAACCCTGTCCCCAAATGGTTTTAAACGTTGGACTTCATCTTTTATAAATCAGCAATTCAAGCATTGTTGCTACCTGTGTTATTCGCTTAGCACTGCCGGTTTGCCTGTGCCCAGTTTTTTGTGAGTTTTCTAATTTGTACGTTTGGCCGTGTAAACAACCAGTTGCATTTTTGCCACCTGATGAAGGGTTTAAACCCGTAACGTCGTGGACTTTTTCACAAACATTTAGCACTATTTACTATTTCTTCCTTGACCTACATACTTCATAAGTGCTACGTAGTACTTTGACCTTATATATATATATATATATATATATATATATATATATATATATATATATATATATATATATATATATATATATATTATATATGCTATGTGAATTTCTGTCTCACTGTGTCCTACCTACCAGGCCACCTTAGACATGAAGGAATGGGACAATTAGAACTGAGTGTTTAAGCATCCTTTTGATTTTCTCTTTCTCTTTAAACGTGTTTCTGGTAACACACTGAAGAACGTGCAGTATATAAATATAATAAAACAGAGGCTAGAGACATTGATTATTTAGTTAAAAGTAAGACATTGTTGGGAGCATAACTGGTCTCAAGGTATACATCTGTTGTATTTTGAGCCGTGTCATTGGTAGTTAGCTAACCTAACTTGTGTGAAGTTGCAACGTCGAAGTAATCTTGAGGCAATATTAAATTGCTAATAACCATGCATAGTACTTAAGTCTACCAGTTACGACTTTAAGTCCATCAAATATCAGTAACAAGGAGATGCGGTAGGCCTATCCAATTAGAGGTTCAAATTTAGTTCAAATTCTTCGGTCGTATAGCTACTGTTGTTTTCTATAAACCTGGGCTTATTCCTTAGTCCTTGTAAAATCGTTGTTAAGTTGGAAGTGCATACTGCAAAACTTTAAAGAAAAGAATAGAAAAAAAGTCACAGAATCACTGATTTTGCCATAAGCATCGAAAAAATGACAATTCCTATTAATTATGTGGTTAACGTTGAACCCTGAATTCAATATTTAAGAGTCAGGTAAGGTTTTTAAAGCCAAAGTACCCTAATTTGGTAATGAGTATTTCCAGTCAGCAACCATTGGTATAGCAGTACTAGTTGAACATTTCATGTTACTATCAAAACAGTGATTTCTGCTACAGGCGAAGGCTCAATCGGGATAATGAAATAGACTAATTATTATAAGGAATTTTCGGTGTAGCTATTCGGTGATTTAAGAAGAAACTTTTTCTTTACTATTTTTTATACAGTGTGCAGCTCAAGCCCTTGTGAAAACGGTGGAAGTTGTTTCGAGGTACGAAATGGGTTTGTGTGTTCGTGTGGCGATGGCTTCATTGGCCGAAGATGTGAAGTGGGTAAGAAATCTTTAACCAACGATTTTTGTTCTTCTAAGCTAAAAGAACGTTGAGACTTTACACACATAATAGATATAGCAATGTTTTGAATCTATAAACAAGTTGTTAGCCAATATTACCCATTTGCCTAGTTCGATTTGGTAATTAAAGGAGAATTTTTGAAATTATGACATGGATAATAATACATTCCTACATAATATATTACGCCATCAGCAAACAGTAAACTTAGCATTCCCCAGCGTGTTTCACATTCTTTCTTACTTAAGTCTGTATGCGCTCAACGTATTATCAGTATAGACTCAGGTATTCAAAATTGAGAAGACTATGCTTACACTTTCTTCCAAAAGTATTTTTAAATAATTGCCGAACTCTCTCCACCCCTTAATTACAAAACTTAGAAACTTTGAACTATGAATGTTCAGGTAATGTGGTCCCTCACTTCGTGTGTGATCCAGAACAGTGTGTATGTGGGCAGGGAGTTCTAGTGGCAACTCTCTGATGTTAGGTAGGAACCACTTAACATCAGGGTTGCCATTTCTGGCTTTCACGTTAATGGCAAATTTTTACCAAAAATGTCAAGCCAGAGGTGTCAGCTAATTAAAAAAGGTCACAGAAACACTGCCATAGATGAAGAAAAGATCACGAAAACACTGAAACATATTTACATTTGCTTTGTTTACCTATTATAAATCCCCCCCTCCCTAATTAAATGAAAACTTCAATGCCAAACAAGCTTTTTAGAATTTGGAGTGAAAATACCACTTGGCAACCCCAATTACCATTTGTGAAATACAAATGATAGGCAACGACGTAATCCTCATTCAATTCACTGCTTTTTACTCATGGCAAACTATTTGTGCTTTTCTGTTCAATTCAAATGTTAAGTTTAACCCAGCGCATTTTATAGAACTAATATTCCATAGACAGCGTGTATAAGGCAATATTTTTTGAGCGTGAATGTTGTATGGTTAAATTGTGTTGTGTAACGATTACTCCGGATTGGAAATTTAGTGTAATTTACAAAGAGCTATAAGCTACCTTTTTACAGATAAAGCGTCATTACCTGAATGATTTACGGACGTCACTTGCAATAGGTTCCAATCACATACCAGCGTGTGCTTTCATGAATAGGCTATCTTATGGACTAAAATAGTACAATTTTGTCAAAACCAACTGAATGTTATTACATTCTAGCTGACGCAGCACCCGTTAATTAGCGTGGGTCAGTGACTCCGGAGAATTCGTAACCACTGTGTAACGCCATGAACGCTAAGATTTATTGAAATCAAACATATCAGTTCCCTGTTGAGTCTTTTCGTTATTTGTTTAACGATGGGCATTAGCCCGTTCAGTTAGTAACACTTCTATTTGCACCTAAAGAATGTTTAGGAATGTTTTAAGCAACATTGTCAAGACAAATTATTCTGTGAGGTACTCTGATGACTTCTGTGTGTTCTCCCCTAATGCAGACGTCTAAACAGATACAGTGACAATCAAGGTCAATTATGAGCCTTTTAACATGTTTGAGATATATGTCGACCCTAAAACAGGTGCAAATAAAATTAAGTTGGATAGTTATGTTAAGGAGTAAGTACTCTGGCCATAATGTTTCTTTAGTTCCTTTATTCGACTCTGGAAATTATGATGTGAAATTGTAACATTTTCTAGTTACGCAAACTTGTAGAAAGCAGGTAAAATGTCATAGCTCCATATTGTTGATCAGTATTATTTTTCTTTAGTTTGTAACACCTTGGACTGGTAATTGGTAGAATACTAAAATGTGAAGAGTTTTCATAATTCGAATGCCAACGAGTATATGCATGCATCAGACTTTTTTACTGTAGAGAAAGCTGAATAATGATCATCAATAAAGTGAAAACGATTGTTTCTATTGTTACTTTTAAAGCTATCATATTAAATCCTGAAGATGTGTTTATTATTTCATTTAAGCTGGTATGGCCATGGTGTGTGAACATAACACGTGTGGCAACGGGGGAACCTGCACCATATCTGATGGTTTAATTTCGTGTGATTGTCGTCCGGAATATACTGGCAGTAGGTGTGACACATTGGGTAAGTCACGTCTTATACACTCACCAATTTTAATGCTATACAGGCTAGCACAGGGAATCATGTCATACCTTACAAAATTTCTAGACGACTGCAAAGATGTTTTTCTACTGCACTTTAAAGATATTGCAAAGTCGAAGTTCAAGAGCGGTGATGATGCACCCAACAGTTTGTCACAAAAAAAAAAAAACAAAAAACAAAAAACAACGAAAAACGACCGTAATATTGACATTTCTGAGTGTGAGACATTGTTCTCGATAGTTTGGTTTAGGAGGACAGAATATTTTTGTCCCCTCCATATTTTGTCAAGGACAGTAATACTAGGCTCCATTACTCATAAAACGTCTTTACTTCCGGGGCGCTTCTCGCGCATACCACACTACATACTTGTGTAACGATGAATACGGTTTTCGAAGAAAAAACGGCAAATATACAAGAACATTTACAACTTTTATTACCGGTATCGCACTAAATGAGGATGTCCCCATGCGGCAATGAAAATTTTCCCCAGTCATGACGATTTCCCTTGGGAAACAGTCTGTTGTGGTAGCATGTCACATTTTAATGTCCCTCGGTCATTACCTCTGTCATTGGTACAAATTAATTGTTTTAAGTTGCATTTTCTAGGTCAGCAGGTATCCTCAGTAGACGTCTGAAGAGGGTCATTAGATGACTGATAATTGTATCGAAAGTTAAAATGTTATTTCTCACTTTTCGTTCAGTTTCTTTAACCCCTCTTGTTGTAAATTTTCTATTGCTTCCTTTCTTGCACTGTACATAAAGGAGGGACTTTTTTCATTCTTTTTTATCTATGGACGCTGGCATTCTAGGTGACATCATTAAGGGAAACTCAAATTTTGACGGTCAACGCCACTTTTACGTATTATTTATTGTGTGTGGCTTTGGAATTGCATTCTCTCGGCGCACTTGGGGAGTCCATTGATAATACGTAACAGCATTGTTGAAAATCTTAAACTTTAATTTTCCCGAACCTAATTGAAGCTCCATATGGGTCCCTCTGAACATTCTTTTCCCCATTTGACACCCTTAGTTTCCTACCGGGACGAAATGTTACTCTGACCTTTTTAAGTGTGTTATCGTTAAGCCACCCTACAGTACGCATATTCAGCCATATAAGATCGGACAAAAATTTGCTATTTAGGAGCATATTATATGCTACTTTCAGTATAGCACGTATTCAAAATTTGGGCAAAACTGCTAAAGCTTCCTATATAACGCAACGGAACAGTCTTTAATTACAAAAATGCGCAGCACAGTTTCCACTGCGAGCACCGTCGACTATTTTTTTTCCTAAGACCAATAGGGACAACTATGATTTTCCCTCAAAATCTGAACTTTTACTTTGACCTGAGCATTACTTTCATTTATGATGATATCTATGGAAATTTTTGAAAATCGTCTCGATTCGTCCCGGGGAAAATTTTGCGTACCTTCCCTTTGTTGTTCTACCGTCTTGAACTTGAAAACGGCCTACTTGTTATCATGGCAACCGCATTGCTGAAAATAGATATATTTTGATGATGCTGATAACTGTGATTGGTAATGTATCATTTTTTGTACATACAGTGGAGGAAGACCCTTGCTCATCAAATCCTTGTGAAAACGGGGGATCTTGTCAAAGTAGCGAAGACGGCTTTACTTGTGATTGCGCGGAGGGCTATACCGGTAGTCAATGCACAGGTAATGTATACTTAAGATTAATTTTCAATCTTTTCAACCTGCAAGGTAGGGCTCATAACTATCTATAGTATAAATTACATTCACTGTGTGTCCTCTAATATGAAGTCGGAGTTGGTTGTCAAGTAGACATGCGAGGTCTATTAATTGCATATTTGAATATTTGATGCCTACTGCTGTGCGCTGTGAAAATGAGCACGGTTTTCACTCCCCTCTAATGGACCTTATTTGTTGTCGTTGGCATTGCCTTTATCGTTGCTCTTGTTGTTGTTATTATTAAGCTAGCCGTACACTACACGACTTAGCACACCGCAACCCAACTCGATCGTCGGGTCGCCAACAGTCGTGAGGTGTGCAAGAGTTTAAGACTGCGATTGGCAGTTTTAAGATCAGTTTTAAGTCGCGCCGACTTCAGTCGGGAAGAACCAACATGTTCGTTCTTCCCGACTGAAGTCGGCGCGACTTAAAACTGGTCCTAAAACTTTCAGTCGCAGTCATAAACTCACGCACACTATACGACTGTTGGAGATCCGACGATCGAATTGAGTTGCAGTGTGCAAAGTCGTGTAGTGTACGGCTGGCTTTAGTCATCCCGGTTTCTACATTTTTGTCGACAATTTCGAATATAAACATGCTTGAAAACGATGAAAGTGACAATACAATTTCGTATCTCAAGATGACCTTCTGAAAAAAATAACAAATTTTAACAAGATGACGCATGATCTTATTGACAATATTGAATATTATTTCAGTGAAGGAAGACCCCTGCTTATCAAATCCTTGCGAAAACGGAGGATCTTGTCAAAGTATCGATGATGGTTATATCTGTGATTGCACCGCGGGCTATACCGGAAGCACATGCAAGGGTAAATTCATTGTTTTATTAAGTAGAATCGTAACAAAACCCTTTGCCAAATTTTGCAATCGAGTCCTTTCAAAGATAAGACACAGTGAGAAACTTCGATCTTTACAATCCTCGGAGTAGAAAGTAATCCTGGAAGGGATTCGCATTTCTTTTATGGGCAAACCCAAATAACTGTGTGATGGAAACTGTCAAGTAAGGAAAGGATCAAAAAATCTTAATTAATCAATAATTTATAAAACGCCGAAGACCCTATTTTCATTTTTCATCAATGTCTTTTACAGTGAGTTCCGTACTGCTTTCATGATAGTAATCATGTGCACATATGAAAAGCTGTTCGGTTGCTTTACGATACAAGAGAGCTTAGGGAGACTGTGGTTAGTCGAACCGGCAGACAAGTTGAACCACCCCCATATTACCATAAAGAAGGGTTACAAAAATATAGTAATGCTCCCTCCAAGAAAGAACAAGGTTCTAACAACACTTTCTGCTTTAGACCTTATGCATTGACATCGCACTGACGTATTTTGGAGGAAAGCAATGAAACACACGTTCACTCACGCGGCGTAGACTTCGTACGCGCGTATCCCTGGGGCACAAATCAGCTGTCTGCATTTGTTGGTGTACTTGCAACGATACGCCACTTTCGTCCAAGCAAGGAAGCAATTTCTGCTCTGTGACATCATATTCATAAGGTTTATGGGAGCATACAAGTCCAAGACATACGCCTGTAGGCTCAGCTTTAAAGATATTCAATTCGCCTTTTAAAAGTGAATTTTTGAGAAAATGCAAAGTGCTGTGTGTTAGACACTGACAAATATTTTGATCTTCACATATTACATTACGCCGACAAAGTGTGACATTTTAACACACTCTCTCATTAACATTGATCACTTCCTTGATCTAAGTAGCTATTCTTAGCTCATCACATCATTTGGGGGGAACGTTGAACAGCACAAGGTGGGGTAAGTTGAGCATTGATGTTCTACACACTTGAGGTTATTAACAAATGCTTAAGTTGTAATTAAACCATTGACTTTGATGAGCCTTCAGGAAATATAAGGGATAGTTTTCATATTATTAATCAAGTAATTAACAGCATAATCAGAGTTCCATAGCAATACCATATGTAAACTGCGTTTGCTCAAATTACTCTACGAGTGAGGTAAATTGAGCCATTTTTTCAATGTCCTGTAGGTATTTAGTATTCTTTCATTAATTAATCATACCGCAACGTAAGTTAGACAGTCTGTTGTACATGTGGTATTTCCTATTTATCGAAGACCACTTATGTAGTTTACGTAAGACTTAAATTAAAAAAAAGTCTCTCAACTAACTCCTTCCTCCCCCTAAGCCTTCACTCTTTCGATAATGGGTAGAGCAATTTGACCTAACACAGTGTTGGCAAAATAAATAGGCTTGGGATGACTGCAGAAGGTGATAACATCAGGGAGTTGCTCCCCTGGTAATACCTCTTTCTGACGTACGGGTGTTGATAGCGAATGGAGCTAATGTATAAGTACAGACGAGGGCGTTGGTACCAGCTAGATTACATCTCCAAAGGGGCGTGGGATTCCAATTTTCACCACAAATAAGGCCATTTGTACGGAGTAACTTTAAAATAAAGCACGTCGTAGGATTTTTATTGTAGTTCAAGTTGTTTGTTTTGGTATGTATTTGAAGGCGCGTCTTACGAGGAACATGGATCGAGGTCTGAAGAACCATTCAAAAGAACATCAAGTAAAATTAAGTAAACGTTAAAAAGAAATGATTAAAACATTTGGCACAAATAATGCTGGATGATAATAACGCTACTCTGAGGAGTGTTTTGAATAAAACCCTACTCTTCTATGCAAAATAAAAACATTCTTCAGTTACTGGAACATTAATTGTACTCTATATGCAATATCCATGCCTACAAGAGATGAGGGACCTTAGATTCAATCGAAGAACAAAATGAGGACAGTACAAAACGAGTACAATGCAACTGCTCGAGACTGGAGAAATTTTTACTTCTTTCTCAAAGAATAATGCTCAAAATAATCAAAACAACCAAGCAACCAGTGGATACCTTTTTATTTCTCACAAGTATTGCTATGCGAAATGATGATTTTCCATCTTTTGTTTCTTTGTTTTTTTACTTTCCCGAGAGAAGATATGCAGACTGATCACGAGTGTCACGACTGACAGTCAAAAGGGGGGGTGTGTCACCACCTGGGGGAGAAGTAAAACACGATCACCAGCCGGCAAGAGGGTTCCCAGCTCTAATCCTGGTCCCCACACATACATACTACTCCCGCAAGAATGGAAAGTCTCTCGTCGTTGTGTCGTCACTTAATACGCTATTGTTAAAGGCTCCCTAATCTCACCCCAGATAGTAAAATTCTGAAAGTTTACTTTTAGCCCCTCATCCAATAACACAGAAAACACCTACTTGTACACTTCTAAGACAGAGCCACAGTACATAGCTGGCACTGAATGTAATATGCTAGAAGCCATTCACTTTGACACACACTGTATGTGATCTTAATTGGGAACACAGCTGACTGTGTAAGCCATCGTTGACCATCCAGAGTGGAGCTATATTGCTTGAATGAATGTCAGTCAAAGTGCAGTTGTGTCAACTTTATTTAGAACTGTAGGGCTATTCCTAAATATGTTTGGGTAGGGAGTTGCTAGCAACTCCTGGTTTAGGCTGGGGGGGGGGGGATGCCATATCTCCTTTAAACGACTTTTTGTACATCACCTGGCCGGTTTACGCCCTCACTTTACAAACTGTTAAGCTGTCATTGGAATGGCTCTTGCAAAACATTTTCATCATGTTGATGCGTGATTCCTCAAATACTCATTTAGCAGCATTTAAAAACGAAGACATTTTTATAATCTTTTGATGTTACAGTTCAACGTTTACTTTATTGAAAGTATTGTTGCGTAATTTATATACTTAATGTATGAAATAATATGTGCTTTGTTTATAACATAATACGTTCAATTTGTTATCGTAGAGGAGGCTGATCCATGTTTATCAAACCCCTGCGAAAATGGAGGATCTTGCCAAAGGAACATTTCAAGTTTTACCTGTCAGTGTTTAGAAGGATATACTGGTGGACGATGTGAGACACCAAGTAAGTAGTAACTTTTGTCGGATGTGGCTGTGGCTGTGACTCCTTCAGGACTGAAGCGCGGAAGCAAAACATGCTATATTTACATTGCACTGAGTTTGGTGTTGCTTCCCTGTTTCAGTCCTGAAGAAAGGAGAGCTACATCTGAAGAATGTTTAGTAAATTAAGGTATTGTTGATTTGTTGGTTCGAAAATAAACGGCTGTTAGAGCATTCAAGATGATTAATCTTCCTAGATATATGTTAAAAGGGCAAATAATGGACTTACTGTATAACTTGCAAGGATATTGCCTTACTAATGACGTTACTAAACTTCATTTCCTCTTTTACCAAAAATTAGCCCCAGGTGGCTAAGTCGCGACACATTGAATTAAAGAGTTGCGTCCAGTTACGCTGAGGTGGCACTTTATCACAGCTCAACAAAGCCATGTTGGATGGACCATCAATGGCGTAAATAGTTATACGCAGAGACTTTTATGAAACAGACAAACAACGGTTGTGTACGATCTTTGAAATACTAGAATAAGAACACCATGGACCCTTAGCCAGCCCATGCGTAAAAGTAGGGACTCGATCGACTATACAGTTCAAGAGGGTCCTAACTTGCATTACACCATATATATATATATATATATATATATATATATATATATATATATATATATATATATATATATATATATATATATATATATATAGGTCGAAGTTAGGTAGATCGAACGTGGAATAAGTAGGTCGAAAGTTGTGTTTGGTGTTCGATCATGAAGTTGAAATCAATCCCACGTGCTGGCATAGCCTTTTCACACAAGGGAAAGTGCAGAAGAAATAAATTCAGAGAGAAAAATCAAGTCACAACCAGGAATTGAACCCGGGTCTCTCGCGTACCGGGCGAGCGCCTTAACCACTTGGCCATTGTGACACTTGTGGTTCAAGACATAGAACAAGGTACAAATACTGCCGCACTCACTTTTTCTCTCCTGTTACCATGGTAATTCCCCAAGCGGGGTAATGAATAATCAGTAGGTCGAAGTTAGGTAGATCGAACGTGGAATAAGTAGGTCGAAAGTTGTGTTTGGTGTTCGATCATGAAGTTGAAATCAATCCCACGTGCTGGCATAGCCTTTTCACACAAGGGAAAGTGCAGAAGAAATAAATTCAGAGAGAAAAATCAAGTCACAACCAGGAATTGAACCCGGGTCTCTCGCGTACCGGGCGAGCGCCTTAACCACTTGGCCATTGTGACACTTGTGGTTCAAGACATAGAACAAGGTACAAATACTGCCGCACTCACTTTTTCTCTCCTGTTACCATGGTAATTCCCCAAGCGGGGTAATGAATAATCAGTAGGTCGAAGTTAGGTAGATCGAACGTGGAATAAGTAGGTCGAAAGTTGTGTTTGGTGTTCGATCATGAAGTTGACTTGATTTTTCTCTCTGAATTTATTTCTTCTGCACTTTCCCTTGTGTGAAAAGGCTATGCCAGCACGTGGGATTGATTTCAACTTCATGATCGAACACCAAACACAACTTTCGACCTACTTATTCCACGTTCGATCTACCTAACTTCGACCTACTGATTATTCATTACCCCGCTTGGGGAATTACCATGGTAACAGGAGAGAAAAAGTGAGTGCGGCAGTATTTGTACCTTGTTCTATGTCTTGAACCACAAGTGTCACAATGGCCAAGTGGTTAAGGCGCTCGCCCGGTACGCGAGAGACCCGGGTTCAATTCCTGGTTGTGACTTGATTTTTCTCTCTGAATTTATTTCTTCTGCACTTTCCCTTGTGTGAAAAGGCTATGCCAGCACGTGGGATTGATTTCAACTTCATGATCGAACACCAAACACAACTTTCGACCTATATATATATATATATATATATATAATATATATATATATTTCTCTAATTCGGCACTTAGGGGGAAAGTTGTTGTTGAAAAGTCGACCTTAAGGGGAAAAAAATTTTCGGGTGAAATATAAATTTCGCCTTAACGTTTCCACACACTTTTTCTATAGGAATACGTAAACTTACAAGGGCGCCCTCTTAGATTTACAAACTAGATGCCATTACTTCAAAGTTGTCAAATTTACGGACACCTAGCTGTTAACACGAACGGATGGCTGGCCATTCAAATAACGTTAGTTTATATGTTTAGACGTTAGGGCGAATTTATTTCTTATGTATTTTATTATCTTTTTTTCGCCCTATCTACAAGCAGATATAACAATTTCCCCTTAAGGTGGGAATTAGCGTTATATATATATATATATATATATATATATATATATATATATATATATATATATATATATATATATATATATATAATATATATATATATATATATAGGATAATGTTAACACTATGATTACAATTGTGCATGACTTTTCGTTGTCACTGTCATATTGCTACTTGATTTTAACATACTTTTAACACAGTTTTGGTTTTTCTATTTGCTACTGAAATAATAACATTTACTTTACAAACTGCTTTTACAGATCCTTGTGTACCAAATCCCTGTCAAAATGGTGGAATTTGTAACAGAGGCACAAGAGGGTTTTCATGCACCTGTTTGGCAAACTATGTTGGCAAAACTTGCGCAAATAGACAGGACGAAGGTAATCTTCAAATTGCTTTTTTCGATGTAATAAACGAGCTAATGGTTTGGACAGTAATGTGTGATCATGGGTCACTTTGACAATTGATTTATGTGTGCCATCGATCACGGCTTGGAAATAGTGTTTGTGTGCATTAAACCATACAAACATGAAAACAACCTAATAGTGAGTCTGTTTATATGTAAAACCAAGAGTCAAAGGGTCTCACTGGTAAAACATATTCCGTAAAAGTTAAACTTGTCCTTATAATCAACCTGAGATCCACCTAGGGTGGGAGAGGGGAGGTATAAGCCTTATATGGTCATTGCTCATACCTGACATGATACTTAGATGAAAATACTGAACATTTAATTCAAAGAGAGAGGTTTAAAACTACAAAATGTATGTTGCAAAAGCTGAAACAGACATGAAAGATCTTACAGTCCTTATTGCATTACAGTGACATGGCTTCATCTTCTTTCTTCTTTTCAAAAATGTTTGCCGAAAGTTGGTCTTATTTACCTCTTTTGGGGTTTTCCTTTTAAGATAAGACAGATGCAGGCAATGTGAGAAGTACAAAAAATAGTGTCGGAATTAACGCCGTATTTTGTTTGAAATGACCTGATTTAATTTCAACTGTCACTGTTAAGCAAGAATGAACACTCAGTTTTATTGTTTATACGCTTCCTATACTGAATGTACGTTCCAATTGGCAATGGCCGGGGTTTTAGAGACTTATTTGTACACACTCTCATTTCCAAATATAAACTCACAGTTATTGCTAACATGGTTGATGTCACGTACTTCTTGATGTCAATCTTGTGCTACTCAGGTTACCTGTCGTTACTTTTCTTTGCTTTGTCTCAAACCCCTTTTAAGTCTCAAAGGGCACTCCTACATCGTGAATTTGGTCACTCTCTGATTTCGAGACTTGACTTAACTATACCATCCTCCTTTCAAAATTTCCTGTCTGTCTGAAGTATGTTATTTTTCAAGTTTGTCCTCATCTTTCTAACAGAAATGGTTCCACTCTGTATAATCTAGACATAAATGCAGTAATCATGTGTAATGTCGAGATGAATTCAGTATTTCCATTTCACGGTATTTTTTATCACTCTGATGTACTTGATGCAGTAGTAGAAACGGACTCAAATCAATTTTTACGTAATATACAGTTTCTCTATCAGCTCAGTGAAACCGACTGCTCTATGTTTTACTTTTTTAATAAAAACGTTTTCAAGAAAATTTTAATTTTAATATGCATCACCTTAATAGTCGTAGTCATGCAAAGTAAAAACTATGAAATAATCGTTGATTCTCTCTCTCTACTTAACCGCGATTTCACTGCAAAGGGACTCACTGAAACTTGGTTCAATGATAATATACCATCTATTGAAATTGACTTTTACAGTTTTTATAGTTTAATCAAGAGCCACGGGGAACATAAAAAAGGAGGAATAGTTTGTTTATTTATTCAAGATTATTTTATGTTTGATCGATGAGCAGAAACCTAACTTTTCAATAAGGATAAATTCATTAACTATTGTCACATACTCGTCCATCGCCATCTTTTCAAATATCGCAGACAGAATTATGTTTCATTTCATTCATTTATTTAAGTCGTCCGCACAAACATATATCAAAAACATGAAACGGACAGGACACTAGAGAACAACAACTGTTGAACGGGCTATAGTGCCAGAAAAAATAATACAACAAAGAATATAACAAGAAAAGAAAAATAAGAAAGTACAAACAAACGCAGCGAAAAAAAGCATGTTTCATAGACTTCATTGCTTCCTTCAGAGGCACAATATACTGACAAACGATCATCATGACGGCTTTCTTCCTGGCCGCTCTAAACAAGTTGTTCCGATAGATGCCGAGGAAACATTCATGGCTCAACAAAGCTTCTGTTAAAAATCAACATAGCACATTCCCTAACCTGTCTTAAACCTTTGATACTGTTGATCACGATATTCTTTTCACTAAATTGTCACATTATTGTTTAAGCAAGGTGTCATATAACTAGATTACAAGCTACGTATTTAACAGAGAGAAATTCACGTCTTTCAAGGGCGTTCCCTTTGAACTGTGCAAGGTAAAATGTGGAGTTCCTCAAAAGTCCACTCGTGAGCCCGTTTTCTTCATAATCTATGTTAATGACTAAAAATATGTATCTAAAAGACTTCACTTGTATTAAATGCTGATGACAGTAACAGGCGCGGATCCAGGGGGGCCTGGGGGCCCGCCCCCCCCCCCTCGCCTCGAAAAAGAAACGAAAGGAGAAAAAGAGAAGAAAAAGAAAAAAAAAGAAAAGGAGAAAGAAAAATTACGAGCAAAAAATGAATAAAAGTGTCTAAGAACGTATTCAAAGTATATATTTCTGTAGGGGTTGGGTGGAGCTATCGCTGCATTATCTCTTTAAATATCTTTCAAAGTGGCTGGCGACGAAAGGAGCGCTACAATGTTCGAAAACAGGTAAATAGCTGAGTAATGATCCTTGACTTAAGATCTAAATAAGTAAACATCGTGACATATGTAGTATGAGCTCGGCTAGCGGCACTGAAATTTAGTAACAATTTTGTGTTAAAGAGTGAAATATTTTGTAATCTAGATGGATTGAGAGGCAAAGTTTTCGCCATAAAGACCTTGCAGAATGAATACAGAAGACCAGCTGTCAGGTGACGTGCTATTGTGCACAGTGGCACCAGCTGTTGCAGGCAAAGTAGCGGCGTGCATACCCTATTCGATTTCGAAACTGTCTGAAAAGTTTTAAAATGAACTCAAAAGGCTTTTAAGGTACGGAAAGTGGCGTCGGCACAGTGGGCAATGGGTGACGTGTGTCCCCCTCCTCCATGGATTCTTGAAAATTTTTAAAATGGTCCCAAAAGTCGTTTAAGTTACAGATTTCTGTGGAGGGTGTAGGGTGAGATGTACTCTTTATGACTGGTTTATTTATTCTAACCATTTTCTTTCACAAACTGTTCTCAAACTATCATAAGTTTTGGAAGTTCTTGACAAATTCCAAATTTTTGAACGCTACGCTAGCGTCAAGCCTTGTGTCAGAGTTGTCCTTATTATCAATAGCTTTCGGTAACTACTCACGGGGGAACAAAGGAGCAAAAGTGCTTTTTAAGAATTCTCAGTCAGAAGATTCGTTTCTGAATAGCATAGGTTGGTGGGAAAGTGACAGTGTCCATTGCAGGTTCTGAAATGCAGGTTTTGTCATGGACTAATATTTTATTCAAAATTTCGGCGCGCTTCGCGCACATTTGACAGGGTTTACACCCGATTTTATATACCATTGACAGAGCTATTACGCAAGATTATTCCAATGCAACATTTTTTTAAAAAGTACATCTCCTTCTCTGCAGGGCTCTCATCATTATGGGATCTTTGACTAATCGAGTCTAGCACATGATTTGAAGATTGAAAGTACGTAATTGTCGTTGCTCATTTTCCAAACATCTTACCTCGACGTTCAATAATGACGAAAATCTTTTCTGAAACGAATTTTGCCTGTCCACCATCCCTCTTGCTATACCTAAAAAGAAGGTGATATATTATATCTCCTTCCATATGGATGTCGGGTAGTGAGAATCCCGTTGGTCCCTCTTTTGTTTACTGTAACTAATTTAGAGCTCCCGGGAGGCTCTATACTGTTCTCTGTCAACCTTGGATATCCTTTTAAAATGTAAAGGAAAAATTTTAGTATAGTCCAAGAATATTTCTGTGGACTCCACGCAGGTATAATTTCGTGTACAATTTTCCCATTGGCGTGGATCATGGGGGACGGGGGACGCGTCCCCCTCACTTTTTTAGAAGGGGGACATCGTCAAAAAGTCCCCCTCACTTTTTCAAAAATGATGGAACAAACTGCAATTATGCCTAGGAAAACGAAATTTTTAGAAGAAAAGTAACTTAAAAATCGTACACTTTTGTTGCACCAAATCGCATCTGAGGGCATTCAGTTCTGAAAAAAATTTCCCTTAGACCCCTCCCCCATGCCGAAGATCACAAAACTTATTGCCTCCCCGTGACGCAAATTCTGGCTACCACCACCTGTTTCTTCCACGCCACCAGGACGGCGATTCACAAATGTGAAAAAGCCCCCCCCCCCCCACACAAGCACACACACTTTTGGAGATGAATCCACGCCCATGATTTTTTCTGGGACTTAAGGAGGTTTGAAGACAATAAGTTAACCGTCTCTTACTCCCCTTTTTCACCCGAACAAAAGTTAGAATTCACTTAATTGTAGACATTTTCTAAACATACAATCACTTTAGAATGACCCAAAGATACCATCATTTTGCATATAGGCCCCCTAAAATTAACAAAAATTTCTCAAAGGGGAGGGTAAACCCCTTCCTGGGATTGCACTCTCATGTACTAATAAGAAAAGGCTCTCCCACTCTTGTATATAGCGTACACAAAATCCCACTGCCTAAAATGGCACGGTTTACAGGTTTAGCAGTTATCTGCGGTTCCCCCAATCACCAACTCCCGCCGGCACCATCGGTCATAGATTTCTGAAGGGTATACCCTTCAGAAGTCCATAAAGAAGGTGATATAGGTGATATATCATCTCTCCTCCCATACGGATGTGAGGTTGTGAGAGTCCTATTGGTCCCCCTTTTCAGTGTACAATTAATGCAGAGCTCCCGGGAGGCTCTATACCGAAAATTTTCGGCGCGCTTAGCGCGCAATTGTTTACGCTCAGAGGTACGTTTTTATTGAGTGATGGATTTATTTTTATCACTTTTTACCAAAACTCATTTGAAATCTTTCACGATTTTTGCAAAGTCTTCTCAATATTTCTTGATTTTTGCTTAATCTGCGCACTGTTAGCCTTGAATTGCTCCTTTTACTATCAATAATTAAGGTCCCAAACGTATTCGCATTACTCATCGGTGGGGTTCTACCATAAGCCAATTATTCGTGTGCATAAACGTGATTTCAGAGTCAGCATTGTAAGGATATAAAACAACTGATATTCATTTTTTCACCCTCCTCTTCTTATGAGAACTGAAAACTTAGTATCGAACCCACCTTCTAATTGATAGACACACATAAAGGGAATTGACACCGTTAGTCATAGCAATGGTTTTAAATGTAAATTCAAATTTTCGGCGCGCTTCGCTCGCAATTGTTTCATCTGACGTCCTATACCCGAATACCGTATAACGAAAATAAAACACTCATTATGGCAAAAATCATTTCAAGTTACCTACACGGGCTCATAATGTTGGCGTGTAAGTTTTAAGATAACTTAGATTCTCCGTAACTTCTGCAGGTACATATAGTAACTTATACTGAGCCATACACATCAAATTCCATTCAACATGAAAAGGTATAAAATCTCACTGACATAAGAACTGGAGCCGATTTCTGTGCTCTTAAAATGCAATATTGCGAGAGCTTCCGGGGGATTCGCCCCCTGGACCCCCACCGGGGCTCCGCCCCTCGACCCCGCCAGGGGCCCTAACGCGGGCCCCTGGACCCCACGCGTAGGGACTCGCGCTTCGCGCTCGTGGTGCACCTTCGGTGCACATGAGGTTTTCCATCTTGGGCCCCCCCTCAAAATTTCTGGATCCGCGCCTGGACAGTAATATCCTCTTCAGCGATTTTAATTTACATCGTCTGGAGCAGTAAGTGTGTTGTGAACTTTAACTTAAGTTAATTTCATTTAGTTTGCCGTAAACCAAGCTCTGTAAGCAGAGAAAACGAATTATGATATTCAATACCGTAGCCAGTAGTAGTTATCGGTTAATGTTTCTAGATCGATAGCAAATATTTGAGAGCTGTTGCTAATGTTAAATTACTTTGAATCTTCATTGATTTCAAGCTTTCTTAGGGCAATCATATCTCATCTCAAATTGCAAAAGTCATTGGTACACTAGAAAGGCTGAAGAATGTGCTCGCTAGAGAAGCACTCCCCACAATATAGTATCTAACCTTAATCTATTCCCACCTTAGCTATGATTGTTCCGTCGGTTATCTGGTCTAGTGCATGCCTTTCTCAACTGAACAGGTTAAATGTCCCACAAAAACGCTCCATCAGACACACTGCCTGTTCCAAACACTTGTCTGCAGTGGCCAAGTGGTTAGAGCATCCGACTTGCAGCCGGAAGGTCTAGGGTTCAAATCCTGGCCGGGTCATACCAAAGACTTTAAAAATGGAACCTACTGCCTTTGTGCTTGGTGCTCAGCATAAGCAATGGAGTAGGGAAAACAAGCCAGTGAGCCACAACTGGAAAAAAGGCCGTGGTCGTCTCGACTTGAACCAATTGGTTGGAAACTGGGACGTTAAACCTCATCTAACTACCTAAATAACCAAACACTTGTCCACACAAATCATTTATTCAAGTCACTGAGTCTTCTGAAACTCACTGACATACAAACTCCTGGTGTTGCTATACCACCGTTCACTTAACATTTTTACCAAATTATTGACACTTTTCAGTCCTTGATCAGAATACCCGTCAATCTACATTCCTGGGTCAAGACTCTCATAATTTTTCATAGTATTGCTCTATCCGTAACCGTACCATTAGGTTTGGAATTCTCTTCCGTATTCTGTAACTGACAAGCCAATCATGCAATATTTTAGACAGATTCTACTTTATGGCACTGGAACCTACTAGGTACCATTATCGTAATTCTTGTTTTCGATGCTGTACTTAATTGACATCATAGTTTTGATTTATGTGACTGTCTTTTAAATTCCATCTCAATAACCATTTTTCGCAGGTAGGGGAGGGGCGTGGGTCTAGAGGGATTTTGCACACTTCCTTTCACCTCATACACATTCTTCTCTACTTACATCTTTGTTATGTTTGTACGTGTGCGCGTGGGTGTACGTGAAGTGATAATACAAATATGCGAAACGAAAGATTTTGCTTCACTTTTTAAAGCAATTAAAGCATAGGCGTAGAAAGCGGAGGGAGCTGGAGGGCTTTAGCCCCCAGTTAAATATGAGAGGGGGTGAAGTATGCTTCCGCCTCCCAAGATCCAAGGGCAAAAACCCCTTATTTGTGTCTTCTGTAAGAAATGTCAAAAATTTGCAGTAATTTTCTTGTCCAAAATGTTGCACCAAATTGCATCTGAGGACCCTCAAGTACCCAAAAATTTTCCAAAGGGAAGGGGGAGACTTAGACTCTCCCCCGGGGCGGCGATCCGATACAATGTTCAGTCCCCCCCCCCCCCCCGTCTCGAAAAGCTTCGTACGCCTATGAATTAAAGCAATCGATAGGAATAGTAAATGGTATCAATCCACCATAGGAAGGTTTCACGCGTGCACACGTCAACTAACGCAACTTTCTGGAGGCCAAACAAACATACGTGGACGATATGTCATGTACTAAAGCAATGTGGTGCGATGTGCAGTGTCCTCCAGAACAACTAGTTCGTCCACTGAATTTGACCCTTGACCCTATGACCTTTGGTGGAAGCTTCTTATATAAATACTAGCGCTTTAAAGTCAGTCTTAGTTTACATCCCAGCTAAACTATTAGTTTTGAAGATGGAATTGGACTAATCATTTTCATCTTTTTGATCAACCTTCATCTTACATAATATTTAAATTTTAAACTTCAGATCTACATCACCTTTTTACCTTTTTCCAAATTACAAGTACCAAGGATTGTGGGAGTTTTGGCATGTGGCCAAAAGCGACGCATACCAAAACTCTATAATCTGTTGTAATTGTTATTTGGAAAAGAGTCTGTTGCAAGGCATTCACTTGGTGTCCTCGCGTACTTATTATAACCAGAAACAGAAACAACATGAGACTTTTATTTACGGCTGTGTAACCATTTTATACAAACTTATTTACTTTTTGTTATGCCACAACACGAGTAAATCGCATCGTTAATCTTCCTTTGAATCTAGGTTTGCAAGGGGGAGGGAGTTTCCCCTCGGTACCAGAATAGTTGTGGCTCGTTTAGTTACACTGTATGCAAACAGAGTATTAGACAATTGAGGGTGCTGACTAAAACAATCTTAAAAGGTTAATACTTCACACTGGACGGCTCAGTAAGTAATTTAGGTGTCTGATTTAGCCACGTTTGTGCTATTCTTCACTTAATTTTTCATTAGTGGCATTGCATACATTCTTAGATCTACTTTGAGTTTCTTTGCTGCCATGGTTAAGAACTGTATTGTCAATACCTGAAAACAGATCGTATTGAAAAGAGCACTAGACTTGTTCGGTCTTGCGTGTCGCAGTTTGTATCATCTAATTAATAGGCTACACTCTAAAAACTATGCCCTACAGATTTGAATAGCATCTAATCAATTTAGGAGATAACCGAAACCTTGTCAAAAGTTTGGCAAGTAATAGCTAAAAATGACCCGATGGGTTCATATTCCCAACCAGATCAAGCCAATTTCGGTTCGTGTTCTAAATAGCTAGACTATTTTAGAGTGTATTTTTAGGACTTCAGGGATCTTCAACATACAACCAGCAAATATTTGAAAAACTTGAGGCTCAGTATAGTAAATCTCTCAAAAAAGTTATTGGAGCCGGAGGCGGGGGGGGGGGGGACTACAGCCTCCAATAATTTTCAGTTTGAAGATGTTTTGTCTTAAAACGTGTCCAAATTATCGTTGGAAATGAAAATATCTGGAAATGAATGGTTCAGCCCCCAGTCTCGAGGGTGAATGATCAAGCCCCCTCAACGTTAGAACCTTCCGACGGCAGTGTTCAAACTTGTCGATTTCATTTCATATTACAATATTTTGACAGAATATTTTAAAAAAGGTAATGCCACCCCACTTCTGTCATGCCTTTAAGATTACTTCACATGTAGAAGAGCTGTATCTTAAGAAGAAATTGAACCATGAAAGCAGTTTAAATATCATGTGACTGGCTTTAATTTTCATACATAATGCATCTGAGTAATCATAGTACTTAGCATAATGAGATAAGATTTTTCTCACAGGTTTGGCGACCGAAAGCAACGCAGAAGATACGATATCAACCGACTTTAAGTTAACCACAGGTACGGTAAAATGAATTCAAATTTAACACTGAGAGAATCAAGTGGTATTGATACTATCAACTCAAAATTTTGCAAAGATTTAGAAATTATCTCAGAGTAAAAATTTATTACATTATAGCCATCCCTTGAAACATCAAGTGTAAGTTTCTTGTGCATTTAGTTTCAAAAATCTTAATTCTAGTCTAGTTGTTGCTGGGGAAATTTCAGTGAAAGTTGTTTTTTTTCAAATCAGTATTCTTGTATGTCAGCTATGAGACCAGCTCTCTTGTCTCTTGACATTAATATATGTGAGTGCTTGTTTTCCATCGTGTTAACATGCGACTATTACATGCACTATTCATTTTCAACCATCCATACTTAAAAAGTCTTGCCGTCTCTCTAATATATATATATATATATATATATATATATATATATATATATATATATATATATATATATATATATATATATATATATATATATATATATATATATATATATATAATATATATATATATATATATATATATATATATATATATATATATATATATTTATCCACTTCTTGGGCACGTGCCTACGTAGGAAGGTTATCCCAAGAGGTTTCCAACTCAAGTTTCACGTTCATACCTACTCAGACCCCGTTCATAGACGTAACACCACACGTTACCTACGTTCGTTTGGTTTGATGCGTTCTGCTATTAGCGGAATGGTTAGGAAAAAGGCCTTATTTGACCGGACCATGAATGAACAAAGGTCTTTTCTTTCTAATTCACTCCCTAACGCTGGCGAAGTACATTTTCTCATCCATGTCTATAACCGTAAACTTTACAACTTTTTACAAGAATCCAAATCTAAGACCTTAGCTTCCTTGTTACCCAAGGAGCATTCCACTCTAACCCCTGGCAGTGACCGTACTCCTAACACTAGATTAGTCGTCACCATCCCCTCTGACATGAAATTATCCTCCCCTGAACGTTCAGTCCTTTCAAAAGGTTTGAATTTTGTCCCCCTGAACCCCCTTCCAGATGAGTTTTCTATCCGCAGAGACGTGTCCTCGTTCTGCAGGAGGCTCCGCCTTCGCTTACATTTTGGAGATTCCGATGAAACCTACAACACTTCATCGGAGGACGTTTTCCGTTCATTTCAGTCTAAGCGATCTCCATGGACCCCTAAACCTGGTAAAAGCAAGGTCCTGGACAGTGTAATTGAGTCCATTAATTCCGATTTAGAACGTCTCCTTCCTCCCAAAGTAACTCCCTTTCGTAACATTTCTTTGGACGAGCAGAAGGCCCTCCTGTCCCTCAAGAAGAACAAGAATTTGATTATTAAGCCTGCTGACAAGGGCGGTGCCACTGTTGTTTGGCGTCGAGATCTTTATGTTTCTGAAGCTGAGAAACAACTCTCAGACCAAACAGCATACACCGAACTGCCGATGGACCCCACTTCTGAAATCCAAACCTTGGTCAAGAAAACCTTAGCTACCCTTGTAAGTCAAAAACATCTTCCTGAATCTGCACCCTTGCCCACAAATCTCCAATTTCTGTCTACTGCCCAAAATTCACAAGGCCAATAATCCTGGTCGTCCCATTGTGTCTTCCCACAGCTGCCCCACGGTTCTGATTTCCCAGTACGTAGATTCTGTACTTTCCCCATTAGTTTCAACCCTACCTTCGTTTATCCAGGATACTCCTCACTTCCTTAGGTTAATTCAAAATTTTGAGTTTCCTGAGAATCCCAGTGAACGTACTTTATTCACCATGGATGTCAGCAGCCTCTATACTTCAATCCCCCATCACGCTGCTTTAGCAGCCATACGCCATTACCTTGATCAACGCCAGGACCCTAACATCCCTACCACCACCTTTCTTCGCTTGACTGATCTAGTCCTCACACAAAATTGCTTTCAGTTCAATGGTCGTTTTTTCCGCCAAATTAAAGGAGTAGCTATGGGCACTAAACTGGGACCTTCTGTGGCCTGCCTCACCATGGGCCACTTTGAGGAGCAGTTGTTCTCACGATACACCGGGATCAAGCCCATACTTTATAAAAGGTACATTGACGATATTGTTGGGGTCGCAGCGGGTCCTCGAAACGATTTGGAAGAGTTCATTAACTTTGCTGAAACGTTCTGCCCGTTTTTGAAATTCACTCACTGTATTTCCAACTCCTCAGTAGTGTTTTTAGACACGGAACTATCCATCTCCGACCGTCAAATCAAGTCCAATCTCCACTTTAAGCCCACTGACTCTCACAACTACCTCATGTACCCTTCCAACCACCCCAGATCTTGTACCAGTTCGATTCCTTTCTCACAACTTTTACGGGCCAGAAGGATTTGTTCCGACGACCAGGATTTTGCTAAAGTTTCCAAGCAGATTATTTCTTTCTTTGAACAACGCCAGTATCCACAAAGAGTGCTCTCTAATGCCCTGAAACGCATACAAGGAATTGATAGAGCCGCTGCCCTTGCCCCCAAAACTGACCATACACCCACCAGACGTATCCCGTTGGTCCTATCCTTTCACCCATCTGTGTCACTACCATTGTACGTGCCATTTACAGGGATGTAGAGACCCTCCGTCATGATTCATCCACAGGTGACCATTTTCCTGAGCCCCCATCACAGCATTCAGAATTGAAAAGTGCCTGTCTAAGCACTTGGTCCGTGCCTCCCAACCACAAGCAGTAATGCCTTTACCCACAGGAACTTTTCCTTGCAACTGCAACAGTGGGAGATGCAATACTTGCCTGGTGGACAGTTATGACAAAATATTCTCCATTGTAGGTTCCAGAAACAACCGGTTTAACATTCATCAGCATTTTACCTGTACTTCAGCCAATGTTGTTTACGTCCTCGAAGGTAAACGCTGTAATATAATGTATGTGGAAGAAACAAAACGTCGTCTTGCTGACCGAGTCACCGAGCACCTGAGGTCAATCAAACAGAACCTCCCAGGGTTCTCGGTAGCCACCCACTTCAATCCCCCGTCAACATGCTCGATCCGTGACTTGATGGTTTCGGCGGCCATCTCGTGTCGAGGTTCCGATCATGACCGCCTAGCTGCCGAAAACCGCCTAATCATGAAACTTGGAACCCTGTCCCCACATGGTCTGAACGTTAGACTTGAACTGTTATAACGCAGCAATTCCTGCATTTTTTTGACTTGTGGTAACCACTTAACACTGTCTGTTTTCCTAGCCGAGGTTTACCGTGCCCAATTTTATTGTGTATTTTTTAAATTGCACGTTTGGCCGTATCAACGATCAGTTGCATTTTGCCACCTGATGAAGGGTTTAAACCCGAAACGTCGTGGAATTTTTCACAAACTTTTAGCACTATTTACTACTTTATTTTTACCTACCTACTTCATAAGTGCTACGCAGTACTTTGACCTTATATATATATATATATATATATATATATATATATATATATATATATAAATTAAAGAAAGGAATGCAGTAATGAGCATAACTGGTTGATTTTAGGAGTATAAAAATGTATTTCGAAATTTTCGTTCCCCCTGGGACCTTCGTCAGAGAGATTTTAAGGCAAAATGAGTACAATAATTGCACAAGAAACTGCATGTAATAACAAACAAAAGAGGGGATTAAATTGTTTGCTGGAACGTGTACTGATTTAGAAGACCAAGGTCTTTGTTAAGTCTCCTCACGCCAGACCCTGCAAAGCCCCCTTCCTGCTCGAAGGACCGCCGAATCCCAAGAATCCGAAAAATCCTGGGAGCAGTTCAGGGACTTTGGGAGTCTAGGCGGGTTTCTGTAAACCCGTAGGTGCTGGGGTATAGTTCTCTTTTCGAGATGTACGTCTAGAGATTTTATCTCCTCCGTTAGGGCGATGGTGGCAGCCTGTAGTTGTCCCAATGTATCAGCGTGCTGTCGTACTTTTTGGTAGACTTCTTCTTTTAGAAGAATTTTATCCTTTCTAGGAGGAGGGGTTCGTTGTCCACAAGTTATTTTCTCTTCTTCAGAGTCTGTGGAGTTCGTTGGTGAAGCTGGTATCTCCGGAATAAGGTCCATTCTGGTTCTATGCCAGAGGTCAAGATATCTCAGCTTAAACAAGCCTTTACGGACGTGAAAGAGAATACCCAGGATTCTGACAGCTGATTGGAGGATGGCTTTAGGCCGAAATAGGCATCAAAGATCTCACACACAAGTGTGCTAGTTTGCAGTTCTTTTCGACTGTTTTTGAGTGTTAAAAGTCCCGCTTTTGTGGGACGAAAGGATCTACGAGTATTTCCTTTCGGTATACGTCAGAGATTCCATTCGGAATTCTCAGTGCATCTAACCTACGTCTCATTTTCCGAGGAAAAGAGAAGCAAAATAAAGTGAAGTGGGGGGTAGGCGGTTCACTATCTGACGTTACCAAGTCGGTGAACTGTGGGATTTTTTAGGGAATGGTACCCGATCATGTTATAACATGATTTGTGCAAAAGCTTGAAAATTCCACTCTTTTGGAGGAATGTGAGTCGTTCTCAAATTGACATTTGGGTGGTTTTATTAAAACCAACTAGACCGGTTTCTGTTCTCTTGCTCTATATGGCGGAACTTCATCAGTAGAGGCCTTTTACACGAGGCGGGAGTTGTCTTGAGAGTTATAATGCAGCTAAAAGTGCATCTAACAAAATATCGTCGTAACCTTCCTCTGTTTCGACCGACTCCTGGTCTGGGGGAAACCTTGATTTAACAAGTAAATCTTTAAGATTTGGTGCCCTCTTATAGGCAATAATGGGATGATCGGGAAACAGACGGGATAGTTGCTTGTCACCTGCAATTAAATTCCAGTGCTTTAATAAAGCTTGCTTTAAGTGACATGTTTTGATATGTGGGGTGTATGTTGTTTTGAAAACGAGTGGTGGCGCTGTTTCTTTATTCTTAGTCGCGAGGAGATTCGTCCTTTGTTTGTAAACAAGGCCGTTAGTGGCTGAGGCGATCTCTTCGGGCGAGTAGTTTCTAGTAAGAAGTTTCTCTGAAAAAGAGTTTCTCTTCTCTAGGAAATCAGACTCGTTACTGCATAATCTGGCGTATCTTAGTACTTCACCTTTAATAAAACCTTTGAAAGTGGCAAGTGGGTGTGCAGAATTACGGTCGAGGTATTGAAAAGTTTCAGTGGGCTTGGTATAGACTTTCGTGTCCAGAAGGCCGCTGGTTTGAAACTTGTTACCTTTAAAGATTTTTAAATCCAAGTAGGTTACCTCAGTTTTAGAGATTTCCATGGTGAATTTCAGAGAGAAATGAATTTTATTCATTTTGGCCACTAAGTTTGAAAGTTCAACTTCCGATCCCTTATATAACAGTAGAATGTCATCCCTGTAGCGGAGCCATTTTAAAATGTTGGAATCTGTCGGTATGATTTTATTTTCAAGTCTATGCATGACAATATCGCAGATTTCCGGCGAAGATTGGCTGCCCATTGCGCATCCAATTTTTTTGCAAGAAAAAATGGTCATTAAACTCGAAACAATTCCCTTAGAGGATGAGTTTAATGAGGGTGCGGAGGGACAAAGGGGATATTGGTTTAATCCCGTATGAGTTTAGGGGTGCCTTTTCGTAAGCTTCTTGGGATGCATTTAAAGCCTCCTCTTGGGGAGTGTTAGTATACATGGATACCACGTCGAGCGTCGCAAGTAAGACCTCCTGGGGTAGGGGGGTTGCTTCCAATATTTCTAAAATATGGTTAGTGTCTTTCACATAAGTGCTTTGTTGCGTAACAATGGGAAGCAAAAAATAGTCCACAAATTCCGATATTTTTTCGGTAGGAGATCCGTTCCCGCTAATTATCGGTCTACCAGCAAATTTTGAGTTAGCCGGCGGTGCTTTGTGAATTTTTGGGAGCACGTATATGACCGGGGTACGGATTTTGTGGTTTTGTGGATTGAGGTACTCAAATGTTTGCTCATCAATTTCATCTCTGTGAAATAAATCTTGAAGGGTGCCCTTGACTATTTGTACAGTCTCTGGAGTTATGTCACTCGGAATTCGTTCGTAGTGATGACTTTGCAGTTGCCTTTCAATTTCGGCTCGGTAGTCTGAACGATTTAAAATAGCAATGCCTCTGCCTTTATCAAAGGGCTTAACAATTAGGGAACGATCGTTCCGAATTGCTTCTAGCGCAAACATTTCCGCTTTCTTTATATTGCTCTTAGCATTGCGGATAGGGAGGCTTGCTATTTCAGTTAGGGTCGCTTCAAGATAGTTTTCAAGATGGTTGCTATATGCAGGTCGGGGAATCCATGTTGAGGGTAAACGAAACTTAGAAATAGACCCCCTTTCTTTGTTTTGAAAATTATAGCGAAGTCTCATTTTACGTTTAAGGTCTCTCATTGACTTTAGGAGATCGCTACGTTTAGGTTTTTCAGGGGTCATTATGAACTTCAAACCTTTTCCCAGTGCAACTATTTGAATATCTGACAAATGTATGTCGGAAAGGTTCTTAACGTATTTATGGAGGGCTTTTGCTTCATTTCGAAGAGCTTGGGCTTCTAACTGGCTACGTATAGCCGAACATTCCCTTTGTCTCATGTGAGATCTTTGTATGCTTTTGGTAGCTTTTACTGATCGGTTAAACTTGCGCTTTTTGGACAGGGGGGTGGGGGATGACAGAGTTAGGCTCTGACCTAGAAGAAAACACACAACACTTTTTAAGCATGTTCGACAGAGAGAAGAGTCTGCTCTTTCGGGAAGACTTGGTGGCCCTTAAAAGAGCCGTTTGGTTTTAGGTCCGGGTCTCAGCGTCTGTACGGGTGCTTTCTGGGGGCTTTCTTATGCCGTAGTCTGTCCTCCTCCTTCCTTGCCGATGAATGTAGTAACTTCTCCAAGAGCTTTTTGGCTGGTTCTCCTTCTTCTGTTGACTCTAAGTCAGTCCTTGCCCTTTCTTCCTTTTCCAGGAAACGTTGTTTCTGCCTCTTAGCCTGGCGGGACAGCTCCTCACGCCAGACCCTGCAAAGCCCCCTTCCTGCTCGAAGGACCGCCGAATCCCAAGAATCCGAAAAATCCTGGGAGCAGTTCAGGGACTTTGGGAGTCTAGGCGGGTTTCTGTAAACCCGTAGGTGCTGGGGTATAGTTCTCTTTTCGAGATGTACGTCTAGAGATTTTATCTCCTCCGTTAGGGCGATGGTGGCAGCCTGTAGTTGTCCCAATGTATCAGCGTGCTGTCGTACTTTTTGGTAGACTTCTTCTTTTAGAAGAATTTTATCCTTTCTAGGAGGAGGGGTTCGTTGTCCACAAGTTATTTTCTCTTCTTCAGAGTCTGTGGAGTTCGTTGGTGAAGCTGGTATCTCTGGAATAAGGTCCATTCTGGTTCTATGCCAGAGGTCAAGATATCTCAGCTTAAACAAGCCTTTACGGACGTGAAAGAGAATACCCAGGATTCTGACAGCTGATTGGAGGATGGCTTTAGGCCGAAATAGGCATCAAAGATCTCACACACAAGTGTGCTAGTTTGCAGTTCTTTTCGACTGTTTTTGAGTGTTAAAAGTCCCGCTTTTGTGGGACGAAAGGATCTACGAGTATTTCCTTTCGGTATACGTCAGAGATTCCATTCGGAATTCTCAGTGCATCTAACCTACGTCTCATTTTCCGAGGAAAAGAGAAGCAAAATAAAGTGAAGTGGGGGGTAGGCGGAAGAACAGTAGAAAGGGAATTTTCGGCTATACGTAGCCATTTAAAAGCCCAGAACCTTTGAAGCAAGCGAAAGCACTCCTTAAAGACTTCTTAACCCTCTTCGACAGGAAAGTAGAAAGTGAATTTCAGGAAACTGTCGAATTCCGAAGCAACTCAGTGCCTGATAAAAGGGTTAAAGTTCATTACAATTTGAGAGAAGCTAAGACTCTGCGAATTACTCAAGCCATTAAAAGGCCGCAAAACGTACGTATGAAAATTCGCTACTCCATGCATATAAGCAAATGCTTCTGACAGGGTTCCGCCTGATGTACACCGTTACTCAACAAAGGAACCACACATGAACTTTCGAGTTTAGTGGCATAAATTGAATTTTAAAATTCTTTTCTTCCCAAAAGTCGTTTATGGAAGTCCTGCCAACTGGGGTAACTTACCTAGATTTGAAAATCATGAAAAAAGGAAACAGCCTCGTGGGCGACGGGTCAACACAAAGTCTACACCCTAGCTCACTGTTACCTTTCAGTAACCCGATCGATAATTTTTGCACAATTCGCCACCAGCCACAAAGGCGTCACAAAGGCACAATACGGCAATACGCCTAGAGTGTGCAGCGAAAGAAACAGGATTCCATTCAGAGAGGAATGTTTAGAATTAAGTACGTAGAAGGAAGTTAGCCCGGCCATTAGAGGTATTGACTACAAACGAAGGGCGCACCTACGTGTACTATACCCCCAAAAGGTTAAGAAGTGCCACCACTTAGGCTCAAAGCCACGCATACCCAAATATCTAAGAACAAGGCATTGAAAGCAAGCTTGAGAAGCACAGGGATGTTATTTTGCGTACATTCGCATCAATCCCGGCGTTTGTTTCCCGACCGCCTTTTTCCCTATCAGAGGACACTAAATCTAAAAGATTTACTTGTGTAATCAAGTTTTACTGCAGAGTCGGACGAAACACGAGGGTACGACGATACTTTATTGCATGCGCTCATAGCTGCATTTTAAATCTCATGACGAACCTAGCCAATGTTTGAAAGGCTACTACTGATGAAGTTCCGCCGTATAGAGCAAGAGAACAGAAAACCGGTCTAGTTGGTTTTCAAAAACCACCCAAATGTCAATTTGAGAACGACTCATATTCCTCCAAAAGAGTGGAATTTTAAGCTTTTGCTTATATCATGTCATAACATGATCGGGTACTATTCCCTAAAAAACTCAACAGTTCACCGACTTGGTAGCGTCAGATAGTGAACCGCCTACCCCCCACTTCACTTGATTTTGCTTCTCTTTTCTTCGGAAAATGAGACGTAGGTTAGATGCACTGAGAATTCCGAATGGAATCTCTGACGTATACCGAAAGGAAATACTCGTACATCCTTTCGTCCCACAAAAGCGGGACTTTGAACAGTTAAAAATAGTCGAAAAGAACTGTAAACTAGCACAACTGTCTGTGAGATCTTACAAGCCTATTTTGGCGTCACCCTTCGTCCAATCAGCATTCAAAAGCTCGGGATTTTTCTTTCACGTCCAAAGAGACGTTTATAAGCTGAAGAACTCGCCTGCGCCATACAAAAGGCAACACGCTGTCTCTCTGAAAAAGTCAGGACCGACCGAGGTTCGAAAATCAATGAAGAGGCAAAGCGGCCCGTTCTTGGACAAGAATTCTGATCATTGGCATAAAAGAGAACTAAATTTTCAGACATGTAAAGCTCATTTCTGAAATCCCTCCTCTCTCGTTTCATAAAAAGTTAAACTAGCCAAATGATCGTGTTTCTAAAAGAGCACAATAAGATCTCACAAAATCTAGAACAGTAGAAAGGGAATTTTCGGCTATACGTAGCCATTTAAAAGCCCAGAACCTTTGAAGCAAGCGAAAGCACTCCTTAAAGACTTCTTAACCCTCTCCGACAGGAAACTGTCGAATTCCGAAGCAACTCAGTGCCTGATAAAAGGGTTAAAGTTCATTACAATTTGAGAGAAGCTAAGACTCTGCGAATTACTCAAGCCATTAAAAGGCCGCAAAACGTACGTATGAAAATTCGCTACTCCATGCATATAAGCAAATGCTTCTGACAGGGTTCCGCCTGATGTACACCGTTACTCAACAAAGGAACCACCCATGAACTTTCGAGTTTAGTGGCATAAATTGAATTTTAAAATTCTTTTCTTCCCAAAAGTCGTTTATGGAAGTCCTGCCAACTGGGGTAACTTACCTAGATTTGAAAATCATGAAAAAAGGAAACAGCCTCGTGGGCGACGGGTCAACACAAAGTCTACACCCTAGCTCACTGTTACCTTTCAGTAACCCGATCGATAATTTTTGCACAATTCGCCACCAGCCACAAAGGCGTCACAAAGGCACAATACGGCAATACGCCTAGAGTGTGCAGCGAAAGAAACAGGATTCCATTCAGAGAGGAATGTTTAGAATTAAGTACGTAGAAGGAAGTTAGCCCGGCCATTAGAGGTATTGACTACAAACGAAGGGCGCACCTACGTGTACTATACCCCCAAAAGGTTAAGAAGTGCCACCACTTAGGCTCAAAGCCACGCATACCCAAATATCTAAGAACAAGGCATTGAAAGCAAGCTTGAGAAGCACAGGGATGTTATTTTGCGTACATTCGCATCAATCCCGGCGTTTGTTTCCCGACCGCCTTTTTCCCTATCAGAGGACACTAAATCTAAAAGATTTACTTGTGTAATCAAGTTTTACTGCAGAGTCGGACGAAACAGGAGGGTACGACGATACTTTATTGCATGCGCTCATAGCTGCATTTTAAATCTCATGACGAACCTAGCCAATGTTTGAAAGGCTACTACTGATGAAGTTCCGCCGTATAGAGCAAGAGAACAGAAACCGGTCTAGTTGGTTTTCAAAAAACCACCCAAATGTCAATTTGAGAACGACTCATATTCCTCCAAAAGAGTGGAATTTTAAGCTTTTGCTTATATCATGTCATAACATGATCGGGTACTATTCCCTAAAAAACTCAACAGTTCACCGACTTGGTAGCGTCAGATAGTGAACCGCCTACCCCCCACTTCACCTGATGTGTGATTTAAGTTTCATTATCCAAACAAGTTCGGTACGCTTTCGTTGTTCTGCGCAAATAAAGTTATTTGCAATGAGGATTACTTTGAGATTTTCGATGGAATGGTGGGGAAGGTTAAAGTGCTCTGCTACTTGGAATCCAAGAGTATTGTTACGGATTGACTGCTTGTGGTTATTGAATCTTAGACGGAAGGAGGTCCCAGTTTCACCTACGTAGAGCTTGTCTTTACATAGATTACAAAGGAAAATATAAACAACATTACAGGAATCACAATTAAGGTTAGGAGGAATGATCGGAAAATTTATGTTAGGGATGTTGATACGTTCTTCAGTCGTGATATGCTTGCAGATTTGGGAGCGTTTTTTGTTGCAGTGAGTGTTGCCCTTAGAGGCGTAGTCTAAGGTCAGTAATTTGGAGGAAGTAAGAAGTCTCCTAAGGTTAGGGGGCTGGCGCAATGCTAGGAGAGGGGGGTCGAAAAAAATGCCTGAAAGGGCTGGATCATCTTTTAGGGAGACAAAAGTTTGTTTTAAGGTGCTTGCAAGATTGGGAATTAGGGGATGGTACTTAAGCACAAGGGGTATACGCGTATTGGGGGTTTTAATTTTATAGGATAAAAGGTCCTGGCGATTAATTGAAGCAGCTTTAAGTATACCTTGTTTGAAAATGTGGATGGGGTAGCCGTTCGTTAGAAAGTAACCGGTGAGGGAAGAAACCAAACGATCGTAGTCAGCGGGGTCAGAGCAAATACGTTTGGTGCGAAGACATTGACTATAAACTATTGACTTTTTCAGTTTCTGAGGGTGGACACTATCGAAATGTAGCAAGAGATGTTTGTCTGTGGGTTTGCAATATAGCGAAGTCGAGATGGTTCCTGCGTCTAGTTTTACCAGTAGGTCAAGGAAAGCTATTTGATGGTTTGAATCCTCAAAAGTAAACTTAATACTGTCATGGAAGGAGTTAACATGGTCTTTAAAAAGTTCAAGGGCATCCCTACCATGGGTCCAAATGAAAAAAATATCGTCGATGTAGCGATAGTAATGAGATGGTTTTAAGGGGAAGCTAGATAGCATTCCAGCCTCGAGTTTATGCATGAAAATATTGGCATAACTCGGTGCCATTTTTGTGCCCATGGCGGTGCCCTTGATTTGATGGAAGAAGTCGCCATGAAAAGTAAAATAATTGTTTTTAAGGATGAAGTTAACAATTTTGGAAAGGTCGCATGAGAGGGTTCTATCTGAAGTGTGATCAAAAACAAAGTTCTCGCATGCAAGGACGCCCCCCTCATGTGGAATATTAGTATACAATGCCGTAACATCTATGGTGACAAGGAGAGCTTCTGTGGGGAGAGTGCCTATTTTACAAATGGTTCTAAGAAAGTGTGTAGTATTCTGTAGATAACTAGGAATTTTGTGAAGCAAGGGGTTAAGAATACTGTCAACATAACCTGAAAGACCCTCAGTGAGGGTCCCAGTACCTGAAATAATTGGTCTACCAGGTACTTTTACGGAGTGAACCCTAGCTAGGCGACAAATTTCGGCGAATGACATATTGTCTAAATCTGGAGTGGAATCGATGAGATCCCTGTTACGGGAAAAGTGGCCATGAAGTACCTTAGATAATTTGTGAATTGTAGGTAGGGTGTAAAAATAACCTATTTTGGGTTTGGAGGGGAGGAGCTCTCTTACCGTACCAGTGATGTGTCTTGAAAGTCCATTCAAAAGATCTTTAGTGATGGAATCAAAAATGGTTTTAGGGTCAGAATTAATACGTGCATAAAACTTAGAGTCCTTTAATTGGTCCTCGGCTTCCTCAATGTAGTCCTTAGTGTTGAGGATAGTGACAGTACCTCCTTTGTCCGCTGGACGGATAACAATAGATCTGTTGTTTCGCAGAGTTTTAATAGCCTTAAATTCTCCTTTGGTAAGGTTAGTGTACTTGTCGGCGTTGGCATGACTTCGTAGAAAAACATCAAGATGTTTCCTAGCAGTTTTGGCAAAGTTGTCAATGAGAACATTTCGTCCAGTGGGAGGGGTCCAGTTGGTCCTTTTCTTGACAGGATTTTCGGTTTTGTTGTTGTCATTGAAGGGAGGGTCAGAGTTTGGGGAATCTGCAAAGTATTCACGGAGTCTGACCCGCCGAGTAAAATTGTCAAGATCGACACAAAGGTCAATGGCAGACAGCTTGCTGGAAGGACAAAATGAAAGGCCCATTTCTAATAAGCAATTCTCTTCTTTTGACAGTGTGTGGTCAGAAAGATTAACAATGTTAGTGTTCAAAGTGCGTTTGCGTTGGAGCGTACCAATCGGAAACTTATCACTGATGACAGGGTGTTTCTGCTCAACCAGGTGTTGAAATAGTGGGTCTTCACCGGCCAATCTGTATAATTTACGGACCGAAAACGTCGAAATACATTCTGTAACTTTTATACTCCTAAAATCAACCAGTTATGCTCATTATTGCATTCCTTTCTTTCTTTTATTTTTACCTCGGAGTATACGTGGAACTTTTCTGTTTTACTATATATATATATATATATATATATATATATATATATATATATATCATATATAAACCATTCATAACTTGAAAAAGTCGCGCCGTCCCTCAAATATATATATACATATTAAATATAAATATATATATATATACAAATATATATATATATATATATATATATATATATTAAATATATTTGTACAGAGTAACTTTAAAATAAAGCATGTCGTAGGATTTTTATTGTAGTTCCAAGTTGTTTGTTCTGATAATGTATATGAGGGTGCGTCTTACGAGGAACATGGATCGAAGTCTGAAGAACCATTCAAAAGTACTAAGCTAACATCAAGTGAAATTAAGTAAACTATACAAAGGAACGATTAAAACTGAAATTCTTTATGTGCCTTGTTTGAGTAATAAACGATACATTTGGCACAAATAATGTTGGATGATAACAACGTTACTTTGAGGAGTGTTTTGAATAAAACCCAACTCTTCTATGCAAAATAAAAACATTCTTCAGTTACTGGAACATTAACGTTGTACTCTATATGCAATATCCATGCCTACAAGAGATGAGGGACCTTAGATTCAATCGAAGAACAAAATGAGGACAGTACAAAACGAGTACAATGCAACTGCTCGAGACTGGAGAAATTTTTACTTCTTTCTCAAAGAATAATGCTCAAAATAATCAAAACAACCAAGCAACCAGTGGATACCTTTTTATTTCTCACAAGTATTGCTATGCGAAATGATGATTTTCCATCTTTTATTTCTTTGTTTTTTTTTTACTTTCCCGAGAGAAGATATGCAGACTGATCACGAGTGTCACGACTGACAGTCAAGCGGGGGGGGGGTGGCACCCCCTGGGGGAGAAGTAAAACACGATCACCAGCCGGCAAGAGGGTTCCCAGCTCTAATCCTGGTCCCCACACATACATACTACTCCCGCAAGAATGGAAAGTCTCTCGTTGTCGTTGTGTCGTCACTTAATACGCTATTGTTAAAGGCTACCTAATCTCACCCCAGACAGTAAAATTCTGAAAGTTTACTTTTAGCCCCTCATCCAATAACACAAAAGGCACCTACTTGTACACTTCTATGACAGAGCCACAGTACATAGCCGGCACTGAACGTAATATGCTAGAAGCCACTCACTTTGACACACATTGTATGTGATCTTAATTGGGAACACAGCTGACTGTGTAAGTCATCGTTGACCAATCAGAGTGGAGCTATATTGCTTGAATGAATGTCAGTCAAAGTGCAGTTGTGTCAACTTTATTTAGAACTGCAGGGCTATTCCCAGATATGTTTGGGTAGGGAGTTGCTAGCAACTCCTGGTTTAGGCTGCGGGGGATGCCATATCTCCTTTAAACGACTTTTTGTACATCACCTGGCCGGTTTACGCCCTCACTTTACAAACTGTTAAGCTGTCATTGAAATGGCTCTTGCAAAACATTTTCATCATGTTAATGCGTGATTCCTCAAATACTCATTTAGCAGCATTTAAAAACGAAGATATTTTTATAATCTTTTGATGTTACAGTTCAACGTTTACTTTATTGAAAGTATTGTTGCGTAAATCATATACTTAATGTATGAAATAATGTGCTTTGTTTAGACCATAACACGTTCAATTTGTTATCGTAGAGGAGGCTGATCCATGTTTATCAAACCCCTGCGAAAATGGAGGATCTTGCCAAAGGAACATTTCAAGTTTTACCTGTCAGTGTTTAGAAGGATATACTGGTGGACGATGTGAGACAGCAAGTAAGTAGTAACTTTTGTTGGATGTGACTGTGACTCCTTCAGGACTGAAGCGCGGAAGCAAAACATGCTATATTTACATTGCTCTGAGTTTGGTGTTGCTCCCCTGTTTCAGTCCTGAAGAAAGGGGAGCTACATCTGAAGAATGTTTAGAAAATTAAGGTTTTGTTGATTTTTTGGCTCGAAAATAAACAGCTGTTAGAGCATTCAAGATGATGAATCTCCCTAGATATATGTTAAAAGGACAAATAATGGACTTACTGCATAACTTGCAAGGATATTGCCTTACTAATGACGTTACTAAACTTCATTCCTCTTTTACCAAAAATTAGCCCCAGGTGGATAAGTCGCGACACATTGAATTAAAGAGATGCGTCCAGTTACGCTCAGGTGGCACTTTATCACAGCTCAACAAAGCCATGTTGGATGGACCATCAATGGCGTAAATAGTTATACGCAGAGACTTTTATGAAACAGACAACGGTTGTGTACGATCTTTTAAATACTAGAATAAGAACACCATGGACCCTTAGCCAGCCCATGCGTAAAATTAGGGACTCGATCGACTATGCAGTTCAAGAGGGTCCTAACTTGCATTGCACCATATATATATAGGATAATGTTAACACTATGATTACAATTGTGCATGACTTTTCGTTGTCACTGTCATATTGCTACTTGATTTTAACATACTTTTAACACAGTTTTCGTCGGTCTTTCTATTTGCTACTGAAATAATAACATTTACTTTACAAACTGCTTTTACAGATCCTTGTGTACCAAATCCCTGTCAAAATGGTGGAATTTGTAACAGAGGCACAAGAGGGTTTTCATGCACCTGTTTGGCAAACTATGTTGGCAAAACTTGCGCAAATAGACAGGACGAAGGTAATCTTCAAATTGCTTTTTTCGATGTAATAAACGAGCTAATGGTTTGGACAGTAATGTGGGATCGTGGGTCACTTTGGCAATTGATTTATGTGTGCCATCGATCACGGCTTGGAAATAGTGTTTGTGTGCATTAAACCATACAAACATGAAAACAACCTAATAGTGAGTCTGCTTATATGTAAAACCAAGAGTTAAAGGGTCTCACTGGTAAAACATATTCCGTAAAAGTTAAACTTGTCCTTATAATCGACCTGAACCTGAGCCTGAGCCTTATATGGTCATTGCTCATACCTGACATAATACTTAGATGAAAATACTGAACATAAAATTCAAAGAGAGAGGTTTAAAACTACAAAATGTATGTTGCAAAAGCTGAAACAGACATGAAAGATCTTACAGTCCTTATTGCATTACAGTGACATGGCTTCATCTTCTTTCTTCTTTTCAAATATGTTTGCCAAAAGTTGGTCTTATTTACCTCTTTGGGGGTTTTCATTTTAAGCTAAGACAAATGCAGGCAATGTGAGAAGTACAAAACATGGTGTCGGAATTAACGCCGTATTTTGTTTGAAATGACCTGATTTAATTTCAACTATCACTGTTATGCAAGAATGAACACTCAGTTTTATTGTTAATACAGTTCCCATACTGAATTTACGTTCCAATTGGCAATGGCCGGGGTTTTAGAGACTTATTTGTACACACTCTCATTCCAAATATAAACTCACAGTTATTGCTAACATGGTTGATGTCACGTACTTCTTGATGTCAATCTTGTGCTACTCACGTTACCTGTCGTTACTTTTCTTTGCTTTGTCTCAAACCCCTTTGAAGTCTCAAAGGGCACTCCTACATCGTGAATTTGGTCACTCTCTGATTTCGAGACTTGACTTAACTATACCATCCGCCTTTCAAAATTCCCTGTCCGTCTGAAGTATGTTATTTTCAAGTTTGTCCTCATCTTTCTAACAGGAATGGTTCCACTCTGTATAATCTAGACATGAATGCAGTAATCATGTGTAATGTCGAGATGAATTCAGTATTTCCATTTCACGGTATTTTTGATCATTCTGATGTACTTGATGCAGTAGTAGAAACGGACTCAAATCAATTTTTACGTAATGTGCAGTTTCTCTATCAGCTCAGTGAAACCGACTGCTCTATGTTTTACTTTTTTTAATAAAAGTGTTTTCAAGAAAATCCAAACTGGTAATTTTAATATGCATCACCTTAATAGTCGTAGTCATGCAAAGTAAAAACTATGAAATAATCGTTGATTATCTCTCTCTACTTAACCGTGTGTGACTGCAAAGGGACTCACTGAAACTTGGTTCAATGATAATACACCTTCTTTTGAAATTGTCTTTTACAGTTTTTATAGTTTAATCAAGAGCCACGGGGAACATAAAAAGGAGGAATAGTTTTTTTATTTATTCAGCATTATTTTATGTTTGATCGATGAGCAGAAACCTAACTTTTCAATAAGGATAAATTCATTAACTATTGTCACATACTCGTCCATCGCCAGCTTTTCAAATATCGCAGACAGAATTATGTTTCATTTCATTCATTTAATTAAGTCGTCCGCACAAACATATATCAAAAACAGGAAACGGACAGGACACTAGAGAACAACAACTGTTGAACGGGCTAGTGCCAGAAAAGATAATACAACAAAGAATATAACAAGAAAAGAAAATAAGAAAGTACAAACAAACGCAGCGCTCTAAACAACTTGTTCCGATAGATGCCGAGGAAACATTCATGGCTCAACAAAGCTTCTGTTAAAAATCAACATAGCACATTTCCCTAACCTGTCTTAAACCTTTGATACTGTTGATCACGATATTCTTTTCACTAAATTGTCACATTATTGTTTAAGCAAGGTGTCATATAACTGGATTACAAGCTACTTATCAGAAAGAAATTCACGTCTTTCAACGGCGTTAACTTTGAACTGTGCAAGGTAAAATGTGGAGTTCCTCAAAAGTCCATTCTTGAGCCCGTTTTCTTCATAATCTATGTTGATGACTAAAAATATGTATCTAAAAGGCTTCACTTGTATTAAATGCTGATGACAGTAATAGCCTCTTCAGCGATATTAATTTACATCGTCTGGAGCAGTAAGTGTGTTGTGCACTTTACCTTAAGTTTATTTTATTTAGTTTGCCGTAAGCAAGCTGTGTAAGCAGAGAAAACGAGTTATGATATTCAATACCGTAGCCAATAGTAGTTATCGGTTAATGTTTCTAGATCGATAGAAAATATTTGCGAGCTGTTGCTAATGTTAAATTACTTCGAATCTTCATTGATTTAAAGCTTTCTTAGGGCAATCATATCTCATCTCAAATTGCAAAAGTCATTGGTACAATAGAAAGGCTGAAGAATGTGCTCGCTAGAGAAGCACTCCCCACAATATAGTATCTAACCTTAATCTATTCCCACCTTAGCTATGATTGTTCCGTCGGTTATCTGGTCTAGTGCATGCCTTTCTCAACTGAACAGGTTAAATGTCCCACAAAAACGCTCCATCAGACACACTACCTGTTCCAAACACTTGTCTGCAGTGGACAAGTGGTTAGAGCATCCGACTTGCAGCCGGAAGGTCTAGGGTTCAAATCCTGGCCGGGTCATACCAAAGACTTTAAAAATGGAACCTACTGCCTTTGTGCTTGGTGCTCAGCATAAGCAATGGAGTAGGGAAAACAAGCCAGTGGGCCACAACTGGAAAAAAGGCCGTGGTCGTCTCGACTTGAACCAATTGGTTGGAAACTGGGACGTTAAACCTCATCTAACTAACTAACTAACTAACTAACTAACTAACTAACTAACTAACTAACTAACTAACTAACTAACCAACCAAACACTTGTCCACACAAATCATTTATTCAAGTCACTGAGTCTTCTGAAACTCACTGACATACAACTCCTAGTGTTGCTATACCAGCGTTCACTTAACATTTTTACCAAATTATTGACATTTTTCAGTCCTTGATCAAAATACCCGTCAATCTACATTCCTGGGTCAAGACACTATTCACAATTTTTCATATTATTGCTCTATCCGTAACCGTATCGTGAGATTTGGAATTCTCTTCCGTATTCTGTAACTGACAAGCCAATCATGTAATATTTTGGACAGATTCTACTTTATGGCACTGTAACCTACTAGGGACCATTATCGTAATTCTTGTTTTCGATGCCGTACTTAATTGACATCATAGTTTTGATTTATGTGACTGTCTTTTAAATTCCATCTCAATAACCATTTTTCGCAGGTAGGGGAGGGGCGTGGGTCTAGGTGGGATTTTAGATGGGGGTATGAATATTCTCCGGCCTGCTTTTGAGGTTAGGCTTCGCCGTGGGTATGCCTCTTCTCTGTCTTTGTAGTAAATCTTTTCATGCAGTTGTTTTTCGGAAGTGCATATTTTTAAACCCACCAGGGATTTTGCGCACTTCCTTTCACCTCATGCACACTTCTCTACTTACATCTTTGTTATGTTTATACTTGTGTGCGTGGTGTACGTAAAGTGATAATACAAATATGCGAAACGAAAAGATTTTGCTTCACTATTTTAAGCAATTCAAGCATAGGCGTAGGAAGCGGGGGCTGGGGGCTTTAGCCCCCCAGTCAAAAATGTGAGGGGGCTGAAGTATGCTTCCGCCTCCAAGATCCAAGGGCAAAACCCCCTTATTTGTGTCTTCTGTAAGAAATTTTTTCCTTAAAGTTTGGCCAAAATGTTGCACCAAATTGCATCTGAGGACGCTCAAATACCCAAAAATGTTCCAGAGGGGAGGGGGACACCCCCTCCCCTAAGATCCCTCCCCAGGACGGCGATCCGAAACACGGTTCAGCCCCCCAGTCTTGAAAAGCTTCCTACACCTATGAATTAAAGTAATCGATAAGAATTGTGAATGGTATCAACCCACTATAGGAAGATTTCACGCGTGCAAAAGTCAACTAAAGCAACAACTTTCTGGAGGCCAAACAAACACGTGGACGATAGGTCATGTACTAAAACAATGTGGTGCCATGTACAGTGTCCTCCAGAACAAGTAGTTCGTCCACTGAATTTGACCCTACGACCTTTGGTGGAAGCTTCCTATATAAATACTAGCGCTCTAAAGTCAGTCTTAGTTTACATCCCAACAAAACAATCAGTTTTAAAGATGGAATTGGACTAATCATTTTATTTTTTTTTTGATCAACCTTCATCTTACATAACATGTAAATTTTAAACTTCAGATCTATATCACCCTATTTACCTTTTTCCAAATTACAATTACCAAGAATTGTGGGATAGAGTTTTGGCATGTGTCGTTAATGTAACTGGCATTTTACCGTGGCCACAACGACGCGTACCAAAACTCTATAATCTGTTGTAATTGTTATTTGGAAAAGAGTCTGTTGCAAGGCATTTACTTGATGTCACCGCACACTTATTGTAACCAGAAACAGAAACAACATGAGACTTTTATTTCGACAAATTGTCTGTCAAACGGCTGTGTAACCATTTTATACAAACTTATTTACTTTTTGTTATGCCACAACACGAGTAAATCGCATCGTTATCTTCCTTCGAATCTAGGTTTGCAAGGGGGAGGGAGTTTCCCCTCAGTACCAGAATAGTTGTGACTCGTTTAGTTATACTGTATGCAAACAGAGTATTAGACAATTGAAGGCACTGACTAAAACGACTAAAACAATCTAAAAAGGTTAATGCTTCCCACTGGACCGCTCAGTAAGTAATTTAGGTGTCTGATTCAGCCACATTTGTGCTATTCTTCACTTAATTTTTCATTAGCGGCATTTCATACATTCAGATCTACTTTGAGTTTCTTTGCTGCCATTGACCCTTTTCCAAATAGCAATTGCAATGGATTGTGGGATAGAGTTCTGGTAGGCGATGTTGTTGTCAATGGCATTTTGTTGTGGCAAAAAATTATGCACACAAAAATTCTATCCCACAATCCTTTGTAATTCCTATCGGGAAAAGAGTCTATGGTTAAGAACTGTATTGTCAATACCTGAAAACAGATCGTATTGAAAAGAGCACTAGACTTGTTCGGTCTTGCGTGTTGCAGTTGTATCATCTAATTAATAGGCTACACTCTAAAAACTATACCCTACAGATTTGAATAGCATCTAATCAATTTAGGAGATAACCGGAACCTTGTCAAAAGTTTGGCAAGTAATAGCTAAAAATGACCCGATGGGTTCATATTCCCAACCGGATCAAGCCAATTTCGGTTCGTGTTCCAAATGGCTAGACTATTTTAGAGTGTATTTTTAGGACTCCAGGGATCTTCAACATACAACCAGCAAACATTTGAAAAACTTGAGGCTCAGTATAATAAATCTCTCAAAAAAGTTATTGGAGCCGGAGGAGGGGCAGGGGGGCTACAACCTCCAATAATTTTCAGTTTGAAGATGTTTTGTCTTAAAACGCGTCCAAATTATCGTTGGAAATGAAAATATCTGGAAATGAATGGTTCAGCCCCCAATCTCGAAGGTGAATGATCAAGCCCCCTCAACATTAGAACCTTCCGACGGCAGTGTTCAAACTTGTCGATTTCATTTCATGTTACAATGTTTTGACAGAATATTTTAAAAAATTTAATGCCACACCACTTCTGTCATGCCTTTAAGATTACTTCACATGTAGAAGAGCTGGATCTTATGATGAAATTGAACCATGAAAGCAGTTTAAATATCATGTGACTGGCTTTAATTTTCATACATAATGCATCTGAGTAATCATAGTACTTAGCATAATGAGATAAGATTTTTCTCACAGGTTTGGCGACCGAAAGCAACGCAGAAGATACGATATCAACCGACTTTAAGTTAACCACAGGTACGGTAAAACGAATTCAAATTTAACATTGAGAGAATCAAGTGGTATTGATACTATCAACTCAAAATTTTGCAAAGATTTGGAAATTATCTCAGAGTAAAAATTTATTACATTATAGTCATCCCTTGAAACATCAAGTGTAACTTTTAATTCTAGTCTAGTTGTTGCTGGGGGAATTTCAGTAAAAGTTGTTTTTCAAATCAGTATTCTTGTATGTCAGCTATGAGACCAGCTCTCTTATCTCTTGACATTAATATATATGAGTGCTTGTTTTCCATCGTGATAACATGCGACTATTACATGCACTGTTCATTCAACCATCCATAATTAAAAAGTCTTGCCGTCTCTCTAATATATATATATATATATATATATATATATATATATATAGGTCGAAGAGTAATCACGACTTATATATGTATATATATATATATATATATATATACATATAAATATATATATATATATATATATATATATATATATATATATATATATATATATATATATATATATACTCGACCTATTGAATATATTCATTCAAGCTTCGGGAGTACCATGGTAACAAGGAGAGAAAATTGAGTCGAGCGAGGTATTTGTAGCCTGTTGTCTCGCCTGTATATCACTAGCCGTGATAGCTTAGTGGTTAAAGACGCTACCCGGAAAGCAGCCAGTGATGGCGGGTTCAAGCCCTCTGAGCGATTCAATTTTTCTCTGGTATTTTCTTTCAACCTTTACTTCTTTGATAAGAGCTACGCCATAGCTAAGGACTGGTTTAAGTTTGGATCGAAACTTATACTATTTAACCCTTCCACCTATATATATAGATATATAGATACAGATATATATATATATATATATATAGATATATAGATATATATATATATATATTATATATAAGGTCAAAGTACTGCGTAGCACTTATGAAGTAGGTAGGTAAAAATAAAGTAGTAAATAGTGCTAAAAGTTTGTGAAAAATTCCACGACGTTTCGGGTTTAAACCCTTCATCAGGTGCCAAAAATGCAACTGATCGTTGACACGGCCAAACGTACAATTTAAAAAATACACAATAAAATTGGGCACGGTAAACCTCGGCTAGGAAAACAGTGTTAAGTGGTTACCACAAGTCAAAAAATGCAGGAATTGCTGCGTTATAACAGTTCAAGTCTAACGTTCAGACCATGTGGGGACAGGGTTCCAAGTTTCATGATTAGGCGGTTTTCGGCAGCTAGGCGGTCATGATCGGAACTTCGACACGAGATGGCCGCCGAAACCATCAAGTCACGGATCGAGCATGTTGACGGGGGATTGAAGTGGGTGGCTACCGGGAACCCTGGGAGGTTCTGTTTGATTGACCTCAGGTGCTCGGTGACTCGGTCAGCAAGACGACATTTTGTTTCTCCCACGTACAGTATATTACAGCGTTTACATACGAGAACGTAAACAACATTGGCTGAAGTACAGGTAAAATGCTGATGAACGTTAAACCGGTTGTTGTTGGGACCTACAATGGAAAGGTTTTTTTGTCATAACTGACCACTGGGCAAGTATTGCATCTCCCACGGTTGCAAGGAAAAGTTCCTGGGGTGTCAGGCACTACTGCTTGAGGTTGAGAGGCACGGACCAAGTGCTTAGATATGTTCTTTTCAATTCTGAATGCCGTGACCATTTCCCTGATCCCCCCATCACGGCATTCAGAAATTTGACAACTTTGAAGTAATGGCATCTAGTTTGTAAATCTAAGAGGGCGCCCTTGTAAGTTTACGTATTCCTATAGGAAAAGTGTGTGGAAACGTTAAGGCGAAACTTATATTTCACCCGAAAATTTTTTTCCCCTTAAGGTCGACTTTTCAACAACAACTTTCCCCCTAAGTGCCGAATTAGAGAATATATATATATATATATATATATATATATATATATATATATATATATATATATATATATATATATATATATATATATATATATATATATAAACTAGAAGTTTCTGTAGATCTACCCAATTACCCCGGAGACCTCTATTAAAAAGTAGACGTTTCGGGTAGATCTGCTATCCTTGGTCACTATATCACGAATAATACAAAAAGTACCGAGCATAGCTGCTCCAGATAAGGCCGTAATACAAACAAAGACTTAGCCCAAGCCAAAAATTTAAGAAAAAAAGAAAGAACCAAAGCAAAGTTGAAAAGTTGAAAGAGAAGATTATCTCGCCGCACGCACATCTTTTACATTGATGCCCACCGGAGAAAGGCTACCAAGTCTATAAACCCATCTGAGTTCTATGGCCTGTATGTTTGGATGCGTTTGGAAGCGATTGAAGCGTGATTAAATTCAAAATTGTTACAGATTTGGAAGTGTTGGCCCAGCGGGGTTTTTCCTTTTCTTATTTCTTGTCTACGACAGCGGTGTCTAACACGTAATTATATATATATATATATATATATATATATATATATATATATATATATATATATATTCTGAAAAAAATCTATTCCACTAATCTTCACCTTAAGATTTTAACATAATGCATGTCCCACATTATACTAAATTAAGATTTTTCGCTTCCATAGAGCTTTAATTCAATTGATTCTATATCTCATTTAAGACAAAAGTACAAGAATTATTTTCTGATCTAATTATAACCAAAAGGGCAAATACAATTTTCTATTTTGTTAACCTTTGTTTCTTGTGATTCAATTGTTTCTTATTTTATTCACTATTTTTACAGAATCACCTAGTGGTGTGGCTGTCGTGGGGATAATTATAACAGTATGTGCCGTTTCATTAGTGATCGGTTTTATTACAGGCTGTGTTTACCTGTACAAGTAAGTAGAAGCTCTCCCATATTTTGCATTTTTTTCTCAACTTTAGTAGAAATGAGCAGCCTCCTTAAAAGCCTTATAACCCAAGTTCCATATATGGACCTGTATGTAGTTGCTATTATGTACTTTACATAATGAAGAGGCTCGCGCTTTCCCATAACTAGCTGCAATCATAGACTGTCTGCAATGACACACTAAGATAGCAGATGATAATTTTACACATCGAAAAAGTTGTTTTCTTCAAGTTGGTTGACAATGATTTTACGGTTTACCGTTGGTTTATGAAATATGGTTGAAAAAACAAGAAGAAAAGGCACTAAACTGAAAGAGTATGAAATCGCTCTGAAATATCGAAAATGTTGGTAGCATGACAGTAATGATCTGGCACACCTGTAGGGTCGCTATCTTTTTGCAGCAGAAGATGTAAAACTGTGATCTGGAGTACAACTGGTGGCGCCCTACGAAATTTACCCATGATTTAAAGGGGAATTCTCATCATCCCAGACAGTTCCAATTCTCCCAACTAAGCAACTTGTAGCTCCTCCCATAACTGTATAAAGCTCCTCCTTGTGCACACACAAACCTATTTTATTGCTTCAGGCTATGTCCTGGTGAGCAAACAAGGCTATAATTTATAATCCAAACACTTCCTCTACATTGTGGGGCATGTGACTTACTCTGCATCATTTGAATTTTCAACTTTGATGTCAATCAAAGAGCAGTCACCAACAGAAAATTTTGATACCCCCGCACCAAAAATATACTTTGGGGTGATGAAAGTCTGTCTTTAAGGAATGTGCAGTAAGCAACTGTCAAACATCAGCCAACCTCACAAATTTTCTCTTTATTTCCTAATAAGTATCATTTATGATGTGTCAGAACATAAATATTATATTTACAGGTAAACCACACAATGGCCAAGTTAGGAGTTAAACATTTCAGTCAGGCCGAAGGTATTATCAATTTTTCACATGATTAAAAGAGCCATACATAGATCAGGATAACGGGATACACTATATCAAAATGGGGGTAACCTCATTTGTCCTTAAGCAACGGCGTCCACACGTACTTTGGATTCTAGTCTTGTGTACGAATTTTTGAGAACATCATAGTCTGTCTCCTTCCTCTTCGTTTCAGAGTACCGTATAAAAAGGAGATAAAAAAGATGGATGCTACGGTCCCAGGAGTAGATGGCAACAAAGATGCCCACGAAAATTTCACCTTCTTTACATTCCTTCTCGATGAGCTGCAATGTGGTAATAAGCAACATGGCTCAAAGATCAGATCGGTTTCATATCAAAAAAATGAAGAAGATGGCAACATTGACGTAAACGACAATGAAATGCAAGATAAAAATAATGAATAAACTAACAAGTCAATTCGCTACGTCTCTGGTCTAGGTGGAGTTCACAGATTTCGTGTGTGAGTGTGTGTGTGTGTGTGGGTGTGTTTGTGTGTGTGTGGTATCTTGGGCGCATGACCTTGGACAGAACCAATGCAGGCACAAAGCGCGAAGCCCTAATATTTTGGGGTTTCCTACATCGGACTCTATACACTCTGTGATGTATTCTGAGGCATTTTGCTCCATTTCAGCCCATGGTTTTGCCAATTCAATTTCGTCCTCAAATAATCTTTTCCTGCCTACTACTTCTTATCGTTCAAGAAAAAGTTGAGGGTAGGGGGCAAGTTTTACGATATATTTACTTTCAACAGTGCAAGGGAATGTCCCACTGTTCTCCTGTCGTCTTCCGTACCTGGATAGTTTCGCTCCAAAGCATTCTTTACTTGATTGTGCATGCCTTAATGTCTCTACTGTGTGTGTTTTGAAGTCTCTCGCCGCCATTATGATTCTTCAATAACATGGTGGGGAGTATTCCTACTTTTTATCCCATGCATTGTTAATTTTTACAATACATATTTATTTGCATAAGTACTATCGATGAGTTTAGTCATCACTGCAAATTTGCAGAATATGTAGTCGAATTTTCCACAAATGACTTAATAGATATTTAATTGAGATGTGGTCCTGAATACTTTCAAACACGTTCCGCTGAACAGACGAGTTGGGAAAATGCTTTCACTCAATGCATCATGGGAAGGGTCAAAGGTCAAGTGAACCACATACAGTGGCGAACAAGGTGACACGGTACAGCTGACCTTGTGACCCCACCGGAAGTACTGAATTACCCAGCTGGCTTATTCGAAACAACCTGATGTAGTGGTTGCTTTATTTTATGATAACCTCGCACCATCATAGGTCTATACTCTAAGATTTAGGGGGTTTCTTGAGGGCTTTACAAGAGTCAAAATATCAAAAGGACTTGAGGACTTTACAAGAGTCAAAATATCAAGAGTCAGAAGTCAAAATATTCGAAGTTTCGCAAAAAGTGCAGTAAGAAATGACAAAAGAGCAGCAGTTGCGAACTACATTCAGAGTTATTATTTTCAAAGGCAGAGAAATTGACACGGTAAACTTTTCTCCTTCATTTGTAGCATGTATATGGGGATAATTTATCAAAGGGTCAATACAAGTGCTGTACAATTTGAAGTAAATGTGAATGGCACTTAGGTTAGAGTCCAGAGAGTGTCCTATCTAGGATTTAGAAGGGGGAATCCCTCAGATTTAGGATGAGCTAATGGACCTTTTTCCAAATAGCAATTACAAAGGGTTTTGGGAGAGAGTTTTCGTGTGCATCTTTTTTGTCAATGACAATTTACTGTGGCCAAAAACGACGTACAACAAAATTCTTTCCCACAATTATTGTAATTGCTGTGTGGAAAATGGTCTATTGGGACATCCCCTCCCAACCCCAAATTTCACTCCCCAAGCGACCGATGTTTAAGCTCAAGGGGACTTTGAGAGAGACATGGCCCAAAGTCCCTTTTCCACGTATTTCAGTGAGTCTAAATTCACAAAAATATAATATTACTTTTTTTATTGATACTTACCTTGATTTTTAATATTTTTGTTTTCAAGTTTGAATACGTGTGTAATATGTAATGCTAGTTGTTTTATTTTAATAAGAGTTTAAGGTGAGCCAAATATAGCAAAAGTTTCAAACTCATAATGATCAATTGTGTATAATTTCCCACAGGTGATCACTTACTTCATATTCATCGGCGTTGAGTCTTCTCGATTAGTGGACGTTAGTCCCTGGTTAGTCACAACAAGGACCGATGCAAATTTATCATTTTTATTACGTCGATAAGTAAACATTTGCCATTTAAAAGAAAAAATGAGCAATTTAGTTTAAAAGCCACGTGTACACTCATTTAATTTCTTTTTGCAATTTCGTTTAGTCTCCCGCACGTTGAACCCCATTCCTGGAATGTAGTGCAACATACTTTTTTGTTTTGAGATCAGACGTTATGGTTCTGTGAAAAACGACAAATATTATGGAGAGAGAACGTTTATGTTCGTTACTCCACCCTTGTGGAACGAATTTTCTTAATCAGTCACGTCCTCACGAAAACTTGTTTCCCTATTTCTAAAACACTCTTTGAGACCTCACTTTAGTCTATAATCTTACTATATTTGATTAGGTTTACTGTCTTTTAATTAAATGTCTTTTCAACGTAAATGTCTAAAAGCCGTTAGACTTGTATAGTCTTGTATTTTATTCATCTGTTTCTAACGGTTTATTTCTAGAAACCTTTTTCATATTCATATTCCATTTCCCAACTTAAATTCACTTCTGTAAAGCGCTTTGAGACGTCTTGTATGGCGCTATATAAATAATTTAGATCATTATTAATATATTGCAGCTGTAGGCCTACCATACATAAAGGTATGTCGAATATGATAGATAAAGCTAAGCAAACCCACTAGTCTATGGGCTAAGGCCTATTAGTTTCAACGAATGTGTGTCTTGTACTAATTTTTTCTTTAACACTAGATTTATATGCTAATTTCAATAGATGGAAATAATTTTATGACTTTGAAAATTACAGCTGCAGATTTCAAACCATGAAACAGGAAGCTGTTATTTTGCAGATTCAGAAATAAGATGGTGGAGAAATTCATTTCATTTCTCCTCAGTTGTCTATTCACCTCAGTTTGTGGTATGATTACTTGAGGTATATCCTCAAACTTTCAAGAAGTGACCTAACGCATCCAGGGCCTACTATAGGCAGGATTTTTCTACCCTGGCGTTACTTGGAGAGTTAAAAGTGAGATTTTGACCATACGCGGAGGGCCAGTACCAATTGACGTGAATGTTGGCAAACCCCCCCCCCCCCCCAAAAAAAAAAAGGAATCCCAGATTGGCAGAAATAACACTTCGGGGTATGGAAGAAGGGGTGTACCTCTGTCCACAGTTAGGGAAATTTGTATACCGCATTCAAGCTGGCTCACCTTGTCAAGTGGTGTTATCTTTGGGAAAGCTTTAAACTTATCATTTGATAAAAATTCTCAACAATTAGTAAAATGTTCCCACTTTTGGCTCTGTGTAAAAGTAGATAGTCGTCAAATGGAAGAGGTTCATTTTATTTCAATGACGTCAAATGTTAAAATGTCAGAAAAAGCGAACCAAAACAGTTTTAACATATGAGTTCCCATACACATCCATATTACAGGTTTCATGAGACGGAAATCAGATTGGGTTAGGTTAGATGAGGTTTAACGTCCCAGTTTCCAACCAATTGGTTGAAGTCGAGACTACCACGGCCTTTTTTCCAGTTATGGCTCCTTTTTTCCATAAGTCCCCTGACTCTCTGGCGAAGAGCCAGGGGCGAAAACCAAACAATACTCCCGAAGGAGTCCTGCTCCCCGAAGGAGTAACAACGTCCCCAAGGGACAAACTTTGACTTAACTGACACCACCCGACAATGGTCCCGTTCTAGACTGGCTGAATAAGTACAGACTGGCTGAATAGAACTGGGAGCTCTGCCGTCGTGATGGCTCACTGGCTTGTTTTCCCTACTCCTTTGTTCATGTTGAGCATCAAGCACAAAGGTAGTAGGTTCCATTTTTAAAGTATTTGGTATGACCCGGCCAGGATTTGATCCCTAGACCTTCCGACTGCAAGTCGGATGCTCTAACCACTTGACCATGCAGTCGGTCGAAATCAGCTTGGGGGAATTGGAGTGATGAGGGTTCTTGGGAATGTGTAGAAATAATAGTTATGTGCATTGTAAGTACAGGTGGTAGCAATATTTCGCAAAAAGCGCTCGGAAAATGTTGAAGTTATATTTATATATTATATTTATTTACCTAAATATGCGCAAAATTGTATCCTCAAATTCGGGAAACATACATAACCTATAACTCTAAACAATTTTAACTATTTGACACCCTTAAAAGTGGAAATGTACTCCCTCATTTCCCTGTGGTGCTGTTAATGGTGGGGTCCTGGGGGCTAAGCCTATAGCTCTGGAGGCTCTGTGAATAATTAAAAATAGGGACACTTGTATGAAGCTTTATAGCTGACCCCCATAACAATGAAACCACACCAAGAACTTCACAGAAATCTTCATAATTTGGACCAAGAATTCAGATTAGCGACTAGTTACAAGGGACTTCATACCAACGAGAAGGTACCCATCGTAATATTAATAAAAGTCACTGTAGGAATAATGGGAAAGCGCGAAGAGAGCCGAAGCAAAAATGTGTTTGTAATTGCGCATTTGTGAAATTGGGCATTATTATGTCCCATCATACAAACTGCATACAGTCTCTGCACTAAAGCACTTCTATGTTCCTAGCTGTGTCAGCTATATACGAAGGCAAGTCTGTGTTAATATTGCTCCGATCCTCTGTGTTTTCACTGGTTTTCTTTAAATATGTATTTCCAGAAGTAAGAGAAGGCAGAAATACAACTCACCTTCTTCAAATCCTTGCAATGAAAGCTGTGTTACTCCGTGATCACGCCTATGTACAACAACCTTGGCGTTATTTACCTAAAGGCGAAAGAGCTAGGAGTGCGAGAAATTTTGGTACTTTCCGAAAGATTTGTGAAAGGAACCCTTCAAATAGGCTATATCCATCATTCATTCGAAAAGACTTCATCCTAGCCATGCAGAAATATGTAAGTTACAGGCCTTTGGCCGTTTACATTTTTGGACAGAATCGATTTGGGGCACGTGCCCCTCTGCTCTTAAAGGGGGGTTGGCCGACTCTCCAAAAACTCAGTGACGTGTTCGCTTAACTAACGTGTCCGGTAAGGGTTAGTAAGATGATTAAGTGAGCCATTGAGCTGTAATATAGGGTATGAAATGAGGGGCGGTGTAGCCCGGGTAATTTTGAGAAGAAATGGTATTATAATATTTATCAAGAAACCCTATACGGGCTTGAATATGGGTTGATACAGAGTATTGTGACCTTGCATAATAGCAAGTTATAGCATGTGTGCTATTGCTAGACGCGTTTCGACCACAAAGATAATTTTGGGGTCTCATCAGTAGCAAATAGTAAAATTAGCAATAATTGCCGGTGTCACAAAATATTTTCCGGTTATTCGGATAATAAATCACTCATGATTTCAACTAAAGAAAGGTCAAAGTTATTTAAATCATTGGTGGTATCTGTTTCCGAGATAAAATTAGCCCGAATTAGTGAGTCGCTTAAATTAGTAGCCCGTTTGTAGGCAATAAGCGGGGGTTTCGGAAACAGAATTTTAAGTGTCGGGTGCTCTGTGATAAAATGCCAATGTTTTAGAAGGCAGTTCTTCAGATCCTTAGTTTTGATGTGAGGTGAGTACAAGAACTTAAACACTAGGGGTGGTGTGGAATCTTTACTTTTGGGTAATAGATGTGAGGAGCGTTCATCGAAATTAATTTCGGAAACGATTTTAGATACAAATTCGTCTGAGTAATTCCGCCGAGTAAGATTTTCTTTAAATAAATTGACTTTCTCGGTGAAGTCATGGCAGTTGTTACAGAGACGAAGGTGTCTGGGGGTTTCACCTTTCATAAAGCCCTTGAAACAACTTTCGGGGTGACAGGAGTCACGTGATAAATATTGAAAAGTTTCGCTCGGTTTTGAATAAGTGCGGGTGTCTAGGTGATTTGTTCGTGCGAAACGTTTTCCTTTAAAAATATTGTCGAGGTAGTTGATTTCGGAATATGATGATTCACATGTGAATTTCAGGGTAGGGTGAAGGTATTGATATGATCCACAAAAGTTTTTTAGTTCAAGTTCAGGACCGTCAAAAAAGAGAAGGATATCATCTCTATATCTCAACTAACGAATAATGTGATTAGAGAGGGGTATAATTTCGTTCTCAAAATGATGGAAAGTAATGTCGGCTATTTCGGGTGATGATTCAGAGCCCATTGCTACTCCTACTGTTTGTAGGTACTAGCTTGTATCAAATAGACCATGAAACACCGTGAATTCATGTGGAACATACCAGGCGCGGCGGAACGGAAAAAGATTGGGGGGGGGGGGGCTGAGTGCCAGCAAGACTATCTAAGCGGAGCGCCACCATCAGTTGGCGTGGTGCGGACATTCAAGTAAATGTTTGGTTTACAAACCCTCCAGATGGCCGGAAACAGCACTTCCCAGTGTTCTAAGCTGTATGTACCCAGCTCAACTTGGCAAATGGGGGGGGGGGCTGAACCCCCACTTTTTTCATTGGGGCTGAACCCCCAAGCCCCCGGTTCCGCCGCCACTGGAACACACGCATTTTATGCAAAGAGATTCTATGATGAATATCAAATAATACGTTTCAGTTTTTACACGATCATGCTTTTGTGAATGGTTGCGATAAACCGAAGGCATTTTTAACACTTTCCCGTTTCCCTTCTATTAATTTCTTCTTCACCCTTACTTTTGTTCTTTATACGTTTTTCTTTTTCCTTCTTTTCGTCGCTTTTATCTTTCTGTTTTTTTTTTTATACGTTCTTCCTTTTCCTCTTTCCGTTTAATTTTTTTTTTTGTTTTCAACCAGAGGGGAGCGCTTCCCTCACCTTCGTGGATGCGCGCCTTCTGCATCAAGCCTACATTCTTCCTTTGTATAATTTGTTGATGTCACACGATCGCAATCGAGATTGAAGCTCAAAAAAATTTACACATCAACATATGTATAAATTACACATGTCCGTGTAAATTTATTACACAAACGTGTAATTTCTTCACATTTCGAGATAGGTGCACTAGTGACACAACGATGTGTAAATTCTACACAACTTTGGAGTGCAGTGAAACCACTTTGGACTTAAAGTTACTTTAACTAAAAGTAATAAAAGATTACTTCAGATAAGAACGCTGTGGCTATAGGCGTGAGAAACAACAACAAAGATCAATGGCGTCGTCGTCGTCATCTAGTTGAGACAGGGACTCCGAGGTGCTACTTTGATGCTAGTTAACCCCCGGCTAGGGCAACACAATTCGTAAACGGTTCGCTAAAGGATGCAGTACTAGGAGAAAAGGGATCTATATGTCAGCGCGAGTAACCGGCATAAGAGCACGTCTTTGGCGGGCGTCTGTGGTCCTCCCGGGAAATTTTTGGGGAAAATACCCTTAATTGAAATTTGTCAGGTTCTGAGGGCCTTAAAATTATAACCAGGTCAATGACTTTCAAGTATAATTATTTAGTTCTTTAAGGTAGGTCTACTTTCATTTAGTATTTGGAAATGTCAAGGGGAAAAGTGATCCCTGCCCCTTCTCCCCCACCCCGCAGGCAACGGCACTGCAAATGAGCTACGAATGTCTCGGTTCATTCTGCTCCACTGTATTGAGGATAAGCCTACATTACATATAAAATACATTGGATAAGGCTATAATATCATCACAACGAAGCAGGGCTGCAGCCCCCTCCATCATTCTGCCATGACTTTTTTTTTCTGAGACGTGTTCATTACCCTCCGCGCCCCCCCCCCCCCCACCCACCCACTCTGTCCCAGTTGAGCATAGTCCCGTATGCTCATGATTTTACCCCATGTTTATAAATTTTGAGATTTTCAGAGCCGCACTGAGGTGCTACCATCATCAGCCCAGTACTAAAAGGCCTGGCTTTGCAACTGCACAGAATATTGCACTTAGGTCATGGGGACTGGGCAAGGGAAAGCTATAGATAACTCTTTGCCCAAGTCCCGGTTGATGAAGTCATAGTACAATGACATTGTCTACTGGTATCGTGCAGGAAATGGCCAAAAAATCGTTCCAAAGACTAGTTTAAGTTGCTTGCAAAAATTATAGTTACTGTTTTGTGATGGGTAAATCAAAGTACTTGGCTGAGGTTGGGTGTTGAATAGATGTCATACCTTGTACAAAGGTGAGATTCATAATTCAATCTTGCAACTTTTGCGACTATTAAGACCGTTTAAGTGTGGCATCACCAGGTGGAATGGAAAATGTCGTTTGGCACCATTTGCCATTTACTACAATGTACCTGTAGTGCACTTCGTTACAGGACATCGAACACTGATTGCGGAGCAGACGACATCGGTTTGTTGTCATTCAGCTTTGGATTAGTGACGTCAGTTAACAACCTCAATAAATGAGATACTGCATTATGCGCGGTAGAAACATTGTTTTGGGTGAGGTCCAAGTTAAGAAAAAAAAAGTTAAAAATACCCAAAACACGGAAGTAAGAAACTGTGCTTTTTCATTTGTACGTGAACCTCACGAATTTTATTACAATACGTCATGTCCAATTTTAAGAGACAAAGATAAAATATTCCGCTTGTTTACAGAGAGAGTTCTCTCCACATTATATACAGGATACAAGCATATGATGTTACAATAATTGTTTGATATAAATCTTTGAACTCTTTCAAAACACAAGTCAAAATCTCACAGCAAAGAATGTTGAAAGCCACATATTGACATGCATAACTGATTGAATACACTGACTTGAATAGTTTACGAAACCTCTACAATTAAATGCTTCTTCCCCAAATGTTGCAATAGCTAAATGATGACTTGGTGCAAAAACATGACCAAAAATCTTTATGTGAGCCCAAAAAGGATGAGAATATGTGAGAAAGAAAATCGGTATTTCAGCACTAAAATGCAGGCATAGCCAACAGGAGTACAAAGGGCCATTCTCCCCCTGTCGGAGAAGTTGCCCCTGGTAGGGCAAGAAATCAACTTTACAAAAGCATGTACAGACACCATATTTTACTTAACATACCCTGGTATTCTAAATATGGTAGGAACTTTACTACGTGACAGTTTTCAGGGCAATGCAATCTTTGTATGTGGAACACTAAATGATTCATATGGGAGAAATTGTATTCTGAAGGGAAGCAGTAACAGGAACAGTGGCATACCCAGAGGAAGGGGTTGGGACCCCTAATTATATGTGCCCCTAACCCCCACTGGAAAACACAATGAAATGTACCTGAAACTTCCGTGAAATGTCAAAGCGCCCTTGCATCCCCTTGTAAAATTTGTGAATCTACCACTGCACAGGAGTCCATGAAAAGGCTGAAGACTATATATATTAAATAGAGATGCCCTTTAAATGAACAAAAGACATCTTTTCAGGTGCTGTGCATCCACACAGTATACTCTCAAATTACCTAGCTTGAACAATACATACAGGGGTAAAGAGGTAGTATTAGCCATTTTAAGTACAACCGCTTAATTTTTGTGCAAAAGTTAACATAGATGTCTTCCAAAATGATGCACGCAAAGATGAGATTTAGAAATTTCAATTGAAGAAACAAGGGAAAAGAATAAAAAAGGCAACCTTCAAATTTCAAAAAGGCTTGTTAACAAGACAATTGTAGAAGGCCATTCAGTGGTTTTTGTTTAGAGGTCTAGTCAAAGAACTCTGCATGGCTTTCATGCTTACAGCTTCCACTGAGGTAATGAATTTCAACCATCAGTAAGGTATTTAACATCATTTAGGTCAGTATTCATTATATGTCTCTGTAACTCTGAGCAAGGATATAAACTTTGTAAACCTAAACACTAGTTTTATCTAATATACCCAAAACTATGTTGCTACAAAAGTGATATCACTGCTTATGTATGATAACAGCACAGGCACATCGAGAGGGTTTTCTCCAGGAGGGGTTTCAGACCACACTAGCCAAATAACGTCAGGGGATTCCCTGGACCACAAAAACTGCTTTATGGGCTTGGAGGCCCTGAGGCCTGCCTCAGGAACAACTCCTTGTGAAGACCTGGAGGAAAAGCCACCAAAAGGTGATATTTGGTCAGTTTTCTGGGGGCACTCAAAAAGGGGGGGGGGGACCCTGAGCGAAGCCCCTGCAACAACACTACATACCTGAGTTACCATCCCTGTTACTCTCAACTAGAAATACTGTTCTGCCAGTTTGTTTCCACTCAAAAACTGGCTTAAACACTTAGTATTCCAATGAACACATCACCATATTACCAGCCAAGGAATACTCCTTCAGTTTGTGTACAATATGTAAGTAAACTTGTAAATTTATTGATTACACACTTTAAAGAACTTCATTACATATGTGTAAGGCTGTGCAAGTGTGTGGGTCAACTTTCATGACAAAATCTCCATATCCAACCTACACAAGTCACACAAATTACAAATGAGAACCTTGAAGGTGTAATTTCTTCACTAACTGATCAAAAACTAATCTCACCCTGATTTTATTATTTTTGCTAGAAATTTCCTTTCTTTGGAGGTACTAGTAAAAAATGGTCACTATTCACATTCTTCATGATAAACTTTAGATATATGGACCACAAACATGAAAGTGTTGACAGAGGATCACATTAGAACTTGGTCTGCTTAGAAATCAGCACACTCTGACCAGACCTCACAAAGGGGTAAATCCTACTTATCTTTTCATTTCTTTGTTGTAAGAACCACTATCACTTCTAGAATAACATTTAATCTCTGACCAGTGAGGAACTTTGTCCAGTTGATTACACAACAGATAAGCTATTGATATGCCCTCTCATTGCACAATTAAATCTTGTGTGTAGGGTATGTAGGCCTACAGGGACTTGAAATTTTTATTAACTTAAAGAAGGGCTGAGATGTCACCAGGAATCAATCAGCTATGTAGGCAGGGACCAAGCTTTATAGAATTAGGTAACAGATACAAAATTTACTGTTCCAAAAATAGGGTCTGGACCTCTACGCAGATGAGTGCCTAATACATGTGACTGATAAGTGTTGCCAACCAAACAAATTTACGCCTTCCAATATGGCCATCCCATTCTGCAGTCTGCATATCCTGATGATGAATACATAACATTTCGGTCAGAGGACAACATGAATAAAAGAAAATGTGACACTCCTTCACAGTGATAGTTGATTTTAATGGAGTGTTGTACATTTAACAAATATTTTCTAGGTTTAGTACCTCAATATGGCACACACCAGTGAGTAACAGCTCATGTAAGTTGACAAGTTGGTACATAAGCCTGTAGCCATCCCTGCAAGCCTAATTTCAACTTAACATGGTAACACAATCAATTAGTACTGGATGCTAGTAGAGGGTCATTTATCAACAGTTTGAAGTCTGTGATTTGATTGTGTTTAAATAATTTTCTAGTCATGAGCCCCCTGAGTCAAAATTGTGAACGAATATTACATACAATTTTAAAAAGAGACCACAATAAACTGTGGAACTGATAAATAATGTGTTGGTATCCTCCAGCTGATTTAAACACCTTTCTCATGGTGAGCTATATAGATGTAATCCTTTCAGACTGTCAACGAACTAATGTGAAATATAATATTTTGTAGATGGAATTGAACTCGACAGTCTTTTGTTTTTATCACATGACTAACTAACAGTCATTCCTACCCATTGTATCATGTAAGAGCAAGTAAATTTTGAAGAAAAATAACTAAATGCTCTAAATAACTGTTTCTCAATCAGTTGATACATTTGTTGTGTCACTTACATTAACAAATCATATGCAATTTTCAACCTCACCTTTTCAACCAGTTGCTGTCTTCATCTGAAAAACATTTCCTAATGGCCATCTTTTCCCTAGCCTTATTTTTATTTTTCATTATAAATCCAAACAGCACCATACATGGTGCAATATTCTTTATTCTGAAAGTATGGTAACAGATGCAGGTGCAAAAATGAGTCACAATGTGAACCAGTTTACATCTAAAAGGGAGAAAATTGAACAATATTGGAAAAGGGGAGGTCTCCTTAGATTCCCATTTGTTAAATGAATCACATTGACAAACAATATACTGTTTTGATCAGTGTGCAGTAATAATTTCACCAACTACCAAGACGTTTCTATTGTTTTGCAACCAGTACATCACGATGCACTGATAATTTCCAACTCTTACAATATTTCTTGAACATTATTCTCAATTTTTTTCAAAGTATACCATTCTTGACTCCCCAGTGAAGATTATACTATATTAAACTGCACATGCAAGAGCATTAAAAGAAAATTTGGTTCATTCAGCTTTTAAAAGCAAAGCAATAGAAACCCAAACAAAAATACCTGCCTTTTGATATAAATGAAAGAGCCTTTACTTTTGTTTTATTGACAGAAAGCAGCAGTACTCACGGCAACCGAAGAAGTTCCCAAATAAATAATTTCTCCCCAAAATGTGCATAACGTATTGTGACACAGAAATAAGGTCATTTGAAATACTTTAAAGCTGAAACCATTAAGAATTTTTCCAAAAAAAGTTCAGAGTCCAAAAATGCTATGTGGGCAGCTCGACCAATCAGAGTGTTTGCAGAAGTCTGTAGATTGTGATGAACATCATATCTGACAAGAGTCACTTGGGGGCTCGTAATCACAGGTTCCAACAAGTTGTTTAACATTTCTGCATATATTGTTCCTACAAATGACAAAAGTAAGACCAATGTTATATATGTTGCCTGCTTCTAAATAACTATTTATCCTGGTAATGTAGAAAGTTAATATACCTTGAAATAATATTTTATTTTAAAGAGTGATGCAAAAAGCTTTTCTGATTGGCACCTGACTTAAGAGTCCAATTCCATCATCCCATGTGGGATTATAATTATACAGTTTAATTGCTACCACTCCTTTCATTTCAACACTTGTCTGAGGACCTCCACCCAAGCAGTTTTACAGCTTAGAGGCAACCCTTTATTATAAGTTGAAAACAGTCCATCTCTAAAAATCTCATACTGTCATATTATTAAAAATTTGAATGTGTTGATTCACTAGTCATCTATATCCTACTGATTTACAAGAGACATTGACCAATCAGTGGCTAATTTACATTTGGTGGTACACATTATGACTGCCCTGTTGCATCAAACAAAGTACAATTACAATAACGCATTTCACAGATGTCACTACAGGTGAATTTAGGGACAATCAGAATGTTATCTTTGGAAGGAAGAAGCGATCATGAGTAACCTGTCATTATATCTGTGGCTCAGAGGGTGGATGGATCTGTATAAGCAGGCATTTCTTCGTGATCTGGGGTAATTGAACAGCTTTAGTTTTCCCTGCATATGTACATATTCACAGGACTTTCCTTCAAAGAATTTCTACTAAAGCATGATGGACTTTACTACAATCTCAACAACTAAAGCCAAAGGGCAAAATCAACTATTACCCTAAGGTGGCCAACCTCTCGACTTTCAGACCTCTCCTAAATAGGTCTGTCAGAGGTGACCCCTTCTAAACTTGCAGAAAAGAAACACTACAACTGATCAAGCCAAAAAGTCAAGATGGGATCATGGAAGGTGTGACAAAAGTGAGGGTTCTTTCTGGGTCAATAGTCAGGGATATTAACGGTCATTGAAAAACCTCTTGCAAAGTACATGTCCTAACACCTAAAACCAAACTAACATTATTCCTGGTTGCTAAAGAGTAATTACATACCAAGTTTGCAGCTCAAAGAAATGATAATGAATTTGATTACTCTAAGGGGTTTCAAGTGTATCAAGCCAAGTGCCATTCTCACAAGCTTTTATTCTATAACAATGGCAGTAGCCAGAACACAACTGAGTGCTTTTTTTTCTTATTTCAAGCTTTGAACTTCCAGTCTTCTGCAGGTCATTTTAGTACATGGGGATGGCTGCAAATGGCCCACACGCCACCACATATGGGTCTAAAATAAGTCTCAGAAGAACACAGACTTACCATATATGGATTTATCTTTTGCAGCAGCTTTACACATTTCAACACGTGCTGAATGGACTGGTACATATCTGTCTTGTAAGGAACCGACCAAGAGGACATTCTTAAACATTGCTAGACCTGTGAATAATAAAACAATGACAACATAACGTAATTATTGTCTGAATCAAACAGGTGAAAAGGACTGAGATCAAGACACACTGGAATGTCTGTTGATGAACACTAGCAAAAACTCATTTTTTTGTTACAAACATAATAATTATAAACTCAATTTTCAGATCTAGGTTTGTCACTTTAAGCACCTTCTTTTCTAAGCTGCATCACTGGTGTGAGTAGCAATGCTATCTTCAATGGGTAATTAGAGTTTCCTATAATTACTAGATAGCATTCAGTTCTGATAAATATGCTGATTGACATTATGACCTATTAAAATACTCCCAGACAACTACCTAAACTTCTTCCTCCAGAGATTCTGTTGAAAATCCCTCATTGGCTTACACAGGGTTATTAGAAATATTGCATTCAGCCATCATTCTCGATAAAGTTCACCCAAATGGTAATAAAAGTACTTATTTATAATCTCTGAAAAAACAAACGGGAAATTATTTCCCGTTAGGGGTCATCCATGTATTGCATCCTTTGCACAGTCTGCAAAAAAACTCCTCACCCTTGCTCCTAACGAGATAAATATTGCAAAACATGAAAAGTGATGATAAAACAGCAAAAATTCATCAATGATCATATTTTGAAAAGTGCACATGGGTTTTTTTTTTTTTTTCGCCTCCATCCAACATGAGTTTTATAAGCATGTGAAAATGATGACAACAAAAAAACAATGACCGCAAATTGTTTTAAGCTTTAAGAGATACCTTGCCATAGATACACCATGCTGTTTCCTGGTTTGCTTTTAAAACAGCATTTAAGTCATCACTTTTTTGTATTTATCCGACAGTAAAAACAATGATGACTCAGTAATAGCCTAAGAAGGGAACAAGGAAACTTCCCTTAAAATTTGTGAATACAACAAAAACATTTGTCTCCATTTTTCACTTCCTGAATGGTTCAATACCCATAAACGCAAACAAAATGCAACTCGGTGTAAGTAAAGATTCCATGGGTTGGTCAGAGGCATACAACCACTGCTACAGTGTGACCAGTTTAATGGTTTACACTTTCTTTTGTGGTACAAATCAATTATCCAAGTGTATTCCTTGAGGACAGTGTGCCACAAACTTAGGAATCAGGTTTTCTTGTTATTTTACATGTTTTTGTTATGGATGGGTTATTTTATATTGCATGTAATTAAGTCCATACATAATTCCACGATTTCTCATTCTTCATGATTCCTCAGAGCAGCTGCACCCAAAACTCTTGCCTTCCCAAAACACTTCTAATTTGAAAAGATATGTTTATCCTGAAGAATAGTCATGCCTCAAATTGGCAAGTTTTTTTCAACGTCTTTTCTTTGAATATCTACAGTAAGTAACAACATTTTTTGCAAAAAGAAAAGCAATGCAAGGCAGAGTATTAAACCACTTTGCCAGCAAAGGACATGTCTGTGCATAACTATCATTGCAAAGTATTCACATGAAATGTCTTCATGAATGTAATCCCTGCAAAATCTCTTCACTGTTGACATTTTTCAAGTTCAATTTACAATTATGCTATTTCTATTATCCCAGCATTGTGTCTACCTATAAAACTCACAAATTTTCAGCCCTTACTGTAATCTACAGAGTGTCATTTTACCTGGGTTTTTGCTGAGCTGGTAAAGGAAAGATTGCCTGGGGTCAGCATGATCCCTTAGAGATAGCTGAAGGAGAGAGTTGGATTTTTTCCACTTTTGCATCACCCATAAACCTACAAATAAAAGCAGAAACATGATTGGAAATGCATAGAAAAAAAATTAATCACAATTATGAGTTCCTTAAAAAAAATTAACTCAAGTAAAATGAAAAGATGTCAAATCTAGAGTGAGAATCTTATTACATCAGGATAAAGGCCAATCTCCTTTACTTTTCTGCTCTTGATGGACAATTGGCTATTATGGAACCAATTTCAAGAGCACTAGTGGTTCTCATTCTCCCAACAAATTTTACTTTTATCCTTCCCCCAAACCCATCAAGGCACCTCCCACTGACACCTTCATAGAGTGAGAATCTTATTACATCAGGATAACTAAAGGCCAATCTCCTTTTAATACTTTTCTGCTCTTGATGGACAACTGGCTATTATGGGACCAATTTCAAGAGCCCTAGTAGTTCTCATTCTCCCAACAAATTTTACTTTTATCCTTCCCCCAAACCCATCAAGGCACCTCCCACTGACACCTTCATAGACCTCTTTCCAAATAGCAGTCACAAAGGATTGTGGGATAGTTTTTGTGTGCTTTTACTTTTGTCAATGGCATTTTACTGTGGATAAGAATGATGCAGACCAAAATGCCATCCCACAATCCTTTGTAATTGCTATTTGGATAAAGGGTCTATTTCTGATTGCTGATCATTAAGATCATAAGTGTTATAGTGATGTTAAAATTAACCAATATTGCTAGTTCACCAAAAAATGGTACGCTCTTGTTCACTACCACCAAGTACAAATCACTTAAACTTTCAAATGAGTGAAAGTTACAATTTATGACTTGACCACACCAGAAAACTGCAACATTTGCCAATCTAAAGTATACTACTGGACTTTGAGATAAACTTTAATACCAACTGAAAGAAATAAAGACTTTTTTGTTCTTCTGACTTCCAGGGTCCACCAAATGGCCCTCTGCGACCCACCACAGGGCAGCGGCCCAACAGTTGAAAAAACTAATATAAAAGCTCTCTCTACTGCACACTATGCAGCATACACATTCCAATAGTTTTCAATACCAAGTTAAATTGACAGAGGGCAGCATTGCAGTATACATTAAATTACCTGTGTTCACCAAGGCACTGCTGTTGTAAAGCTGGCCTAAGTGAGGACCTGAGAGGGACAAGAATGTATGAAGCTGTGCAAGAAACTGGCCCATGGCAGGCTTTGCCAGAGCTGCCCTGATGATGAGGTTACCTAAAGAGTGTCCAATGAAACTGAAAAGGAAAACAACAATCATTTGGTTATTTTGCACAAAAATTTCAGGGGCAGAATTTCTGAAAGGGACTTTGACACATATGTCTCTGCCTATAATCTTCACAAAGGGCCAATGAAGGGAGGTCCAAGAGTCAACCACCTGGTAAATTTAATACAATATCCTGCAGTCTGGTGCATATAATGACACAAAATGGCAAACCACAGTTTACTATTCATTTTGGTGTGCAGATCAACACATTTGCATTTCTAATAAAAACTTAGGGAAGGACCAGGAAGGTTTCTGTTTGTTGTTCAAATCTATTCAACCTCCTCTTGCCCCCCCCCCCCCACCCCACCAATTACACCCCAAGCCGAGATGGTTATGACAGTAAAACAGCAACAGACTGTTTCCAAAATGCATTGTAATTTGATCCCATCTAACTTTTGAGCATGGAATCACAAACATTCTTTTTTGGTTTTGCCTATTTTAACACACTGATAATCATGTATACAAACAAAATTATAACAGTTAAAAAAAACAAAAAAAAAACAGATTCCATGAAAACTTCCTGATTTAGAAGCTTGTGTGCACAGAATGTTATCTCATTACTACATTATGTTTTTCTCCTGATTACCTACAATAATTGACATATAAAAGTTGTTTGCACCAGGCTGTCTTCCTTATAGAGGGCACTGTTTCCATCCCTCTTTGCCATTAAACATGATTAACTTGTCCAATGTAACTTTCAATGCAAGAGAAACATCTTCCTTCTTGTATACTATAAATACCCTCAGTTTTCCCTTTTCACATTAACTTCATACATGAGTGGATGCTAAGCAAGGGCAGATGATTAGAATTTGAACCAAAAAGTGCATAAAATGCATATTTTTGTGTTTTAAAAGCTTCCATTTTTTTAATTATGAAATTCTTAATTTGTGTAAAGTAATCACTGGTGTTTGCCTTCAGTTAACTGTAGGCAATGAGTAAAAGAAAACCTGCAGGCCTCATGGTAAATTATAAATACTCATAGTAAGCTGTAGGCCATTTCTCAATACTAACCAGCAAAGACCACATATAACTACCTTGTACACCATCTTTCATAGGCAAAGTCTGACACTGTGTAACTACCTATAGCAATTACATCATTGTACGCAAACAGTGTGAATTGAAGTCATGACTGCATTCAACGTTGCAAATACTCAACTCCAAAAATAAGGGGGGTCTCCCAAGTGTACTGGAAACCCTGTGGGACATTCCATTCTATCCTTACCTTACTTTCTTTGGTCTAAGCCTCAGAAGTTCTACATAGTACAGAATCTCCTGAACAAGCCTGTCTGTCATTCTGTCAAAGTCAGCAAAAGTGTCATCCTGCCGATAGCAACACAGAAAGGTGACTTTTCAGAACTACCATACAAAATATTCCAAGGAACATACAGTAAATTAGAATGAAAACATATGCTAATCCTCACTCTTTCAAGGAGGGGAAATTCCTCTGATGTTGTATTGAATGAAGATACTGTCAGAGATACTGCATTGCTCTGAATTTCATTCATTAACTATGCAATGAAATCTTGGGGAATATAAAGACCTGTTGCTCCCCATTAATCAGTATAACAGTCCAATTTTTGCAAGTGTGAGAGAGGACAACATACTTTTCAAAACCTGTCACACTTGCTGGTCACTAAGCTACAGCCCATCAGTGGCACCAGCATCTGCCTATTGGAAGGGGGTAGGGAAAGCAGATGTCCCGATAGGGCAGACAAGAATAGTAGGGTACCTTCGTCCATGGAGTAACAGTATTAATCATGGTTTCATTATTCCACAAATTTCATGAGGTCCACCCCATCTATGCTTTATTTTGCCCCACTTCTTTTTTTTTTTTAATGTTCATGGCCCCCACTGGCAGCACCTGTTATATGGCCCATTGCATTTAATCTGCAAGCTTATCACCAGTCATTGGCAAGCACTCCATTTTGAGAAAGTTGATAACCAAGGCAAATACTGTGTTTAATTTGCATTGAAATGGCAAACATGCCACATAGCTTTTATCGTTATTAAACCCATTCAGTCTAACAACAAATTCTGGCAACAACTTACCTTTTCAAATATAATATGCACCACAAAGAGATGTGTATGTTCCATTATTTGAAAATTGGAAAGTTTTGTAACATGAGTTATTCATAAGCTACAAAGCAGTGAATTCTAACTTTAACTTGACAACCTGATTTTTTGAAAAATACAGCAATCCAGCTTTCTTACTTTGAATTGACCATCCTTCTGTATCCTAGAATGATATCCTTTTTAAACTCATGCAAATTTTCAGAAATACAAATGCAATATTTCCATTTACTTACTTGATTGCTCTCTGACATGAGAAACTCAAATCTCTCCTCTGGAAGGCCCATCTCTATATACATTTTGAGAAGACGCAGATCAGCCCTATTTCCATCTAAGCCATGGACACACACCACCAGGTGAACCTCAGCCCCTCCCTCACTCTCAGGCTGCTCTGGCTGAGGATGTGGTATACTGAAATATGGGTGTACTGCAGCAAAGGAGCCAAGGTCACTGTATAGGTTCAAGCAGCCACCAAGATGCTGGCAGAAGTCTTTTTTAGCTGAGAGGTACCTGCAAATGACACAAGAATCCTTCAAGACTTCCATATCCCCTAAATGTACCTGTGACAGGGGTAGGGAATACAACTGATCTTGCAGCATGGCTGGAATTAAAGAAAGGCCCATAGGGGCATGGCCTACTCGTTTTTGGTCGATGGCCTTGGTTCACTACAATAAGCCATACTTTTCAGGGACACTTGGCTTTCCTGCCCTCCAAGAGAAAATGCAACTAAACACGGACAAAACAGATAACACAGACAATACAAAATCTTTAATTTGGCCATGCATGGTGCCCTTTGAGATGCATAAAGATTATGCCCTTAAACATACTATGTACATGACCTTGCCCCAATAACTTATTCCCAGCCCTGTTGGAAGTCAAGTTGAAATACTGCTTTCAATCCTCAGACCATCACAAATAACAACTAGGCTACCATGATGAAAACTGAGAAATACTCTGATTACTAAAAAAGCCCTACAGGATTTTACTAAAAAATAAGAATGAGCCTCTTGGTGCTTGCAATGAATACAGTGAGGGATTTCAGAATTCATATAGCTGTGAAGTATGCTAAAAATTCTGCAAAAATTCATTGCACTCAACTCCCCTTCTACCCCATTACGGAAAATCACACACAATGTTAGGTGACACTTTATGCAAATGATTTTAGTTTGGACAGCTTCTCAAGTCTAACTTTAAACTTACTGTAACTTCTCCCTCAGTTCTGAAAGACTACAGCAGATTACCCTGGCTATCCCAAATTATCAGTCTTTAAGACCCATATAAACCACTGTCTTACTTAGCATAAGTAAAGTACTGTAAGACCTCTTTCTCTAGTTGCTGTTGACAGAAAGGCTCCCTCATAAAAATCAGAAGACTTTGCCTCCTCATCTTGAGTTTCCTAAACTAGAGCACCAAGAGGTGCAGAGGCTCAAACCAAACAAGATTTATTATGTTGAGAAGTATGTCTCTATAAATGAACAAAATAATCCTCGAATTACCTTTTACCCCACCAAATGGGTCTCAATGCTGGCATGCCACCCTGTAGCTGCACCAAATGTAGGCACAGAATGCAGGAATTCTGCATGTCTGAGCTATTGGAGTTACTAACTTTAACAATCTTTGTATTGGAACTTAAACACTTTATGCTCTCACAACAACAGCACAGGGTTTGTTCAGATGCTAGAGGCAGCAATGAAATACCAATATTAACTATGAACTTTTTCACTTTCAGAATGAAAAGGGTGCTGCTTGTGGTGAAAAAAACCAACCCTTTCCTTCAGCAAACTCAAGAAAAGCATGGCAGAGAAAGGCTTTTTACTGTGGTGAAATCTCAGCAGTATCATTTCAGATCACTTACAACTTAATCAGGGGTGAAAATTTCAGTAAAACAAATGCTCTCATAAAATGTGACCTTGTGGTTATCATATACCAACTTCATGTCAACAAAAGGTTGGTGGTTTGCCTGCGAACTGATCAATGTTGCTGCAACTGGGAGTAGGCCTAGGTTGTTTATGCTTTCAGGTTAAACCACAACTAGCAACCCAGGATGAGAGAAATTGCTAAAGCTGTTTACAAAACCGGTTTTGATTATAAAACCAGTTAAAACCAGTTTGATTTGGTTTCTTTGTTTTTGCACAACCAAAAAACCGGTTGCTGAAAAATAAACTGGTTTAAACCAATCAGGGTTTGACTTCCATTTCAAAAGTTTAGTCTGCCATGCATTTCACACCTTTCTGACACAAAATCTGTTATCTTTTTAAACAAATGTATCGTTGACCGTAACTTCCAGAAAACTTCTGACCACTCCCAGTACATGGCTAGACTTGTGCAGTGTACATATGCAAGGCCAACATACTTTTTGAAAAATCAGATTTAAAAACCAGTTTTAGTGGCTGCAGAAACCAGTTTCTGGTTGTGGACTAACCATCACTGCCTTAGTTGTTGCTACTAGCAATTCATGATTACCATGGTAGTTTTCCTTTCATGGAAGCAGCTAAATTGGAAATCAGTATTTTCAACATTTTGAATTTTTGTGGTGGATTCTGAAAGATTCTGCAAAGGATTTTAACCCTATTTAAATTATTTTCACCAAGGTTAACAAGTTCATAGTTCCCTTAAACTTAATCTAAACAAACTCACAAGGTTGACTTCTCATCCAATGGCTGTTTTAAAGTAGGCGGAGAGGAAAGATTTTGTGAGACTCATGAAAATGGGTGAGTCTTACGTTAAACCAGTGAAAAGTTCCCAATAAAATCTTCCATCTAAATTGGGGATAGAAGTTATAATTTTCACATACTAATCATACCGTACTTCTGAGCAACTTTAATGACAGTGTGGTAAAGCATCTAGAAGCTGAGACCATTTTAGAATTTACAAACTTTGGCACGATATAACCATTAGATGAGCTTTGACCTGAACATTTTTGCACGTCTGAAGGTCCCTCACCCTAAGATAGTAGTGACCAACTTTCAAATAGATTGACTGCACACTCCACAAGATTTAATCTTTTTAATGCAATTGTGGACAGGCTGACAGATGGAGGGGCAGACCGATGGATGGATGCCTCACAAAGATATTAGCTCTCACCAGTTCCGCTGCTATGGGCTCTGACCAATAAGTCTGTGCATGCACAGTGGCTTTAGGTCATAGGTCATATGGGTACAGAATGCATGTGCTTAGGTTTGAAAATTGTGCACTGTGCCCAATAATAAGCTCGATTAGAATAAAGAAACTTAATGTAGCTTATAATGACATTTATAACTGCATTATGTACCCATATGACCTATGACCTCAAGCCACAGGGCATGTACAGCAATATAACTCTGAACTGGCTTATTTTCCAAGATTTCCAGGTAGTGTCCATTAGTGTTCGACCGATCATCTGTTAGATAATCGGCATCGGGCCGATTATCGCACAATCGGTAAATAATCGGCATCGGTAAAATTTTGTCCTTCAACCGATTACCACCACCGATTATTTGAAAACTGGAAACAGGGCTAAAATACACTTCAAAGTTTCTGCAAAAATGTTTATAATTCTCCAAAACACGCATTTCTTTAAGTTCCTGCCCAAAATATCAGCACTGATACTCACAAAACTTGCAACATTTGAAGCTCTCCAAATCATAGCAATCATCGTAATTGTTGCCGTAACTCTCAGTGCAGCACAGTTCAGGTGTGTGAAAGGGCACACAGTATTACCTAGAAGGTGTGCATGCCATGGACCATGCCGCACATCTGCATACAAATTGTACTACAGGAAGAAATGACTTCGCACTACGTTTTTTCAAGTTTCAGTGCAAACCACATCATCTGTACACATTTGGTGCACGTACTGTACTGTAGCAACTTTGGAAATCCAAGGCTTATTATCCTGCATAAATTATGCCACTTCCCACATTCTTTTCGTTAAGTTTTTAATTACCTATGACCTGCACATGCGCACACGTAACTGCCGTACAGTTCTTGCGAAGCTGAAGTTCACCTGTACGAAAGCACACCAGTACAGTGTGTAATACGTAATGCAAGGCTAAGTGCATTGCCTGCGCATTTACGTAGCATGTTGGTCATGAACTCCGTCCGTGCTCCTAACTGATGAACGAAGGGAAACGGGCCCTGTGTTAGATTCACGCTGGAACGGCAACAGTTTTTCGATTACGGGGCTTTATCGGGAATTAGTTTTACGTTTCATTTGGAGAATCTTTTACATAAGACGTAAGTGTTGGGCAAGACGCATTACAAAAAATATATCCATATCGTTAAGGGAGCATGGGATGAGTAAATCAGGCAAATTGAGTGGAATGTTTAGTGGCCCCGAATTGCCAAGGTACTTAGATATTTTTGCCTAAATCTGGGTGGATAGGCTACTATATATCACTACTACAGTCCAGTACAGACCTTTGTGCAGAATCTTCCGACATGATCGGTGGATAGAACTACTGTAGGTAGAGCCGTATGTAAGCCGACAGACTCTTTGGCTAACGTTAAGCCTGTGACATGGTACGAAAGCATGTATTTATGGTTGATTTTTATCATAGTATTTGGAAAGGAAATTCATCAAAAACATTTAATATTCTACTCGTGGAACGTAGGGAACTGTTCTTAATCCTTCATCTCCAGTGTGAAGGTTATGTTATGGTGTGTGTACAAAGTTAGAAATATGCGACAGACGCCAGACGGCGAGAAAACATGACCTTCCTATACATGTAAATAATCGGTGATCGGTAATCGGCATCGGCCCGATTGTGTAATTGAATAATCGGTAATCGGTGATTACCGATTATGGCATAATCGGTCGAACACTAGTGTCCATACTGTCAACACTGACACATTTACACTAAGAGGAATGGAGAAGGGTAAAATAGTAGCTTGCAGTCCCTTCCTAGGATCAACAATGATCTAATGCATGATCTTGATAAATTACAGCACCCTATGTTAATAACAGTTGTCCCTGTGAACTTCTTTGCAGTGCCAAATTTGCACAGCACAGTCTTGTTTTAAGATTTTATTGTTCCCCCGCCCACCACCAAGTTCTTGGTAGCAAATCAATGTTTCAGGAACCATTGATTCAGAGGGACTTTCTGAGAAGAGCTATGCCTGACCTTGCCTTTTAGTCAGTGGTAAACACGTGTGTCAACCTGTGCCTGTAAACATACAGGATCACACATGAAAAGCAAAAGAAATCACACATGTTCTAGGGTGGTAAACCTGAATATTTAGAACCCTTTGGACACAGTTTTGACACAGCTTAACACAACTTTTCTTGCTTTCTATTTCAAGCCACGGGTTTTGTCTCAAAATTATTGTCTGATATTGGTTTCAGCTGCCACACTTTCAACCTGGGGCAAAGTATGGTAACTGGCCAACCTGTGGCAATATCTAGGAAAGACACAGGTTTCCACACAAAATACCTGTAATGACCTTTGGCAGACACAAATGAAAACCTGGGAATTTGGAACTAATTGTCACAGGCTTTTTTGTAAGGGTATAGATATCACTAAATCCAAGAAATCACTTACTGAGCCCTTGCAGCTTGGCCAGAAACATTATCTTCACTGCTCTCAGAAGAATCCTTAGATGTATGACTACCTGTAGCCTGAACACTTGACAGAGATGTACTCGCTGACGACTCATATGGAAGAACTGGTCTGATGAGGCACGGTTCCACAGAGAAGGAACTGTTTGGAGAAACTGAGGAGTTCATGAAAGAGAAACAGCCTGTACATGATGACAGGACAGAGGGTGACCGTGAATTCTGGCGTTGAGATTTTGATGGTTGCTTGTGGATACCTGAATCACGATGTTTATCTTTACTTTCCTTCACGTGGACAACTTCATCTGCTGGTAAAGTATCCTGTCTCTCATAAGTAACATGGCCACCATCTGTCCCTTCAGTTCCATTCACTTCTTCATCGATAGGAAGGCTGATGGGATCACTCTCTGTCCTGTCTGAATCTGTCACAGCTTCACCTGTCTCAGTCCTTCTAGTAGATCTGCTTTCACTGGTATCATCCAAGGCTAGCTGCTCCTCCAAGTGACTAGATAAATCATCTACCCCTGGTTCCTCGTAATAACCATTGGGAATCCTCTCCAAACTGTCACTACTTCCTCCACCCTCTTCAGACCGACCTCCATCAACAATGACAGCTATATCATCTGTCACCAGGGATGTTTCTTTGTCTCTGTCACTGTCACAGTTTACTAAGTTTAAAGCATTATACCCATTTGATACCCCTTCATCCTCCAACCTGCCCCCCATTGCCCCATCCTCCCTGATTCTTATTGCACTATCCCTTAAGACAGTTTCTTTGGCACCATATCTGTGAGGGTTGTCATTTCTATTTCCTATGACATCGATTGCACCATTGAAAGAGCCAGTGGCTTTACTTTTAGCATTGACTGAAACCAATTGTTCGTCTGATATTGCACTCTGTAAATCCCCGTTTCTTGCTGCTCCTCCTCCATTCTTCATCTTTCCCCCCTGGATGCAGGATGGGATGGATGGCAGGGATGCAGAGGTGGTGACTCCTTCCAAGGAGATCTCACCCTGCTCATCTAATGAATTGTTCCTCCTCTGTAGTTGGTGTATCCTAGGATTACTTGTCACTTGATAGCAGGAAAGGTCTCTCTGCCTCTGACTTGGTTTACTCTTCCTCAAGAACTCAGGTCGTATATGTTTGATGTGACTCATCGTGGTGTACTTGATCCGCCTCTTTCCTTTCTTTTTGGAACCTTTCCTTCGGTGGCCTTTTACATTACTGCCATTCTTGTGACCGGATGGTGAATCTGACTCTCCATTGGTTGATGGATGGCCAGAGGTAGGAGAAACTTGTGGGTTTGTTTCTGCAGCACCATCCTTCCCATCTGACCCTATGAACAAAGAAGAGTGATGACAGTAACGGACAAAAAAGTAATGACAGTCATGGAGAAAAGGGCTCAAGAAAGTGGAAAAGTATTCTAAGGCGTCGCATGATTTCTTCCAGTGCTGGATAGTCATATTAAACACAAAGTATAGAAATTTCCAATCAATGGTTCTCCACCCAAGCAATTAAACCCCTCACAGTAAGTAATTATGATTGTAGAACCAGCTGGCATAATTTCAACAGAAAACTGAGCAGCAAAAACTGTTTTGCTCTTTTTCTTGCACGGTAAATAATGCACATTACTTACATGCGTTAGACAAAAGACAACATATTCTAGGTACTTCATGGACTTTTGCAACATTTTTTGCTGTTTCTGGCTTCCTTGAAGACATGACAAATCTCTTCAAGTTTATTTGGATCAGTTACACTTTCAGTTCCGGAGACAAGCTGTATGCTTTTAAAGTATCACAAAATGTTTGGAGTATGTATTATGTGTTATGATATTCTAGATTCCACTACAGTATGATCTACTCCAATTTTCATTGGTAAAGAAATTGCATTTAAGGACAACAAAAAAGGTTTGATCTTAGAAGAAAATCAGAAGAAGAACAATTGCACACATTTACCTCCATTCTAAGCAATGATGACATTACTAACATGCAACCTACATATGAAGACCAAATTTACTTGAGACAATCATGTGTTATTAGGTGCTAAATCATTCTACATCTACAGTTACCTCAAAGGTTCTTCAATATTTTACCATAATAACAAAATGGAAAAAGTGTCATGTCTTCCTCATCTCCTTTCAAGTTCTCATATATTCTTGATTTGATACTGAGATTATTTTCCCATGCAAAATTTTATGTACTGGTTAATACACAAATCTGTTACATTGCTGATATAATGGGGGGGGGGGGGGGACTGACTTGAACAAGTTACAACAAGCAGACTTGCCAGTATTTTCACCAAATAGAATTCTGTCACAAGCCCCAACAAACAAACCACACCTTCCCTTCACTTCTGTTTCACAGAACCTAATAAAAATTACTCCAAGGCTCATTTGCATACAATTAATATTACATGAGGGTCAGGTTTCTCTTTGTACATGCTAGGCGAGCATGACCCACCAGATGAGATATGGGATAAACTATTCTGTGGAGCTTTCTGCAGAGTACATAATGACCTTACCGTCAGGGGTGGATGCATCATATGAGAAAACATCCTCAAAGATGACTGGTATCTCATTGGGAATTCCATCCAGCTCAGTACACTCCACTGGGAGAGCTTGTATACTCTCACAATAGGAAGAAGACCGGTAGGAGTTTGTAACATGAGTATAATCTTGTGGAGTGAAGTGTGACTGAGTGATGAGATCCATCGGGGAATGATTGCTGTGAAAGAAACCCTCTGCAAACCTTTGCATCTAGGAGTAACAAAGAAAGAAGCCATATGAGAATGGCAATACTTATTAAGGAAGTGACCCTACTTGTATTTAACAGAAACATTCTTGCCCTCTTTGGAGAAAACAAAACACGACATCACATATGGGTAGGGGCAATTTAGAAAATTTCATCAGCAAAATTGCCTACCTGTATGTTCTGTATATATATATATATTGCATTGTTACTGTGCCATAAAGTTGTTTTAGTGCATTGCTATAGCAAGATAAATGACATGCAAACTGCAATGTGATACTGCCTCATTTGTTCCCTGCATAACAAAACATTTCATATTTGCTGAATTAACATGTCACATTCTCTAAGAATACTAAGAATCCAACTCCATAGATCAAACTCTGTTCATCCTTTCCTACATTTTCATAGGGTTGACTGTACACTGTCAATTACTTAGAAAAATTCCTGTCACTGTTCCAATTTCTTAAGTAACAATATGTATCTTCATAGCTAGCTACCTGTACCACACTTTGCCCCAGGAGTTAGCAAGCTCTACATACATACTGTGGTACATAACACCAATGTCATCAAAGGATTCTGTCGCAAAACCTGGGGCATGAAATTGATAAAAAGAGGGGGAGGTGGTTGAGTCAATCTGTCACACTTGCATCCTGAATGTTCCAAATACACATTTTCACCCATGCCACATTTTCACCCATGAAGACATGCAGTTTCTCATATTTTTCGTGCCTAATCCTGCATGGAGCATGCATTTTCTTATGTTCTGCATGCCCAATCCTGTAAGGTCACAAGCTCAGGTTGAAGGTTTCATTTGTAGGGTTAGTCTTTCACTTCACTTATTCCAAAATGTTTTTGCTGTAGAGTTACAGTTAGATGAGGTTTTACGGCTCAGTTTCTTACCAATTGGTTTAAGTCGGGCTGGCCACAGCCTTTTTCCAGTTGTGGCTCACTGGCTTGTTTTCCCTATTCCACTGCTTACGATGAACACCAAGCACAATGGCAGTAAGTTCCATCTTTAAAGTCTTTGGTATGACCCAGCCAGGAGTCGAACCCCAGACCTTGCAGCTGCAAGTCGGATGTTCTAACCACTTGACCTTGCAGTCGGTTTTTGCTGTAATGCTTGCCTTACCATTAGAGGCTGGTGCACACTGAATCACCTGACTGCAACTCCATGCAACTTACCCCTAGCACTTGTCAATGATGAGTTGGAGGCAATCATGGCCAGCAGTAGTGAAGTAGTCAAGTCGCAGTCTGATCATAGATTTGCCGCACACTGCACACAGTCTCCCCACTGACTCATTTAGGTTACAGTATCCATACGAGGTCTGCCATTTTGATGAGCTATAACCATCACCTAATTTCACATCACTTCTTCATCTTTACCTAAAGGAATCAGGTTGCAGTCCAGTCAGTGACAGTTGCATACTGCCACAACCTGACATATCTGTGCTGTTCCCCTCCCCCCCCTCCCCAAATCAAATGCGTTTGAAATGCCTCATTCAGTCATGATGAGGACCGATTCTCATACCGCAGTTGGGACAGCAACAGAATTTGGCAGACACTGCACCAACCCTACTGTGGCCGGACTGTTCTTGAGTCACGTCATAGTGTGGTAGCAGTCACACTGGCAGTGTGCGCTAGCCTTTACGCTACCGTTAATGGTACATCATGGTATTCTTTCTGTGGAGGTTTGCTTTTTTGTCACGAAAGAAGACTGCAGGATGAATAGATTCTAAAAAATTTAGCACAGGTATGGCAAACTTTGCTGCTCCAGAACCACACGTACTATTTCCTTGACCCATTCCTTGGGCCTCTTGTCACACACTTTCTTTTTCTGTTTATCCATTAGGTCTTTACCTGTCAACATCAACAAAACATACACTGCAACATCATCTTTTTAGTCTCACCAATGGTACGTAGGAGTAAGGGAGCATATGCAAACCCTGCCCCTGGTGCAGGAGCTCTACCTCCTGAGTATTTTTTACAGCCCATTGATCACAAGAAATTCACTTGGTAAGTTAATGAGGCAGCTATAGGCAAGAGGCCTCAAACAGGGAACATAGCCTTCCTAGCAACAAAAACAAGGAGAGCAGTAGAGTAACTTGGCTGACACTTGTGTATGGCCTATTGTCTACACTGCTGACCAGTTAGCCATGACTAGCACAAACCTCCTTCAACCCTGCACAAAGCTAAAGCAGGTTTATGGATCTCATTTCATGCTTTCAACACAAAGAGGGGGGAGGGAGGGAGGGGGTCATTTGCCCTTGACTGCCAGCTGCATTAGGCTAAGTTTGGATATGCTCCCTAACACAAATTTCAGACAAAATTCACTCACCCTTTGCTGGTGGTATTCCTGCCTGAGAAATGATACCACCCTTGGATTCTGACCAAAAAATTCTAGAAACTGTGTCCAGAGGAGGCAGACCTCTCCCGACAACTGTGCCATTGAAGTATTAACAGCCTCTACTATATCATCAGGATTGATTAAACCCTGACAAGGAAGATGGAAAATATGTTGCAAGAGAGGTGTCTTTCAAACAAGGATTAGTACATTTTATGAAAGAGAAAATAAACCACTTTTGAAAGGTCAAAATTTTTTCCCAAGCACATTTAGACAGCATTCAAAGTTGTTGCCATAGTTTTAAAATGTATACGAAATCAAAATGATAAGAGCACTGCAATTTTTGTGGGTAGGTTTACTGATGAGTTTCTTTACTGGAGGAGTGGGAGGGGGCCGGGAAGGGTGGTGGTGGCTAGATGAACTTGGGGGTGTAAGAGGAAGAGGAAACCTCCACTCTGCAATGATTTTATTTGGGGGGCATTTAGGTTTATAGTCAAACAGGTGATATCTCTGGCAAATCTTTGAACTATAAAAAATCAAAATAAGACATTCTAAAACCTTATCTTTTCCTACATTTCAGTAGAAAGAAACTCATAAGTGGGGGATGGGGGGCAGGGAACTAATTCAATAAGCCAATGAAAAAAATCCCTGACAAATCACACATTCAGCATTTCTTAATCCTTGTTCGAAATTAAATATTCAAGCATTCTCAAGGCCTCCAAAATGATTCAATATAACCAGATTTTTTTTTCTCTTGTTATTGTTATTGTTTTTCTGTAAATTATTAAGTTGCACTTTCTATGTTTAAGGGGGTATCCACTCTCATAAGCTTTGCTAAGCTTCTTGTGGATAGCCCTCGGTCTTTTAGTTCTGTATATATGTATATTGGAAGCTGTTTATATCACATGACCGAAATAAATGTTGTTGAAACTGAAACTGAACTGAGATTCATGAAACCTGTATACAGTTGAAACGACCTTACCCTTCTTCAAATTACAAAACCATTCAAAACAAAATGAACTGACTTCGAACAAAGAAAATTAAGTGGAAAAAACTCCAACTCAATTCAAAATGTGAAACAGGATTCCCAAGAGGCAACCTGACCTTTAGCTGCTTTTATACAGTCAAAGGAAAGTTTAGAATGATGTATAATTCATTGTCCTTCACCTCTTTAACTCACAACTAGCAACCTACAAAGACCTTCAAAATTCTTTTCACATTATTAATATGAAATTTGCTTTCAAAGAATCAAATTTCATCCTTAATGACTGATAGAAACTCTCCGACATGAATTCTAAAATGCACAATTAATTTACTATTTCTCAACACACTCTGCCATCACTTTTCATTAATTTTGCTTTTAGTGATATATGAAGACGAAATATTTTTATGGTACACTACACATAAGCAAATGAGATTTATACAACAATGGCTGTGACAGGCAAATTCTGAGCAGGCACAGAAGGTTGTTTCCTATTCCATTCAATGTTCACTCATTCAAAGTAAGTGTGATAAAAGCAAATTAAGGTGAAACTGTCTGAATCTGCAAAACTCACTCGTATAATTTCACACATAATGTCCAATCTTGCGCTAACATTTGTAGTTTCTAAAATTGAGAGGAAAAGATGATATCAGATGAAGAATCAGAGATGTGAAAAATCTTTATTTGCTTGTATTCTGAATAACGGAAAATCTTGAAATCCATTCTGATAAAAAAAAGAAATATTAATATGAAAAGACATACACTAACCATCCCCCATCCCTTCTCCACACACCACCATCATAAGCTCTCAATTGCCAAATCTTTTAAGTATAAAATTCATCACACCTTTCCCATGCTTCCACTGTTAAAGTTTGAAATCATAGCTCTAAATCGGGGACCTCTGCCTGCAGGATGTGTACGGCCTGCAAGAGCATTTAAGCTGGCCGAAGAGGCAACTCCTAAATGTAATTTCAGAAACTCATTATATATACCTAATAATAAGTTAATAACCTTCTATCTTGCTCACCATTTCCCGGAAAGTTTAGGACAGATAAATACATGTCGTAAAACTACTAGTGTAGTATTAATAAGCTGGGCAACTCCGTGGTAGGCTACAGTCGATCACAGTATACACAATGTAGCATTCACTGTATATGGCATGTCTTTCAGGCTGAGATAAATTCTTTTTTCAGTACTTGCTCATAGGGCTAGCTGTTTTCTCAATCCCCTTTGCAGCATGAATATATACTTGCCCAATCCAGACCTACATGATAATTACAAAAGACCGTAACTGCCATTCTGCTAAAAACAAAATGATATCGTAATGGTGACTGTGACTGCAACGGTAAGTTTTGCTACATGTTAACAATATTTGTTTTTTTGACAGTTTATTTTTAAAGGCAAGGGCTTCTTTCCTTGTGAACTATGGTATAGAGCATTGCACTTGCTGAGTGCTTTTTTGCTTGCCCCGAGCCTGATATCGTTATGCCCAAACCAGTTACTGGGACTTAGTACTACAGGAAGTACAACACTGAAGCTTTTAACAGGGGTATACTAACACCACACCTAACTTAGGAAACTTGATGATCCGTATTCTTGTGGGCACTGTTTTAGTGGACTCCTAGGGACACAGCCCCTTGCCCTTCCATCAGTGGATTGAAAATTAAAATCGTGGACAAATTTTTTAAAGTAAAGCAAAGAAAAAACATGAATAGGATGCTATGAAAAATGTGTTTTTGGCATGCTTTGCACACTCTTTTCACAAGTACAATTTTTACTTCATGTATCATTAAATCTTTGCAAGGGTATACATCCACTTGTTGTTAGAGGAGAATTTAAACAATTGGTCAAGTTGTGATGTTTGTGATCTGCTCATCATACTGTATCCAATATTATGTAATGGTAGTGTAATGCTTCAATGTAACCCCACAAGTTTGTAGAAAGTCCAAAGCTTCTGGGTGTATACCATGGACCCAAAATGGCTCAACCAAGAGCGACTGAGCCCACACCCTAAAAGAGACACGCTTCGCATTCCCTCTGTACCTGTGGCTTAGTTGGCCCCTGAGTGGTATTGTGACTATCAAAATGGCCCTTCGTATAGGAAAAAGGTTGCCCACCTATGCTGTAGAGTGCAATCACAATAAAATTTTACATCTACTTTTTTTTCTCCTTTCTTCACCCAGCTAATGCAACTTCACAGTGCATACAATTTTAATACATGACATGTACAGTAGGAGGTAAAAACCAATACTATATATTAATGGTTTGACTTTGGCTCAGAAATATGGACTATCTGTTAAGCAGCTTTTGACAAATGCTATACAAATCAGTTATATTATCAGCACACTTATCATTCTGAGTCCAACTTCATACACACACTTTCATTCACTTGTACCGACCACTTCTTCCAAATCAACAAATGAGAATGTTGCATTTGAGAAGTTACCTGGCAAGATCACAGCTAGTATGGCTTACAGCAGAATTTGCACTCATCCTTTGACATATTTTGTGTCCCCATATTCATGAGTGCAGCCAATACTAAAACTCTTACTTTTCCTCATGAAATCCAACAGTTGTGCATCTGCCCTCTTACAAAAGTTGAATTCATACACTGGTTATCAAAAATAATATTGACAAATTGTGGCTATATTATTAACAGACTTGTAGCAAGTCTACAAATGTACTTTCTTTCATTCTGCTTTACTCAAACTGCCCAGTAGAAACTATTCTCACACTTTTATACATGTTGTGTTCTTATACTCCTGAGTATGTTAGGTTAGGTTAGATGAGGTTTAACGTCCCAGTTTCCAACCAATTGGTTCAAGTCCAGACGACCACGGCCTTTTTTCCAGTTGTGGCTCACTGGCTTGTTTTCCCTACTTCATTGTTTCTGCTGAGCACCAAGCACAAAGGCAGTAGGTTCCATTTTTTAAAGTCTTTGGTATGACCCGGCCAGGATTTGATCCCTAGACCTTCCGGCTGCAAGTCGGATGCTCTAACCACTTGACCACTGCAGTTGGCCTGAGTATGGTTACTACTTACTCTCTTACATGTTTACTCAGGATTTGTACCCAGGAATTTAACAAGAAAACCAAAAGGCTTTAGAGGTCCCTTGCCTCTGAAAATGTTCTTTAGAACTTTCACTTTTCAGGGTTTCCAATTGACACAATCTGATTGCAAAAAGTGCTTCTTAAGAAAATCCTGATGGCTCTCTCCTTTGGCAAGGAATCAAAAAGTTGAACTCACAAAACATATTTCGTTATTAAAACACCTCTCAGAATCCATACTTGTATTCACCCTTTCATTTACCAATACTGGTATGCACAAATTTGGCAAGGTACTTTTAGTTGACTTTGATACATTTTGTGTACTCATTCTTATGGAAATGAGTAATGCTCATACCTTCACATTTATTCATTCCTAAATTTCAACACGTTGAGTATTTGCCCTCACATGATAATTGCTAGTGATAATCATTCATAAATCAAAGACTTTTCCACACACTCTAAGCTCACAGCCATGGGCAAATACTTTCAATCACAATATTGCTTTCTCAATATTCATCTGCTTAAAATGAAAAAAAAAGAAATAGAACAAACTAAGCCAATTATTCCATACCTAGTTTGAATTCATCTGAAGGACCAGTCAAAGGCATTAATTCTTGAAACTTTTGACTGAGCGATTGTCTCCTCATGAGTAAAATAGATGCCATGGTCCTGTATACTTGGTAAGCCTGGCCTAGTTGAGCACCTGCCACTTGAATTTCGTCAGGCTATTAAAACAAAAACAAATTTTAGATGCTTCTCTGCATGACATGAATAAATAAACTCAGCTCCAGGTGTTTTAATACTTTATAAAAACAGTTGCAATTTATCATGGCATGAAAATGTCACAAATTGTTGATTTAGAAAGTGATTGCAAAGACAGACTTCATTGATTTAATTTTGACAAAGTTGACAATTAAGACATCATGATTTATATACAAACTTGAACGATGGATGTAGAGCCATCACAGGTCATGCTTACTCATGAAGTTTGTAAGAGTACAAATGCCAAAAACAAAGCCCTTCATTCTTGTAAGTATGAGAATAAATGCCATTTAATAAACTTTATTCCAACAAAATCTCAATCCACTATGCAATCACATCCTAAATCAGAACCAAACCTTAATGTGCTTTGTTGTACAGGTATGTGCTACACTACCTTTCTACACCTACAGTTTAATAATGTACTGCTCTGTGAGGTGTACACATATTGAACTGCACAGTACTGTGCAGTACAATTCTGCATTGTGCTGCACTTTACTGTATGGTTCACTGTAAAAGGCCCAACTATGCTGTTTCAAAGGTGTGGCCTGCCCTGCTCCTTTTTCTCATTCTGTCCTTAAGTTTTGAAAATCTTGATGTGCAAATTTAGGGGTTTCTCCTAAATTATACAAAACACAGTGTAGAGAATAGCTTACAAATTTTCAAATCACAAGTCACAGTGTATGATGAGCAGTCTCTATACTGAAAGAATCAAAGTCATGTTTGTAGTGCATAATTCATGTCTGGCGTTTCTGCATCCTCCTATGTGTATCAAACATGTTAGTTATTTTCTGCCTGCCCCAGTGTCAATGAAGCCTATGGTCTGATTAGAGGAATTCCAGAGTCACTGAGAGTATAGTTCAGTAATCTGTTAAGTTTTGTGGAAAGATGTTAAACCTTTTGTAATGACTGTGTTATAAAATAGAGTAAATACAAAGATTGAGACCAGTGTAGCAAAATGTGTCACTCTTTTTTTTAAGATTTAGAAAGTGGCATCCATGCAAAAAACTGATTTTGCTGATATGAAGTTTTGCCAGTGTATGTAATATTGCCCTGCCCCCACTTTCAAGTTGACTGATTACTTGAGCCTTACTCTCTCTACCTATTCTCTTCAGTAGACATCAGGCGAATACTTGACAAACTTACACAATTTTACACTGTTACTGTTCTTCTATGACTCTCACAAACTACCTGAAAGTGATAGTGTTTGTACTATTATTACCCTGTAAATCTGAAGAATGAGTCCTATGAGTAACAATATACTGTATAAGTTTGATCAATGCATCTCCATTAAGGCATGTCTTTTGCACACCCAGGTCCCTGTTTTATACAGGGTTAGAGTGTTAGACTTAGTTGAGGTTTTACGGCTCAGTTTCTAACCAATAGGTTTAAGTCGGGCTGGCTACCGCCTTTTATCCAGTTGTGGCTCACTGGCTTGTTTTCCCTACTCCACTGCTTATGTTGAGCACCAAGCACAATGGCAGTAGGTTCCATTTTTAAAGTCTTTAGTATGACCCGGACAGGAGTCGAACCCCAGACCTTCCGGCTGCAAGGCATATGCTCTAACCACTTGACCATGCAGTCAGTTTCATAAAGGGTTATGACAGACTTAAGCTTGATTCAACAGGACACATGCATGGCAGATCAAACTTAAGATTGATAGTAACTCTTTATGTAACAGGGGCTAGGTCTTTCTACTTTGATTTTCTGTTAGTTTTTGTGTTTTTCCAGTGTTGTGTTCTTTATGTGGTCTATATGAAGTCTTACTTTGTGTTCTCTCTGGGTGTTTACTTTTACATACTTTCGCAAGCTTTCTGTAATCACCCCACAGTCTCTTTCTTTTAATATGAATGTATGTACATATATTATATGAATCTCACCACCAGGTGAAAGAGCCTGAAATAAAGTTTATGAAACTGAAAACTGCTAAGTCACCCTATATACTATTAACTGATATGTAGGTAAGGTATCCAAACCTGCACACATATACATTATATGGAGTAAGTTACTTCAGTTATTAGCTAGATTTCCAAATTAAGCAGGCTTCCATTCATGTCAATCTGACAATTTTTTCTGGGTTGGTCTCCTTTAACTTATTATTTGTGTATTCTTTTAAGTTACCTGTGTGTAAGTGCATGCATATTCCTGAGAAGAGTGGACCTATTCATGAAATTCTAAATGAAGTCTGAGTATACCCTATCCCCCACCCCCCCCCCCCCCCAACTCCGGCTCCTGAGTGATACAGGATAAAACCCAAACAGCAAAACTGTACATACACTGGCTTTAGCAGCTACTGGAGGTGGTCTTACATCTCCAAAGAGAACACTCTCCATTGTTGGTATCTCTGCTGGCTGTCGAGAAGGTGAGAGGTTGTTGGATGATAATTTGCCAATCCATCCTGATTTAGGAGGCTTTGGTGGACTGTTGAAGTAAATACATGGAAGTATGAGATGGCATTTACTAAAGGAATGGATGAAAGTAAGGGACACTAAATCAACTACCATAACAAAATACCTAAATTGCATTCATACAGTATTATTCCTTTCTGAGACAAATGTCTGAAAGGGTTTACAAAAGATGCTTATATACTGTTGGTGTATTACTTACTACTTGAACAAATGGGTAACTCTATGTTAAAGTATTTCAGCCCATATAAATGACAAACACTACTTTAAGAATCCCTCCTGCCCTTCCAATCTCCTAACAATGAAAATGAACCATAGGGAGCACAGAAAAAATTTTACAAAACAACCCTTTGCCTTGAATTGAAGACAATCAAAAATTGACAAATGAAACTTTCTTCAATCACACACATAACCTGATAGTACAGAAACAAAGTATTTACACTCAAAAATGGGCAAGTTTAAAAACACCTTTCCTTGCAACAAACAAACATTTCCACTATGTTCATAGTATTTTCACTCCGTTTTAGTGAACTAACCTAAATGTTGCTTGATGCAAGCCCAGAAGAGTACCGTGGATTGTCATGCTCAGAGTGGAAAGGTGGAAATAGTCAAAGAGAAGAGGAATGTGAGTGTGAACGGCATGTGAGGAGTCCAGGTGAATTTTTATGGTTCGGCTACTGATCAAATCCAAGGTTTCAGCACATGATGGTCTGAAAAGCAGAAACATAAATAGGTAAAGCATTGAATAGGGTGATTATTCAAGCAATGAGAGTTAATAATGACAATTTATTAAAATGAAAAATCCATGTGGTATATATTCAACAAATTTCCATTTTTAAATGAATTTAATAAAAAGTAGGTGGGCAGTGTATTATACTATGAGGAAGAAAATACTGTACTTCATCACAAAGCTTAGCTCCACAATAAGCAGTCTTGGTGATTTTCCTGCACACTTATCAGCATTTGTGGATGTAGAATTTGTAGCAACTATTAAAACTACTGGCACTGTACAGTACCACCAAACTTACTCACACTGTACAGCATAAAAAGCACACTCATGGCTTTTGCACTGACCATATACTACACTGTAGACTATACTTTTATCAAGGGACAAACTGCAACATGTAACAGAACTCATTTTTTCTACAAAATTAATGCTCTAGTATTATTCCCCATAGTTCCTCCAGTAGTTTAATGTTTTCAATGATGCTGAGGTGCTTTACAGACAGCATGACAAAAACAGCACAGCTGCCTCAGCAAATCTAAGATTGTGCTATGTACACATGTACAGTAACCAAGTGTATTGCAACAAATTATCAATGCTACCATAATGTTTATACAGCTCTACAAAGCTTGGCTGCAGCCCCTTTAGCTTTCTTTAAGGCAGTGGCAGCTTTACTATTAAAGCAGATACAGTACAGTACAGCCTGAGGTTTTGGAAAGGTGTCTTAATCACAACAGCATCAAATTTTGACAGCATGCATTTTGATTAAATCATTAACCCTTTCCCGTAAGTTAAAAGATACAGCATCATAGGATACATACTACCAAAAAAAAAAATACTACACTATGTTGATATTTATTCTACAAATCAAATAATAACAACAATGACAATACTCATAATTCAGTTTTCATAAAGTTTAAAATACACTTGTAGTAATGGTCTGGTGATATGAAAATTGCATAGTTGGATATATTTGATGTAAAAAGCATTAGAACTCCAGAAAAGAGCTGCAATTCCCATGAAAATCTATCATACTGTATATTGACAATTTTACAGGGTAGTTTCTACATACTTCCTACTTGCATCAGGAATAAACATCAGCTAAATATGCAAATTTGTGATGTCAAGAATGGACATACCATATATGGCTCATGTTAGCCTTTATTCTTTCAACCTTCATTTTAAGGACAGCTATAGCATTGTTATCCCCTGAGGGATTTATTATTTAAGTTAAAATTGTTTTCTTGAAAAATATTGATACCACCCATCAAACTGTAAACTATCTGATCAATAATTAAGAGATAATTAATATAGGATTAACAAAAGAAATCTTAACACTGTGCAATCACTCCATCTCATTATTTTTGCATAGGCAATGAGTTACTGTACTTCAGAAACCATCAAACTCCAAACAGATATACCTTTACAACAGTAAAAGATATTGACGTACAGTTATTCAAACATATCTTTCATTCGGGGATTTTATTCTTTAAACTGTCTAGTGAAAACAGCTCTTTTTGATGGCATGTCACCAGAACTTTTAAGTCCCTTTGCACAGAGACAAAGAGTAGCAGAAGATGAAAATCAAAGGCTGGAGAAAAGATGGGTTTTCAGTAGTGTATTGAAGTTCATGACTGTTGTAGCCTCTAAAAAGGCCCCTCTTCTTTCTCATAATAGTTCTCCCTTCTCATTACCAGTACATGAAGTGACAACATGCCACGAAAATGCCCATAAGCCTGCAATCCCGAGTAGTCCCCCACAGCCCGGGAAAGTCTTATTAGTGATGGTCAGTAACTTTCACATTCTGTGGTTTTAGTCCAGTAAGTTGTATCTTCACAACCGTGCTCAATCCTGACATATGATCCGGCCAAGCCCTAATAGCCACTGGAACTACTTATTAAGCACCACAAGTCATTATTCGCTTCGGCGCACACTGTGCTGATAGAGCTGCAGTTCTGTGACCAATTATGATGCAAGCCTGATTAACTGTGGTCAATTTCTACAAGAATTTGGACTAAAAGGACTTTCATGTCATGAAAGTTACGCACATACTTTCAGGGATGACCCATTCAGGTTAAAGGACTTAAACTGCCATTAAAAAATGAACCATCTAAATTTTAGGACTTTCAATATTTTCATTGCTATAAGCAGGCTACAAACTAAGCCTGGTTGTCATTTGTGACACTCTATGCTAAATTACTGAGTATTCCATCTGTTTATGTGCTATTCAATTCAGCTGCAGACAAAACAGTCCACTGCTACTGTAGTACAAACACTTCATAACTAATGGTTCATCAAATGCTCTATTGATGGCACTACTGTATAAGTGATACGAAACTTTGCCATACTGTATATCTGCTGACAATATAGACTACACAAAAAAGAATAGGAGGGAGAAAAGTAGAAAAAAAAAACTAACGGATCTTCACTGGTCCTGAAGTGGAGGTCCACCTGAAGATGAAGCTCTGCCTCTGACAGACTCTCAGCAATCTGGGATACAAAGAAAATGATCAAAGAAAAAAAAAGACATGAATGAAATCATTTTTTAAAACACATGAATCTTGATAATTTCCAAATTTACCACACAGCAGCAATGGCTTGTTTTTGAAGACTTTACACAAATACTGCTACTGAGCCTCTGTGACCTACAGTGACAAGAATGTCAGTGATATTTGTATCCCAAAGGTTGAAAATCAGGTGACACAGATGAAAAAGCAATCAAGAATGTTTACAGTTTTCAGCAAGACAGAAACATGATACTTCTGACCATTAATAGGTGTCAACTTTGCTGTAAGTCATCGATTTGAACCGCTGTAGAGTAGATCTGTCAGCTACAGTATATTTTAATTTTCAGTCTGTTTCTTCAGGATAAGGTTTGGTACAGTTTATAGAAACATTAGGTAAGATAATAGCTTTTATGTGACCTGTGTTCACTGAGGTTCCTAAGGTATCCTAAGGTATGAAAAATTTAATAATGTCCAGGGATTGTTTCAAGCAGTTGCCACAAGAGACCTGCCGTGTAAGATACCATACTGTAGAATGCAGATTTAGTATACATCGACATAATAATTACCAGTGCTGTAAAATTCCTCTTTTTCAGCCCATCTCTGGCACTGATGTGTAAAGTGACACGTACGTTACTTGTCACCTTCCTTTATTTTACTATCACATATCTTACTCCCCGAATCCCAAATTACATTTGTATTTAAAAAATCTGGAAAGTGTTACTACCCTGTTCTCTTACATTACCACCAAATGTACAACTTAAGGGCCCCTTGTAACAGAAGATCAAAATGTGAGGTTCCACAGAAACCAAGGTACAGTATCAAAGGGTATGCAAAGTCTTGTATGATTAAATTGAGCCAAAAAGTGAATCTGAAGTTACTACAATGCTTAAAATACTACGATTTTGATGAAAAAGAAAACAACACCCTCTGCATCTCCACTTGAATTCTGTACTTCTTTGACTAGCCAGCTGAACTTGATAATTACATTAGGGCAATCACCCCCACTGTAAAGTTATGTCATAAAAATTCTTTTACAGAGTGAGTTTTGTTAACAGTATCTACGGGCTGTCTTTCACAAAATAAACTAAAGTATGACCAAAAGATTCATTTATTGGTGTAAATTTTCAGATGGGTATCTTTTGAAGTTTTGACAGTTCATTCCTTAATGTATATAATGTTCACTTGTTTGCAAATTCCTCTTTTGAACATTCCTATTTGTTATATAGACTTCGAATATATACGTATTTAAACTGGATTTAAGAATGTAGTTTGGAACAGTACAGAACAGTACTGTAAGAAAGCATACAGCAGTTGTGAACACTGAATTTATTAGTGACTGCACTCCACATACTGTACAAGTTCAATTACAAAAAAACGTGTGGCAATTAGTTCCAAATCCTCAGGTTTTCACATGTGTTTTTACAAGGATTTTGTGTGAAAACCTGTGTTTTCCCTTGACATTGACACAGGTTGGCCAGTTGCCACACTTAGTCACAGGTTTGACACACTTTTGCCACAGGTTTTCACGGGTTTCACATAAAAAACCTGTGGCAACTAAAACCAAAGCCTAACAAAAAATTTTGAGACAAAACCTGTGGCTTGAAATGAAAGGCAGGGAAAGGTATGTAAACCTGTGCCAAACCTGTGTCCAGAAGGTTCCAAAAACACAGGTTTGCCAACGGGCAGGAACACGCGTCATTTCTTTTGTTTTTCATGTGTGTGATCACGTGTGGTAACTGACACAGGTTGACGCACCTTTTTTGTAAGGGATTTACTCTGACTCATTACTGAATGTTTCATGTCTCTCATTTCAAGAAAACGTTCAGTTTCTTGCCCAACTCATACTGTAAGATAAAAGTACGTACAGCACTAGTGAAAGTACAGTGGAGTACTGTACAGTATTTCTCACATTCAATTTTTCAATTTTTAACAGTACTTTAATGTCCTCATGAGGGTGCAATCTTGCCATTCAAGAGGCATGTTACTGTAAATTCACTAAAAATTGATAAATTATGATAAAATTCATACCTTTTTACTGTCTACCAAGACATAAACTTTAAAGATGAAGAAATCTCCTATCTCAACCTCTTCATTCTTGTAGAGAATCTGAAAAGTCTTGGAGATACCTGTCTTGTCCTGTACAATGGGTGGGTAAGCACACTCTTGACCTATTGTTCAGAAAAAAATACATAACAAAAAACTTATAACCAGAATGCAAAAATGCATTGTGGTTTCGATGAATATAGCACTTAATGTGTAATCCCAAATAACGCCAAGATGTCCTGTTTCTTTCAGTCATTGGTTGAATGTGATCTTAAAGTGCTGGAAAATTACAGTTTCATATTCATATTTGACCTTGGGAATTCTCGGGAATACTTGCTTAATGGCCTCTGGTGATTTCAGCTGGCCTCTAATTTCCGACAAAACTCATAGGGGTTTTCTGATAGATTAAATGCAACACCATGGGAAGTATCTAACTTGAGCTATCTTGTAAAAAACGTTTTCAGAATTAGACCTAGTATGAAATTTGACCTCCACCATAAAAAATTGGTAACTTCCTCTCACCATAAGTCATCCACATACTATGTATGAAATCTATCCAAGCTTCCTACCTTGCGATATCATGTTAACAAGCTTTTCAGAGGTTGACCCCAGTGGACCCATTTGACCTTTAACCTAGACCAAAAATGATATGGTTCCACCTCTGACCATAAGGCATCCACATACTACCTATGAAATCTATCCAAACTTCCTACCTAGAGATACTGTACCCTGTTAACAAGGTTTTCAGACTTTGACCCCTTGGTAACCACAAATGACCTTTGACCTCCACCAAAAACAACAGGGTTCTTCCCCTCCCCATAATGCGTCCACACACCAAGTATGAAATCTATCCAAGCTTCCTACCTTGAGATATCGTGTAAACAAGGTTTTCCGGGTTTGACCCCTGGTGACCCCAAATGACCCTTGACCTCCACCAAAAACAATAGGGTTCTTCCTCTCACCATAATACATCCACACACCAAGTATGAAGTCTATCCACACTTCCTTCCTTGAGATCGCATGTAAACAAGGTTTTCCGAGTTTGACCCCTGGTGACCCCAAATGACCTTTGACCTCTACCAAAAAATAGGGTTCTTCCTCTCACTATGATGCATCCACACACCAAGTATGAAGTCCATCCCACCTTCCTACCTTGAGATATCGTGTAAACAAGGTTTTCAGAGTTTGACCCCTGGTGACCCCAAATGACCTTTGACCTCCACCAAAAACAATAGCGTTCTTCCTCTCACCATAATGCATCCACACACCAAGTATGATATCTATCCACACTTCCTTCATTGAGATATCGTGTAAACAAGGTTTTCAGAGTATGACCCCTAGTGACCCCAAATGACCCTTGACCTCTATCAAAAACAATAGGGTTCTTCCTCTCACCATAATGCATCCACAAACCAAGTATGAAATCAATCCAAGCTTCCTATCTTTAGATATCGTGTAAACAAGATTTTCAGAGTTTGACCCCTGGTGACCCCAAATGACCTTTGACCTCCACCAAAAACAATAGGGTTCTTCCTCTCACTATGATGCATCCACACACCAAGTATAAAGTCTATCTCACCTTCCTACCTTGAGATATCGTGTAAACAAGGTTTTCAGAGTTTGACCCCTGGTGACCCCAAATGACCTTTGACCTCCACCAAAAACAATAGGATTCTTTCTCTCAATATGGGGCATCTACCTACCAACTTTGAGAACTGTCAGAGTTTCCCTTCTTGAGATATCGTGTAAACAAGAAAAGTGTCACAAACACACACACACATATACATACACACGCCATCATGACTGCATAGGTTTCTCTTTTCATCGAAACCAAAAATACACAATTTACAATTCAATGACAACCTCAGCTGAATAACAGCACGAGCCTACAAGTGTGAAAGAAGAGATTCAACAACTGCACTGTACAATAATATTTCACTACACTGTGGTACAATACAGAAAAAGCATACAGGTATGAGATGGAGGTATGGAAGGTCTGCAGCCCCCCCTTCATCCCACCTCACACCCCCCCCCCCCCCACTAATCTAGCTATTGTCAGCCTGTCAGGGCCAAAAATATTGCTTTTCTGGGAAAAAATACTTGTCATGAAAAGATAAAAGAAAAGGGTATGAGGTGTCTCACATAGTGTTCTGCAAATTCATTGAGCAATCTGAGTGATAAGTTGTTTGAATTTATGCCAGAGTATACAGTAGTCTTCAATAATTGTTCAATAATTGTATCAAGAGAGATGGGTATGTTCGAGTCCATGCAATACAAAGCACCTACAGGCTGCTGAAAAGAAGCAGCCATTTAAATAAATGATAAACACTTCCATTGAATACTGTACAGCACTGTATTGGAATAATGCACAATAACAGAGACTACAATATCAATAAGATGTATAAATTTGCCTTGTGTAAAAACTATGGATATTACAGTACCTTTGAACAACCATAAAAAAAAGACACATGACATCACACCTTCCCATCCCCCTACCCTCAACCTGTTCTATGAACATCACAACTCCTCCCACCTACATCTTCTACACTGTATGAACATCACAACTTCCCCCACCATCAACCTCTTCTATCAGTTCTATGAACATCACAACTCCCCCCACCCCAACCTCTTCTATGAACATCACAACTCCCCCCACCTCCAACATCTGTGAACACCACAACTTCCCCCTTTCCTCAACCTGTTCTATGAACATCACAACTCCCCCCACCCCAATGTCTTCTATGAACATCACAACTCCCCCCCCCACCCCAACCTCTTCTATGAATATAACAATGCCCCCCACCCCAACCTCTTCTATGAACATCACAACTTCCCCCACCCCAACCTCTTCTATGAACATCAAAACTTCCCCCACCCCAACCCAGGGCTGGTCATGAGAATTTTTCAGGAGGGCAAGCAACTGCCCGCCTTGCTTTAGCTGTTACACTTCAAGGCGGGCAATTAATTGCCCACCCAAGATTTTAGGCGGGCAGTTGTGTAAATATAAAATTTACATTTAACATTATTTTAGCTAAAAGCATAACAGTATTGTACAAACTGAACTGAAAAGAAACCTTGTTGCATAATAAAAACAAGAATGAGGATGAACACTTTCATGTTTAATTGCAAGAACTGCGCAAAACTCAGGCTTGACTATAACCACCCCATGTAACCAATGGGGAGGTTTTGACATGAGCAAAGGGCAGTGCGTACCACAAATCACCTGGAGCACAAATCATGGGGGTCATGGGGCCATAACCCTCTCTGAAAATAAATGTTAGGGGGAAGCACCCCCCACCCCCACCCCAGCCAGATCCAAACTTAGATATGCAACACTCATAACAAAAACAGTGGCGCCATGTTTTCTAAAATCATGTTATAAATCAGTCGAAACATGAAAATGATTGTATCTCAACTTGCCACAAATACCCCCATTAGCAACATCATGGCACCCTTCAGGGTAAGTTGGTGCTCTATTCCCTTCTACGTATGCACCACTGTGGACACTGGGCTGACCAAGTCCAGGGTAACATATGGCGGAGCCACTCCATGAATGATGCCAGCAATTGGGTCCAAAGATTAACTGACATCCATACAGTAGGGCCTATACCAATATTCCTTCTTCCAAGTCAATGGTACATAATGTAGTCCAGGCGAGGATCCAGAAATTTCAAAAAGGGGGAGGGCTAAAATCCCCCTTCAGTATTCTCCTAGATTAACATTATGCTAATTTTTGCATATTGTTGATGTGGCAAAAATGGGGGGGGGGGTGAGGTCGGGAAAGCCCCCCCCCCCCTTGGATTGGATCTGCACCTGCTGTAGTCGGACCCAGGCCTACAGTCTGGAAAATGGCAGTGACAAGTTAGATCTAATCTCAAAGCTTTGTGTCCTTCTTGTGAGAAATTAAGTGAAGTATGCACAAAAATCATACTTATTCCCCTTTAATATAATGGGTATATACTTTGATCATTATCTTCCGACAGGAGTGGGGGAGCTAGGTTGGGGCCATGGGCCACAATCATTTCGTCAGGTGGTAACTGATGAATCCTCCACCCCCACGTAGCAACAAAATGAGGATATAGAGTGGTGTTATGTTCATGTCACTTTAAGGACTTCAAGAGACTAAAACTATTTGCTTCTCGTAACAGTAATATGTATGGCAAAAGGCTTAGAAAATATTCAAGTAGGTTTGACAAGAAAAGACCTATTCTGGCCATAAATATGTCTGAACTCTCATACCAACATCTCAGACAACATTTGATAACACTTTCAAACAAAGATGATTGGTAAATTTTAGACCCTGTAGCTCTACGAGTAAGCAGACATTACTTCTGCATATTGCAGCATCTTGGTAGGCCTATCCATGTATTTTACACGTTAGGCAACGGCAAAATTGCAAAGCCCCTCTAGAGAAATTTGCCTCGTGGTGAAAAACGTTCCCATCAAAAAATTGTCAGTATTATGTAGATACTTGTTTGAGAGTCTTTTGAACATGTCAGGACAATGGTTTTGTCATTTTTGACAAATTTGGTAATGTTTGACAGTGAATTGAACACTCAAAAACGATGTATTTTAAGACAGTACTCTCTACAGTACAAGATGCATGCAGCAAGCTGTAGCTTACTTGTGCAATCGAACCATGTAAAATCAAGCTGTGCGGCATGCTAGTTTGTGCGGCATTGTCAGATTGTACGGCTAGCTGTGTTCGCTACGGAAGTTGCTGAATATTTTGGCGTGGAAAGTCTTTTTTGGGTCTTTTAAATGTACGGATCTGCATGTATTCTGATGGTTTTAGCATTGTATTTTCACACGGGCGATCATATTTTCTCAAGGTGGGCAGTTTGTTGCCCAGCACACAATTTAAGGCGGGCATTTTGTTGCACACCTTGGCAAGTGTTTTTGCTTCCAAGGCGGGCGTTTAGGCGGGCACGGGCGATCGCCCGGGTCATATGACCAGCCCTGCCCCAACCTCTTCTATGAACATCACAACTCCCCCCACCTTAACCTCTTCTATCAGTTCTATGAACATGACAACTTCCCCCTACTCCCAACCTCTTCTATGAGCACACAGTACATGCACTTACTGTAAAACTTGCAATACTAGCAAACATCATGCATCCACAGTACTTACAGTAGCCATATCAACAGCAAAATTACCATACAATTGTACTGAACTGATAACAATGCCGTGCACGATGATGTTAATTACTGTACCTTAAATTCATAAACACGGCTGCAAAACTTGCAAAACTTCGCGGGCGCACATACTTTGAAAACCAAAATTTCTAGCTCACCTGGTCAACTTAAGTTGGGACTAAGATGAAAATTTCTAGCTGCAGCATGATTTTCACAGACACAATGCGTGTTTGCGTCCAGCTTTTTGCAGGCGTGTTCATAAATATATACTGTACTGTATGGGAGAATTTAAACTGTATACATGTACATGTAAATTTGATGAACTGTGCACACAAATTGCATTGATCAGTTGACATACTATATGTACAACATTTACTGTAAGGTTTCAGTAAATTAATGAGGATCTACCGTAAGTTATGTACAGTACTTAATAAATGCACGGTGGTGAGCAAGGTCAGTACTGTAAAAGAGAGCTCTTAACTGCTTGGGTATTTAAGTTCATCTACCTTAGACTACTCAATAATTCATTAAAATAAAGGTTTTTCACTTATAGTACAGTATGTATTGTGCTTCCAATACCATGTTCATACAGAGAATGAGGAAATACAACCCTGGTACCATATTGTACTGAACATACAGTACCATAAAACTGTATCGTAAGCACTATACAAAGACTATGTTTCAGTTTACAGGTACAGTACAGTATTACAGTACTTTTCAGAATTGGGTAATATGCTTAGATTGTCAATAAATGGCAGTTTCTAATGCGGGTCCAAATTCTACATTGTACGAGCAATGCCTTTCTGATCTTTACAGTAATCTGCTCTACAGTATATCAAAACTAAACAACACTAAAAACTGTTAAAGTGAATTTATTTTGTACAAATGTACTGTATAGAATAAAGAGGTGTACTGTACAAAAAGTCCTCCCACACAGTATAGTGCACAGTACAGTATAGTACCGTAATGTACGCAAGTTCAGTACCGTTAGTGTATGCAGCATGGAGAAGACAAGCTTGACTATAGCCCTGCAAACATAGAGCTAGCAGCTGTGTATGCAGTACATGTACAGTATGGTACAGTACACTAGTACAGTACTGTAGTACTGTACAAGAATGGTACAGTACGTACTGTAACTTACAGGTCTGTATTTGACCACAATTCTCTAGGTACTGTATGTACTGTACAGTACAGGTGTACTGTGCCAGTTACAGTATGTCCACAACTCTGAAGACCTAAAGTTTCCCTGCACAATGAGTTGGCTAATTTTAATAAAAAGAAAACCCACATCAGAGGGAAGTGCACGAAACTTTCACATCCCTTGCTGTGTGTCAATAATTGTACAACAGTCCTGCCAATAAACATTTGCAAATTGACACTGTACGCTACCTATTGTAATCAGCACAGCTGGAATACAGTGGCAGCAAGTAGGAGACAAACATTGTTTACTGTGGACAACATTCATTTAAATGACAAACTTTTATGCATATTAACCTTACCCATAACTTGCCCTGAATTCTAGTAAGTATAGCCTGTGCGCAGAGTACTCGGCCATAAATGTGCATTACTCACACAGTTACTGTACACAAGTGTCTAAAAAAACTAGGTCACAATATTCTAGCTAATAAAAACTGCATCCTTTTTAGAGGGAAGTATGCCTGTAATGCCTTTTGCTCAAAGAAGATGTATAAATTTATCTTAATTCATCTCCATTCAAGCACTCTAGCCTTATTCAATCAGCTAGGCTTGAGCTCAAGTACTGAAAGTTGTCTGAACATTGTCACAATAATATTTTTCCCACAGACAATTCATTTTGGTGAATAGGTACCTACTGTATAGATAATTTCATTTGCTACCATATTCAAATGGAAACTTCTTTGTGTGAGAGCATTTTTGTCCTTTCATGCATTCTTCTTAACCTTTACATGGGTCACCTTTTTTTCATTCTATTTAGTATGAAAGTCATAAAACCTGTGGAGAAGTGAAGCCATAAAATATCAAGAGCAAACAAAATAAGATGACGTTGTTTTCCTTTTAAAAGCCAATTCTCTCTCATTCTATTACAGTACAAGTTGAAATCTCAAAAGAAATTTCTAACAGGACAATTCAATAGCAATAGGTATACATACAGTACTGTATAAGACATACAAAAATTTCACAAATTTCGAATTTTGTTCACTGTGGTACAGTAGTCACAGTATTAGAGAATATTGATTATTGACCGGCATACGCTACACTTGATTGGAGATCCACAGTAGGTTGAGATTACAGTGCATAATTTGTCACACATACAATGTACAGTACCAGTACACTTGACATTGACTCTTGGCTAATTTCATGCCTCCCTTATTTTCCTGCACTACATACAGTACTGTCATTGCATACATCTGCTTTTGGTTAGAAAAAAAGTGGACAAAGTTACAGGTTTCCATCCTACTGTGCTGATGTGCAACTTTAATATCATCAACATCTGAGCTAAATTCAGAGTACATACCAGCCCTGATTTTTAAGGAAATTTTCAGGTTGCCCATCAGACAACTTGAAGCTAAATTTAGGTTGTCCGAAATAGTTTTTGGTTGTCCGAATGAAAGCGACGAACAAGAGATGAACAATTCTATTTCCTGTCTCTGCCATAGAAAACAAGCATTTACTTTAAATTCTGCATTTTTCCATATTTACAGTATTGGCATGGTACAATGATAAATGGTAGTCAATACCATTGTCTCAATGCCACTTCTTAAGGGAATTTTTATGACACACTTTCCTGCTGATGTAGGGAACTATTCAGTTACAAATAAAATCTGCTTGTCCATCGGACAAGTTCAAAGAGAGAAAGTGGTTGTCCGATGCAAGTTTTACCCGTCACGGACGATCGGACAAGTGCTAAATTTCAGCCCTGCATACAAGTATGGAATATCAGTTGTTCATCTCTTTTATTTTTCCCTGTATTTAAATAAAGACACAGAATATTGAAAGTTTCACTTCATCAAAACATATTTGGAACTAAAAGTGTACCTGTACATATGAGCATAAATTTGTACTTGTAAGTCACAGGAAACAAACCCCATTTCTCATTGAAACTTACTGTCCTACTCATGAGTACAGTATGTGGACTGTACATGTACCGGTACTGTACAGTATACTGTACAACATTCAGCACGTATGCATACTATTCATAATTTAGTACAAACAAGAAGCTTAAAAATAAGCACAGTTTTTACATTTCATTTTTGAAATATTATTTACGACTGTATGCATTGGTAACAGTGTGAAAAAAAATGGACACTGCTTTTTTACTTAAATACAGAACCTACTGTATCCTCAAAACCCTTTGAAATTTAAAGTGACCCCTAATTTTAAATGAACATGTGTCACTGGGTAAAGTCATACTGTATGTAGCTTCCATGTGATATAAATTACTTGGAGAAAAAACCATTATTAACAGAAAGATTCAAAGGTGAATGCATTGATATGTGGTAAAGGTGTGATGGTCCTGTAACAGTGTGACAATAAGTTGCAACACTGCTGCTGTACAAGTATAGAAAATAATGTCAGACTTAAAGGCAGTAGGCAGTCACCCCAATCAAAGTGAGTGTATCCTGTCACTCTAGTTCATGATTGGCCAATTAATGTGACAATATTTTTGTTGGGGAATTGTAAAATTCAAGGAGAATTTCTCCTTGCTTTACCTATTGTTTGTAAAAATTATGTTCGTAACATCTTCAGAGGTGCTTGTAATGCAATAAGAGGAGATTTGCAAGAGTTTGCTGATTTTTCAAAGAAAATTTTGGGGTAACTGCCTATTGCCTTTAAGAAATGTATACCTGTAGTATCACCATTTGATAGGACAGAATTCTGCCTGGGTCATCTCTAGTAAGAAATCTTTGCCTACTGTATAAGAATTGCAGGCATCTTTGGTATCAATGTTTAAAATTTATCACAGAACTCCCAGAACCCCCAAATTTCACAAAAAAGTCTACTTTTAGCCTCTCCTCCAATTTAAACAAAAAGACCCTGTCTAGTACTGTACCTATACATCTCCAAGACTAGAGCTACAGTACGAAGCCTGCACTGAGTTTGCCTGAGGCCATATAAACATTGACACACACAGCTTACTTGGGAACAGTTACTGACTCTACTGTACACCTTTGACCAACCAGAATAGAGCTATATTGTTTGAATGTCAATCTAAGTGCAGTCATCAAAGTATTTAGCACCTTTCTAATTCTAAATATGTTTGGGTAGGAAGATGAGCTAGCAACTCCCTGGCTTGGGGGATGCCACATCCCCTTTAACTTATAGGCATCCTTCACTCACACTACTGTAAGTCATCTTCAACATAAAACTGGAGCGGGGTTTTTACTGTACAACACACTGTAAAAGTATGTGTAAATTCAGTGGAATACATGACACTATTGCTGTCACACTGTCACCAAAAAATTGTCACACTGCTTAACCAAAAAGTAACAATGTGACACATTTCATCTATAATTCATACAAGAAAATTCCCGTAGTCAATTAATACAAGGATAAAGTAAAAAAGTATGGTATACACACAGCTGACTTGGAAAAAATTCCAAATTCAATTTCTGGAAATATCTTTAAACAATGCTTTTTTCAGTCACCGTGTGACACCTTTTTGATACAGTAACATTAGTGCATGCCCAGTGAAGATTGACAGAATGTGAAACACATAAAAGTTTATTCATCTATGCATGACCTCAAACTACTGTACTGTCATACTGTATACACTCAAATTCATCATTGTTGATGTACAGTAAAATATAAGTTCCTTTTATGGTACAGTACAGTACTGCTAGTTTCCATTAACAAATTATCAAAAAATACAATTTTTCATATTAATTATCATTTTAGGCTTTTTCAGTGGAAGCTATGGAAAAATCACTTACATAGAAAAGTTCACATATCCAGCTAAAATTTGATACCACATTCGATAACAACTGGTCAATTTTATTTTTCTTGGAGTTTGTCTCTCTGCCACAGAAACTTTGTTTTCACTGATTTCTGTTAAAATTTATGCACAATATCCTTACAGGATATTGTCCATTGCATACAGTACCATACTTAACACACTTTCACATTTCATACAGTATACATGTACAATCCTTTTAGAGATCAACAATACATTTCAACATTTATATGCACTTGAAGGATTTTTTCTGTCAAGCTTGATTTTATACATGCACACATACTGTACAGTACAGCCATTCTTTACACTGTAAAGTCAAGTTTATACATTACTTGCTACACTCTCTTTGCTACCCCCATAATTGCATAAAAGCTTTGGCGCCAAGACATCATGATAACAGAGGCAACAAGTAGGTCAGGATGGCTAATACTGATAACTCATCGCTTACGCACCCATCCTCTACTTGTTATTTTGAGAGCTCTACTAGTGTGGCTCACGATGTTGAGCTATGTGTGACTCATCTACAGTGTAGAGGACAGCTGCAGGATGAAGCCTTGTGCTCAGCGGTTTAATCATAAACTGTTCAAATAGAAGTTCACATCAGATATACACTGTACATATTGACATCAAACATTTTTGTAAACAAAATCGATCTTAGCGTCCTTCACATGATGGATACTGCCCAATTGTCCATGCAAACATACATACAGTAATATCACTTCCACACTACAGTGCAATACATAGCATACAATTTTACAAAATATATTATGGAGACCATTAATCTGAGCTGTTAAAGTACATTTAAAGGGCTGTGGCATTCTCCCCCCCCTCCCCCCCCCCAAAAAAAGACATTTAAGAGTAGCCCTATAGTTCTACAATTGGTGATTGCACTTTGGTTGACATTTATTCAAACAATAGCTCCATCCTGGTTTGTCAATAATGACTTGTATAGTCTGTTGAGGTGTGTTCCCAATTAAGCTCACACACAGTTGCGTGTCAATAATGGCATTGAGGAACTGAAACTATTAAAAGTGCAGGCTCTTGGAGGGTGCACTAGACAGGTGTATTGTTTTTGCAGGAGGGCTAGAAGTGAACTTAGTAGTGAGAATTTTTACTACTGTACTTTACCTTGAATTTACCTTGAAGCGCCACCCTCTCCATTTAACGGAACATCTCCATATGGTTGAGGCTGGCTACTATTAAAATGATAGGAGGCCAAAGGCCCTCAATGATCATATACTGTTCCAGTTCTTTTATTTATATGGGGTGAGAGTATAGAGCAACCATTTGTACTGTATGCAGCAATACACTGGAACAGCAATGAACTCAAAGAGATATATCTTTCTCCCACCTCACACCCTTCCCATTTTAGAGGAGGGGAAGTTACCAAATTTGTGCGACATTTTTCTATTAAAATGTTTCCTTCCCTACAAGAACTGTAATAACTCTTCTGAACATTCAATATTGCATCAAAGCAGGAACTGCAACCTCAAAAAACATTCTTCAAAGAGTACTAAAGTAAAAGATGTTGCAAGGAACAACTCTTCATTGGATATACAGTACCTGTACTGAACGCAAAGTTGCTGCAACAGGGTTTCTGCCCAGGATTGCTGGAGTAACAGCAGCTCTTTTCCTGGGTCCATAACAAGGGTCTAAATATAAGCTGAGGAGCAGGTTGCCCTACTGTACACACCAAAGAGGTTGGGGAGATATTGTACCTTTCAAAACATGACAAAAATTCTTCCAAATAGAGACAACAACAAAATACATCACACTTACACATTCTCAGCCTCACTACCATGATGAACACTTTCTTGCCCTCAATAACTGGCACGTTGAAGATAAGTGTCATAGAGGAAGTTTATTGAGATGGAAAGCAGGGCTGGAAAAAGCCGAAATATCCTTCCATTCTGCTTACTCTGTTAAAAATCTTAAATCAATGCCAGTTGGGAAAAGCAGTTTCTAAGCTACTTGTACAGTAAGTAGTGGTCAGCATTTCTGCTTCCTGGTCAGCACTGGTCAACAGCAGATCACTGACCTTATAAGTTACAAAAAAGTTCAGATGACTTTTCAATTTTAACTGTAACCAAATTATGAAAAAGACATGATCTTATTCATAGCATAAAATTCTTCTTAAATAAAATCAGTCTTTACAAATTTCTATGACTTCTGTGACAATTGCAAAATCAAATGACATGTCCAGTCCTGGAAAGTGGAAATAATTTCATAGTTTTTCCAGGGACACGAGCTGTATACAGTGCACACTACAGGGGAAGATGTGCTTCCAAACACCAAACAATCATCCTGTCTGCACAAGTTTTGATCTCTGGTTCTACTGTATGATGAGTTCCTGCTTTATTAGCTTCAAATAAAGTTTTCCTTGCATGAAGTTAAATTACCGGAACTTTTCATGCATGGTCTGACTCCCATACTATGGATGTTTAATAAAGTATAGATCTAATAATTACATACTATGTGGAAGCAGAAATAAGAAACCAAGACTATTCAAAATGAAAAATATTACTGCCAGATAACCATACAGTGCAAACACGATAATAACCACACCTTACTATTCAAGTGCTGCAGTACGGCACATTCTTGTGCAGAATAAACTACTGTACATTCTCAGTATTACAGCAACATACGTTGCAATACACCCTTCAGGGACTAGGATGTGCACTCCATATTCAGTGAGTCACTGGACATACAGCACAGTACTGTAAAGAGCATACAGTACATGTACTGTAAAACCCAAAACAACCGGTAAAGTTTCAGTATATGTGTACAGCACTATACATAGTACACAAACATTTCACATTGTGCAGAAAATTATTAACAAAACATCAGCATAATTATTAGGGATTTTTTCCTGGCAGAATAAGAGATATGATCTTTCATACTGTATGTTTGCACTTTGGATGGTGTGTAGGATTTTGGCCTATACTGACCAACTTTTGTAAAACGGTTTTACATTTCAGTGAATTATTATGTAATGCAGGAAAGAAAAACCACTCACCAAAGTACCTTGGTAAAGTAACTTCATATTGCAGCGGTGACTTTGTAGATGATTTCATAAATAAACGCAGCTGGTAGAAACTGAAAGATAAAGTAACATTTACTTAATACACACAATGTCTCTATATGTGATTTCAATCGTCTAAAATGGAAGAAATTTTTCAACATTAAGTATACTGTTGGGTCGTGGGTAGAACAGGCAATCAGAGGAGCTGTTTGTACCACCCCCTTTTTTTACAAAAAATAACTGTTACGTAAAGAACACTATTCACTTCTAAATCCATTTGGAGAACCTAAATATCTTTTAATGTACCAAATACCAAACTAAACCTCTCAAAAGAAAGCCCATACAGCATAGGGTATTAAAGAGGTGTACAGTAGGTATCATGATCAGACTGAAAAAGAATTTAGCAAGATGTATACTGTATGCTGTGTGGGCATTTCTTTTGCAAATCATAACTGTTCATTAATTGTGAGCCATACTGTACAGTACTTAAGTTGCCAGAGCTACTGTAGAAACGGCATACTGCATGTGCAATTTGGTGTGCAATATTACATTTTTGTATACTGTATGTCAATACTGACAATTGCTAACTGTACAGTGGTTCCCAACCTAAACAGTTGTATACATGTGTACAATGTACAGTACTGTAAACAAAGATGTGTTCACAGTATTAAAGAAAAATTGAATAATAAATTATGACTTCATTGCTGTTTTGATACAGTCTTCCTTCCATACTGTGTATATTCAACAAATTAATGTTTACTCATTCTGTGGGTGCAACTGGCTTATTTAAATTTTCTATAGGTAAAATGACAAATCTAGATGTTTTCTATGGTATTCACACAATCGATGATTATACTGTGATAGTAATAAGATTTGCAGTACCTTTGGTACTTTTGTGTAGTTTAGCGGTACTGTGGTATGGCACTGTACTGTACTCTGCATGCTGTGCACAGGTGGCAGAATATCAATCTGTAAAAGTCATTTTACAGAATTAATTAACCACTTTATGTTACTGTATCTAAACTGTGGGCAGAGGAATTTCAAAGCACCTCAAGTGGAAAGTTGCACACCTTTGTACAGTATTATACACTGTACTGTATGTGACATACATCTGGGCATGGTTCTGAGTGATCAGTATATAAATGATTCAATTTGCTCTCTGACTCATCTCTCATGAGCACATACTGTAGCTTGTATCACTGAAGTATACCGCCAGGCGTCATTCCAGTACATTGCAATGCTGTGATGAAATCTTCACGCAGTATCATAAAACCACTGTACATAACATGTAGTGTACACTGTATGAAATGCAGTACTGTTTGCAAATCTCCTTTACAGAAGCTAAATTCAGATCAATCACTGAATGTACTGTACAGTACTTGTAGTTTCTGAAACTGTCCTGTACTACTGTACAGTATACTGTATGCTGTACAATGTGCATAATGTGCACTACCTACAAACTCAACATCCAGAAACAACTTAAATTTTCACATTGTAAAATCAACATTCAACAGCAGTCATGTACTGTATGCTACTGTACAGTACCAGTACAGTATATCAGTGTTTGCGCTAAGGTGCGGATTGCGTGAATCCCACTTATGTCTTTCCAATCCCGCACAAAAATAAATCTTATGCGGGAAAATCCTGCACACTTTTCTGCAGCTGAGATAGTAACTACAGTTATAATATACACATTAAATTGCAATGGTATCTTTACCAAGTGATAACCCCCTCCTTGATTTTGAAAATCACTCCCAAAAAATTTCTAGCGATGGAATTCCCTCCCAGGTTCAATTCCTTAGTGCGAACACTTCACAGTATACAGTATATAAAGTACTGTACAAACTGTATAGTACTAACTTCGGGGTTTTGCCCAACTCTACGAGATGCATGTAGCCTAGATGTACAAACGTATAGCTGTACTGTACAGTATGGTACCTGCACTGTATAAATTCTGTCTCAAAAAAAAAAAAAAAGCGGGAAAACCTGTAAAATGTTCAGCGGCTTTCTGGTCAGAGAAACTTGCAAGGAATTCAATCCAAAAGAATAATACAAGCCAGAATGAAGGCTAAGACTAGAATTTAACTGAAGGGCACCATCAGGCAAGGGTAATATGAAGAAGATCATTGATTACTGCACATATGCCACTGATGCACAGGGTGAATGATAGCAGGGTTTGCAGTGAAAAAGTACCCCAATGCCTACGGTTGCTGATGCCTACGGCTGCTGATGCCTACGTTGTAAGTTCAAAAGGTTGCAAAAAAGTACTGTATTCAAAAACGTGAGGCCACCTTTGTATGCTTGAGCATACCCCCTACATGACAGCTTCTCTGCAGTGCTAGGGTACTGTGAGTGAAATGGGTCCATACAGACATTAACTCTACAGTTAAGTCTGTAAATGGGAATACTGTTCTTCTAATAATGAGAAGTGCAATACAAAAAACTTTACAAACATACAGTACTGCAATTTACTATTTAAACAGAAATCCAATAAAACTGTTTTGTGATGAACTGATAAAACAAACCAAAAAAAAAAAAAAAAAAAACCCAAAAAATTACTGAACTACACTATGAGGAACGAAACAAAGTCAATACAAACCATAACCCACTTCATCAAATATATTCTGTAATCTAATAACCTGTTAAGTACTGTAGGTTTAATATATCGGTAATATGCAAGTTATCCTGGTCCTGCAGTACCCTTACACTTGTAATTAAACTTTACAGTGCTATATTGACATGGTGCATAATTACTGAAGATAAGCATCAATAAACATTCAGTCAAATTACCAATTTTGAGACTTCTCGGATTGTGAAAATGAACTAAACCAGTATGCAGAGTACTAATTACACTCTTCTGGACAACTCTTCTTGTAGAGAGCACCAAACTCAAAGAAAACGAGAGCACCAGTGGTGCAGAAGTTGCAGACCAGTCAAATTTCAATTCAAGCCAACATTTGTTCTAGGAAGGTAAAATATTTTGTGGCATTTAGATGAACCCCAAGTAAACATAGAACACAGAAATACAGTAGATGGGCTCAATTTTGAGGCCAAAAACTGGCTTGCATACGTAACTCATGTACAGTACAAGTAATCCTGAAAAAAGTAAGGTTCCTTAATTTTGCTTAATATTCCTTAATATTAATGATGGACCCAGAGCAACCTTTGAAAATATGGAAACTTCAAATGGTCATTATCATCAAAATTTCTAGCACCAAATATTATTATAAGTCTGTATGTACAGCACATCTATGAACGTCTGAAAAAGGACTTTGAATGACCCCAGTGCACCACCAGTAATGCCGTAAGTTTTGACACAAAACGTTGAACGTACAGTATATACACAGATCTAGTAAGTTCCATATATCCACTGCAGTGGCCAAGTGGTTAGAGCATCCGACTTGCAGCCGACTAGGGTTCAAATCCTGGCCGGGTCATACCAAGGACTTTAACCAGAATGCAAAAATGCATTGAGGTTTCGATGATATATGTTCTATTCCAAATAATGCCATGATGTCCCATATCTTTCAGTCACTGGTCAAGTGCTATCTAAACATGTTGGAAAAATAATTTTAGGTTCATATTTGATCTTGGGAATTCCTGGGAAATTTTGCATTTTGACATGATGACATCTGATGACTTGGGAATTCTTGGGAAAATTTGTTTTTTGCCTTCTGGTGAACTCATGAGACGATCTTGGGAATTCTTAAAATTTTGCTTTTTGACCCCAGATGACCTTTGACCTCCATCAAAAACGATAGGGTTCTTCCTCTAACCATAATGCATGTACATACTAAGTATGAAATTTATTCAAGCTTCCTATCTTGAGATATCATGTTAAAAACATTTTCAGTGTTTGACCCCCGGTGACCCTACATGACCTTTGACCTCCACCAAACACGATAGCATTCATCTTCCCACCATAACACATCCACATACTACCTATGAAATCTATCCAAGCTTCCTATCTTGAGATATTGTGTCAACATGGTTTTCAGAGTTTGACCTCCGGTGACCCCAGATGACCTTTGACCGCCACCAAAAATGATTGGGTTCTTCCTCTTACCATAACACATCTACATACTAAGTATGAAATTTATCCAAGCTTCCTAACTTGAGATATCGTGTTCACAAGGTTTTCAGCATTCGACCCCTGGTGACCCCAGATGACCTTTGACCTCCACCCAAAACAATAAGGCTCTTCCTCTTACCATAACGCATCTACATACTAAGTATGAAATCTACCCAAGCTTCCTAACTTGAGATATCATGTTGATAAGGTTTTCAGCATTCGACCCCCGGTGACCCCAGATGACCTTTGACCTCCACCAAAAATGATAGGGTTCTTTCTCTTAGCATAACCCATCTACATACTAAGTATGAAATTTATCCAAGCTTCCTATCTTGAGATAACGTGTTAACAAGGTTTTCAGAGTTTGACCTCCGGTGACCCCAGATGACCTTTGACCTCCACCACAAACCAAAGGGTTCTTCCTCTTACCATAACACATCTACATACTAAGTATGAAATTTATCCAAGCTTCCTATCTTGAGATATCGTGTTAACAAGGTTTTCAGAGTTTGACCTCCGGTGACCCCAGATGACCTTTGACCTCCACCACAAACGATAGGGTTCTTCCTCTTACCATAACGCATCTACATACTAAGTATGAAATTTATCCAAGCTTCCTGACTTGAGATAACGTGTTAACAAGGTTTTCAGCATTCGACCCCTGGTGACCCCAGATGACCTTTGACCTCCACCCAAAACAATAAGGCTCTTCCTCTTACCATAACGCATCTACATACTAAGTATGAAATCTATCCAAGCTTCCTAACTTGAGATATCATGTTGATAAGGTTTTCAGCATTCGACCCCCGGTGACCCCAGATGACCTTTGACCTCCACCAAAAATGATAGGGTTCTTTCTCTTAGCATAACCCATCTACATACTAAGTATGAAATTTATCCAAGCTTCCTATCTTGAGATAACGTGTTAACAAGGTTTTCAGAGTTTGACCTCCGGTGACCCCAGATGACCTTTGACCTCCACCACAAACCAAAGGGTTCTTCCTCTTACCATAACACATCTACATACTAAGTATGAAATTTATCCAAGCTTCCTATCTTGAGATATCGTGTTAACAAGGTTTTCAGAGTTTGACCTCCGGTGACCCCAGATGACCTTTGACCTCCACCACAAACGATAGGGTTCTTCCTCTTACCATAACGCATCTACATACTAAGTATGAAATTTATCCAAGCTTCCTGACTTGAGATAACGTGTTAACAAGGTTTTCAGCATTCGACCCCCGGTGACCCCAGATGACCTTTGACCTCCATCAAAAACGAAAGGGTTCTTCCTCTTACCATAACGCATCTACATACTAAGTATGAAATTTATCCAAGCTTCCTATCTCGAGATATCGTGTTAACAAGGTTTTCGGAATTTGACCCCCGGTGACCCCAGATGACCTTTGACCCCCACCAAAAATAATAGGGTTCTTCCTCTCAATATGGGGCATCTATGTACCAAGTTTGAGAACTGTCAGAGTTTCCCTTCTTGAGATATCGTGTTAACGAGCAGTGTCACAAACACACATACACACACACATACACACACATACTGGTATTCATCACAAACCGAGGACCTGCGCATGTTTTCATGTATGCATATTCACCTGCGGACCAGCACATACAACTATGAGATTGATGAATGAACACATGCATTGTATTACTACTCTCTAGAGGGCCCTATACACACCAATTGAGAAGCCACATATATCTCCTAAGTCCACTATATTGGCAATACAATATAAGTCCACCAGTTGTATCCTACACACCTGAGGACCTCTGAAATTTTCACACACCTGTTTCAAATTCATAGCCAGTAGAGGACTCTGCCCTTACCTATACCTAGATAATGGAAAACGTGTGTAGAATGCAATGGAACTAAATTTACTCGAGGACCTGGGTTTAGGTCCTCAGGTGGAAAAAATGTCCTCAGGTGGTAGGTGTGTATTCTGGTCATGGTCCTCCGCTGGATATCAATACAAGTGCACACACACACACCCACACATACACACACACGCACATACACACATACATACACACATACGCCATCACGAATGCATTGGTTTCTCTTATCATCGAAACCAAAAATGGAACCTAATGCCTTTGTGCTTGGTGCTCAGCATAAGCAATGGAGTAGGGAAAAGAAGCCAGTGAGCCACAATTGGAAAAAAGGCCGTGGTCGTCTCGACTTGAACCAATTGGTTGGAAACAGGGATGTTAAACCTCATCTAACTAACTCCATATATCCAGTATTGCAGCTTTGCAAATTTGACCTCAAACTGACCTCCAAAATTTCTGGCAGTTAATGTTGACTGCATTTTTCAAGTCTGAGTGCAATCTTAATTCAGGTTATAAAGTTACTACTGTATTAGAAATCAATGATTTCACCTCAAGTGACCAGTGATGACCTCCAAGTGACCTTGGCATTATTTGGTACCAAATGGTACAGTACAGTAATTCTATTTCATTTCCTTCAGGAAACCAAAAAGAAACCATCCACAATGGTTTAGAATAACAAATGTTCTGGTACCAAGATGATTTGGGGGTGACAGTATACTACTGTACACGTACAAACATTTAATCCCTACTGGCAATGCAAATTATTCTGTAGACCTGCAAATACTATATGCACAGTAGCAGCAGGACTTTACACAGGAAAAGTCAAATCTTGTCACTGCTCCTCTTCATGACAATGAATTGTCAGTTGTCACAACAGGAGTCATTCTGTAATCTCTTTAATTACAACAGCTGGTTATTTCACACAGAAATCATATTTACATAAACAAAAAGGAACTGTTTGACTATTTTTAGCACAGTATAACAGTAAAGTAGCCTACTGCTTTATACCGTACATCTGCTAATATTGCTGACAGTGCACTGCTCAGTTTTCTCTAGTTATAAGATGCACGATTTGTCCAACATCTGCTTGGATAATAAAAACGGAAATATCCCTAGGCTATAGATGCAAGCTATTACCACTTTTCTTAAACTTGCCTTATTCATTATGGGTTTAGAGGAACTTGTAAAACACAAAATTACTTCAAGACTTTTGGGGGATGAATGTGGGAGAGAGAGGGAAGGGGTATAAATATCCACTTTTTCATTTCATAAGTGTGAAAACCATAGTATACGTGAAGTACACAATGATGTGCAGTAACCATTTGCTGAAATAAACTTCCCATTCCCTACTGTACATACTGTACAGTATATCCTTAATGCACAGTAAACATATTCAGTTTAATTTAATTTATATTAAGTACAGGAGTAGGTCTACCTTGTAAAGAGCATTCAAAGTTAATTTACATTCTTGTCTCATGCACATTCAATGTATATTTGTTCCATTCACTATGGTTATCAAAATTCTTTTGAAAACACCTAACTTCTCAATATATAGTTTTCACAAACCTACATTTATACAAACTGACAATTCTTCTCTATAAATGCACTCAGAATGCCAGGAAACATGTCAAGGGACATACAGTACTGTACCGACTACACGTGTACTGTGCAAGTCAAAAGAAACTGTGCTTTTCAGTACAGTATACGTACTATATACAGTAGTATGAAACTTTTTAGTTTTTACCACAAAATCTGATTACAAGTGACACATGTACAATGTGGTTAATGGAACAGTATATTACTGTACATTAAAGAACACACATGGGTACTGTATGGTTATTAGAATGAGTGTACTGTAGCTTGGTGCAAGTCACACACCATTAAACCTCAAGGAATTGCCAAATTTGGACGTAAAAAATAAGTATTGTCTGAGGCCTACTGTGGGTTGGTTGTTTGGGTACAGCATCTGTATGATACAGTAGAACGTCTCATCCAGAATGCAAACTGCACTGAGGTTTCTTTTCTTCAATTAATTCGTTTTTAAACTAGACCAAGTTAAACCTGATATAAAGAAAATCTACCAAACACAACAGAGTGCTTTCTCTTATATAATGCATCTGTAAGCTACAGTATGTGCAGTATGAAGTACTACTAAATTGCTCCTACCTGCAGATATCCTGTTAACAATTTGTTTGACATTTGATAACCCTAGATGGCCTTTGGCCTCCACTAAATACAATAGGGTCTTTTCTCTCCATATTAATGCATCTTCATGCTTAGTACGAAGAGTATGCATACACAGCTTGAGATATCATGTTAACAAGATTTTCAGAGTCTGACCCTTGATGACCCAAGATAACCTTTCACCTCCACCAAAAACTCTTACACAACAATGTCTCCTTGTCATCTCACAGGACCATGAATAGCAGTGGGAAAATAAAAGATTTACATCGCAAGTTTCAAAGGTGAAGACATCCACCTATGGAAAACCTCTATCTTTTAAATTTCCCTTTAATGACCATGCCTTACTGCCATACAACCATTACAGGCTTGACGTTTTCTTTTTTCTTTTTTTTCTCACACAGAAAAACGCCTTAAAAGGGCCTTTATATGCTACCTTTTTCTTTCTTTACAGTATGTAAATTACAGTACATCATAAGCCTGTGGCAAATATGTTTCTGCTTGTGTTATTCACACCTTAAATCTTGTGGCAATGTCAAATTCATTTTCACACCAAATGCTGTACTGTACAGTACATATTTTTGTCTGTGATCTGTATCTAGGCACATATGGATGGCCATGAAGTGTGTCTTTGAAACAAAAAACAAAGCCAGCTAGTAAACTGGTCCCCCTACCCATTCCCCCTGCAGGCACTTCAGTCCAGGGCATAACCCATTTCATCAGCTGGGTGAACAGTTTTGATGACAAGCCATGCCATGTAGAATGTAAGCCAGTGTACTGTATGCTGGGATAAAACCAACCTACAGTACTTTGTGCTGGATTTGAACCTGTAGACACACTATGAGATGCACTGGTGTACAGAATTGTATTATATCCCCTGCCACCCAAGAATCCTACCACCTGAGGATCCTCAGGTTCCAAAGGATCCTTGTACTGCACATGGAACCAGTGTCCTGGAATCAAATTGTGGCACAGGTTTTTCTCTAACTTTTCCAAAGGGTTAAGTTCAGAGTCAACCACAAAAGACCTTAGCAAAGCAATGACCAGAAGTTTCCTTTTAAGTACAGTAAGGTGTAAGGTGTTGTTTAGGGGCTCTAGTTACAGTTACCATTATATTAAACACACTCTTAGACTCAAACATATGTGTTACAGTTCCACACAGTACACTGGACGTGATGCCAAGAGCACTTTACAGAACTTAATAAGTGTTTAAGCAGCAGATCATCTACACTGTACAATAGCCTTTTGCTGATTGGCCTCTTGCTGCTTTGTAATTTTACAGACCTTCAAATTTTGAAATAAGATATTAATATTTTATGCTCTCGTTTTGGAACTGAAAGTAAAGAATATGTACTGTTTACATTAATGAAAATAAAGATGAACTGTACAAGGCCTACAGTAGGTACAGTAGGCAGGCTAAGGTAGTGCCATTTCAAAATAATCTTACATCCCTAATATGAGACCCACTGGGCCAGAAAGTGCCCCCTTCCACCATTCCACTATAAATACAGGCTAATGACAATGTACTTTTAACAGCTTATTACTACTGTACTGTACTGAAAGTTTGGTTATCAGAAATCTTTTCCACGCAAAAGGTTTTGATTTTTTCCTGGCACCAGCATAAAGTTGTTCAAACCATTAGTATTCAGTAGCATAGTATCACTATTACTACAGTTAAGGTGTTAATCTCTACAGGGTTGGGAATGGGTTTTCAAGTTTGCATCTGCATTATTTCTTGCCTACAACCACATGATAATGACTACAAACACTGACAAGTTACTTCAGACACATACAGTATATACTACAGTACAGTATGTACAGTACTGTACTGTGCTTTTATCATGTGAAATGAACCAAAAGCAATATATGCATTACAGCATGTACTGATATGTTGATCAACAAACAGGTAAAAACACTGTATTGTAGCCTTGGTATGGTAAATTGGTAGTTGACCATGCTGCTACTGTATGTAAAGTAGGTCTGCAGTGGCCCATGAAATCTACAGCAAGGGCCAATTAACAACATTTAGGGCCAAAACTACTGGATATGACTGAGTTCAAGAGGTACAGTGTTACAATAGGCCCTATATTGTTTAGTCCAAGTTTTAATAACGCAGGTACTGCAGCAGTTCGTTTTTTTTTCCTCCACCGTAGTACTGTACCCCTGCATGTAGGTCTATGTGCAGTAATTTACAACATACAGTAGTAACTTGGTTCCATCAGGCCACCCTCCTGTAGATTAGTTTTCACGGTCATTTAAAACTTAGCTACTGTATCCTATCCAACGTGAATCTCTTAGCCTATACTGTACCTCATTTAAAAACATACAGCTCTTCCTCTGCTCCCAATTTCCAACCCTCAAATAAACCACCATTTGTTATTAGTTAACCTACTCTTACTATCTGATTTATAAGTTTGAAATGAAGTTCCACTGGTTTTTTCTTTTCTTTAATATTTTGTACATATATCTAAAAGTATATATCATGTTCGTCATTAATGCCAGAGTCTGTGGTACATGAATATCAAATTTCAAATTAAACATGACATGTACTGTACATATGGTATCAGGTCAATATGTGCTGAGAAACCTTATGCACTGATGTGTACTACTGTATGCCTGTACACCATTCATGTGTACAGCACTATTCAGCACATGTACAGGACAGCCATCTTTACTCTAGACCACTGTATGTGGATGGTTCCCAAAATCTGTGATGTACTGTGGACCTTATGGGCAAGGGATAAGGGGGGGGGGGGGGGACAAGTCTGAGAGAGAAGAGAAAGAGAAGAGGGAGGATGGGGTGCTTAGTATTGTTTTTGTTTTGCAAGTTTTGAATTATTATACTAGAGATACTTTAAATTCAAACTCCTCACAGTTTTATGTACATTGCAAGGAATGCAAGGAATGAGACTGAGTGTCTGGATGTGTTTTTATAGTAAAGAAAGGGAGGCCAGGGTTACTGTAGATTTGTGATTTCACAGTGATACTTGCATTTTTCACCAAAATGAACTAAGCTAAATTGCATAAATTTACCAGTGCTTCATGCAAGAAAAGAAAGTTAGAAACTATAATTATCTCTCACCCTCTCTGGAATAGATCAATGTTATGAAATTTGGTGAGCTCAACAGCAAACTCTAAGGTGGCTTGAAGGTCCAACATCTTGACTGTTGGAGAATTCTTTGGTTTTAGTAATAGAATTGGAGACTAGTTAGAAATGAGCTTGCACTCTCACTAGTCCATCCTCATCACAGAAGACATTTCCCCCATGATCAAGTGGAAGTCAAATCCTTTCCCTTTCCTTATCTACTTTTCGTCAAGCCATTCTTGAAGTATCTTCTGGTAAGCTTTTGTAATTGCTTTCCCTTAAGACACCCCTTTCAAAAATTTCATTAATCTGAAAGAGAAAAGGAAAGATCAATGATTATGAAATATAGTACTATATATGAAAATTTTTGGCTTCCAGGAGGTATGAGAAAAAACAAACCAAAAATGCCAGATCAAACAATGGTGTAGTCCCAATTCAGTACTCTGCCAATTGTGTCCCTTGAAATTTTAAAATTACCCTACAGTATTGCACATACGGCACGCTGCAGAGTCAAGAACTGCATAACAGTCAAAAGAGGGACAAGCACTTGCTACAACATTATTGTGAAATACTAACTTATAAATCCTTCAAATATCCTTATATTATTTCTTTTACAAGAATCTTCCATTATATTTCAGAACATAAAACTAAACCACTTGAGGAGTCATTCTACAAGAACTTATCATAAAATGCGGAAACAAAAATTTAGTCACATGATGAAAAAGGGCCATACAGTGATTAGGATACCAAGGTACAGTATTAAATTATACAGTGAGTAATTCAAATTGAGATGCATTTGTCCTTTTAGTGTCTCTCAAATATTAAAGATTTTCTACAGTACTTATTTGGTGCTGTTTCATCCTTAAGTTTGAACATGACTTCTCCTTGTTTGGCATTGGTGCCCATGAAAATTTCTGCCAGTAGGAAGCCATTGTTTGCCTTTGTACTTTCTGTGCCAACATTAGAGTATATGAGTCCCACAAGATACTGTTTCCTGCTGGCTTGCTTTCAAAATTATTTCTTACTTAATAGGCCTACCACAAAGGATAAGCAAAATTTACAGTTCTTGATTCAAATTAAAAAGTTAACTGCCACATTTCAAACACAAATAATTATAGGGAAAAATACTCTATACTTCATATGCTGTACTGTAGAAACGTAAGATCACTCAGCAGCCATGTTTCATTTCCCTGTTCAAACTTAAAGTGTATCTGGTACTTACGTTCACTCTCCGACACATACAGCTGTACTGTACCCACAACCATACACCCCACCTGTGGAGTACTACTTGGTGTAATGTACAGAACTAAAACCCTTCTTACAACACATCACTAAAGTATATGTTCCAAAATATTCTACTGTAGGTACACATTATCCAAGGTTCTAACTGAAAGAAACTCAAAATGTGCTGTACAGTATATACTGTAGTGCAGCACACATGTAGAGGTACAGTATATTGGACTTGTCAGACAGGATTCAATATACAGTACACATGTACATAGATAGGTACTGCATAGTACCATGTACAGTACTAAAGATTCTATTACAGTATCAGTAATGCACACTGACATTCAGTGAGCTATTAAACCAGTGATACTAGTGCATATGTACAGTAGCGACTTTGTTTGTGACTACTACTGTACTGTACACATCTTTTTTGAAGGTACTGTCCCCAACTCAAAATTTTGCATATTAATAAGCAGTAATGACTAACTTCCCATTTAATTTTTGAGTAAAGGTACAAATGTTAAATCCACATTCACATTATTTCCACAAATGTATCAGATTTTGGGCTTTTACAGTACTCAGTGTCCTCCACATTTTTAATTTCTGTCCGGGTGCTCCGAAGGTTAAAGGTTAATAGTGATTGCTGTCTATAAAGAGAGGGCCGCTTTCTTTGAAAAATGTTGGCTAAAACTGATGATAAATTAAATTATGGCCTTCTTTGATGACTAAAGTACATTTCTGATTCTCATTACTCAATGTTCACACTGAAATTATTGCTGCTGCTCTGTTTTTAGGTTTTAAATTTATAATTTCTGTCTGGTGGCTCAACTTTTTGTCTGGGTGGTACATTGTTTGTCTGGGTGCTGAGCACCCTCTGCAAAATTTGTCTGGGTGCAGCACCCTAACAAAACAGCTAGTGGAAAACACTGAGTACAACTTTCCTTTGGTTTTGGTTGACTTGATTTGACTACAGTAGTAGGAATTAAATTATGCTTAGGTCTACAAGACAATTCTAATTCTTATGACAATACTGTACATTATGAAAATGCAATATTAAAGAACACTTACAGTACATATCAGTTTATGTGTTGCCCATTGGTGAACTCTAGTCCAACATACAGTAAAACCCTGTTTATCCGAATCCCGTTTATCCGAATCCCGTTTATCCGAATCCCATTTATCCGAAACCATGTTTATCCGAACTACTCATCAGATTTAACAACAATAATAGTCAACACAATTATGGTAGTATGCACCCAGTTTTCAGTGCTTTTACAAGGCAAAATTCAATGTAAATTTTTGCAGAAATGCACTAGTTTTCTCAGGACTTTAAAAGCCATGGAAAGATAAGTCATGGAAAGATGTCATAATGGCTAAAAGCCTAAAACAGCCGATATGTGGACCTAGAAAACAATCTGTTATCTCTTTGTCAAATTTGGAAGAAATATCGTACGTATTTGCTTTGAAATTCTTGTTAGGAGCCATGAGTTGGTATAGGCTCAATATCCTCAAATACAAAAATACGTTAGACTAGCGTACAGTACTGTATAAAGTCATTTCACTAAATCTGAAAAGTTAGTAATGTAGTGAGGTCCATAACTAAAAATAACAAAAGTAGACCTTACAAAAACATTGCGAATTGCAGTTTGAGAGGGTCTCCTGCACATGTGTCTCTAACATTTTTGGAAATTTATGCAGAATTTATACTCTAGATACCTCTCCAGATCGTTACAGCTTTTCTTCAGCCCACACACTCATTTAGTGTGCAGAAAACATTAGTCATTCAGAAGAGCGAAGGCTCGAATTTTAGGAATACAGTCTCTCTTTTAACTGAATTCGGCCTAGGCTATTGCTGTATAAAGTTTTTCCTGCATGGTTACTGTGAGAGTAACATCATCTGCGTGCGTTTCTGCAATGATTGCTGCTACATACGCGTATGTGCGTACATGAACGTAACCATAGCTATGTACTATATCACAATTGAACAGCAATGCGTGCTATTTAGCACACAATAGTTTGAACGTCCTACAGTAGTAACTTCTGCTTCTGCTTCACACTGTGCAAACACCTCCAAAATCGGTTATCACGCACAGGTCATTGTGGAAGGGGATTTGCCTAGATTTTAAAGTGCGCCTTAGATACTAGACTTTGAAGATTAACGTTGGCTAGGCTAGATTTAAAAGAGCAAACATCAGGTGCTGCACGTATGTTTGGTGGAAGGAAATTCCATTCACGAGCAGTTCTTGGGTACATCGAATATTGATAACATCTCTTACTAAAAGGAGGGGGAACAATTATGTGGGTGCCTTGATTATGCTTAGTGGTCCTACTATGGTTACTCTGCAGCTGGATGGTGGGGGGAGTGAAGTTATGAACCTCCTTATACATGGCGATGAGACAAAGTCTGGTACGGTGCTCTTCAAGTGGTTCCCATTTGAGATCTGTTAACATGTTGGTGACGCTATCCATGTAATTATTGTTGTTGAGAACAAAACGGGCTGCACGTCTTTGAACATTCTCGAGTGTTGTTTTGTCACTTTTGATGTAAGGATTCCATATGGCCTCACAATAACAAGACTTAGCAGCATTATATAGGGTTGTTACGATATGACGATATCGGCCAAAAATATCGATATAAGATTTTGCTCCTGATATCGTTTATGAAAATGCCCAAACGATATCGTGAAAATCCATGCATGCACCACATCCTCACAAACTTGATGATCGAGTGGCCTGAAAATGTTTGCCACGTAGCTCATTTACTTTACTACTCACAAAAACCTGAGTGAAAATTTGTTATAAAATTTGAACTTTGTCGCAAGAAATTAAATTCTGTTTGCTAGGCCTACTGTTTGCTATCCTGTACACTCTTAATACGATATAATTTGAGGGTGGTTCATACACATTTGGACCCGTCTATAACTCCGTTCTAATTCTGATGCTCATCGCCTGATTACACAAACCTGTGACCTATTTAGCATTGCGCTAGTCCCAGTTACGAAACTACGGCAGGCTGTTTTTCCTTTCAATATGTCCAGCCTCACTGCTGTAAGGAAGACTTAACAGAGCAATAAAATAACGATAGCAAAGAGTCACTCTTATGCCGGTTGCTAAGACAGTCTTTGTCACAAATTACGTCGGCATTGGGCATGCGGCCACTGCCATGTACTGCAGTTTTTGACATGGTGCTTCAGTAAACACAAACGGGATCCGCGATATCGTTTGGGTATTGAAGGGAATTTTTCACAATATTATCGATAACGAAAATTTCATATCGCAACAACCCTAGCATTATAGAATGTTTAAAAAACAAAACAGGTAAATCAAAATTTTTGGTCTCTTTTTGGACACTAGGCCTAGGCCCTAAGTGCAAGTATTCTTAAAATGAAGGGTCTTAAACATATAAATGACCCATAGAAGTCAACTACTAAGGAGAATACTGTATGAATTTGAGAAAGATCGAGAGCATTCAAAATTTTTGAATGTGCGGTAGCCCAATTTTGACAATGGCTATATTGCTGACCTAGTATGGGAAACCCCAAAGCGACCCAAATACTAGGTCAGCAGACTGCGGACTAGGCCCTAATGCTGAGAACTTCTGTGGTATGCCGTACTACCGTAGTAAGTCGATCAGTATCATGAGTCGATCAGTATCTTGAGTCGATCACTGCATTCTGAATGCCAGTACAGCGTGAAGGCATGTGTGATTGCAATGTACAGTGTAAGCATGACCTGCATTGCACATCCTTCCAAAAACGTAAAAAACAATTATTTGCCTTGTTATTTTTGATGTCCAAAGCAAAAATGTTACTCATGGCCAAATTTTCAAGTTTCGGCAAGTATGAACTAAAAACTTGCAAAAATTACAAAAATGGTGATCAAAATTGTCTTTGATGAAGCTCTGATTAAAGAGTTTGATAGAAAAGACATTCTCTATTATTATTTGTATAACTGTTCTTAAATATGGTAATTTACAGCATTTTATTTGCTTGTTTTTTGTAGCAATTGACTCAAGGTTCCTGCATAAGCATTGTTGCATGTAATGCCACCTACATTTCAAACTTCATTTTCTACGAATTAGGCAATCCGAACAACACCAAAACATACAGTACAGCTCACGTACAAGTCCCATCGTGTCTACGTTCTACTTGTTTCTACCTTCCTCTGCGTGTTTATACGTTCCTCTACGTTCATGTCTTCGTTATTATACTCAGTGTATACGCACCGTCAACGCAGACACCAAGAGACCATGGTCACACATGATTTCTCCACAATAGGGATTAAATGGGCATACGAACGTTGAAACTCGTATAATCCTTGACCGTAGGAATTTTTCAGTCGTTTTAAATCATGTTTGGTGCTCTTCGCAAGTTCTACGAGTTTTGTTTTTATCAAAGTTACAAAACGTGAGAACGACTTGATCTAAAGGTGTATTGATTTAGTTTTGTTGTTATTAACCATGCTCACATCAACTGAGGAATTTGTTGCACCATTTAAGAAGTAGGCCGTATGTACGCCGCAACCTCGCGATATAATTGTAATAGCCTTGCTAATTTATATTACTGTCTTCTTCGTTGTTTTGCTATTTGCAGACAACATTACGTTTCTACGTGAAGTACTTTCACCGGTTGCAAGTCTAAAAATTTTCCTCAGTAATTGCAACTTAGATCGCGCAATAAACACGTTTAAATAACGGACGGAGATAACATTGTTTTTAAAATGATTTTTACTGTTTATGTAACTAAAGTTTTGAGTTACGGATAAAATACCAAATGAAAATGCAAACAAAAAATTTTACACGTAATTCTAGTACAAATTCGTATCAGTTACGTTTTGAACTATTTCATTCTTACCCAAAAGTTAATTTGTTTGACGAAGACGGCACGCTTCTACATGTACTGTTGGTTCGGAGAAATCTCCGTACTTACACAAAATTCAGGATTTACTCTAACATGACTAAGGGGCAGTAAACTTCTTTTGTACATTTTGTGATAGGTTCTGAAAAAACTAATTGATTGCTTTAAAAAGTTACGTTAAAAATTACATCATGTTTATTTGGACCAGAATGCATGCATATAAAGTATTCAAAGGTCCGTTTTATGTATAATTGCAGCATCCGCGATTTACTCTCCCATCAAAGAGGGTAGTTTTTTACTAGTTTATTTTTGTTTTGTGTAAACTGAATGTGAATGTTTAGAGACAATCGGACTCAAAATACTACCGATCGACTGCATTTAAAAGTTCCTTGAAAGAATTACATCATGTCGGACCAAAATGAATGGAAGTAGGAAATTGGATGGTTTGCTCCCGGCAGCCAGCAGAAAAATGTGACAAGCTAAAATAGGCCCAGCCAAAAAAAAAAAGAAATAATTGAGTAAATATTGAGGGGGGAACATTGACCTACTTTGTGACCATTTCTCCGTCAGTTCCTCCGTCCTTATCGCTCCAGCGCAGGAGGGTAAAGTACTGTAAACCCTGCCTGTAGAATGCTGCACGTACAGAAACTTGTTCTGAACGTCTCATCATCCCGGGGAAGGGTGAAACTAAATCGAAGGTTCCGTTGATTCATTAATAAAAAATATAAAAAACTCACACGGCGTCCAAAGTCAGCCCAGCCGGTGATGAGAATCAAGTTATTTTTTATGCCTTACGAATGATAGAAAACAAGATCGCACTCGTCTTTAGATCATCACATAGTGTGGACACATGAAACAAACATGCTCTCAAGTGCTGTCAATGCAGTTTTCAATTTCCAGACATTATCGTAAAACATTATTGCAATTTTTCCACACTTGTAGCCTAACCAAAAATCTATGATTTTAGAACCATCAAGAGACATTTTTTTTTCATTTACCCTACTCCATTTAAACTGCGTATCGAGCCTGCGGTGGCCGCCGCACCCATTGCCTCCTGGCTGAAAGTTGGACATCCCGGCGGTAGGGCAACGCTTACGCCAAGGGTAGGAATTAGTTTTTAACTCACGGGGGCTCTTTTTTGACTGATTAGCTAATATTTGCCTTCAAAATGTCCTGCCCTACACAAAACATATGGGCTATTTCGCCATCGTGACTACATTTTGGGGGCTATTTTAACATGTTTCGGGAGCTAATCGCCCTGAGCCCTCGTTTAATTCCTACCCTGGTTTACGCCACTTTAGACTGCCTGATTGAACTGCAGGTCCCGTCGCGTGGCACACTAAAATTACTTGTGGTCCAAGTTTGTTGGATAATTGCTTTATCGCACGGCTGTCCGAGAACTGTCCCATTCGGCCATTTATACACGCATTGCATAATCATGGAAAAACTTCCATTGACGAAATCTACAAAACAAACCGACTGCAGCCTTGTAAGTTATACTTTTTGAGAAGGTGGACTGCAATTAGTTTTCGGTAACGCTAATTTATCTTCCCTTGATAAAACCCGCAATTTTGCGAGCGATGTCCCCTTTCTGTGGAAATTCGTATAAATTGCAAACAGTCCCGATTTTAATATTCAGTGTCCCTATCGCGGCCATGTTGTTTTAAATGGTCTCGCACTACAATGCTAATAACAACTTTCACGCTTTCACTTGCCAATGCCAACTTAAACGCCTATCAAACAAAGGTCAGAAATAAAGTCAACACTTGCAGCATGGATCAATCAAATTTTGGGCAAAACTTAAAATCACCGAAATGCTTGACCTGCTAGCAACCGAACGCCTAACATTCGGCCCGTAGCTGCCCTTGGCGTTCTTCCCCGTAGGCCTAAGGAAATCTGGAGTTTGAAACTATTGTTAAAAATGTCTTACCTTAGGTAAAGATTATATATTCCACACAAAAAACTTGTATGGTCCAACTTAAATCCGATTAAATCAATCAAGCCTCGTCAATATGGACAGAACACGTTGCCTGAACTAAGAAATCAAACGACAAGAAGCTATACTCTGGCACTAAGTGCTCATACAGCACAACGCAGACTAGGTGCGTGTCTGATGTAAAAAGTTGTCAGCTTTTGTTTTCAAAACATAAATGCAAGCCCGTTCTCCCAGGGTTCAAGAATTTCTTAGAATCTGTCAATCATACGTGAACACTTCACGCAGCTGGGTCCATGACCATTTTGTTTTCACGTCGGTACCTTTGATCATCCTCCGCGCGTAGACGCGATGTGTAACTGTCTAAGTCACTGTGGCGCCGTATGACCTGACTAAGACCTTGTCCTAAATTTTCAAGGTGCCCACCGAAACGATGTTGGGCCTAAATGCGACCAGTCCCCGACAAAACCCCCATCAGTCAACGAGTAACATTTTAATCATCAAAATCTTCATTACATTACATGGGATTTTGATTTTGACGAATTTGCTTGGAAATTTTTTGTCTAAATCTTACTATAAAAATAAAAGATCCCAGACACTGAGACATGCGCCCCAGTGGAGAGTTTTCTGCCGTGGCCCGCTGGCTCTGCCGCAGCTTGAGAACGAACAGATTTCAGCAACCTAGCTTGGATAAGAAATGTGAAATTTTTGCAAAAAATGGGGGCCGCTTGAATCTATACTTCTCCATTACTTACTTGACCTTAACTCGCCTTTCGCCAGTTTCAGGATCGTTGCAATGTAAACTTGTTAGATTTATTAAGTAGGATAATGCAAAAATTATATTGGGGAGAAGGCGGATTTGTTTGTTTCGCAGTAATTTTTCTTAACATGCCCCCAATTTCGAAAGATGTGACCCATTTTCGTGTCGATTTGTGAACTCTGAATTCCTAAATTGAATACAGGTATCAGAGCCATCTGAAATCATATCTCGTGCCACCTTTTAAATCCACGACGTTAAATTACAACGGGGTGGGATGTTCTCCGCTGGTTGCATGTCGGGAAAAGTAAATTCTAGGATTCAAAGGGCCTTACGATCACATTGAGGACAATGAAATTTTTGCATTTTATCACAATAATACGGCCAACCATGAAGACAGAAGACAAGGATAGACACGTGGGCTTCACTTGCGAGTGAGAACTTTATCAGCTTAAAACGGTCACGAAATGGATAGAAAGGATCGCTAGCCATGCGGTTTCCGCAAAGACCAGCATATCGGTTTGTCCTTGTGTCATAGAGATTCAGAATCAGTTAAAGATTTTGATAAAATTTACCTTTCACCAGGCCCGTAGTCAGGGGGTGCAGGGGGAAAACCACATGGATTTTTTCGCCCCATTGGAAGAAAAATTGGTTCAAAATTTGGGTATGTTTCGCCACCGCCCCCTTGAAGCTTTCTGGCCCCATTCATGTACCTATGTATGGCTACGGGCCTGTCTCACAAGCAAATTTTTAAGCCTCTCCATAATCTAATATTTTGAAAATAATTTTTCTTTACACCGACTCGGATCTCCTTGCATACAAAATGGTTGTGAAGTCCCCTTACAAAAGGAAAGTTAT